>CM024606.1:12963316-13563316 GCA_014182555.1 Eucalyptus erythrocorys | reverse complement strand
ATTCTTGATCTTCTTGTTCTTCTTCTTGGTCTTCTTCTTCCTTCTTCAGTATGTCCACTCCTGGGGGAGGCGTACTTCGTGGTTTAAACTCCTCTGCTTCGACAGGAGCGCATTCCGTCTCGCCATTAACGCGGCTGCAATCAATAATGCCCTCTTAACATCAGCAGCAGCAGAACGGACAGCAATCGATGTCCGCGTGAAACAATTCATAACACGGAATCCGTAAGTAGCAACAGCGTACCGTGGTCAGGGGCAAAAGCGTCACTCAAGTACGGCTGAGCTCGACCGCTCACGTCATCGACGTTCAGCTGCAGAGCCTGCACGACTTTCGGAGGGACGACCACCGTCGTCGTCGAGCTGCCTGAGAACCAGAGACCCGCCGCGGAAAAGCCCCGGAATCAGCCGAAATGAACAAAGAAAGAAAAGTACCCGCAAACCGCAAGAACCTCAAAAGTCGGTTTGACCCTCAGTACCTGATTTCTTGCGAGATTCCGGCAAATCCCCGTATCTCCGGGGGAGGAAGACGCCGGTGCCGGCGCACTCGCGCTTCAAACCGGATCCAGCGACGAACGGAGGAGCCCTCACGCCCGCACCGTTGTGCAAAGTCCATGCGGATTGGGGGAATCCCTGGCTTCGCCCACATCTTCCATTAACAAGCCCTGCATTTTTCACTCTGCTCTGGATCTGTAACTGTAGCTGTTGTTGCTGTTGCTGTTGCTGGTTCTCGGACCAGCCCTCCATGGTTCTTGCCCAGACCGGAAGAGAGGCTTGTCGTTTTAGCACTCGGTCCTCTCTTGCATGTTGAGGATGCTACAAAACAAAACCATGAAAAAAGGGAATACCGCCATCAGTAATGGCTCGAAAATCTCATTCTCTGCACTAAAGCATGGATGAGCAAAGTATAGCCACCATACCTGAGTTGGCTGAGTCAGAACGTGAGCGACTCGGTGGTGACTCGAGTGGAGCCCTGAGTTAGCGATTCTTCCGGAGCCGAGTCCTCTGTTTTGCTGGTGAGCGCCGTACTTCGCTTCCTGACATGACATGTTCAACCTCGCCACCTCCATAGCTGCAGCGTATACGAGATCCCAAGTCTCGCTCTCGGCCCCGAACGGCGTGGTCGGGGATGGAATCTGCGAGACGTTCTTCGGGCTTTCGTTCGCTGAGAACAGGCTGCGACTCGACCAGCTGCCGATTCCACTCAGTGTGGACTTGGGTGAACCGGCCATGGCCCATAATTTCTGTGTCAAAGAAAGAGGAAATGAAAAACCCATGTTACAGCTCAGTTTTCCTGTAAAGTCAAAGAGGAAAAGCAGACCAGAACAGGATGAACCCATTCTTTAGACGATTTCAATGCGTTTTTCGTAGATTTTGCTTTCAAAAATCTCCTCAAAAGCAGTGAGCGACGAAACAGAGCACTCCCATCCTTTTCTCTTTCCTTTTTTTTTTTTTTTTTTTTTTTTTTACTTTCGTTCGTTTTTTCCTCACCTCGGGCTTGTGGTGAGCGAAACCGGGAACAGGCAGCTTCTGAGCGGGGGGCTCGTAAAAAGGGGACTGAGACAGCGCTCGAGCCAGCCCGGCCCAAGGGTCCTCCTCGTCGCTGCTCTCCGTCTCGGTCGAGCTCAGGACGGACTCCACCGGCGAGTCGATCTCGTAGGGGAACTCGCTGGGGAAGTTGCTCAGGCTCCGGGCGAGGTCGCCGTCGAGCCCGCCGGCCTCGGCGCCGCGCCGGCTGACGGCGATGACGCCGCTGGCGCCGAGCCCGAGCTTGTCTCTGCCCATGCACGGGTCGCGGCTTGGGAGATGCTTCATGGGGACCCAGAAGTCGGCGTCGTCGAAGGACTGCGCCATGCAGAGCCCAGAGCGAGCGAGCGAGCTAGAGAGAGAGAGAGAGAGAGAATGGAGAGAGAAGGGAGGAGAGAGAGAGGAGTAGTGAGTTGATGGGAGGAGGAGATATTATAAGGAGAGTGTCTCTGCAGTGGGGGGAGGGGGTAGAACAGGGGAGATGATGAGGGACCCGGCAAAAGAGAAGGAAAAGGATGAACGAGGGAGGGAGAGTGGGGGGACCGAGGGAGGAAGGGAGGGCGAGAGAAAGGTGGAGGAGGTAGCGAATGTGGAAGACAAGCCGCTCTTATTGAGGTTTCCCCGGTGTCTCTCTTTTTGGGTCATTTCAAAATTTGTGTTTTTTTTTTTTTAATTTGAAGGAATCTTTTTTTCTTTTTTTGTTTGAAGGAAAATAGTGCGATAAATTTCGTTCCGAATTTCCTTTTTTCTCTGAATGTTGATGATTCTAGATTGAAATAACCATCCTTAGCACATTTCAATAATCTTAAACAAGAGTAATTTACGGGGCAAAGGCCACCAAAAAAAAAAACTCCAAATTATGTCCATGATGATATATCTATCATAAAAAATTAGTAAAAAGTGACAAAAGAAATCCAAACTTTGACTACTGTAGAAAATTTACCCAAAACTTTTTTTTCTATAATATTAAGAATCCAAGACTTTTATTTATGTGTAACGCCAAAAAATCTCAATTTTGCATCAGTGACGTCAAAATTATCAAATAAGATATTGGTAGAGGGTGAATGCGTTACATAAATACAATTTAGGGCTTCTATATCATAAGAGAAAATTCAATATAGATGTGTCGCAATGAACATGATTTGAAATTTTTTACGCAAAGAAGATCAAAATAAATGTGTCACAATATGCATACTATAGGGTTTTCAATAACTGTTTTCCCTAATTGTTAAAAGCAAGTAACTCTTTGTCACGACAGTGTGTTTGATGTATAGATTGTAAAGAAATAAGGAAGAAGTGGAAGAAAAAACGGAGTTTGTCTCCCCATTATATGCAACTTCTTTCAATTGCAATTGGTTCCTAAAAAGGATAAAGCGAGGATTTAAAATATTTGAAGTCTAGTGTCAATATACCCTAGAAAAAACTAGAGAGAAAGAAAAAAAGAATAAGTATACTGAAAATACAATCAAGTTTAAAAATTTACAAAAAGTGCAATCTCATAAAACTCATCGAATTGATGCAATCGGGTTATTTTATTAATTTGGTCTAACTTGGCTAACATGTTGACATGGTTCTTTTTATTATTTTATCTCTCCTACATGGTGATATCATGGCTAAAACATTAAGGTCAAAACAACATCATTTTGACTCAAATATGAATTTTTAATCTAAAATTTATATGAATTAAATTAAAAATTAGCCTAAAAAAAGAGTTAAGAGCTTCTAGCCCCGTTGGCTACTAGCTGGCCATCCCCCACCATTGGTGACCCTTCCTAGCGATGGTGGGGCGTCGATGGCGAAGGCTACAAACCTAGCCTAGCTTTTCCCATTTCTTTTCGTTGCATGTGTGTGTTTTTAAAATTAGCTTATTTTTAATACACTTTAAAGCTTTTTATAAAAAAAATTAGACCAAAACAACGTCATTTTGGCCAAATCATTGTCACATGTGATTAAAAAAAAATTAAAAGAACCATGTCGGCAATTTTCAAGATCCAAGACGAAAGAGCTAACGAAATGACTTAATTGCATATTTTATATATTTTATGGCTTAATCACATTTTTGTTATATATTTTAAAATTTCCGATGCACTTATTTCAAGAAATAAAGATGCACGTCATATTAAAGAGGAAGACGCCTTTGAATTGGGTGTCCAGTTCATTCATCTGATGAAATATGAGAGGCCGAGACTGCTATTCTTTTCCCTTCCAATGATATAATGTAAGACAGCTAAAAAGAAGAGAAAGGGAGGTCAAATTCTCATCTTTATCGCTAATATTGACCAATACGGTAGTGCCGCCCGCTTTCATAGGGGACAATCGTCGACCAATTTCTCGATTAACCGAAGGATGAATTGATGAATTGATGAGATCCCGGATGCCTATTGGCTTTTTGACTTTCGTAAGCATTATGCTGACGTATCCGATACACTAGCTACATCCCCTCCGATACATGAACTGTGGGTTGGCTCACAGGCAAAAGGGTGTATTCTAATGCAGCTGAGGAATGTATCTTTCATCTTATATTGCCTTCGGACTGCGCGGTTTATATCTTCGGAAACAGTAGCAGGCATTCTGGTGCTATTTCAACACAATCAGCATTGCAATAGCCTATTTCGGATCTAAGATTCCAAGCAATCATTTGGATGCTCTAGTGACATGCATAATTTATAGCTGAATTTTGTAAAAATAAACCACATATTTTACGATTCAAGCTTTTAGTTTTGCGTTACGATGGCCAAGAAACTTTTTTTTTTTAATAAAAATGACTAAAAATCTTAAATTTTGCCTATCATACTATGTTTACTCTAAACTTTTTATGTAACACAAGAACTTATATTCGTGTGATACATTTACCTTAAAATTATTTTTTATAATAACAAAAACTCCAAACTATAAAAGTCCAAAATTTGTATATACATAGTCCAAAATTTGTATATACATAACACATTTACCCTAGAAATTTGATGTCATAGAATAAAATTTGGATTTTTTGTGTCACAAAAAAAAATAATTTAGGGTAAATATATTACACAGATAAAAGTGTGAGATTTTTAGTATCATAAAAAAGGTTCCAGATAAATACGCCACTGTGAGCAAAGTTTTGGATTTTTTATGTTACAGAAATAGTTGAGAGCAAATGCGTTACTCTAAGCAAAATTTTGATTTTTTGTGATTTTTTCTTTTAATTATTTAAACAAGCAACATAGTGATGTACTCTAAAAATTCAAAATTATATTTCGACTTTATGGCAATCTAAGAATATGCATTTTCGACTATTCAAGTGAGTAGCATAACGATGTACTTTCAAATCTATGATTCTAAAATGGTTTTATAACATCATAACATGCTTTTATATCTAAAATTGGATGCGAGGGTGTCGGGAACTTACTCCATAAAGTGAGAAGCCTGTAATTTCTCCATCTATTATCCAATTCACGTGGTCGTTGTGGCGTTGAAAAGCTCGGTTTGAGGGCTTCCCAACAATCTTAATATTTATAAGTCAAATTAGGCAGACAAGGACCCGAGCTTTTGACCATACTGGGGCTTGAGGCCTGGATATACGAATTGGATGTATTTTCAACAGTGCGACACTTCCAAAAATTATCATAAACTATAACTTAGAGGTATGAAAAGTTTCGTTCAATTTTGAGACATCTAAAGATGATTTTAGATTCTAAAGACTTATTTGGTAACATGTTAAATAGTGTCCGATTCTATTTATTTCCCAAAAAAAACAAAAGAACGGATATCCGTTTAGTAACTTTTTCATTATCGGGAATAGATTGGAAATAGAAAAGGACCAAATAGTTGGTTGTCGGCTAGAGAAGGACCGGCGACCTTAGCGGTTATAGGAAGAAGAAGAGAAGGAAAAAAGAAAATAAAAACGTAATAAAATTATTCAAAAGTTAAAACAAATTATGAGTTATACAAAAATTTGAGGGCCATATCAAATATATTTATATTTCGAAAATAAAAATTTTAAATAATTATTAAATGCCTTTAAATATTCAAAAATTCGTTCAGATAATAAAAGTAAAAAAGCTATTTCTAAGTATAAATTATTTTCAAGAATATAATAATTACCAAATGCACCTTAAAATCTTTTATTTTTTGGGAACCCAAAAGTTTTACCGAAATTTGACTCGTCATTACCTGTTCATCCAATCAGCTTGGCTCTTGTTGTATAGAGATGCCTGTCGTCTCCAGTTTCAAGACATGGTAATAAGATCTAGAAATTGCAAACTTCCCGACACAATGAAAGACGGGCAACGGATTCCGAGGGATCAATAATTTACCGTCAAATTCGAATGGTGGCGTCAAAAGATTTGTCTTGACGAGCAGAAATCGGTTTCGAGGCACAAAATGCGTTTCACGCTTGCCTCTCATCGGTCAAGCTCTGGTCAGTCCAACTTTCCTTCGAAATCGGGCCAAAATTTGAGACGTGGAGAGGCACATGTGCATGACTAATCTCTTTTTTGTCAATTGGTCAATTTTGAAAATCAAACTGTGTTTCTAGAAATACCTTTTCTCTTGCCAAAAGTTAAGTATCATAGCAAATTCAGCTCTAGCTTTGGTTTGTCGCCAAATGGTCCCGACTCAAAACGTGGCTTCGCACGAATTTTTATTTCTTTTTCTTAATTGCATCATTATATAGTTTCTGAATGATTTATCTGTCATGATTTGTTACATCTGGGAAAGAAAACAAGAGTGTGAGGATGTTTGATTATTAAGATAGGGCCTTTTTGGATAATCAATTCTCAACTTCTTTTTGTAATTTCTCTTAAAACTGGTTGCCCCAGAGGTTCAACCTAATTTTTCACGCTAGATTAGTTAGCTTCCTGCAGTGATATATGATTTAAAAAAATACCCATTATACTTTATTTTTGGCTGAATAAATAAACTCCATGACCGTATGCTGGTGGAAAAAGCCGTCGGTCATGACCCATGTGCACCTTACGTGTATGTTGGACTAGTCATACTCTTTTGTCCAAGGAAAAATAGAAGGCAAATAATAGAAAATAAAATTGGAGAGAAAGATGCAATTCGCAACCGCTCGGGCTATGACCCTTGCAATGTGCAGGTGGCCGAGGTCATGGCCCTTGACGCCGTAGGGAGAATTACAAAAAAAGTTTTAAATCTATTGCAATGATGCCAATTTAATTCTAATTTTTTTTTTATCAATTTAGTCTTAAACCTTTTACAATTGTATCATTTCAGTCCATTCGACAAAAATTAAATTTGGCGACGACATGGACGCAATGGCCGTCCAAAGAAACGCTGACGTGACATTTTTTTAATATATATATTTTTGAATTTTTAATATTTGTTTGAATTTTTTAATTCTTTTTTTTTCCCATCATCTTCTTCGCCTCCTGGCCGGCTGAAGGTGAGGGCTGGCGAGGTTAGCCTCGCTGGCCACCCTGCACATCATAGAGAGAGATGCCTTTTTTGGTAATTCTCTCTCTATACGAGAAAACCATGCCACCGCCATCACCGTCGAGCCACCGCCAATACCACTGGCATTAGGGTACCCACCAATTGTTCCGTACTTCCCACCACTATTGCTGGAACTATGGTACTGTCATTGCTCCATAGTCACTACCTTAACGCGCCTTTATATGTGTGTGTAAATACCTCATATGCGAGTCTTTAGTAGTCTTCGACATTCTTTGACTCACCCCCTGCCAAGCAACACATGCACACGGATAAGGGAGCTTGGTGATCGTAGGTAGTGGCTCGACACACGATGACAAATAACGGAAGCGATCTACGAGGGAAAGAGATGGCAGCGAGCGACGATCGGTTATCGTGGAGAAGTAGTGAGGGGCATAAGAGACAGAGAAAGAGAAAGGGCTTGTTGGGCTCAAGGATTGTTTGTGCCATGGGAGGGACTTTATTAGGTGATTGAAATCATACATTCTCAATGCCAATGATCGATGACCAAGCATCTTCTAACTAGCAACAGCTATTGACCATTGTCCAAATGAGATGATGATATAAATGATTATTTAACTGTGGTTTAACGGGCATTACGATTTCTTGACTTTTAATTTGTTTCAATGTGATCAAAAAAATTTAATTTAATATACAACGTGATCTTTAATAATTTTAATTATAACAATGTAATCATTGGACTTTTGGTACACATTTAATTTTTTTTTTGTCAGTTATATTTTATTCTTACTCTACACTCACTCTCAGACTTTTGTTCTATCTCTTAGTCGAAACCCACTCCTGAAACATATGCGTCCCTACCCTATCTCCCATTGAGAATGTGGAAATTTGAACCCCTTACCTCCCCATTCCATGTTAGAAGGGTGGCCACTGGGACGAATCCCAGTGGTTTGGTACACCTTTAATTTAATCATTGAATCATATGAAAAATGTCAATATTATCATTTTATTAATTGAATATGTACAAAAAAGTTTAAATACCATATCAAACAAATCAAAGGTTTATGGATTACATTATATAATAGTTTACACTTCAAAATCATATAGAACAAATTGAAAGTTTAGGAACTACATTACGCATTGATTTATTATTCAAAACCACACTGAGCAAATTAAAAGTTTATAAATCATATTACATATTAAGTTAAAGTTCATGAATTATTTATATCATTTTCTTTTATTCGGAATGCAACAAATTAACTCTAATTCAAAAAAGAGAATCAGAGCAAGAGCCTTTGCAGGCATGGTGAACACATTGAGCTTTTTAAACCTCCCTCACATCAAGCAAAGAGAAGAATAAGAATTTCTCTCCAAAACAACTCGTTTTAGGGGAGATCGAACCCCGCATATATTTTTGAAAAGAAAAAAGAAAACCCTGCACATAGCTTCACTCATTATTCTAGAACCATAGGTTGGTTAATAAATAAATCGAGAATTTCCAAATGAACATTCGCGTTAATGATTCATACTCAAATACCCAATAAAATTATTAGCAAATTCCTATAAGAAAAACTCAAATCGATCATTTGGAATTCCTTCATATCAAACGCTGGCGCATCCGTCGTCCTGATTGATTACTGCTTTAGTTACCGTGCTTTATGTCATTAATTAAAGCTAGGAGACATAATCATTGGGACATCTTTGACCATGACATCTCATTATCCATTGTGGACCTGCTTCAATGGTCCTGTTAAACGTCCGAAATTTCCCCCTCCCTCCTTTTTTCCTGTTATATATAGTTCATAAAAGCTAATAATGATTGAGATAATTTTAAGTTAAGATTTCCCATTACTTGAATGTCCGGACATGAGATGACCCGATAAAAATATATTTGAATTTCGGAAATTATCATACTGCGATTTCACGCCAGCCACCAACCTAACTTTACATGATTGCATCTTTGACTTTAAAATTGTTTTATTAGACTATTCGATTCCAATGATACCATGCTATAAACTTTTTTTTTATAAATAAAATTACTTCCCTAGACTAATAATTTCAGTAATCCTCTGTCCAGCGATCAGAGGATTACTAGATAATTTTTTTTCTTTTCGTTTTATCGGAGTAAACTTTTACACTTCTAAAATTATTTAGCTCGTCCGTGCAGATTAACTAGGAAACTACCACGGCCCCCAACGAAGTTGGCATTTCTCACTGTAGTCGTTAAAGTGGTTCGATCTCTTTTTTCTTTTTTTTTTTTTTCTGCACTTTGAGCAAATCTTTTTTCTTTGGCATATAAGCATATCTTTTTAGTCGGTGTAAAACTTGTCAATACATCATTATATATTTAACAAGCACAATCCAAATATAAAGAAACCCCATGCATTGGATGCGTCGGGCATATCTATAAGCAAATCGGAGAAATCTAACAGAAGGACGAATGGTATGGACAATCAATAAGATCAACTCTTTTTCTTTTTTCTGGCTTTTCTAGCCATGATGGATAAGGTCAAGTCGAACACACAGCTTTTGGATGTGGAAGGAACTATAGAACAAATTAGAGGAGATCGCATTTCGACGGTAATTTTAAAACGGTTGAGATGAAATTTAAAAATTAATTATGAAGTTAATTGCATCATTATTTTTAATATAATTATTATTCCTAACTTTTTTTTAATGATTGTTACGTTTATTTTCACATTTCTATAATTATTATGCGAGTTTTAGTTTGTTTTGGACTATTCAAGGCGAAAGAGCGATTTAACGAAAAAGAAAAAGCAAATCAAGGAGAGTTTCAATTTTGCCTTTGAATATTCATTATATTCATCTTATCCAATGTACTTATTATGGTACATTTGTATCAAATGTTCTAAGTACATCTCCCTATACAATGAACGTTCGTTTCCCTTATCCCGTACATGTATCATTCGATACATTGATATTAATGATAAGTACATTCTTGTTTTCCTATACATAGGAGCTTAGTTTTGATGTACAATACACAATCACACAGAAACACGACAAAGTGAGATACTAGAAATAAAGCTCTCTCATCTTGCTACTATCTCTAGTGTTCACTTGCTTTCTCTTCTTTAATCTCTTCTCTATTATATATTCGCCATGCGATATTTTACAACACGTTATCAGCACGAGGATCTACCGATTGAGTAAGTAATTTTTGCAAGGTGGGTATTATTTTTATTGATCAACTTATACTTCATCTTCTTCTATCAATTCTTCATTGTTATTTTTCTTGGCCCGAAGCCAAAATTTTAAATCTACAAGTATCCTTCTGCTCCTGAAGTAGCGGTGGATATTTGGAAATCCTTTTAATTAATTTAAGGATTTATTTTGCAAGGATTATGGCAAATATTGAAAAGCCCAAATTCTACATCCTGGAAGTGAGTGGAAAGAATTATCTATCCTGGCGCCTTGACATGGAAATGCACCTCCAAGGGCAAGATCTCGCTAATACAATTACAGAGAATGGAACCTCAAATGAAAAGAATAAAGCAAATGCGCTGATTTTTATTCGCCGTCATTTGCATGAGAGCCTGCAGACTCAATATTTATCTGTTCGAGACCCGCATATCCTGTGGAGGAGGTTGAAGGATAGGTATGATCATACTAAAACCGTTATCCTCCCTCAAGCACAATATGATTGGCAAAATCTCGACCGCAAGATTTCAAATCGTGTCGACTATAATTCTCGCTTTATTTGATATCGTTTCTCGGCTAGAGTTATGCGGTATCAAACTCACTGATGCAGAATTGCTTGAGAAAACTTTTTCCACCTTTCATGCTTCGAATATTGTATTGCAAAAGCAATACCGGCAACGTCAATTTGCCACATATTCTGAATTAATTTATGTGTTTCTTACCGCCGAGCAAACTAATGAATTGCTGCTCAAAAATCATGATCTTAGACTGCTGGCTCAAAAGCATTGCCTCGAAGCACATGCTAACTTTGAGAAAAATACTGGCCATTTTAAAGGCTATAAGCGCAGGCAAGAACATAATCCTAGAAGGGATGGCAAGAAATTTAACCGTCCTAGGAAATCAAACTTTGGCCTGAATCATGGCAAAGAAAAGAAGCAAAAGAAGGTGATTAATGAAAGTATTTGTCATCGCCGTGGCATGATGGACACCGGTCACGCACTGTCGTACGCCAAAACATTTTGTTGACCTATACCAAGCATCTTTAAAGAATACGGGCAAGTGTGGTGAATCTCATGCCATTGAAATCAATCCTACTGCCATAACCACTGTTGAGGCAAACAATATCTCCGTTGGTGGGACTCCTCTTGCTCCTGAAGTAGCAAATGCATCATTGGATGTCTCTGATTTCTTTGAGGACCTCGATTACTTTGATGAATCGATTGTTAGATAATAATTTGAACTTTGAAATTTATGTTGTTTCGCTTTAAATATATTACTTTTTTTTTATTGTTCTTTATGAAATACTTATGAACCTTATATAATATTTATCTTTGAAATTTCATTCGACTATATAACTAATATGCAACTTTTATGATACTTGACACCCGAAGTTGTCAATATAAATGCAAATGGAAAATACGGAGAAAAAGAAGATGTTTGTTTGCTTGATAGTGCAACAACACATACTATATTTTGTAGTAGACACTTTTTCTCGAGTATGACATTGCGTAAGGCACAAATCCATACAATATCGGTTCTCGTTCCGATTATTGATGGTTTTGGGAATGCTACAATTATTTTGCCAAATGGCACAATCCCGCATATTGAGAATGCGTTTCTAAGCATTCGATCAAAAAGGAATCTGCTCGGTTTCAAAGATGTACGCCGTAATGGGTACCATATTGAGACTATTTATGAGCAAGATAAAGAATATATTGGCATTTTCTCCTATAAGATGGGCTGAAGACCATCCATGAGAAGCTAGAAGCTTCTTCTATGGGTTTGTATTGTGTCATGATTAAAGCATTGTTGAAACCTACGCTACCACATCCCGGAGATTGGTAAGCCCCGATCGCTTTGGACTGTGGCATGATCGCCTTGGTCATCTTGGCGCTTCAATGATGCGTAGGATAATTCAAAATACAAAAGGGCACCCTTTAAAGGATATAAAGGTATTGTTGTCCAAAGATTATAATTGTGAGGCTTGCTCACAAGGAAAGCTCATTATCAAACCTTTTACAACAAAGGTTAATTTTGAATCTCCTTTATTCTTGCAAAGAATTCGGGGTGATATTTGTGGACCAATACAACCACCAAGTGGACCATTTAGATATTTTATGGTATTAGTGGACGCATCCTGTAGATGGTCCCATGTTTGCCTATTATCTACGCGCAATGTCGCATTTGTACGTTTACTTGCGTAGATTATAAAGCTCCGGGCACAATTCCCTGATTATCCAATTAAGAGCATAAGGATGGATAATGCTGGTGAGTTTACATCAAAGAGTTTTGATACATATTGTGCTTCACTCGGAATCGAGGTTGAGCACCCGGTTGAACATATGGATTGGCAGAATCCTTGATTAAACGTATCCAAATCATTGCCCGCACTCTATTATTGAGAACGAATCTCAATGATACAAAGCATGGGGTCATGCGGTTTTGCATGCGGCAGCTCTAATAAGATTACGCCCACCGCTAGTATTTTACAATCTCCCCTTCAAATGGTTCTTGGCTATGAACCGATATTTCACATCTACGCACCTTTGGTTGTGCAAAGTACATGTGCCCGTAGCACCGCCAAAAAGGACGAAAATGGGTCCCCAACACCGTTTGGGCATTTATGTTGGGTTTAATTCACCATCTATCATTAGGTTCTTGGAACCAACTACCGGTGATCTTTTTTATCGCCTGGTTTGCGGATTGTCATTTCGATGAGACTAGGTTTCCATCAATTGGGATACCTACAACTTCCATGACCGCAAAACAAAAACCAATTAAGGTTTTCTCCTAGAATGAGAAAAATTTATCTCAATTAGACCCAAGGACTCCCGAATGTGAAAACGAGGTACAACGCATAATCCATTTATGGGCTATGGCCAATAGACTTCCCGACGCATTTAATGATGCTACTAAGGTAACGAAGTCTCATATTCCAGCCGCAAATGCTCCAGCTAGGATAGCTGTTCCCGAAGAACAGCTAAAATGGATCAAAATCCCCCGCACTTGAAGCGTGGTAGACCGATAGGATCAAAAGATCGCTGCCCGAAAACGAAGGGGAAAGAATCGGGAATCCGCTCCGAAGAGCCCGGGCGTTGTGCTTACTCCCAAAGAGCTTATTGCCCCCGAAGAGGCGCAAACCCATGAAAGGAACACTAGCCCCGGAATACCGAGAATTCCATTACATATTGTAATGAAATTTGGGATCGAAATGAAATCATCATTGATGATGCTTTTGCATTCTCGCTTGCTCATCAAATTATGGATGATGATTGTGAACCACAATCTATTATTGAATGTCGTCAAAGGCAAGATTGGCATAAGTGGGAGGAAGCAATTAAAGCCGAATTAGCTTCCCTAACTAAACGAGAGGTTTTTGGACCTCGTAACTCGTATCCCGATAATGTAAAGCCCGTTGGATATAAATGGGTATTTATCCGAAAACGAAATGAGAAAAACGAGGCATCGGGTATAAAGCCCGACTCGTTGCCCAAGGATTCTCCCAGAGACCTGGGATTGATTATAATGAGACATATTCACCTATGATGGATATGATTACATTTCGTTTTCTTATTAGCCTAGCAATCTTTGAAAGATTGGAAATGCATCTTATGGACGTTGTGACGGCATATCTATATGGCTCATTAAACTCTGATATTTATATGAAAATTCCTGAGGGATTCAAAATGCCTGAAGCATGCACTCCCCGCAATTTAGTGGTATCAACGCCTAAGTGAGTACCTAATTAAGGAAAGGTACAAAAATGATCCTATCTGCCCATGCATGTTTATTAAGAAGTCGAAACCGGATTTGCTATTATAGCGGTTTATGTCGACGATATAAATTTAATTGGAACTCCATAAGAGTTAGCGAAACCGCTGAATATTTGAAAAGGGAGTTTGAAGTTAAAGATTTGGGTAAAACCAAACTTTGTCTTGGTCTAGAGCTTGAGCATAAAGCAAATGGAATAATCGTCCATCAATCAAGCATATGTTGAAAGATTGCTTAAACGTTTCAACATGGACAAAGCTCACCCATTGAGCACCCCTATGGTTGTAAGGTCTCTAGATCCTCAAAATGACCCATTTCGTCCTAGAGAATCTGATGAAGAAATACTTGGTCCTGAAGTACCATATCTCAATGCAATTGGGGCTTTGATGTACTTGGCACAATGTACGAGACCGAGATATCGCTTTTGCGGTAAATTTATTGGCACGTTTTTAGTTCTCGAGCCAACTCGGAGACATTGGAATGGAGTTAAACATATTTTCCGTTATCTCCGAGGAACCATAGATTTGGGATTATATTATTCCAAGGATTCCACTAACTCTGGTTTAGTTGGATATGCCGATCTTTGGATATAGATCCGATCCACATAAGGCTCGCTCTCAAACCGGGTATTTATTTTGTTATAACGGCACCGCTATTTCTTGGCATTCTACGAAGCAATCGCTAGTAGCTACATCTTCTAACCACTCGAGATTATTGCTTTATATGAAGCTGGAAGAGAGTGTGTTTGGTTAAGATCCGTTATAACACATATTCATAATTCTTGTTGCTTAATACCGGTTACAAATTCTCCCACTATAATTTATGAAGATAATGCTGCTTGTGTTGCACAAGTCGGGGAGGATATATCAAAGGTGATAGGACCAAGCATATCTCGCCGAAAATTTTTATACTCATGAACTCCAAGAAAGTCGACAAATTGATGTTAAACAGATTCGATCCATAAATAATCTTGCAGATCTTTTTACCAAATCATTGCCAACATCAAGTTTTGAGAAATTAGTATATGGCATTGGTATGAGGCGAGTTCATAAGATGTAAGATTAATTAGCCCCGTAAGTGGCTATATGGCTCTATTGAGGGGGAGATATTATGAACTATGCATTGCGGCATTGATATGCGGCTAGTTCACAAGATGCAATAATGATTAGTCCTAGGAGTGGCTATATATACATTGCACTCTTTTTTTTTTTCTTTATGTCCGGTTTTTTTTTTCCCATAGGGTTTTTCCGGCTTAAAGTTTTTAACGAGGCAATTAATGCATCCATAAAAGGGAGAGATCATAACATGTGTGCTCGCACTCTTTTTCCCTTTTGTCCAGTTTTTATCCCACCGGGTTTTTCCGGCTTAAGGTTTTTAATGAGGCAATATCATTCGATGCACATTCGTAATGAATATGATGAATATTCAAGGGGAATGTTATGAAATACATGAATGGATAGAATACATGAATGAATATTCATTATATTCATCTTATCCAATGTACTTATTATGGTACATTTGTATCAAATGTTCTAAGTACATCTCCCTATACAATGAACGTTCATTTCCCTTATCCCGTACATGTATCATTCGATACATTGATATTAATGATAAGTACATTCTTGTTCTCCTATAAATAGGAGCTTAGTTTTGATGTACAATACACAATCACACGTAAAACACGACAAACGCGGTGAGATACTAGAAATAAAGCTCTCTCATCTTGCTACTATCTCTAGTGTTCACTTGCTTTCTCTTCTTTAATCTCTTCTCTATTATATATTCGCCACGCGATATTTTACAACAGAAAAATCATATATTAGGCGAGTGTAAAAGGAAGAATAGACAAAAGGTCGACAGCTGTCGCAAAATGAAAGTTCATAAGGGTTTTGTGTAAAATTTGAAAGTTCAAGGACAAACGTGGACCCTCTAGAAAGTTTAAAGGATTTTTCTGTAATTTCCGTAATTTTTCCTAACTTTTAAGGTCATCTTATAATTTTTTCATAACATAAAATTCAAATAGCTTTATCAAACAATCAACCCTGCATTTTTTTTTTCTGAGTAATCTTCTACATTGTTTTGACACTGCAAATCCTTAAAGTTCAAGTAGGATGATTCAAGATTAATATTTAAGTAGATCGGTATGATCACGGGTGAACACTACATGGTTTCTTTGTAAATGCTCTAAACTATCGATTGAATCCTAACTGTAATGGATTGTTCATCTTATTTAAGAAAAATGTAGAAAATGCAGCCAAAGAGATTCGATCATGGGTGGACCACGAAGCTTTTTATTGCTTTTTAGCATTGGTTATTTGCAACGGCCACATCTCCTTTTTCCCAAGATATCATGAATCCATTTGCAAATTATAATAACTTCGCCTTTTATGGACATAGTCTATATAGCAAAGAACTCCTAGTACAAGTGAAATCATTATTTCAATAGTTCGATCAGTACATACCGCTTTGGAATCAATCAATCCAATAAAGAAGTTTACAAGGCACGCGATTAGTGGCAAGCAAAGCGAAATAAATCGTCATGGTGGTGCTTTATTCTTATATCAAGCTCGAGCTACTTTTAAGTATTTTAACTTGGTTTCGTTCCTAATTTTGCCAAATAAAAATGAATAGGCGAACCATGTTATTTTTTTTAAGTGAAAAATTTGAGACATTCGTTACGAATTTGAACTTGAATTTTCCATTTATTTTGGAAACTGAAAAGAAAAGGTTGGATACTCGTAAAAGATTTCGGATAAAATAAAATAAATTTGGACAAGCACTGTTAGGTGAGAGAGGAAAATAAAGGAGGAGCATCTAAAGAATGGTAAAAGCCACAAAAAAATCCAAATTATTGTCAACTGTAACACAATTTCATTTCAATTTTTTTTTCGTAACATTAAAGACCACGAATTTATATGGTGTGACACTTGTACGGTGCTGCAAAAAAAGATTTCGGATAAATGCGTGAGAGTCGGCAAATTCTAGATTTTTTTGTGGCTTTTTCTCTCTCTTAAGAAAGCGGAGCTCGAAGAGAGAAATTATCCAGTCCATCGGGTATCATAAAAACCCCGTGAACCCAGGCAGCGATCGAATCACCGCCGTCCGCGCGCGCATGCGAGCCTCCTCATCCGGGCCCCGCGCGAGGACCCGTGAGCCTCCGATGACGTGGCGGCCGCGCTCCCCGCCACGTCCGGAATCCTAACGGCGTCGCCCGCGCCGTCAAGGGGCAAGAAGAGCCAGGCCAGGCCAGGCCGGGCCGGGGCCGTTAACTCCTCGCGGATCGGGACCGGCCAATCGGGGGCGCCGGACCCGAGGCCCCGCAATAAACCGGATTGGATAGGGAGAATTCCCGCCAAAAGGAGGGGGGGGAAGGGATTGAATGGGGAGGGGGAAAAGGCGTGGGCGGGTGGGGCCCGCCGGAGGAAGGGGGCGGGGGTGGGGAGGCATGACCTGCGGAAAAGGACGGTACCGTTAGTCAAAAGGGCGGGAAGTTTCTTCGGTCTTTAGCTTTTTCGAATTTTCCGCTGTTGTTGTCTTTTGGGGAGATTAATGTTTTTGATTTGATGGGTACCGTGGTGGGGTCTCTCTCTCTCTCTCTTGATGAAACGAAGGGTGTAGCAGCCTCGCCTCCTCCGAGTCCCTCTCCCAACCCTCTTGGGGAGCTCTAGGTTTTGTCATCTACTTGACCAATCCTCTTTCTCTTCCCTTCTCATTTTACGGCGCGTGCCACTGGTAATGAGATCCTCGCATTCCATCGTTCACATGTTAATCGAGATAGGATATGATCGGGTCGGATGAAAGGCGACACGGATTGTTCTTGGATTTGCCTAATGTGTGATGTCGTTTTTAAACTTTTAATTTGTTCGATATGATTTTCAAACTTTAGCATATTATGCGATGTTATCCCTAGACTTTTTATTTGTTTGATGGATCTTTAGATTTTTAGTATATGATCAATTTTATTCCTATATTATAGAAAATATTTAATTTTGTCATTCCACTAATTGAAGTTATTGGAATTTATCAATTTTGCTTTCAATCTGGTAAATTTGAACGGCGAGACAAATATACAACTTAAATTCAAATATAATGATCATTCTAACTTAACTTACGAACTAAATTGAATATTTACCAAAAGTTTACAGATCGCATTAAACAAATTGAAAGTTCGATAGTGATGTTGCACATTAGATCAAAGTTTATTGTGTATTTACGTCATGTCCCCTAAAATTTTTGAATCTGTAGTTATCTCATCATTCTTTTGATAAAATATTGGGATCGTAGTGGATATTACTAAATTTAATTCTATAAAGTGTTTGATAAATCATGATGATTTTCCCATGGCAACCATCGTTGTGGTGGTCACCTTTGTTGCAGTGGCCAATGGTTCGCCCTTGCCAAAAATCCTCTAAGTGCGGGGGCAAGGACAGCTGAGGGAAGATCCCCCATCGACCCCGCCAAGGTAGTGTGACCATAGCTTAGTGGTCATCGGTGTTAGGTGGTTGGAAATCGAGACCCCCTTGGAGAGAGAGAGTGTATGTATCTCGGGTAACCACTGCTCGGCAACTATAAGCAACATCGATGGCAGAGTTGCTTAAGCACAGAGAACTTTCTCTGTCCCTAGAGCAATGAACAATTTTTTTTTTCTTTTCTTAGATTTTTGTTTACATCAATATTTTTGTCATCTTGTTTGGTACTATTCGAGGCTTTATCCATCCTAATTCAAATATCTTGTCCAAGGTAGTCATTAACCTAAGATGGGATAATTAATAACTTATATGAGCTACCAAACACCACCCTTATCTCTTCGATTACTTTGTAGGCCTTCTTAGATACAACTCTGATTTAGATGTCAACTCATTCAACTGAGATAGATTCTCTTTAAAACCTAAAAGAAAACTCATGTCAGAAATTAGGAACCATCATAGTCAAATAAAAGGACAAACTAATACGAAACACGTAACCTAATTCGACCATACTTGTAATAAAATGTGCAAAGCAACCCTTAACAGAAGAAAACAATAACATAATCCATGGAAGGTGGATATTCTAATGGCACGCTAGATCATAACCAAAATAGAAAAGACATTATGCTTGCTGTCACGGACCGAACGAGGCTTTGAATTTTCCCGCCGAAAGCAAAAGCGAAGGGATTCCAAAAACTCGACAGTCGCTTTCAAAACATCCCGAGACAGATGCGTTCGTTGCCGCATCTTGCTTTGTCTTGTCGTGGTGGTGGTGGTGGGGACTTTCCTATCGTCTGCCCTCGTCCCCGAACTGTTCCAAAGTCATTCGAAAAAATTCAAAACCCAGAAACGGTCGGGGACCTTCTTGTTTCGGTATGCGATCGCAAGACGACGAGGCGCACGAAGATCTCTCCTCCCCCGAATGGTCCATGCGACGACCCATCGATCCCTCGTCGTGATGCGGTACGCGTCGCCGTGTTCACACCTGCTCCTGGAAAAGGGTGGTGGGGGCGCCTTCTGCTTGGCTAAGGTCGTTCTTTACTATTTCTTCCCTGCAAGATTTTCTCGAGGTGATGAGCGAAAGTGGGTTTGCGCTCTCGTCCGAAGAAATCTCTGACCCCTGCCAGCAAGACCCTGCCCGGACTTTGCTGGCAGGGTCATTCTTTAAGCTTCGCAAGGCACCTGAGAATCCAAAGAGAGAGCTGAATTAGAGAGGCTTCTGTTGCGGTCGATCTGACTCGCCCGTGGCCACCTCCCCCATGGTTGCTTTGAGGTCACGGTCACGCGTGGAGAAGCGCGACTAGATCAAACTAGTAGGTGTATGAAATATGGCGAGATCATTGTTCGCTGTTAAAAAAGCGAAAATTTATTAGATAAATGCGTGATTTGATATTTGGGTATTCTAATAGAGTAGACCTGATCGAATAATTAAGATCAGAACTCAACGTTTAGGTTCTTTTATTATTTAAAAAGTACTACATTTTGTTCGTGAAATGGTCGGATGTGGGTGGGCTCACCCACTAGATGCTCTGAGCAAGGAGGGCTTTGACAAAGCGCATGGAGTAGCTAGATCCACGATCAAGTCTAGCTGCAAATCTATGACTATTATTTGCCCTTATCCTCACATGGATTAATTGATTACTTTAGAGAGAGGAAGAGAGTCCCAACAAAAGTGGACTTAAGCGGGGTCAATTTGATTGGAAAATGACGCTGATTGCATGAAATTTGAATCCAATTGACAAAAATAAATTTCAATGAAGACATAGGACAAAGTTTCGAAAAAGAAAAACTAGCGGAATCAGCAGCTCATCGATTTTTACTCATTGAATCTAGGTAAATAATTGCAAGTCATTGCGATGTGAAAGAGTTCCTAACCATCCTTTCCTTGATCCCTCAAAAGGAAATGTTTCTTAATCTTAATGCGCCTGATGATGAATCTTTTTTAGCTGGTTGCTTCATATACAAGATGTCAAAAACATTGCAACATTTGAAATGTCTTCGGCAGACAGAAGAGATTTAATTTTCTTTGTTATTAATTAATTATTGATTCGTCGAGGAACGGTCTTTTGAGGATGTTGGAACCACCCGTCGCTATGGGACAAGAATTGTAGGATCCACTTAATCTAAGGATACATGTGAAGTGGTATGGCATACATTGAAGATATAGTCCATAGGATCTAGATGCTAATATCTTCTTTTCCGCAAGAAGACAGCTTCATTTCTTCAAGAACAATAATATACACATGCTCCATTATTCCAAGGTCGGGGAGGTGTTTACTGTTTGGTTCGGCAAAGCTGCAATCTAAAACCTCTTTTGGCCTTTTTTTTTTTTTTTTTAAATTTTAATTTAATCAAAGTTAACCCTATAGCTTTTTGTAAAAATGAAAAATATTTAGAAGATGCACATACTACAAGCTTGAATTGCAAAGAAAAAAAAGTTAATCAGTCAATTTTCATTATTATTAAAATATCCAATCTAAAAATTTAAATCATTAGGTGGATATAGATAAATATGCATATAAAAATATTACCACCACATATTATAGTTAACACTCTATCGTGTGCAATTCAAACCCTTATGCATGTATCACCAGGCTTAGGGTTTTTGTAAAATAGGCACAATTTATATCTTGTGTGAGTCGACTGTTACGAATCCAAAAGACGAGCACCGAGTTAAGAGGGAATTATAAGATTCAAGCTATTGACACATGCTTTGATACAAGATTAGAATATCCAATCTAAAATCTAAACATTTTGTTGTAAATTCCATCCGTCCAAACACATCTCTCTATTTTCTTCGTAGCTACAATCATTTACCATGAAATTACTCTCGGAACTGAAACACCCACGTTGATAAAACACAGAACATTCCCATCAAATTATAAAACCGAATATTATAATCGCGACCGGCATGGTCTTGGGAAAAATACACGACTCGACACCTGTCGAAGACCAAAAAGAGCATCGGATACCTATGAGCTACTGCTGCACTTGCATGGTTCAAAAGGCTACACAAAAGAGACGAAAAAAGAAATTATTTCTTCCGCTTTGGCAACGCACGGCCCCCTTCACATGCACGGCCGCCAGCGCAGCCAATCAGACGAAAGGTGATGGCGCGGTCAACCGGTCAACGGTCAAACGATCGGGCTACTTTCGAGGAGGTGCTACCCCTCCAAGGCAAGCAAGCATCCTCAAACTCTCGGTTTATTCATCACCAGAAGGGACCAAAAACAGGAGGAGGCAATTTTCTATGAAATATATTGATTGTACTTTTTCAAAAAAACGAAAAAAGAAAAAAGAAAAAAAGGGTTTAAGACCATACATTAATTGAAATACCTGACATATTGAATAATGATGTTTATGGAGGCAACTGTTAGTTTTGCCTGAATGAGTCATGGGATCAGGTATAAATAAATGGTTTATTTATTTATTCATTCCTTTTCTTGTCCCTAGATGTATAGCAAATGGCGGCAATTGCTGTGGTGGCAGAAGCGGATGTCGCATGTCTCTGCAGAAAATGTTCATTGTTTACAGGCAAAAGATTATGCCACTACTCTTTGCGGCCAGCAGGAGTCCTTTGATTTAAAAAATATATTTTAAAAAATGATTGCTTAAATTAATTAGTCAATAAAAAATATTTTTATTATCAATAGTAATTTATATCTGAATATTTCGATGGATAGTAAAAATATTTGTCTTTCATTCATTTTTATAAATATATGAAGGGCTATGTCGAGGTGGAATCAAGAAAAAAAAAAGAAAAAGAAGAATTAGGGGGAAAAGGGAAAAGAATTAGAAAAAATTATATGCCAATTGAGTTGCTAGATTTCCTTATTGATGTTGTGTCTAAATCTTTGAGAGAACGACTTTACCTAACTATAAAAAAGTGAATTTAGAGGATCCTGATTTCCGCAATCAAGAGACTATGCATGATCACGGGAGACATCACCCAAGATTCCCACAAGAGCTTCCAGAATGTTTAAAAGGATGGACGAGACAGTAATTGTGTGGAGGATTTAGAAATCTCTAGAAAATACGATCTCGTCCATCAAATCGAAGGACAATTAATGGTTGTGATCTGAAGGTCACTAGTATAAGAAAGGGCGCCATCCCACTCATTATATTCATCTAATTATTTCAGTATCAAAGTTCAATTTTCTCGTCCAGAGCTTCTCATTTTAAAAACTCTCCCTGTGAGCAATCAATACAAAAAGAAAAAAAAAACAATCCCAAAGGCCTGTTTTAGGAACGCCAATGATCCCAACAATCCAAGCCTAAATCACCGCATGTTTTTAATCCCAAATAATCGCACGTTCTTGATCCCAAATGATCGCCTTGTGACACATGCCTACTCTTCCCTTTCTAGACCACATTTTGAACCATTGGACCAGTTTCTATATTTAGTAGGTTTGCTAGATCAACATAACATGCACTGATCCGAAAGGTGAAAAGTCGGAAAGGTGAAAAGTAATCGAAAGTTTTCTTTACTCAATTTTGTCCATTACAAGTACACAGGATCACCAAGTAAAGGTGAAGAAGTTGATATAAACAACGATGTACAAGCAGCAATTGAATACACATGTATACAAATGAATGCATGTAATGTACACGTGAACTCGAAAGTTATTGCTGTACATGTAATTCCAGTGATCACACCCCTTATACTCCAGCTACAAGGACCGCCAGAATGAAGTTTTCCAGGAAAGCTATTGCACTTCTTGCTCTATTCCAAGGAAATCTGCATGTAAAATCTAAATTAATGGGCCATTCTGTTGGTTAAACATTTTTGTTGCTTCAACCATTCTGTTGGTTTAGGCAATACATGAAGCCATAAAAAATACTTTCGGAATTGGACAAAAGGTGCGATACCCAGCAAAAAATGTTTTAAGCAATCTAATGTAGGAGTTACTTATTAAAAATGACTGAAGATCCAGAAGTGCTCCCTAGAAGTAAGAAGAAAAATTCTCTGAAACAATGGTTTGACAATTTGTAATTTAATGCAGCCATTAGCCAAAAGCTCATGGCACGCAACTCAATTGCCAAAATGTTTTATTGAATATATGTGGAGAGATCACAATACAAAGTGAAAGTCAAACCAGTTTTCAACGGTTTATATGGACCACATGCCAGACACAAATCATTAGCACTTTAGTGCCGAGTATCTTGGGTGAAACTGCTCTCAACACCAGAAAAAGGAGAAAGTAAAAGCAAAGAGGTAGTAGAAAGGACATTCCATTCCGGTCCAATCAAAACATTAGCACTCCCTCAGCTTGTTAGGAATTTGCATATGAATATTCTTTTTTTTTTGGCTTAAGAAGTACAAAGTTCTCTGACATAATAATTTTAAGACAGTGCTGAATAAATCATTTAATTTGTAGTACTAGCCAAAGTCTGGAAGAAACTCCAAGTACGTTTAGAGCATTCAAAAATGTTGAATTATATTTAAGAAAGATGTGTTAGTTTAAGTATTTAACCTGACTAGGTCTGTGATCAAATTACCCTTCCTGAATCATCATGAAATTCAGTCACCTATGATAACGAACTACTGCAAAATATCCATAGCCTAGATTGCCAAAAGTCATTTCCTTTCACTTTCCAATTTCCACTACTCGTTCATTGTTCCAATGCTTTTGTAAATCATAATAGAAATGCTATCTTTTTTGTGTCCAGCCAATTGTACAGTCACCACAAGTATCCTCTCACTCTACTCATCGATCCTACTTATTTCCTCTCTTTGCAAGTGGCAAAGCCACTTAAGCAAGCCAACTTGACTTATGTATTTAGACAACTTAACTCGAGGATAGTGACCGGGCATAGCTGGTGATGTTGTCAGAATGCAAGCCAAGTTCCTAAAATAAATTTTCTATAACTATGAATATTTAACAACTAAGAGCACTGCTAGTAATCATGAACATCATGAACAACGTACCGAGAATGTTAAATCTCCGAGCTCAATCGATAATCTACTTCATAGCCAACATACTGAAAATGTAAAACCCACAGCAAAAATGATTGATTACCAAAAGAATATCCTCATCTGTGCCAAATGATTTGCGGGCTTCACCTAAGCATCTTGATGTAACTTTATCTTGCTTCCTGCACAATTAACCGAATTTATTCTCCCTTTAAGGAAAGAAAACAAAAGTTTATTCTCCCAATGTACACTAGACACCCGTGTAATAACCACTTCCAAGTGTTTAAGAAAGAAGATCTTGAAAACAAGAACACCACAAATCTCAATAAAGATATTCTCAAGCTCAATCCATGCAAATAGTACAGGCGGACATGCTAAACTGTTATCTTCCAAGGCAAAGAATCCCATCAACAAGGTTGCTATAGATTTCAGCCTTTTTTTTTTACTAACAGGAGCAGCCTTTAAGTCGTGCACAACAAAGATGGACTTTTAAGTGAAATAATCAACAAAGTCATTTACACAAGAAAGCAAAAGATTGCAATGGAAATGGATCAAAGCATATTTCACAGGTATATGCATGCACACACAAGACGCATCAGAGCATATGTCACAGGCACATGCGTTTGTAGATGCACACAAGATACATCAATGCATTTGTCACAGGCACATGCCTGCACAGATGTGCTCAAGGATTTCATAGACGCTCCTAGCAAATAATTATTTCTGTTAGGAGATTACATGTGAACTTCTGTTGACATTTGTTACCACATGATAACCACCTAGCATGCCGTAGAAGTTAATCTAGATTTTATATGCTACAATTTTTTTTTCCCCAAGAGATTGCTTATTTGTGGCTGATGCTGGAGGCTAAACTCATGAATTATCACTGATTTCCACTATATGCTTTCCAATCACTCAATGAACTAATCACATAGAAGAAGAAAAATAGTAACTAATCTCCAAGATATTGCGTGATTCTTTTTCCATCAGGAAGAAACTGGAGAGCTGAAGAATTAAGAGAGATACCTAGAACTGGCAGGATCTCTTATCTCGAACTCATCTTCGTCTGCATCATAGCCGCATATCACAATGTAGTGGCCTAAAGTGAGACACGAGATCCATGAATTGACACGCGCCATATTTGGAATTCATAATTGGTTTGTCATGAGAAACATGTTTAAGTAAGGAGGGAACTGATCAATTAAAGACAGAAATATGATTATGGAAGTGAAGTTTTTCCACCTTGACAGCTAGTCCTGCAATGGCTTCTTTTATGTGAAATCAACAATACAAATTCTAAAAGCAGCTCAACAATTGACTTCAACAGTTTCTTTTTTCTGTTACTAAATTCAAACTGACATATGATGTGTCTGATCTAGTCTAAACATAGAAATGCGCGAACTGACTGACCCAAAGCAAGAGCTCCATTCTTTCAGCAAGTAGCTCTCATATATCCTCTCGAACAAGGAAATACACAAATCTAATCAGCAACAAGGCTGTCACATAGAAGTACTCGACAATCTTAAAGGTACAAGTAATCTCAAATTGAACAAAGTGCTCCTAACAACGGTCATCGTTTGCAGAAATTCTGTAATACTAAAGAATAACTCTGTATCACACCTGTGCAAGAAAAGTGATAAAGTTACCTGTATAGCCAGGCCCACTATCCCCCAAACCAGAAGCACAAACATCCTCTACCCACGATCTACTGCAGTAAATAATTCGGAACAAGCACATTAATCTCCAGATCTCAGAGAAAAAGTTGGTCTGTAGAAATAACTTAATGAGGAAACAAATAAGCATAAGAGGAAAGTGTGCTAGTTACTAGGCAAGAAGCACAAATTTAAAAAACCTATTGAAAAAGTAACGGCAGATTTTGAATGAGCTATTCATGATGAGAAGACAGTTGGAAGGAAAGCTAGCAAATGGCGATAAATTCAAAAGGAATAAATTTAACAGCGATTTACCTTAATTTATGTTGATCAACCAATGCAATTGCAACATATTTTCCAGACAAAATTAACAAAGAAATTTGTTCTTCACTGATTGATCTGCACTGTTAAAAGAGAGGGTTCATCAACTCATCTCAAGAATGGTAAGATCCTAGTGATGTTCAAGCAAGTCAATAAAAATGATACAAACATAGAATGTTGCAATAAGTTGGCAATCAATCTTGCAATCACTGAGTTTACCTGTATAGAAATTCCTGCTTCTATAGCCTCACGAAAGAGTTTATTCACTCGAACTACATCTGTGGGCAACTGGTCCTGTAAATAAATAGAGTAAAAAGCAAAGCAGTTAAAAACTTCCATTGGGAAAATCATAGCTAGATGATCATGTTGATAAGACAGATAACTAAAGAACCTGTATTGATACCATACAAGGAAGGATCCTCAAGAGCAGATAATTCCTCTTTAAACATAGCTTTTGGCTTAATATTTGTCAGAACACAGTACGATACTCAACACATAATTTAATATTAAGGAGGATATAGCACAGGACAGAACACAATGGCGCAAAATCACGCATATTCAAACCAATCCTGTGACAAAGAGGCTTCATTTTTGTTGTTGTACAATTGACAGTGAAACGTGCTTAATAGAAATATATCAACAGTACAAAATTTACAAAGTACAATATCTGACTAAAAACAAAAAATCACTTTCACAACTCGCAAGTTATACTAACATGTGGAAATGTTAATATCCAAAAAAATGATTACCTTGTAAAATGTTTCATCTGAGTAACCTGGATTTGCACCTAAGGTCACGGTGTAGTAGGAAAACTTAACAGAGAACTTTTGCAATAGGTATGCCAGATCAACTGTCCATATGCTGTAAAAGTGAGATCAATCCAATTTATTATATATATATATATATATATATCATAACACATACGGAATGATGTGAAAATTGAAGCAATAGGGGATACCTGTTTGTACGGCACAGGGCAGCCAACGCGTCAACACTGCAAGCTTTAACGCCAATAGTTCTCAAAACCATCAATATACAAGCAAGCCCGCAATCCCATGAAGAAAGCTGATTTACATGTGGTACCTGTAATATGTTTTACTATGAAGGAATAAATTTATGGATCTGGCTTCAGAAAACCAAACAGTACAGATCGTTTATCAGAACCAGACACTAACTTCAATAAATTGTGCTCGAGGCAATGCTTCCTTATGGCATTTCGCATCCTCCACCAAACTCGGGTGTCCCTCACCCGATCTTTGAACTTCTACACTATCGTCGTCTTCTTCTGGCTTGAGAATCTTGTTTAGTAGAAGATATAAAGGCCACATAAGTGACCAGATTGGATTTTGGAATTCACTGAAAGCACTAAAACTCATCCATGAGTGGAACCGGAGAACTGATGTACTGACTTAGCCTCGTGAAAGCAACAGCTGTCTCCAAGTAATGGCTGTCATGATGCCATCATGGCTCATGTACACCAAAACTTCTGTCACAAGTAGAAGGAAGAAATCAAATTAAAAAAAAAAACAAATGAAGTTCCAACAAGGTCTAGAGATAAACATGACTTCCAAAGTAGCTCAATGAGCATATTCCCGGCATTTTGGCATACATAAGCACAGAGTGTTGGCAAGTTGAGACGGTCAAAAAGTGCGTGGTCTTGAGACGAGGCGATTAACCAAGGACACACAGCTCCTACCGTCATGGTATCAACAATCCCCATACTTTATCAACTAGCATATAATGAAACTAAGGACTCCCTCTTATTAGCCAAGCGCTGGTATCTTCTCAAAGTACCCCCTCCACCCCCCCCAAAAAAAAAAAAAAAAAAAAAAAAAAGAACCTTTCCTACATACATGCACGCCTACATACATCAAGTAAACTAAAATCTGCATTCACATCAAATCCCAACCCAAGACCGCCAGCGTTTTACATGGGAGGATCAATAGGCGAGGCAGAATCATCGAATTACAAACGCAGGGACGGGGGCACAACACAGACGGATTCTGCGCGCGATTCGGGAATCGGAAAACTCCCCGCAACGAACAGCACGCGCGTCGCAGTCGACGAATTCTCCACCATGCGCGCGCACGCACGCACACACCAGACAACCGACAGAAGACACGCCACGATTGCAACAGCAAATTGCAGACGAACGAGAGAGAGAGAGAGAGAGAGAGAAAGCGAGACGATACCGGCGGAGAATCGCTGGAATCGCGCTGCGCGGGGTCCGTATCGGGGAGCGGCGAGATCGTATCCGCGTCCGTCCGGTTCGATCTCCGCAGCCGTTCGTCGGTCGCGGCGGGAACGGAACGGCGATTGATCAACCGGCGGCGGAGAGAGGAGGGAGGAGGAGGAGGAGGAGGAGGAGAGGCCAGTCTTCTTCTTCTTCTTCTTCTTCTTCTTTCTGTCGTTATTGTTGTCGTTTTTTTTTTTTTTTTTTGGTCAAAATTGTTGTCGTTGTTGGGACTGCATATCCAGCCAGGCCGGGCCCGCTAGTGCATTCTGGAATCGGTGACGCGGCGTCGTTTTACGGGACTCGAGTCAGCAAGTCAACGCCGCCGCCCGACCGCGAATGAAACAGCTTATTTTGCGCTGTGTAATGTAATAAAACTGGATAACATTGTTAAGACTGTTTCAAATCATGATTGAAATATGTAATAAGGGAGGTGCATGGCACCGAAATTCCTGGAATATCCTTTAAATTTGAATGAGCGGTGACACCGTAATCACCGGTTTAATGGTCAATTGCGACTTATGACTTTAGTACTTCACATAAATTATGAAATGCATAATCTATTACGTATGATGTTTATTTAGAGTTAATACAACAAAAAATCCTTAAATTGGTATATCTATGATAAATTTTCCCTCCATTAATTTTCAATAAATTTTACTGTTAGATTACTGAGTTGGATGACACATTCCAATTGATGGGTATATTGATTTGATGTTTTTTTTGGGTAAAGGATATTGATTTGATGTTTTACTTTTCATTTGTCACAGATGTACTGTATTATATATATTTTTTCTTTTTCTTTACCAAAAAAAAAAAAAAAACTAATTTAGACCACCATTTGCGGTGGCGTCGCTGGAGCGGGCGCTCTCCCCCTCATGAAGGGGAGACGTTCGAATCTTGGACATTGCTTGAGGCCTTGCTCGGGGGCACGTGGTGGTGGTTTCCACGTGTCCTCCTTAGAGTTTACCCGCCGCTGTTGGCGCATGGGGTTCCTTGAGTCACCAAAAAAAATAAAAAACTAATTTAGATGAATTGGTCATAAATATATTGATTTAGAGTTTTTTGAGATATTAGTCCATTTATTTATGGTTATAATTATAAACTAAGTACACGATGTTTGACTAAATCTTGTAGTATCATGATTCTCATTCCTCAAGATATTACAATTTTCTTTAATGAATTTTTGCCTATAGTTTAAGCAGTAATTTATGATTATAATTTAAAATCATAGAGTATGTTACCATATACAAATAAATATTATTTATTAGATTTTTAATAGTAGGTTTTAAACAACAATTAAACCTGAAATTTAGCATTAACCGATATAATAAGAAATTAGGATGATAGCTATATCATGAATAATTTAATATCAATTCATGAAAATTTAGATAACCGCACTAAATAGGGAGCAACTAATATGGCAATTATACTTTACAAAAAAAAAAAAAACTAATATGGCAATTATATTAGGGATAATTTTAACATAATAGGTAGCTATGTCTCATCAAGATAACATAATTACTATTATTTCAATTGTTGATCTATTGTATAATATTCCGTCTACTAATGGTATAATATGCATTTAAAGTCAAAGTAAGGGTGTGTTTGTTTCGCAAAATACATTTTCGGGAAAACATTTTCCTCATTTTCCGGCTTTTGGTTCACTCGGAAAATGAGTCGATGGAAAAACGTTTTCCTCCAGTCAACGAAAACATTTTCCTAACAAAGCTTAAATTCGGGAAGGTGATTTCCCTTTGAAAGGACCTGGAAAACGTTTTCCGAATCTACCAAAACCTAGATTTGATGCTTGGTTTACAAACAATTATTCTTATGAAGATATATTTTTAAATTTTTATAATTCTTTTTAAAATATTTTTTAAAAAATCGAATTTTTAATTTTTAATATAATTTTTTATTTATTTTTAAAAATATAAATTTTTAATTTTTAATCATTATTTTCTCTTTTCTCTTTTCTTTTTTCTTCTTCTTCGAATGACGGCTAGCGACCGGCCATAAGCAAGATCGAGCTCGTCGGTGTCGGGCGGGGCTCAATCTCGCCTATTCGGCGAGGCCGAGGCCCCACCTGACGTTGGCAAGTTTGAGCCTCACCAGTCGTCAACGAGGCCAAGCCTCGCCAGATCTAGCGAGGCTCAAGCTCGTCAGCATCGGGTGAGGCTCGATCTCGCCCGACTGTCATCGACCGGTGGCCGGGTGTCACCCCCCGCCGCCACCGGCTAAGGAAGGAATAAAAAGAAAGAAAAAGAAAAAAATTGAAATATAAAAAATAATTATAATTTCGATTTTTATAAAAAATATATTTTTATAAAGTTAAAAAAGGTCATGAACCCAACAAATTAATTTGGAAGTAAGAGGCATACTATTGTCAATTGTTAGGTCAAATGTCATTTAATTATTTTTCAAATGTGATCCAAATACCAGAAAATAATTTCAATCATATATTACCAAACAAATGAAAACTAACCGTTTTCTTGGAAAATGATTTATCGGAAAACATTTTCAAAAAACGTTACGTTTTCCGTGAAATAAATACACCCTAAATTAAATTGATGTTACAATTAAATGATTAATTTAATTAAATTTAGTCATAATTGAGAAACATTTTAATTAAATAAATAATCTAGCATTGGCAGAGTGAGTGAAAGAAAAAGCTAAAGAAGGTTATTTTGGAATTATCCATTACAAGCTGTTTGTAACGGCTATTGTACAGAGGGGAATTCATTTGATAACTACTGCAGCTTTGGCTGCCATAGGAATTTAGCTGTAATAGTTAGTAATGCAAGCAAATAGTGTAATAGATAGTGTAAGTTAACCTGTAATGTAATAACCGTTACTTAATCAAATGTAATGTTGATTTTGCTGTTTTGACCTAATTTCATACTACCTAGAATTAATAGTGTTTAAGGAGTGATGATCCAACCATGTCCCTCTTCCTTTGACATTATACTCCTATAGTCTTTATAATCGTGTGTATCCCAAATAGTCCACAGACTATTAAGGCTGCGTTTGGAGAAAGCCTTTGCATTGACTTTAGATTTTAAAGTTTTTATGAAATGGTAAAGTATAATAAAAGAGTGTATTGAGAATGACTTTGTTATAAATGCTATTTGGAAAGAATTATATTTGTAAAATTTAAATGACTTTAATTATATTTTTTTGAATAAATAAAAAGAAGAAAACTGAAGCTTGATAACCGATAATGATTGATGAATGTCAATCGGATTAGCGACATAGCTAAAGTGATAGGCCATCACAACTTGGATAAGCCTAGATTTGATTGTCAACAAGCTAGATCTAATGCCAATGAACTAGATCTGGCACTAGCGACCCTCGTTTGAGATCACCTCGAGATCATATGACCCCAAGTGAGGATCACTGGTGTTGGATGGCGATTAGATTTGACTTCACTGGAGACGCTGCCATTCTTGGTGAGGGTAAAATTGTAATTTCAAAATCTTAGTTAGAGCAAAATTAGAAAATAAATCGTTAGCATTAAAACAAATGCTCAAACCCAAAGCTAGTGGGATTTGTATTGGGTTAAGAGGCTTTTGACTCAAAAACATTTGAATTTTTTTTTTTCCTGCCAAACATCTCAACTTTGACACAAAGGCCTTCAAAAGCCCAAAACTCATCCCTAAAGTTGCGTTTGACGCAACTCCTACCGTTTAGGACCTATTTGACAGCCCGGATAGGTTAATTCTATCCAGTCTTTGATGAAGTTATATCACAAACCACAAAAATCACTCATGATGTTACTTCATTGCTTAACTTGTAAACATTATAATGCTACGGAGCCCCCGTATTTCAGCTGTTAGCATGCCATAAGACGGAGAACTCTGTATTATTTAGCTACCTGCCGAAATGTTTATGATTAACAGAGCACAACTCCTCCACACATAGACACATAAGATTCAACTAAAATCTGCATCCCCATCGGCCCTGATTACATGACCATCGTATCTCGTCACGAAGGATCGATTGGCAAGCACGATCGACAGGTGGAAATGCAGGACGAGGACACGATGTAAAGGGAGATTCATGCCCATCCATGAGTAGGAAACTCCACGACGAGCAACACACGTCGCAGACAGCCAATGAAAGATACGTGTACGACCAGTGACAACAATTGCAGATCGAAGAGAGAGACAGAGAGACGATACCGGCGAGAGTCGAGCGGCCAGATGATGCTCTTCTTCGCCTTCTCGGGGTTTAGATTTTTCCTCTTCTGCACGGGAATGGAATGGCAGATCATCAACGGGAGGTGGAGGACACGCCCTTTTACCCGTCCAGCCAGTACAGCAGGTACCCTGCTGGAATCGGGCGTTTCACTGGTTGTGCTTCCCCCCATCCTGTCTCTTTTCGGGTATTGTTGGGCTCTCTATCAGGCCCAATTCTCCCTCCCTTGTCTCCTTATCTTAGGCCCATAAGCTGCATCGTCTCTCTCCATTCGGGCTCGGGTAGAAAGTAGAAACCCATGCATTATTCTTAATTTATGTTTCTAATTTATGTGTTTTTTTTTTTGGTAAAGTTGTAATTTTTGTGTTATAATTTTGCAAAATTCAAATATGCAGTTTTTACCTATGTGCTTTGTAGTTCTTTTTTTACCCATGTTCGGTGATTTATGCAGCAAACAAGGAGTTAAAAAGAAAAGAAGTTCGCATTTGCACATTTTAATTCTATTGTCTTGGCAAGAGAAAATGTACTTATTCTTAATTTAAATGTATTTTAAAAAATAAATCTACTTGTCCCATTGTGAAGCTATGTGTAGCCACAGAAGCGTATACAAGTTATGCTTCATGTGGAAGGTTCACTATAAGAATCATACATATCAAGAGGTAGCATAACGTGCGTATGAAGAAGTTAGACATTTTGCATATCTATATCTTAAGTTGTAAGTAGTATATAGATTTGTTTACTGAAAATTGCACAAAATTTGTTGACTATTTCAACTCTTCAAATTTCAATTTCGATTTTAGATGATGTTGAGTGATGTCAAATCCATTTTGATTTTAATATTAAGAGATGCCTTCAAAAGACTTTTGTTATTGCATTTGTAAGGGGAAAATTATCAAAAAAGTCATAAATATATTGTAATTATGTCAATCTAGTCTTAAACCTTTTTGCATTTGTGTCGGTTCAGTCTATTCGATCAATTTTGGCCTGCCAGCGTTGAAGTGGCATTTTTAAATAGTAATTTAATATTTTTTGATTTTTTTTATAATTATTTCTTATTTCCTTTTTTATTTTATTTTCTTCATTTTTTTCTCTTCCCCTTCCCCTAAACTTAGCGCTAGAGAGGGTCGGCTTTAAAAATGTCGCGTTAGTGCTAGTTGGCAAAAATAACCGGATGGATTAAACTGGCACAAATGCAAAATGCTTAGAACTAAATTGACCAAAAAAAAAAAATTTAGAATTAAATTGACACAATTATAATATGTTTGAGATTTTTGATAATTCTCCCCATTTGTAAGCGTCCAAATCAGATAATCGATGTAATGATTATTTTGAGATTATTATGCATATTAAGAGAGTAGTAGATATCATAAGTTGCTTTGCCAAGACACAAACTCGAAATTTTTTAGGTGGGTTCAGAATTCTAAATAAATTCATTTTACTTTTCATGCATCATCAATGATAATTTAGGACTCTACCGCTAAGAATTTCAGTGCACGAACCGAGCGATTCGTGGATTTGAAGACTTGGCGGATGAAGAAAAAAATGTGCGAAGTAACTTTTCTCTCCCCCATATTGCTAGGAAGACATCATATTCATCGTGGAATTTAGGTTTTTTTTTTTTTTTTTTTGAAAATCATCTAAAAATTCCTAAACCAATAACATTTTTACCCATTCAATTTATACTTTTTTATTATACTAATTGAGTTCTAAATTTTTTTACGTTTTACTAATTGAGTTTATCTGATTAATTTTGGTTGGAAATTGCTAACGTGAATGCCAACCGACCTACATAACACGGCTGCTGGCGTTGGCATAGACAACTTTTAATAACACTTTATTTCTTTTCCAATTTTTTTGTTAATTTTTTTATTTTTTCCCTCCCTTCTTCCTTCTCTAGCCAGTTGCTGGGCCTTGATGACTAACCAAATCCAACGGCCGCGTGAACCACATGAGGTCAACCTCATTGGCCTTTGGTGAAGCTCACCCCTGCCGTTGTTTGGTGAGTTGAAGTCTCACCTAACTATGGCGAGGTCAACCTTGGCCAACAATAATGAGGTTCGTCTTCGCTAGTGGTCGGCGCTGGCAAGCTTTGCCAGTGACCAGCGAGGTCTGACGCACCTCTAGCCGGTCATTCGTGGGGGCTCGGAGACCTGAACAATTGACATTCAATCTGGCATGAATGGAGAGGAAGAGGAAATGGAGGACGGCAGGGAGACTGAGGTGGAATTTGCTGGCAGCAAGAGCCATTACATCAGGAGATTGCTAGCAGCAAGAGCCATCACGTCCACATTCAATCCACTTTAATGATTGGTATTTATTAAGCTTGTATATACGTGTATCTATAAAATATTATATAAAATATTAAAAATCCCATCTTTATCCAATCTGACCTCATCTTATCCAATAACAAATGACATAACTCCTTTGATCCCACTAGCTAATCGCGCAAGCTCCATCGGTAATTATAGACGAAGGATATTGTTTTTTGAGAATGACTACCATTAGAAATTCAGGAATCAAGATTACCTAACGTGCAAGTATTGTCCTCTAGGGTAATTTTCGCCTTTCAGTAAGTGCAGAAGGTAAGATTGCAGCTGTCTCAAGGATTCGACAAATTTTCTAGTTAGCGTTCGCCGTGATTTGGATAGAAAAGGAACAATGGATAATGCCAAACAAGCAAAGATTAGCACAGCAGAAGAGAGATTTTCGCATATTGTTTTGGTTTATCAAACAAGGAAGGAATGACAATATATACGAAAGGACGAGGATGAGGGTAAGCCCCTGAGGACTATGTTGACAAAATCAATAAGAATCTCCCAGGCAGTTATTTAGGCTTATCCGAATAAAACCACGAGGCAAAAAATAATAAGTTGGTCAAAAGAATCTGTCAATAAGGAAAGGGAGCATACGGCATATGTGTCTTTTGGAGATTCGACAATTTTTCCAGTTATGACATGAATTTGAGTCTTGTTGAGATAAAAAGAGTAAATTCAAGAGGTTTCGAACAATGTGTGAAAGTATCTCAATCCATTTGAATTTGAGTATTCAGATAGGAGTAAATTCAAGAGGGCTCGAATAATGTGTGGAAGTATCTTAACCTCAGCTCGCATAGTTGGTCCTCGACGAAGCTTAGCTTCCTAAGGGTAAAAAGGTACCTCACACGCTCAAGAAACATTCCTGGCATTTGCAATTATTCCGTCCATATCCAAAACGAACCTACATAAAGCTGATATGAAGGTTGATTCCCCCCATTGCTGAGCTTGTACAGTATACTAAAATTTCATACTAAAGTAGTCCTCGTCGTTATTATCATTTTATTATTGTTAATATAGTATAAACAATTGAGAATGATGGGATGGCTAAATCTAGATAAGAAAATGAGTTAAGTCAAATCTACGCTACCAAAAATAAAGTAAACCTGAGTAGGTTTTTAACCTCAAACTTCAACGAAGATTATTTCATGAGACTTCGTAAACTCCCCAAGCCTTGCCATAAACATTCGACGCTCTCTCTTCTTTGTTAAGATCACATGTTCAAGATTACTCCATAGTGGATAAATCGCCATTTTAATAATAATGTAGATAAGTACCAATAAATCCAGAATGAAATTAATAGATGTGATGTAAATAGGGAAAATTGACTTTGAAGCGACTTTTTCCTAGATACATAAGTCATGATAGTTTATTTTAATCACTAATCGTGGGAGTGATTGAATCCAAGGTGAGTTTCTTGCAAATCATCTAATTAATTATACTTGTGTTCATTTATATGGTATTCGTCCTTAGAAAAGATAAAAGTAAAAGGTGAGAGCCCCAACATTATTTTAATGAAAGAACTTTTCATTCTAAGATTGTTTGGCTCCTTTTGGGTTATAGGCTTGACCATAGGGCTTGCCTAGCATGAGTTTCTCTTATCACTCTATTGGACAAGGAGAAGCTATCTTGTTTGGGCCAAGTTGGGAATAATTTGTCAATGTTGGCGATTTAGGGTGCGTTTGAGACCTGCTTTGTGAAGGAGTTTAGCCCATTTGGCTAAATATTAGGTGTAAGGTTAAAATTTTGAAACTCATATTGGGGAAATGTTTGCCTTTGAAAGGCTGAAAGCCTAAGGTAAGGTCTTAGGTTGCCTTGGGTTTTCAACATTTTTGGAAGGCTTGTTAGGGTTAAGTATAAAAATTTTGTTCCAAAAATATCCCCACTCAATTTTTATTTTTCCATTTTTGCCCTCATAATTCACTGTTCATCTTCTTCTTCGTTGAGTTGTGTGGTGCAGTTGTGATGGGTCGGCGATGGGTTGGAGAGAGGTCGGCGAGGTCGTGGCCACCCTGATGACCATCACCGAGAAGTTGCACAACCTTGGTGAGTAGTGACGACCTAGATCTGGATTGTCGGAGGTTGCGTGACCTATATTTAGGTCATCAGACACGACCTCTTGCGATCGCCGAGACCCAAATCTGGGTCTCGATGGGTCTCGATGAGGTCACGTGACCTCTTAGTGACTCAAATCTAGGTCGCCACAACCTTCGTGAAAGCTGCTTGAGGTCACGCGATAAGAAGGCCCTTGCTGAAGGTCGCATGACCCAAGACGGCCCTTACCAGTTGTCTTTGAGGGCTACTTGAGGTCTTGCAACCTCAGATGTTGGCTGACAACGACATATTTTGATTGCTAGCGGCCGCCAACCCTTGTTGGCCAACTTTTTTATTTTCCTTTTGATGAATTTTTTCTTTTTTCATCACAAAAGTTCTTTGTAATTATAATCTCTCCAAATACTATTTTGCTCAAAGATACATTACAATGGACTTTTAGATTACAATTTAACAAACATAATTTACATTTTGAAAAATCCCCTTTAACTTAAAATCCTTTACACCTTTAGACTCACTTACTTTTTGAGCAATAATTTCCGAGTTTATATATTCCGAGAATAGGAACAAGAGGAATGGAATCACAAACTTTCAACATTAAGAGTAAAAGTGAAATCTATCATTCTAATGCTCATAAAAAATTGATCAAATCTTCAAATACTATATTCTATTCCTCATTTAAAGTGTCCAATTTCTCTCACACGCATAAGCTTGTGATCTCTATCAGCAAATTTAATGAAATTCGATACGAACTTTCCCATATACTTTGACATATACTGGCATCGTAGCACATGCAATTTGCATCCGAATAAAGAGAAAGAAGGATATGAATCTACTCTTGTTTTAGCAGATCTCTATGATCTTTCAATTAAAGTAAAGATAAACGATAAAGATGACATTTCTTTTTCGCAACGTTTTCCAATGCGTCGACCTTAGAGTGCCATGAAAATCCCTCGCTCGACGAGCTTCGCCGATTTTATGCACTCGCCATAGTCGGACAAAACGCGAAGGGGATGAGGCACGCCCGAACGCCCGCTGACATTCCCTCCCGCCGTCTCTTTCGAAGCCCTCGATGTATATATTCCGTCTTCGATTCTTCGAGATATGATAGGGACGAAGAAGAGGATTGCGACGACGCTCTGGTCAATCCTGGGTATCTTTTTCTTGATCTTTCTTGATCTTCTTGGCGATGCAGATCAAGAATGTGAGCCGCGATCCGCGGGGGAGTCAAAAGTCGCATCACAGACCAAAGATTTTGCGATCTCTAGATTTTGGCGTACAGATTTAATTTACTTCCTCGAGATCACGTTGTATCTGAGGCTGCTGATCGACATCGGGCCCTTATTCCTCCGTCCCGCTTATCCGTATCTTTCGGTGCACTTTGGATTAATCTAATAATAAAAAACCGTTTCTTAATTGAAAATGAGTGTAAACACGGAGCGGTTCGTGTCAGTTTCGAGTTGATTGGTGTCGTGTGTTTGAGTCATGTCCACGAATTAAACGCGGCAAGCGGCTATGGAAAAAAATGGTTCTCACGCTCGATTTTCTTTAGGCCGTGATCTTGAAAAGAATCCCTCTTTTAAGCATCTAAGTTATCAAGTTGTTTCGTCCTACATAGTCTTACCTTATCTATCTTCCCTCCAAACCCTAAAAAAGTCTATAAAGCTTTTCCCAATATTCGTTCAAACAGCAGATTGGACTGACGTTCGATGAATGCACGTGGGGATCAATATCGCATCAAGCGCGAATTTTCAATCCAAGAAGTGTGTCTTGTGGAACTACGACTTGATTCAGCCGACCTACATCACATGTAGTTTAATTCTTCTTTCCTTCGGGAAGAAAACTTTCCGTGAAAGCAATCGAGCCGTCGCGCATAATCTAGAAACAAAATCATCCAACCTTTTTTACACGGGGAGGCTTGTTAGTGATGGGTATCCCGAGAGATTCGCCGAAAACATACTCACCATCCAATGTTTCGACGCATCGATCACATATTATAAAACCAAACAGGACATCCGTTAACAGCGGAGCCCTCGGTCCACGGAATTCACCCATCATTTTTAGTCAAAAAGCTTTCGGAGCACGGCACCGAATGCTCCCATAACTAAAAAGCTAGGAGAGAAACCTGCAGAGAGGACCCCTTGTTCATGCTCCTGAGCACACGATTTATTGAGGGCCACGTATATGACTCCAACAGGACAAATTTGACCCAAGTGCCGTATGGGACATTTATTTCTCGCCATCACGTCATTTTCCAATGACATTCATTTCCCCCATGTCCTTGTCTGTATCAAGTGCGTAACGCATTCCAAATTCCGGAACAAATTATTGAAATGCATTGAAGCTTTCCTTGGCGAAAGAATCTGTATATAAACACAATTTCCTAGACCACATTAATTTTTTTTTTCCTTTTCCTCCCACTGCTTTTATACCTAAGGTATGATAGATGATCCGTGTGCTTCTTGCATTTACGTTAATCTTTTACGGGGAAGACAATGCTTTCGGGCGAGGATCTCTCGGTTTTACTGTTGATCACCACCAGATCGAAACAACCTGTTTTGAGATCATGGTGCTAACATTTTAATATTAAGATACGAATCTTTTTTTTTTTTTTCCGTAACAAGTGCTTCTCTCAACTTAAGTGGGTTCTTATTGAAATTTTTATTTGATCTTATAAATGACATTAAAGGACTTTAATCCTTTGATCCATGATGAGGGTCAGAGAATCCGCCGCGTAGCTATCTTATTTGACAAGTATCGACAAACGAGCGTTGTGAATCTTTTTTAAAGATGACCATCTTGATGTGAATGGTCATCTTGGAAAATGATTCCAAACCCTCTTTTTCTTTGATTCAAAATATGCCACGAGCAACAACATGCGATATAGGTCAAACATAGTGACGAATCACGCTTAGGCAAATCAGTGGTCGGGAACCCAACATGTCCACTTGGAGGAAGGCAATGCGCACACGTGGAGATAATATGATGCCGATGTCTATGCACCGGATTCATGCAGCCCGCTTCATTTGAACCACTATGCCATGCCGATCTCACATGAAGTCCCCGCACTGTTCGATGATTGAGACGGGTTGGGTTTGCATGTTTTGGATGCATGCATTGATTTTCGGAAACGAGAATCGAATTGAATGAGAGCACATGGGAACGTCACCCTCGTCCCCATTTCAACCGCCCAATCTATATAAGTAGCTTCGAACGTAGACCGTTTTCATCACCAATCTCTCTCTCTCTCCCCCCTCCTCGCCCTGCAATCTTCACGTGCCGTCTCTGAGCAGTTGCTAGTTATCCGTTTGTTTCTCTCCTGCAAATCTTATCCGCTGCCCCCTCCTTTTCTGGATCGTCGAGTCTGTCTCTCTGCGTGTGTTTTTCTGTCCCGGCCTTGTGTCTACCCAACACAAACCCAAATCTAATCTTAAAATTCTCGTCTTTTTGAACCGAAGGAGTAGTAGTTTTGTTCGTTGTGCCGAGTGTTTAGAGGGGTCGTTTTTTTTTTGTTTTTCTGACTGAGCTCTGTTGAGTCAAGTCGAGAGAATAATGGAAAAGAGCAGGAGGCAAGTGGGCAACTCTTCTTCTTCCTCACCTAACAACACCAACGCTAGCAACAGTTTGGATCATCTCTTTGGTCCCAAAGACTCATTTTCTCCTCCTTCCGGGAGCTTCGGCTCTATTTTCCCTCCACCGTCCACGGTAACTCTCTCTCTCTCTTTCTCTCTCTAGAAGGGTTTTAGCGATGAGCCATAGAATTGAGTGCTTCTCTCTCTCTCTCTCTCTCTCTCTCTCTCTCTCTCTCTCTAAGAGTTTTAAGGAGGAGCCATAAAAACTAGAGTGCTTTAATGTGGCGGCTATGATGCTCTAGATTCACATGAACTCGGAGTTTGATAAGGATGGTCGTGGCAGAGTCGCGCCAGTATCTATTAAAAATATGCGTCGTTCATAAGAATTTTTACTTTAAAACCTTTTCCTTGGTATGCCAAGCTAAAGTGATCCAATCTTCCAACATGTTCCCTAGGAATCAACCTTAGACCTAAGCTTGGATGCGAGCGATCTGAGTTGCAGTGCTGATCTTTCCAGTGGAGTCTTTGACCGAGCTGTCCTTTATTACGTTTGATGCATGATTAGGATCTTTATATGTTACTTTATTTTAGTCTAATGATGTCTGTATTTAGTTCTAGAGCTAATATGTTTATGGAATAAATGCTGATTACTTGGTTCTTATGTTTCCTCCTAAATTATCAGGTCCTAGGGGGGACCAACAACCATTCTCGTTCCGAGACATTTATGGGCTCCCACAGAAACCCAGATTCAGGAAATCAAGCTGGCGGTTGCAAATTTGGAAATCCAGGTCTGTCAAACACAGCACAGCTACCAAAATGACAAAGTTTTTGGAGTCTTCAATTGTCATTCTACTTCTTTTAATCATGTCAGAAATTGTGCGCATGGTTTGACTTAGCCCAACTAATTTGCATCGGCGGGATTGCATGTACTAAAATATTCGTAAGATGGTTTTATCGTGTGAATATCAAGACAAGTCGCTATGCCTGTGCACGAATCATTTGTTCTGCCGTGATATCAGGCATGGTGTCGTTAGCGACTCGATGGTAAACATCAGCTTTCTTCTTTGTTTGACCTTTCTCATTTGTTCTAATGTCCTTTATATTCCTCATTTTTTTGGCCAACTTAGGAGCGAGTACAGGTCAAAGCTTTAAGGGCAATGGGAATAATGCAACTAGCAAGGCCAAGAGTGCCATATACCAGAGTGAAGCAGCTGAGCCATGCTATCTGAGCTCATCCATCTACTATGGTGGACAAGAGAATTATTCCCCAAGAACCACCGCTGGGACCACCGAATCTCACTCCATGGTAAGAAACTAATTCCTCATTTGCTTTTCATCCGGTACATAGCATCAATGCTTGCTGGATATGAAACTTATTCTTGGCATGCTTTTCTAAATTTTTGTTTTTGATCTTTCAGCCCAAGAAAGATGGTGTGGAGGATGAATCGAACGGAAGCAACTTGGACAGTGCTTCAAGAGGGAATTGGTGGCAGGGTCTGTAAATGTTCATCATCTCCTTAACCAGGATTTTTTTTATAAAAAATTTCTTAAGAGTTTATACTTTTCTGGTTTGATTTAGAAAGGAAACCTAATTTCTCTGTGAAATTTGGCAATTTCAGGGTCGCTCTACTACTGAGGCGTGCCTCTTTCACTATATATAACCCGTATGCTGACTGCCCTAAGCCGGTAAGCCTTTTCTTTTAATACATCCATGCACCTGTTTTTGAGTTAACTAATCTGGGTTTCGTTTTTTTTTTTTTTTTTTTGGTACTAATCTGGGTTTCGTTTCTTTTCTCAAAAATGCTATTTTTCGCTTCAATAAATTTCTTCAATTTAGCTTCTGGACTCAGTCAAGCACATATATTACTGTGAGCCCTCGCAAAATGTCATGTGTACTCCAATGCTCAGTTGGAGGAAAGACCTTTTAATCATGACTTATTCTGCCTTGTGTGTTAGAACATACGTTTTTATATCGAATCTGAGCACAAGGGAAAAAAGCTATCGACTACATGCTAGAAAACATTTATATGATCTGCGAAAGGACAAAGTTGGTACTCCTAATACGGCGATGACAAATTTGACATTGCCTCTTTCCTTTTTAGTTTTTAAGACAGCAAGCTAGATAGACTGACTCATGCGGTTATGTGGGTGGTCAACACAGAATGAGAATTAATCTGAAGTTTTGTTGCAGGAACAACAGACTCTAATCAGAATATGAAGGCGTAGATTAATGAAGTAGAGGAGTAAAGTACGATGGCCTACCGGGACTTGTGGCTTGATGCGATCTTTTTTGTCTCGGCAAGTGAAGTTCCCGATGTCTATCTGATATGATGACAATAAATAAATCTTATGCAAGTTTCGCTGTACTGTGCTATTAAAGGAGAGACCTGTTAATGTCTCCCGTCGATCTAACCATGTAAAAGGGAAACTCTCACTTTGCTTTTCAATGAATTGTTTGCTTGTCCAAAGTCGAAAAGTGCAGTAAGGAGCTGTTGCATTATGAGCGCATTCCGGGGCGTGACATTCTCCGGCATACAAACATGATTAGCATCAGGAGCTGCTTCACAAAGTTATGCACTTGCACAAGAACTTACAAAGCCTCTCTAATAAATGATTGTTCTTAAGCAATTGGAGCTTGGCAGTCTCCCAAGTTTATTGACAGCTTCTAATGCTCTAAATTCTATTCCATGAAGTGAATCCTCCCGACATAGGAGGTAATGTGAAACCTTGGGATCATCGACACGTTAATAACGCCAAATCAAAATCTAATGGAGCTCAGTTAGTCAACAAGTTGTGTATGCCGATAGGCGACATGTCGAGGTTTAATCGCTCGTCACTACCTTATGTCATCATGTCATAAATTGCCTGGTAAAAGTTAAATCTATGGCGAAGGTATGGCGGCAATGGCGGGCGATGGCTCGAGCAGGAAGAAGATAGAGAGTCGTGCGCTTGTTGCTGTGTTGCTTTGGAAGGAAGAGGGAAAGTAAACTGGGAAATAAAGCGGACCGCCTAATTGACATAGCGGTGAGGTGCCAACCACTTCAGAGAATGGCATTAATTAGACGCTATATGCGCAAGCCAATCTAACGTACTTGTAAAAAAATGTAAGGGAAAAAGGAAAATAATCTTGAGTATTTTTCTCTTATACTAATATCGATTTCACTAATTAAAATGGTCATGCTGTAAAAGTAAAGCTCGTTGAAAGAAATTATTCTCCTTAAATTAAGCAGAAATGAAGGGATTTGATGCACATGAAAATTTCACCATATGTTCTTAGCGGGAGAATTACCAAAAAAGTCCAAAACCTATTGGAATTGTGCTAATTTAGTATAAAACTTTTTTTTTCCGATCAATTCAGTCCTAGACATTTTACAATTATGCTAATTCAGTCTAAAACTTTTTTTTTTCGATCAATTCAGTCCTAGATATTTTGCAAGAGCTTAGTGGACGTTACTTGTCCTGTTAATATTGACGTGGATAAATTTTAATTATTTTTTTTTTTTCGAATTTATTATTAATTTATTAATTTCTTTTTTTTATTCTTTTTTCTTTTTCCAAGAGTCGGGAAAGAGCCAATCAAATTGGCTAGATAGACTGAATTGGCACAATTATAAAATATTTAAGACTGAAATGACAAAAGAATATGTTTACGACCGAATTTGCATTATTATAATTGATTTAAGATTTTTTTGATAATTTTTCCATTCCTAGCTATAATGTGGTGTAATCGAACAATCACGATATCCAATTTATGAATGTGAAAGAATATGGAAATTTGTTTTATAATTTATATTCGCCAAGTCAAGATGTAAAAGTAGCCATCCTTTTCATAAAAGTCATGCGGCAATCATGTAAGAATATCGGGTTAAGATAACGGCAGCTTAATCAATCAATCTGCATAGGTGAAACTAATGGATGATCCTGCAGCAAATATATTATCATGAGAAACAAAAATCTATCTCAATATGCTCAATTCCCCCGTGAAATAAATCGTTATGGGCAATCTGAATAGTGTACCCATCACCAAGAAAAATGACAGCAGCCGCTCTCATGCCTCGAAGTAACCAACGAAGCCGCAGGAGCTCAGATTCGGGGTCAGCAAGGGCATGGCGATCGGCCTCGGCACTAGCCCGGAAACCATTGTCTGCGTCTTGCACCCAAGGAGAAGTGGGGATCTAACCGGGAAGAATTTAGTGCCTTTGTGGTGGAGCGTAGGCCTGTGAAATGACTAGCCCAATCATCTACGCAAACGCTCGAATTTGTTCGTGTCTGATCACTCCAAAGCATAGCTTAATTCATTAATCATGGGCTGCAGCTTTAAGCCCGTTTTGGTACCCAATAATAGAAAAAGCAATACCACCACAGATGAGGCACTCATCCAGCAGCCGATTGGCTTCTTTTGCCGACCACTTTCTAGCAATAATCGGGGTACCACTCAAGGTTCGAAAACACATAGTCGCGGACCTTATAATGTATGGTATGAAGTGCCATTAAAAAACAAGTAGGCAGGAATCGATCGACCACGTCGGAGGCTTTACCGTGAGAATGCAAAGGTGAACACAACAACCTACCTAGCTAGCAATTCTTGCAATGAGATTTAAGAAATCTTTTGGGAACGAAGGGATTTATAATAAAGCAGAAGTTGTGAAGGCACGGATAAAAGCTCTAGCGCTCTGCTCTGCGCGTTACATACAGATTAGCATTTATAAACTGAAGCACGGTTCAATGAACAAAAAAAAAAAAAAAAAAAAAAAAAAAAATACAGTTCTTCTTACCAATACATCTTGCAGTACAAATTTATAAACTGTGGTAATGTTACAACAAAATGATATTAAGCACGTTGAGTGAAATACAAGCTAATAAAAGAATGCCCAGAAGCACCGATTGCAAAAGCAAAAGGTGTTTAAAGGAATCAAGAAGGCTTATTCCACAGGTGAAGCAAAGCTCCCCCCAAATCAGTATTCGTGGTACAGCATACTTACTCCATGGAAAAATAAATCAACGAGATCGGTTGCCTCTGTGAATATGTGCAACTCTTCATTTCGTTGTGCTGCACTGTTTCCACTTTAGTTCGCAGTTCCTCATCCACCATAGAAACTTTAAACAGCATCAAGCAAACTCTGGATTGAGCGCTATAGCCTCCTGATATATCATGTCCTTCATCTGCTCTTCTCCTAGGGGCTGTTGCTCAAACTCAAAAGAAAATGGTTGTGGGCACACAGGTTCATCAGCTATGTCATGTAATCTCGTAAGATAAGGATGGGCGAGTGCTCCTTCAACTGCCAAAAGATGAGTTTACCCATGAGTGCATAACTTAACAGAAGAAGTATTGAAGGTAGATCTGCTGTTAAAAAGTTCTTTGAGTGAAATCTTGCCTCCATAAATCATATAATAGATCATGACAGGGCTTAAATAGGCAAAAACCCTATGAATGCTTAGTTTTTGTCCTTGAAACACAGAATCAACATATTGCATAAAATAAGTAAAGTAAACTCAGGAATGAAACATACTCGTGCTTCCCTATCTGTTTGAACAAACCAAATGGATGGATGGACCATTCAACAGCATTTTATATGAATGTAAAATTCTGTCACTGTTGACCAGGATCACTTTGTTTGATATGGCTGTCTCTCACTCCAGACACCAACCATTATTAACATAATCCAATTTCCCTTAACTAGGCCAAGCTTCGATAATCTGGTTGAGTTATGGGATGGACATCGCACTATCTAAGGTGAATGTTCAAGTTCCTTGCATATCAGAATTGGCAGAGGCCGAGAATAGAGGTGAGAAACATGAAAATTACCTGTGATTCTCTTTGTTGGGTCAAATGTCAACATCTTCTCAACCAGATCGATGGCCAAAGGGTGAACATGAGGAAAAACACTAGCCAATGGTTGACGGGGATGCTGAGGAAGCTGTCTTATGTATCGGCGTGCATCCTCATTTCGCACAAACCCAAGATCAGAATCAGCTGGTGTACCAAGAAGCTGAAAAATCCGAAAGCAAAACAATCGTTCAGTCATTTGAATAAGACACCACAGAGTTATGATTGCTACATTTGCATTACTTTACATGAAAGAATGCTGAAAAGAAAGGAAAGAAAGTAGCTCCTTGCTGTTAGAAAACATATAATTTTCCAACTTCCTTTTTTATTCAAATCAGCAGAGGAGCTAAAAAAGCAAATTGTGATAGTTCTGGCAAATGATCCTAAAAGACATTTCATCTTCACGGAAGGCACTCCAAACCATTATACAACGCTGTTTGACATTTTCTAGCATCTACATTCTCCATTTAGTGGGATAAGGCTTAGTTGTTGTGGTTGTGGTTGTTGCACATGCATTTGAAGATGCACCAATGTTGTGTATTCTTACTTTCACAGTGTTATTCAGCCATAGTGAACCTAAATATGGAAATACTCCAAATTGTATTAGTGAATATGAATGTTTTTTTACCTCTACAAGCAAACGCATCTGATGCACATGATCCTTCCCAGGGAACAGAGGCTTTCTGTTCATAAGCTCCATAAATATGCAACCAACAGACCACACATCTATAGCAGCAGTATAATCTGAAGAGTTCAACAGCAATTCTGGTGCCCTGTACCATCTGGTGACCACATATTCAGTCATAAATTCATTCTCTGCAGTTGGCCGTGCCAGGCCAAAGTCAATGATCTTCAGGTCACAATTGGCATTCAGCAAAAGATTGCTGGGTTTCAAGTCTCTATGAATAACATTTGCAGAGTGGATATACTTTAGTCCACGCAGAATCTGATACAAGAAGTACTGCAACAAAAAGGAACACATGGTTTTAAGACTTTTCAACCTTTCAAAATCTAATTAAGAAACTTAGTCAACGCCCAGAACATAGGCAGGGGCTACTAGGATGTTGTGAAGACTAATACCTGACAGTGCTCTTCCGACAAGCCTTGGTTTGAACGAATAATTTGGTGAAGATCAGTGTCCATGAGTTCCATAGCAATGTAGACATCAGTAAATTCTCGCCGTAAGGGAGGAGGAATCACATCTCTAATGCCAATAACCTGTTTTCGTGCATAAAAATCCACCATTTAACCACTGTTGCCACCGCAAAGAACAAATTTGTAATTTTAATATCTCAATTAAAGACTACATGTGATTGGCCCAGTCATCCAATACAGTTCCAAACAGTTCCAATCAATGGGTTGACCCACTCCATAATTGAGACCCCACAAAGTATTATCCCGCCCACAGGATGCCGCAGGACCATCGATAATAACTCATCACCAAACTACTTTTTTTGAGCACATTTCAACTATGGAATCTTGATAATAGCCCAAAGGGCCGGTCCTCGCGAACCCGAAATTGTTAAACAGTATCATCTTGATTAGCTGTACATGAAATAATTAACTTACGGCAGTTTAATTCGGATTTTTAATCCTAAACCGACAATTATGATACTATTTAAAACCATAGGTGTCCTGTTTTCGCAGATAAGCATGGGCTTGAATTATTATGTAAGGGAGCTTGATTAAGTTACTGTACGGAAACGTCCGCTCCGTTGCAATCAGCTGATCATCAACGAGCGAACCGCTTGCTCCGATACGAGAAGCAATCGAAATTTCAGAGTTCTTCAAGACAAACAAAAAATCAGCGCCAATCGGTCTCAACGAGAGAGAGCGAGAGCGAGAAAGACAAACTCACGTTCTCGTGGTCCAGATGGCGGAGCAGCTTGATCTCGCGGAGCGTCCGCTTGGCGTCCATGTGGTTGTCGAACGCGTTCGCTATCTTCTTAATCGCCACCATCTCGTTCGTCTCCGAGTTCAGAACAGAGCTGGACCATATCCAAAACAGCGGGAGAAATCCGTTACAAAAAAAAAAAAAAAAAAACCGAAACGGAACCGAAAAAATACACGCGGCGGCGGCGCGGCGGCGGCGGCGGCGATTGGGGGGGGCGACGTACCAGACGATGCCGTAGGCGCCGCGGCCGATCGGCATGATCGGCGGCCGGTACTTGGCCGTGATCTCGAAGTGGTTGCCGAAGATGTTGTACTGGATGAACTGGCCGCCGTGGGTGGGGACCGCCGGGAAGTCGCTGAACTGGCCGTTCTGAGCAGCGGCGTCAGCCATGACCTCAGACCTCAGCACTCTCTCTCTCTCTCCTCTTCTCTTCTCTTCTCTTCTCTTCCCTTTCTCTCTCTAGAAATGCTATGGCGATGGAGATCGTTGTGGAGCTGGGGGAGGGAGAGTTTAAGTAAGGAGAAGACTATCTGGTCCGGGGAGCTGCGGACGAAGGAGGGGCGAAAACGCGCGAGGACGCGTCCGGGGTGGGGGGTGCGAATCGATCGGAGGGCCGACGTTCCAGCCGCCTGGGATCGACGGCCCACATTCGATTCGATCGTTTCCGGCGGGCCCCATGCACACTCTTCCCTTTTTTAAAAAAAATAAAAAAATTAAATGAGCTTGAAGCAGCAATTCTGATATTATTATAATAATGATAATTAGGGGCGGAAAGTACTGTGGGGGTGGTGGCAGATGGAACACGAGCTTTGACCTTTGCTTCCATTATTTTAATTTCGAAAATTTGTGATCCATATATATATGTATATGTATAATTTTATATGGTTTTGTATATTATAAATTACATGATTTGATCCTTTCGTTGGAGATTCCTTTTCTTGTTGTTTCTTTATTTTTTGTTTTCATAAATATCTTGCTCGAGAATATCAAATCACTATTGTAGCATCAGGTTGTTCAAAATCAGTTTCTTTCGTTCCGTTAAAATATTCAAATTTATTTCTATAGTTTTTCACTTATGAATCTTCTTATGGGTCTTACACCTTACCTTCACTTTTATTGGATGAAAAATGCCTAGAATCTTTCAAGATATACAGACTATCATCTGTCATAATTGATAACTTTCCTTCCATTTTCAAATTTTTGGAAGGAAAGTAAAAGATTGGTGGTCGTTATGCACTATATGTAAACTATACAGCTAACTCTAATAAAAAAAAGGTCATGTAAAGACTAGTCTAGTTCACTTTATCGGTTGATACTTCGGTTGCTATAATGAACTCTCCAAAAAGTAGAGTTGATATATATGCTCACAAGAGAGAAATCAATAGCAACTCGTGACCTCGCCTTTAGGACTCAAGAAGTATCTCTGAAATCAAGTCGTGAACCATGTCAAAACCTTGTGAACAATCAATTCAATACCGAAACTTTACTTAAAACCTTCCACTTTTGATTTTTTTTTTTTTAACCTATTAAGATCAATCATTCAAGTGAATCTAACTAATTTCTTAGTATTCCTAAAGTAACGCCAAGTTAGAGTTCTTGGCACCCAAGTCACTTTACCGGCTACATATAAAAGGCCATGGAACTCGAATATCTGTCCGTCCATTTGTCCGTCCAAAAAGTTTTAGCACTAAAATGTACTAAGCCTCAGTGGCAAAACTAGCGTGGGAAGAATCCTACACACTAGCATGTGGAAAGGGCACCCGGCGAAGATGCTCCCTTGGCAGGCGGTCAACGGTCAACGGGCTATGGCGAGACTGGTGGTTGGGCTGGCTGGCTGGCTGGAGTCCAGAGGGAAGGATTAGAGGATAGGGGGATACATATAGTGTTCCATACGTCACGTTTTGCCACGAGTTGGACTGCCTTTTTGCGGGGCCGAAAATTCTGACCGGGTAAGAGGTTCCCAACATGCTTTGGGAAAGGGGCATGCCGAAATTAAAGGGGGGGAGGAGAGCATGAAGCTTCCGGATTTAACAAAGTCTCTTCGCGACCCAAGATTGACGAGCCTCGCTCGCTTCTCCTTTGACTTTCCTAGATTCAGCACTTCGGCATGCATCGTGTTGATTTCAGTCGGAAGAGTTATTGAAGGGGCGACCTAGTCTTCGACTACTTCCGTGTGCTCCGTCACAGCATGTCTGTTTGTCTATCTTGTTTCGTAATTGGGATTCCACCGGCGGCGAGAGCATGATGAAACTTGGGTGTTTGTAGGAGAGATGATTGAGAGAGAGGAAGTTAAAGGTCCGACTCTCATAAGAGTTGATCAAATGTCGGCTTCCGAAATGCCGGCTTTCGAAGATGTATATTGGACTTTTGTTCTATTTTTTGTTAGGTGGGTAGCTGTTTCCAAATGGTAAAGTTCTTAAATTATTATAGATGAATGAGTAATTCAATATTTAAATTCCAATGATTTTTCTCTTGGGGAGAAGGGTTTAAAAAGAGATTTAAAATCAGCAGCCTTATGCTTTAGTACCTAAAAAAATTTGTGTGAAGTTATGATCACGTTTTAAAAGTTCAAATTATAGATGAGAGAGTGGTTTCCACGTCATGATTCTCACGTCATATCTCCTAGACATAACCTAGAAGTAGACCAAGTCCCAAGAGGGACCACACCACCCTTGGAATTGTCAAAGGCAGCAACGAAAATCTTCTCAAGCGCTACCTGGTCAAGTCACGGCTCGTGAGCCACATCAATTTGGCAACGTGTTGGCTGCACCTTTCAGTGCGATTCATAATTGCGTTGATTGAAATTTGGTCTCCTTCGGTCACGCAAGGGATTGACATGGTGCATCTTCCCTGCACTACCACGTACGTCGGTAATTCTGATCATTCCATTTTATGCGCCTTTGTCAAAATCCGATCAATTTCAGGACAAGCCGATGATGCAGCAGATGCGTGACCATTTCTAGGACGTCGTGCGGTTGCTCCGTCGGGGTAATGTAAACTTTTTGTGATTTGGTCATATTCTGTTATGAAGATGTAAATTTCAGAGCAAAAGCTAAACGTTGAAAGCATTCCTTCATGAGACATCGAGATCTTGAAATGCACGATCAATTGCCCGTAGAACTTACTTGCCCTATTTACACGAATATATAGTGGATGAAAAATCATTTGAAAGTTTCACTTTCTATTGGAATGAGTATAGAGATCCAATCCCTAGATCATGAACCGATAAAATAAGGAATGTGTACAGAAAAAAGAAGGATTTCTTTAGTTTTGTTAGGACCAAGAGTCTTACTTCACTATGACTTTATATAAACACAGTGTAAATCAACATTCGGTCATGTTTGAAATATCACTAAGATTAAGTACCGCCAATGTTGACAGCCTCTTTACGTACATCATATGAGGTTTTACCTAAGTTGGCAATCGTGCCTTCCACTTAACATTAAGAGTTAATACCCTGAAAAATCTCAAACTGGTACATTTATGACAAATTTATCCAAAATTAATTTTTTAACTACGAAAATCTTAACTTGATACATCCGTGATAAATTTACCTCGACTGATAATAAAAAACTATAAAAAATTAATACATTTATGATAAATTTATCCAAAGCTAATTTATTTGACCACCAAAAATCCAAAACTGGTATATTTATGATAAATATACACTCAGTTAAATTAGATTAATACCACAAAAAAATCACAAAAATTGTATAACTATAACAAGCGAAGAATAAAATTCTAAATTGGTACACTAGTCAATTGTCACGTATCATTCAACTTAATAATTTGATAGTAAAATATAACGAAGATTAATAGAATGTAAATTTGTCACAAACATATTATTTTGTGGTAAATTTGTCAAAGGTGTACAAATTTAGAATTTTTGGTAGTCAAAAAACTAGTTTAAGATAAATTTATTACAAGTATACCAGTTTGGGGTTTTTTATGATATTAACCTTAACATTTACTAGATGGAAAACATTGCAATTTAATCATGATACTAATCACATCTAAACCACATTAAAAAGAGTATATCACGACTCAGGCAAATCTTCGACAGTTCAACCACACAAGAAAAGTATATAATTCATCAAGTAAAAACCAAACCACGCATTTATGCATTGATATTTAAAAATAAATCATATGGAGCAATGGTAGACTTATTAAGATCGGTTTATCATTAAGTAACCCTTTAAATAAGTGGGTCATGTGCAAGAAATAATCATTGTTAGACGCATCGCTTAGTTTTATTTTTCTTTATTTCTTTTTTGGTAAAGCATCACTTGGTTTTTAAATGGTTCATACATGTCCAAAGAAGAGCGTGTCGGTCGGGGGAAGGGCCGTTGACGCTGAAAATAAGAGCAGATTGACCTGACTTCATGTCCGGAGGACCGAGTCAAATTTGGAGGTTTTTTTTTTTTTTTAATAATATTTTAGAAAAATTTGGAGTTGGGTCGCTGCTCTTTCTGCAATTATATATTGCAATAACATATGATAAAATAAAATAGAGAAATCCTGTAACCCAGCTGCGAAAGAATAGTTTCGACATTTCATTTTTTAATAACTGAACCGGCTTTCAAAAGGAAAAGACAAAATGAGGGGAATAAGAAGGATGAGTTGCACAAATTACTTCTAGGACCGATCCATGATCAATCGAGTTAATTGCAATAATTGATTACGAAGATCTCACTAAAATCTAATAGCGATGGTTGCACTTAATTTGGACGTGGACTCGGATGAAGAATTTTCTCGAGTAAATTAAAATCGCAAATCGTACGAATCATGATCGTTGAAACACAAGATTGAATCATGTTTGATCATATTGAAGCTGAGACCCTATCGACTAAGGTAGCCTTGATGAGCACTTTCTGGAATTAATTTCCTCCGCAAATTTTCTTCACCGGGTAGTTTAATTAGGGCAAGCAAATGTTGTTATGGCTTAACCAAATTACCCATAAAAGAAAAGGAAAATCTAAACATAGATTAATCAGTTTTCGTTATTAGTTAATTATTTCGCTTGATAATATGTTTTGATGTTGACAGGATCATGCAGTGATTATGACACGTTGACAACAACTGTTTGCTCTAGATTTAAATGGTAAAACTAGTCGAATGGTAAATAGGAGTTGTGGTGGGTCCGTACTCTAGTACATTTTTAAAACATCGTTGTCACTAGAGGCATGTATTGGCTCATGATAGATTCCGAAATTGAACTGGACTGATCTTATCTAGTTGATTTTGCTTCAATTCAAAGATTTACGAAAAAAGGTCTAAATTAAGAATCGATCTCAACAGGTAAATCCATTAAACGGGTGGATTGGGTAGGGTCATAGATAGTCCGATTCAAATTGATTCATTTAACCTATTTATGACCTATATATCATAACACAAAATTTTTGAAAATGGTAAAACTAGTCGAATGGTAAATAGGAGTTGTGGTGGGCCCGTACTCTAGTACATTTTTAAAACATCGTTGTCACTAGAGGCGTGTATTGGTTCATGATAGATTCTGAAATTGAATTGGACTGACCTTATGTAGTTGATTTTGCTTCAATTCAAAGATTTACAAAAAAAAGGTCTAAACTAAGAATCGGTCTCGACAGGTAAACCCGTTAAATGGGTGGATTGGGTAGGGTCATAGATAGTCCGATTCAAATTGATTCATTTAACCTATTTATGACCTATATATCGTAATGCAAAATTTTTGGTCTATACCTGACTTAATTCATATTTAACTCATACCAAACCCATTTAACTAAACCTAAGGAAACTTATTTCTTATGATTTTTTTAAATGATATTGATAAAATACTTTTATGCAATATAAATTTAATGGATAATTTCTATAATTTTTTAAAATTTTATAATTTTTAAAATCGAATTTTTATTATTTTTTTTTTTTTTTTTGCTTTTTGTTTTTCTTCATCTACAGTCAACCACCGGCCACGAAGACAGTTGGTAACCGGCCACACGCGAGCCTTGAGCTCACTTGGCTCGCCTGATGTCGGCGAGCTCGAGGCTTGCTAGACGTCAGCGAGGCCTTGGCCTTGCCGAATCCGGGGAGCCTTAAGCCTTGCCAAACATTGGTGAGAACTCTGCCTCGCTAGATTTGGCGAGCTCGAGCCTCACCCGATTGGTCATTTGGTTGTTGCCGTGCTTGCCACAGGCTAAGGAAGGAGGAAGAAGAAAAAAAAAAAAAAGAGGAAAGAAAAAAAGAAAAAAAGAAAAGAAAATTGAAATATAAAAATAATTATAATTTCGATTTTTAGTAAAAAAATATTTTTGTAAAATTAAAGAGGGAAGAGAAAGATTGTGAGGCTTTGGTTGAAAAAAGGTTCTAAGTCCAACCCATTTAAAACTCACTTAAAACCCATTTATCTTAAGTTTTCACTTTTTAAATCTATTTAACTAGTTTTTTTTCAAAAAATAAGTGACCCAATCATGAATGGGTCATATATGAGTCTAAGACCCATTTTACCACCTCTATTGACAGGGTAGGTTTTAAGTCTGGAACTTACTCACTCCTAAACCATTCACTCGTACATGATATAAGCCGGTCTCGACAAGGTAAGTTCTACCTTTTAGTAACCTCTAATCTATCTTTAACTTGGTGAATGCTGGCATATTGAACAAACTTTTCGGAATATAGAATTGTTTGATATCCACCTCCTTCAAAGATATCAATTCCTTTATGCTGTTGATGGTTTACACACCATAATAATGCAGCTCAGGATACCATAGTTTTTTCATCATCTATGGATTGCTGTTGGCGTATGTTAACCTCCATTTTGCTTGATTAAGGGGTGAGTTGGACACTTTCCTATTGCTTTATATTTTTGTTTGTTTTCCACCCTACTTCTTGCCATTTTGTCGCTTTATTTATTTATTTATTTGTTATAATTGCTATTTGTCTCTGTTGTAAATTAGGGATGTTTTGCTAAAATTTGTCTTTTCAATAAATAAAAATATGAAACGAGAAAAATGGATTGATTCGTTCATAGATAAACCTTGAAACCAGACTGGATCGGTTTCATTTCAAGGTCTATAAGGTCGGTTTTAAGTTCCAAAAAAGTCGTTTTAGGGTCTATAAAGTTGGTTTCTAGTTCTAAAAACCAAGAGTCAGTCCCAACATTATAGATTTTAAATAGTAAGTCTCAATTTGCCCATTTTAAAACAGCTCACCCCTCGTTGCCACCAGTTAATCACATTTCTCTCCCCCTTAATAGATATGATAAATCAAATTGGTAGACCATCATTCTAATACATACTAGCTCATTATCTCATGCCTAATCTTTTCAACCAGGCATTAGAGAACCTATAGATAATCCAAGGTTTATCTTCTGTTTCGTTTTGGAGAAGAGCAGAGAAACCTTCTGGGTTGGACCTCATCGTGAGGGTTTTTTCGGCAAAACATTGTTCACCATAAGAACCCTAAATTGCTCGAACAGCACTTACTCATTTTTTCCCTCACGCTCGCTTAAGGATAAGGAAGTTTCCTCAAACAAGAGAAAGGACTACAAGATGCGATTGGAGTCCTGAATAAGGAGCACAGGGAAAGTATTCTGGTATACTGACGGGACTGTCGGTTCACAAAAATTCGATGATGAAACGCCTAAACTTTCCCCACAAGGACAGCCGGGTTCATAACATGAATGATCATAAAACCTGCTGACCGTACCGCTAAGACAAGGGTTCACTGAGGATTGGAATTTTGTGTCATCATGGCATGCACCCATACATATGGCAGACACAGTTGTCGGTTGCATGTCCCAGACCGTCTGGCTTAGACAAGGGTTCACTTACTAAGGATTAGAATTTTGTGTAATCATAGCATGCGCCCATATATGTGGGAGACCCAGCTGTCGGTTGCATGTCCCAAATGTACAAAGTAACGATGCTAATGCAGCTTCGTGCATGTATTAAATCTTGAAAAACACATCCACATCATATTTACTACTACATCGATTGCTCCAAATGTGATCATAGGCAGATGGTCGACAAATCAAGGAAAAGAAAAGGAGCATAAGATATGCGGAATGTGCTTTTATTTATATTAAGGATAACCTTCACAGAATTCAGTCCCCAAATTCCCAATTTTTAATCTATTCAACAAAACCAACAGAAAGCATCCGATTTCCCGAGCTAACGACGAACTAGAACATTCCATTCTAAAACCAAAAAGCATTTGACATTAGATAGTGGCATCACCCACAACCTTTTAACTTCAACTTCTTAGGCATCAGCAAACCTGCGAAAGAAGTCGAGTTCAATGACAATATTGGCCAAAGAAATCGACTAAAGTATAGAGTAAGTGTAGAATGACCATAGAAATTCAAAGATTACCCTAGCTCAGAGAGCTTCAGATGGGCTTCAGCATAGTCTTCAAAGAAGGCATCTTCATCCTAAATCAAAAGGAAAGTTCAATGAGCTCCAGCATACAACAGCACAGCAATTCTCGACAAGAGAAAAACACACACCGCAGCATATTTCTCAACAAGAGGGCGGAAAACAGGGTCATTAAGAAGAGCCTTATCAGTTGGCAGCTGAAGAAGTCCTTCCTTCTCTCCGCTCAACAATTCCCTAGTCGAAGATTCAAACAGTCACCGTATGAGCATGAAGTCAGCAATTACTTTATCCGACAATGGATTAAAAACGGGAAGATTAGAAGCCTCACTTGAAGTACGAGTTGTCGAATATGAGAGGATTTGCGGTCCAGGGTCCCTCAAATCCGGACCTCTCCTTGTGGCACCTTCCCTGTTATTGAGTGCCACCAAAAGAGCAAAGGAATGAACTCAATGCAATAATTGGTTACATCAGAACTTACAGAGCACATCAACAAGAAGGAGAATAAAACCAATATAATTTGTAGGCAAATAGGATGACATATAACTGCAACTTGCTACAAATAGTATCCTGCTTAACAAAATCAGAATGCAAGAGAGGATCTAAGGTTTGAGCACAAACCAGGGTATGGCCACCAGAGAGGGCCACGATATCCTTGTCAGAAAGGCCCATCTGAACACTAAACACTTGTCTCAAGTGGTCACAGCCTGCAAGAAATGTCGAAGACACGATGATAGATTAACATTCAATCAAGAATCTACAAGCATGAAGACAAAATACTGGAAATGCTAGACATAAAACGAACCCTTGGTAGCATCAGGAAGACGGCCCTCGGGAGGCGGTTGTGGTTTGTCCTGGATTTGGTGGATAAATGTGAAAATATGCCAGATAAATAAAAAAGTAACAAGCATCACAATTAAAGCCAACAGACATTATGGCCAATTGCAAAGAATGTATAAAAGATGTGAACTGAGAGAAAGCAAAAGCTTCTAGGTCATTGAGAGAGCACAAATCACAGTACAGCATCTGATCAGAAATCCATAAGGAGAGACCTCACGTATCTTACATTATCTCAAAGCATATCAGTAGATCTCTTGGAAATTTTCGTAAATCATTACAGCACTTATATGCTATGATGAAGAGGGAGCACAAGTGCCCAGGCTTGCACTACCAAGTTTAGCAAACCGAAAAACACAATAGTGTATATATATATATATATATATAGAGTGAAGTTTCCTGAAAGAAAGAACCTAAAAACAAGTGAATGCTTTTACTTTACCATCAGAATGTTAATATATCACCCACGATTCCATGAAAGAAACATAAGATCCAAGTGATCAGGTTAAAGGGGCAAAAGCACAACAGTTGTAAATTATTTCAACATGCCTAATGAGAGAAGGCATCAAACCAGATACCACGTAAAGACCAAACGTGTTTTGGTTAAATATAATAACTATTCTCTGCTTGATATATAGTAGAATTGCACTGATCTTCATTAACCCTCCTCTGCTTCTAGACACATCGACATCGCAAGTCTTGGAAACATAAATCATATTACATCCGTGTGTATATAGATCATATAGGAAAACATAGATCCTGCTACGATAAAAAGAAAGCAAACAAGATCACTGACCTCTCTGCCGGGGTGAAAAGCAACTTCAGGTCCACCAGTAACTTCCACAGCAACGACGCCAGCCAGCTGTATCACATTGGACAACATCATCAAGTCAAAGTCATAAATAGATATTATTCGGCACAAAGAGGCCGTCGACTGCTGCATATGAATGCTTCAAAGCCATCAAAACAACCCGATCACAAGGCCCGCTCTTTCCTATCTCCGCAAGGTTAAAAACAGAACAAAAAAAAACAGACCTGGTAGAAATCAGCATAAGTGATGGTGGGGAACTGATCCTTGATCGGCTGCAAGAGCCTGACAGCAATGTCGAGCCCGTTGTTGGCCTCGTGGCCGAGCTCCGCGGCGTGCTTTATGGTCCCGAACGGGCCTCCGGTCTTCGTCTTCACATCGAAGGTACCGGCAGAGTGCCACCTGCACGACACACACACACACACACAAACCCACATAAACACCCAACATCACACAAATCCTCGCACCATCATCCACAACCCTCTCCGAGTCCACGAGATCGCCAGTCAGAGAGAGAGAGAGAGAGAGAGAGAGAGAGATCGTACGCGATACGGAGCATGAGGGGAGCGCAGTTCTTCTCAGCGATGAGGCCCCTCAGCTTCTTCTTGCATTTCTCGACAGCCTTCTTGTACTCCTCGCTCACGGTCGGGTAGGACTTCCCCATGATTCTTCCCCTGTCGCGAGCAATCCAAAACCACGCAGAGAGTCTCAGATCGACGACACTCAAACGCGACGATACGCACAAATCCGGCCGCAAACGAACCCAAACTCCACCGATCGGCGAGCGGGAACCGCGATCGAGAAACAGATCGAGACGCGAAATGCTTAGAAACCGAAGGCGGGATCGGACGTACCTTGAATCGAGAAATGAATCCCCGCGAAAACCCTATCCGAATCCCCGAGCAGGAGTATGGCCAAACCAGAGGGAGCACGCGCAGGCCGGAGTCAAGCGAGTGCTGGGGAAAGGGGACAAGAGGTTGTTAAATAAAGGGAGGCCGGGGCCCCCCCTGGGGACGGGAGAAAAGTCTTGAGCCGTTGGATGCCGGCTGGATCCTGCGGTCGCGATAGGGTGAGAGAGTGGACGGCCGAGGGCGATCCCAAAGCGACAAGCGCGGGCGGTCCTGACAAGGGCTCCGAATCGTGTGGCCTCCACGCGGACGCGGACGCTGCCATCTAAAACGGGTCGAACCCGATGGAGCATGAAATCCGGGACGAGGACTGGCGTTTTGGGAAATGAATGGAATTAGGAAGGGGGACGGCCAGGAATGGGGAAAATGACCGGGTTGCCCTGGTCGGCTCGGGTTAATTACCAAAGTGGGTTGCATGGGTTGTTGGGATAATTACAGAAGTGGATATATAAGGGAACTCCGCAAAAGGCCATTTCCAGTGATTGATATGACTTTCCTTTTGAAGAATTCTTTCTCACTGGGAATGGCCCAAATCCTCGTCCGAGACTCCGTTATGATCGTGTAAATAAATGAATAAAAATTATTTTTGTCTTTCATGAAGTATTAATACAAAATTATTATTGATAATGAGAACTATTTTTCATTAGCTAATTATTTCAACGATACAAATGATTATTTAGAGGATGATAGTTTTTTAAATTACTCATTTTTTTGCGAAACAAATTAGGACTTTTTAATAATTGGGACATGTACCTTTTTTTCCAGGTGTACCTAGATTAAGCTTGCCTAGCATGAATAGTTGGTTGTGTTGAATGTTGATTTCCTATGAAATTAATTCACCAAATGTCGGCGAATTAAGTTTGCTTTTGCTCGAGATAGATTTCAGATTTTGTTGCTTTTATTCATTATTACATTTGCTCTTTTATTTTTTTTAAAGCAAGAGTTCAGTCAAATCAACATCTATTTCTACCCATACAAGCAAATTTGAAAGAAATTTCAACTTCGAACTTTTACCATCTTTAATAAAGTTCTAACAAAAGTATATGCATGAATGTTACGTTTTCAAACTAAAGCATAAGTTCCTTTTTCTCAATTGTTATTTGTTAAAATTTGTTTTCATATTCAAAATTATATGAGCTTGCAATCCATATTCTACATTATGGGTAGTGGTAACCTTATACGTCACTTAAAACGTCCTAACACATATAACAAAATTCAAATGCTTTGTCATCTAATTTGTTAGGGACATGTTTTCTACAAATCTTCTAAAAAGGAAAATACGACAATGAATCAAATTTTAAAAACCACTTACGCCTAGGCAACTTTACTCTTCCAACTCGTATATTTGAAGATTTCGAAGCGCTTTTTAATTGCTTTCATTTATGCCAAAAAAATTCATGATTTCCTCCCAAATAAAGTTGGATCTGCTCCTTAATCATATAACGCGCCTTTAATATACGTTATGGCAATACAGTAAAAATAGCGGCAAAGCCGGGGTCAACTTGGCTCCCATCGCATGTCGCATCGTGTCTCCCGGAGATTTTCCCTATGCAAGTGTGAACGCGTTGAGATTTTGGAAGATTCTCTCGCGAGCAACGACCGCGACGTGTCTCGTTCGGGACCCCAAAGCGAGCCACTCCCTCAGTTTATTGGTCGCAGGTTAATAAAAGTGACGCGCACGATGAACCGAGACAAAAGAGTATTTTATCAAACACAGCATACGCAAGCACACGAGAAAAGATTGCCGTTCGTAATGGCCCCACTCGCGAAGAAAATGACTCTCTCCCTTGTCACTCGCTCGCCGGTGGATCTCTCGTCACTACCCCCGGACCGTCGGTTTCATCGCAGGCTCCCGCGAGGCACCGCTCTACCTTTCATCTCTGCACCGGCTGCCTCGTCCGCAGGATCGGCGTGCTTGCTGCTTCGATCACTCCGTGATGCCCTCGGCGACCCGAGGCTTGTCTTCTCTGGCGTCCATATTGCCTTCGACGTGGTGAAGTTAAGCGATGACTACGGCCTAGAGCTGGAGATGTTGGTGGATTTGATGAAGCTGGCTGTGAATGAAACGAACCGGAGGGACGTTGGAGAGGAGATCAGGGGGAAGATCTAGATATTCCCGGAAGACTTGTGCTCGTCAAGTGGGATTTAAAAAAAAAAAAAATCAAATATTTTTAATCATATTTAAGATTGCATTGAACATATAGTGGGATTTTCTTTGATTTGGAAGGGAAAAGTACAAAAAAAAAAGGTTAGAAGCATATTGCATTGGAATCAATTTAGTTTTTAACCTTTCATTTAAGTTACTTTAATTCTAAATCTTTTTATGTTAGTACTAATTCGATCCATCCGGTCAATTCAGGCGAGAAAATCTTTGGCATGACATTGGCTATCCTTCTTGGCATAGCTGACACTTGGATTTTTTATAATATTTTTTCCTTTTAATTCCTTTTCTTTTAGTCGGCAGCCATGGGCAAAGAAGAAAAGGGAAAGAAAAAGAAAGGAAAAAATAAAAATATAAAATATAAAAAATTATTAAAAACCATAAAAAAGGATCCATGTTGATGCCAATTGTATAATATAGGATGGTTGAGATCTACTTTAACAATTACCAGCCTAATTGATATAAATATAATAAGTTCATAACTTTTCTCGTTATTTTTCTTGATTCGAAGGATAATTGAAAAGTTTCCAATCTGGCTTTAGCTTATTAAATTTCAGTCCGAATCCAAACGGTCAAATGCTCGGTATCCATGACGTAGCTAATTAGACTGAACGAGATGCTCAGTATGTTAAAGATTTTTTTTTTTTTTTCCTTTATTTCGTTTCGCTGCTTATTTAATTGGAATTGAACCTACCATCGTCCATCAAACTAGGGCCTTTCACGTCAAGAAGCGACAAGAGGCCATGGTGTTGCTGAAGAGAAACCAATCACGAACATCCCCCGCTTGGGAGGAAACTTTCATGGCCTGTAGAACTCCCAAAATCCCCGGAAATGATTTCGACCAGAAAAAAATCTCAGATCCACTTCAAGCAGAAAACACCGTCGATGCATTATTGCCGTTATGTTATGACCCATCCATCTTAATCTCAAGATAAAAAACCCATTAATTTCCTTACCAAATACATTAGGTACGAGATTTCACGGCAGAATCGCCCAATCATATAATTAATGTAATTTCATTTGTTGCTTTCGAGATCTACTTAAGTTTCATTTGTTGCTATGCAATATCCCTAAATTCAAAATCAGAGTCAGACTAAGAAACACCAGCATTATGTAGGTATCCTCTGATATTGCTGTAACGCGAAGCAAATTATCTTGTCTTAGACCATCTTGACATTGGCATGAAAGAAAGGAGATTGCGAATTGAGGAATCGCATCATCGACTCATTTGTTATTGGGAAAACAGCATGGCCAAGACTCAACACAAAGGATGCTACTCATAAAAATAGGAAAATTACCAAAAAAGTTATAAATTTATCATACGAATGTCAATTCAGTTAAAAATATTTTAATTTGACCAATTTAGTTCGCAACATATTCACAATTTGCAAATGTAGTTATTTTTGACCAATTTTGGACGTGGATTGTTGGCTGGCGCCTTAAAAAAAATTAAATTTTGTTTTATTGTTTTATTGTGCTCAACGAGAGTTGTGGCCCTTTGCCTAGGAATGGGGCATGAGGTTTGAGCCCTCGTTTGATCTAGCAAGGTGCTGGGCGAGGGCTTGCATAATGGCCCGTTAAATGAAAAAAGAAACTTAAAAATTTTTCTCAAAAATTGCAAAAATTGTCCCACATTAGCTTCGACTGTACTATGTAAGATGGCTAGCGTTAGCGATTTTAAACTAAAATTGACTGGAAGGATTACATTGAAAAATTATCAAAAGGTTCAAAATTGAACTGACTTATGTACAATAAGCTTAGGATTTTTTAAAGTAATTTCTCCTTAAGAAATGCGTGGACGATATGTGCTATTGGCTTATTCAAAACATACTTCTAGGATTTTTTTGGAAATACGGTTTAGGATCCTAAGACGTCAGTTATCCGTTAAACGCGCGCTATGTTGTTAATGGCCTCTTACGAAGCAGCTTGCCATGGCAAGGGAGGGGCTAGTTTTTTAGGTTCACTGTTGCAGTGAATATCACAAGGAAGTGGCAGTGTGAGGTTTGTGAAAGCACCCCTTTGCTTGAAATTTTCATGATCTGTAGTTTTGTCTTGTTTTTTACTTTCTTTCTTCTTCTTAAAAAAAAAACTTTTTCCAATTGATAAGCCTCCATTTCCATGACCGTGTTTCAAAAATGCTATATTGGACAACATAATTGATGATGTGGAGTCTTGTTATTGAAGATTCTGTGTGGCATGTTGATGTAGACAGTTTTACTCAAAATGCATCTTGTGTAATAAAATTATGTATGAATATTTTTGACTACATTAACAAAATTGATAAGTTTAAAATTGGATCCATATGATAATTTGGGAAATTGGTAATTATTCCCACAGTTTTTCTTTTTCTTTTTATTTTTTTTTCAGCCGTGCATCAGACATTCCTCCTTTTAGGCTGCGTTGGTTAAGATAAGCTCAAATTAGAAATCCTTCTGATCATGAAAAAATGTCGTCACATATTAGGTGCGCTTGGCATGGAGTTGAAATTCCATGCACGAAACCTAACAAATTTACCAAAACCCCGACTCCCAAAATCTTCCGGAAGGTCTCCACTTTGTTCGTACCCTCGCGATCCGTGCCGCGACTGCCTCGCATCCTCCTCCAATCCAACCCTCTCGTCCTTCAGGATTTTTTTTTTTCTTCCTTTTTTTGGGTCTGAAATATAGGGATTTCATTCAAGTAGAAAAGGTCTAAAAAAGATTGAAGAGGTGAAACAACCCAATTCATAGGAAAAGAATTGCGTCCATAGGCGTTGGCGGCTCAGTCCGCGATAAAGGGAGGCCTCGAAGGGGGTTTTCGAAGCATCTTTGATGAACCTAGTAGGTGAGCTGAGGCTCTTGATGATGTTGTCCATCGGGGCGAAGATGGTGTTGTGATGATTTGCTCGGATGATAGAGGCGGTAGGATTTGGCAATGAGGAGGTTGTGGAGGATGGCGACAGGCGACTAAATGGCGGAACTAGGGGTGGAGGTGAACTGGATGTAGCGTCGGAGGTGGTCGTGCAATATCCGGACAAATCCAGATTTTGAATTTGGATTACATATGTACATATCCAGATTTTGAGTTGTCCCGGATAATACGTTATCCTATCCAATGTTATATATGTCCATCTAACAGAGCCAATGGGGAAAAGTACCAAAAAAGTCAGAAATTTATTACATTTGTACCAATTTAATTTTAAACATTCTAATTAAATTAATTTAGTTCTAAACTTTTTCATATTGATACTAATTTAGTCTATCCGATCACATTTGGTTGGCTGGCATTGACGTGGAAGCCGATCGGTCTACAAACGTTGATGTGACAATTTTAAAATAATTTTTTTTCAATTTTTTCCTTTTCTACTATTTATTTATTATATATTTTTCCTTTTTTTTTCCTCTTCTTCCTCTTGGCCTTCTTCTCCGACATAGGCTAGGAAGCCTTCACTGGCTTGCTGGCTACTGGGCGAGGGCCAAAAAGCCTTGCCAAAGAGGCTCTTCAGCCGTTGCAAAGAATCCAAGGAGGAAGAAGAGATAAAGAAAAAGAAAAAGAAAAAAAATTAATAAAAATTGCCACGTTAGTATTCGTTGGCTGGCTGGCATCCACATTTGTGTCAGCCGATCAAATTTGATTGGATGGACTGAATTGGTACAAATATGCAAGGTTTATGACTAAATTAATTCAATTGAAAGGTTTATAACTGAATTTGTACCAATACTATAGATTTATAACTTTTTTGGTACTTTTCCTGAGCCAATGGTATTGCAAATTACTCTCAATGGTCACATATTATTTCCCATGCAACTACAGGTGAGGGTCTTTTATTTTGATTTTGATTTTTTAATTTTAATATATTTGAAGCTTTCGATATGAAGAAAGGGCGACCTTAACCACCCACCTGGGTGGCGCAGTTGGCTTCGGGCCTTCTCCCCCTCACGAAGGGGAGGGGTTCGAAATCCCAGCGCGTCGCAGGATGACTTACCTGGTGGCACGTGTGTGGTGGCTAGCACGTGTCGGCCCCAGTGGTTTACTCTCGGCATCCGGCTGTGTGGGGTTCCCTGGGTCACCAAAAAAAAAAAGAAAAAAAAAGAAAGGGCGACCTTCTTTTTATAATCTGACCGTGTGAATTTACACGATGAAAGATCCTCCCGGAACAAAGTAGCCATGAGTGATCCTAATATAGAATGAGCCAATTTCAATTAATATTTCTCATTTATGTATAAATCCATCCATTTGTTGCGTAGTATAATTTCCTACTATGAAATAGAGACAAAATAGAACTCTTTAAAGCAACAATCTCAGGTAATATCTCTAATTTTTAAGGCGTGATTAAAGTAAATAGAAGATTAATTTGATATTAAACTAAACTATAGACCGAACGAAACTATCATCGTAGAAAAAGTTGCACTGGAATCCACTGAACAGTGAAAAGGAGATAAAAACATAAAAATATTGAAAAATAAAGTTATGGTCAAATTCGATAACCATACTGTTCAAAAAAATAAAAAATAAAATTTGATAACCATAGCAGAAAAAGTTAAGTTTATTTACAAGATAGATTAAGTCTTAGTCCATGTGGAATTGCTGCAACGATTGCGAGCCTTTTACATCGGAGGGGGACCAAACTGATAGAAAGCCCCATGAGAAGGGCCACTTGAGCAATTAATTAGCAGTCCCGCTCCCCCTCTTGCCATAAGTAGACGGTAGATTTCCGGTATCCTTCTATTTTCATTTATGCATGAAGGGTGCAAGATTGCAGAAAAGGACACTGCATGGCCCAGTACTGCTAGCGAAGTCCTGGGATCGGTTCTTCAAATCGTCACTTTCTTCATTTTGCTTAGTTTAACGGGGTGGGCAACGTGATGATGATAACGAGCTGGAGTTTAGACGTACCTTGGACCATCCCAAGGGAATTACCGTGCCATTTCTTTTCGTGCATTCAGATGATTGGCTATGGTAGTTTAAATGAGATAATCTAACCGGAGCATCCGATATCTTGTCAGACCATTTCACCAAGATAGGCAAGCCTTCTTAGTTTGGATGAGAATTGATTGGCTATTCATATCGTCACTTTCTTGGTTTTGCTTAGTTTTATGGCTCAAGCAGCATAATTACGATAAAGAGATAGAGTTTAGATCATAGACCACAATCAATTGTTTTACACTTTCCCTCACACTCAATTTGGTATTTTTACCTAGTATTAAGCGTAGAGATTTGACTGGAGAGACAAATAAGATTTAAAAAAATTCGAATTACAATGTGAAATTTTGAAGGACAATAGTGAATGATTCTAAAAGTTTGAATTATTAGATAAATGTGTGATTTATTATTCTATCGTAGGCATATTTTGACCATTCCAAGGGGCTTATTGTGCCATTTTTTTTCCGGGTGCTTTTGGATGATTGGTTATGGTATTTTAAATGAAATGATCTAACCGGAGTATCCGGCATCTTGTTAGGCTTTTTTTTTTTTTTTGTCTCTAACGAGATAGGTAAGCCATCCTAGTTGGATGAGAACTGATTAGTGGGGTGTCAAACCTGTCCTTTGGCAATAATAGATTTTCTAACGTCGCGAGCTGTCCTTTTGGCAACAATAAAGGGCTGTCGAAACCGATACGGGCATCCCCGCTATGAGTAAGCACAGAGGCTCTGTGGGATAACCCGACAAGTTCACTCGAAGAGTTGAAGATGGAAAGCTCGGGCTCAGACCAAGCCAAATGCATCGTCGGCAGCAGTAGAGAGGCCGAAGTAAAACCCTGCAATGCCGAGAGTAAACGAGCTGGTTGGGCTACATTCCCGTTCATTGCAGGTCTCTCTCTCTCTCTCTCTCTCTCTCTCTCTCTCCCCCTGAGTAAAACTAGTTTGATTCGGGCGAACGTCTGAACTGTGTCGGCTGCCATGATGGACCAGGAGCGGCGGCCTTGTTGAGCGTGGGCGCAACCGGATGGATGACGAACTTGATTGTGTACTTGATCAAAGAGTTCGATGTGAACCGGATCGATGCAGCGCAGGTTTTCAACGTGATCAATGGCTGCTTCTGTCTCCTCCCGATTCTTGGCGCGGTCATAGCCGACTCCGTCCTGGGATGCTTCTTGATCGCCTCCATTTCTTCCTTCGTAGCCTCGATGGTATGGTAGCATCTCAACCTTGCGATCTTGCTGTTCACAGCTTCTCTTTCAACTGCTAAATTAGAAGGTGTATGATAATAGTGGGCTAATTGTAAGTAATATAATACTAGAGTGTGTTTGTTTTAGAGGAAATTTTGTGATGAGAGAAAGTGTTTTCTGAAAAATCATTTTCAAGGAAAATGTCGTTTTTTCTTTTTAGGTAAGGAAATTCATTTTTTTAAGTATGTATATATATTTTTTTAATGTAAATGATTTTTTTGTTAGCCGATCATTTTTAGCAAATCAAACACTTGAAAGTTGGGAAAATTTTTTTACTCAAACAAACCCACCGTACCATCACATGGTTTTCATAGTGAACTGATCAAGAACTTGGTCCAAAAAAAAAAAAAAACTGATCAAGAACATTAAATAAGAAACGAAATAATAATAAAAATCTCAGTAACAAACTGTCACTCCAGCAATCTTTATTCTTTTCCAACGTTGAAAACATTGAGATTGCTGAAGAGCGCACATCTCCAGGGCTCTCTAGCAAATAAGTGTTCCTGAGAATATTGTCTCTAATGAATTTTTAAAGTGGGTTTGCTCACGACCGATCAGTAGCATTATTTTTGGCCAACTTGCCGCTTGCAGGGTATAGTTCTTTTATCCCTAACGGCGACGCTTAATTCATTGCGGCCCGAGCCGTGTGGAAACGGATCAAGCTCGTGCAAAGCCCCATCTAACCTTCAACTCGGCGTGCTCTACACAGGGATAGTCCTAGCGACACTCGGGGCGTCCGGAGTGAGGTTCACCATGGCAACATTAGGGGCGAACCAGTTTGAAATCCAAAAGGATCAATCGACTTTCTTCAATTGGTTCTTCTTTGCACAATACGCCGGTTACGTCCTAAGCAGCACGCTGATCATTTATGTCGAGGACAGCGTGAGTTGGGCCTTTGGGTTTTGGTTATGTGTCGCTGCAAACTTCACTGGGCTTGCGGTTCTTGTTGCCGGAAATCGGTATTATCACCATGAGACACCTCAGGGGAGTCCATTACTGAGCTTAGCTCGTGTCCTTGTTTCTAGTTTACGGAAACGGAAGCTTCAGCTCACACTGAACAGCAATGAGTTCTATTACGGCCGAGATGGACAGAATAAGGAGGTGGACGTACCTCCTAAAATGAACTTCAGGTACCTACAAGCGAGAGTGCAGAGTTTAATACTGTTTCTACGTTGTGCTAAGACTTCTTCCTTTAAATGATGCGACGGTATACGTGCCATCAATCGATGAACGCTTTATCTTCCCAAATAGATGGGACCGACGATCACGATGCCTAGCCGTAATCTCGTTAGGTTGATTTAGTGGCTAAGGAGCAGAGATGTGTGCGTAACTTAGGCATATAACACCAGTTTGATTCCTCATCTTTCAAGTGCAAACAGTCTGAAATATGAACCGCCCGCCTAGGCTTGGACTCGAGCCAGCTAATGAAACTTGGACTTCCTAGTCATTACGTAAAAAAGGGGAAGAAAGTTGGATGTATACGAATAGCCCAATAAACGTGTGCATGTCCTTTTGTATGAGAACATCAAGTTACACTCATGTGCTTGCTTTACTATTGCTCATTCGTCTTCGGATGCAAATGAATATCGATCGGTGAAATCAAGCTATCGGGAGATATGATGTTACAGGTAATTCACAACTACAAAGTGACGGCAGTCGATTCCTTTTCCGTTTCGCAGGTTCTTGAATCGTGCTGCTGTGAAAACTGATGGGGACACCAAGTCCGACAACTCCATCGCCAAGCCTTGGAGGCTGTGCACGGTGCAGCAAGTGGAGGACCTAAAATCCGTGATCAAAGTGTTACCACTGTGGTCAAGCACCATCTTCTTGAGCATCCCGATCGCTGTCCAAAACAGCATGACAGTCCTCCAAGCCTTAACCATGGACCGCCACCTAGGATCCCATTTCACGATCCCGGCCGGTTCAATCATCGTCATGATCATGATCTCCACCTTGGTCTCTCTCGTTTTGATTGATTGCTTTCGATCCTCATTCCCGCTGTGGAAAAAGCTGACCGGTTCACCTCCAACAGTATTCCACAGGATCGGGACGGGTCATCTCCTGAATGTGCTCGGCATGATTGTATCGGCACTAATAGAGTCACGCAGGCTCAGGACATCCCATCTCCACCATCCTCAGAACGTTTACAATCATACAGTCCCGATGTCTGTGCTGTGGCTATTTCCTCAACTGATTCTGGTAGGGATTGGAGAAGCATTCCATTTTCCAGGACAAGTGTTGCTGTACTTCCGAGAATTCCCGGCGAACTTAAGCAACAGTGCAACCGCAATGGTGTCGGCAGTGATTGGGATATCTTATTATTTGAGCACCGTGTTGGTCGATCTGGTTCGAAGGAGCACGGGGTGGTTGCCGGACAACTTGAACGGCGGGAGGTTGGATTGTATGGTTACTTGCTGGGGTTGGGATGGCAAATTTCGGGTATTATCTCGTATGCGCAAAGTTGTACAAGGGAAAAGATGGGAGTTCTAGTTCGAATCTTCCATTGAGGGATGAAGCTGGCGAAAAAGAATGAGGTCCTAAATACGTTTGTCCATGCATGCTGGCGCTGGGATTATTCTATGTACATTTCTTGTCTAGTTAGACAAAAATGTTGTTAATTTGAATGCCCGCTTCTTCGTGAAAGACTTTCTCAATAAAAATGTGTTTGTGCATATCTATTATATCTAAGCTAAAAGCAAGAGCAGCGAGAGAAAGTTCGCTCCTTTGCTTGCCATTTGGCATTTAACTCTGTTTCTGTAATTGCCACATGGCAAGACACTTGGTGTAATTTTGCCATGAGGCCTATGTTTGACTAATAAAGCATCAGCTTATTTATTTATCATGTCAAAAAATTTCTCTCTTAATGAGTTTCATCAAAATATGGAATTTTCAAATTTATTCGTAAAGATATAGTTTATTTTCGCTATTTCCAAATCTCTATATATTATTAGTTTAAATGTAAAAAAGTACATAAAGAGAAGTATCGTATCGCTCAAATATAGAAAAACTCTTCCAATAAAAAAATTCATTTAATTTAAAACTTAGCAAAATGCAATGGATGATCTATTTTGTTACTTGGCAAATTATTGCTAATTCAAAGTATAAAGTAGTTGATTTAAGGCTTAAGCAGCGCAAATTGGTTAATGGATGTCCTGCTTTCGATTGTAAGGAAATTAATGTAATCCTCTTACCTTAACGTTACCATTGAACTTTTAAACTTGCGATGAGATTACAAAATATAAAATTCAACTTCATCTAAACATAACACGTTCACATTTATTAAAAGTTTGAAGCAATCATTGAAATGTTTTTTCACAAACTTTTCAAAGATGAATCACTCAAACGAAAATTAATGAACTACGGAGCCAAATACTTAACATGACTCTCCCAAACCCTACTGATTGCAACTTAGTATCTATTTAACAAGGAATTATTTTACCTTTTGCAGCCGCCTTTAGTTAGTTAGGGTCAATTAGACACCCAAACAAAGCAGGGGAGAACACTTCATTTATGTGAACTAGAAAGTTGATAAATTCGGGAATTTAATTACGTCAAATTAATCTATTGCCCTTTAAACTCACCTGCATTTCTTCTATTTTTGGAGATGGAAAAACCCAAATACTTAACATATGATCTAATCACGGGAAAGCCAAGAATGGATAGACGAACAATATTCTCTATCCATGCTATGCCAAAAATAAGTATTGGTTATCGATCGAATGAGTACTTAAGATTTTAGAAATTTTCCAATTGAGTCTGTAGCTTGCAATTGTTGGAATTCAAGTGTCGGAAATCCGACGAGGCTCCCATGTGTAACATTTGGCCATCCACCACATGTTGTTTTTGACACTCAAATTCCACTAACGGCGAGTTCATGACTGTTACAATTTTAAAATATGAAATCCTCAATAAAGGGCCATGCATTCTTTAAAGGGATAAGGGTACAATTGGTCCTTGAACTTTGCAAAATGTTTAAGGCTAATACCATAAAAAATTTCAAATTGCTACACATGAGTTACATTTACCTTAAACTAATTTTTATGTTACAAAAAATCTAAAACTAGTTCAATCATATCACATTTACATAAATTAATTTTTGGGTCATAAAGAAATCACCAAAATCTTGGAAAATCTCTAATTTTGCCCTGTGTCACACTCCACCTCTACAAGAACATTGGCAATGAAATGACTGTCCTCCTATTCGAAAGATGCAGTCTTAAGTATAACCATGATCAACTTGCTATTGAAGTATATACATACATATATTTGATAAAAAGAGTCGTCTAGCTTCAAGATTAGAGTTATAGTCCAGCAAAAGGATATGTACATCTTTATTTAACAACCAAACTCATAAGTTCATCTTAGATATAAGCAACTTATACCCAAAATTTCACTATCAAAGTGTCCTATTGGTAACATAAATGCTCTCATCCTACTTGTGGTTAACTGAAAAACCTAAAAATTAAGTAAGATAAATAGAATAAGCAACTAAAGTCTATTGAGTAGTTCATCTTTTCTAAACAGATCGAACATTCACTATACATCTTTATAAAAAGATATCATACTCATCAATTCTAAATCCAGTATACAATATATTTAAAATATCAAAAGCGGGTTATATCTTTTCAACAAAGCTTTTTACATATCGAATCAATCAATAATAAAAAATCAATGATCAATAATTTATTCCATTGATCAATCTACTAAATCAAATCAAAGTTCCATTTTATCAACCAATTTAATGCTCAATAACTACTGGGATTCGCCTCAGTGACCACCCTTCCAATATGGAAGGGGAAGGTGAGGGGTTCAAACCCCCACCTTCTCAGGGAGGGATGGGGTGGGGACGCGCTAGTTTCAGGAGTGGGTTTCGATGCCCACGCCCTGTAAGAAGCAGGGCAAAAGTCTGAGAGTGAGTGTAGAATAGGTATAGAGTAAGACTGACAAAAAAAAAAAAAATTTAATGCTCAATACCCCCTTAGTCACACTTGACCAAGTTTCTCCTTTGATTAGGTCTCCACCTCCATTGAGTAATGGTTTGGTTCAGAAAAACATTCTGATAACAATATGCATACTTACATCTTAATGGGTTCTAATCATAACGACAAGAGCGTAATCCACTAACACCATTTTCTAATAACCCATAAATCAAATCGAAATTTCATCCAAAAAAATCAGGTTTACTAACCAAAACATATAACTTTTTATGATTCAATTTAAAATAGACTACCTTTTATAATCTATATTCATAAATCAGAAAATTTTCATAATTCATTTGTAAAAGGTTTTGCAGATCAATTGTAGGCAATCGGCTCAACCTATAATCAAAGGATTTTTTGCCAATTCAAATGGATAAAATGGTAATGAATGCTACATCTAATTATATGCATTTAATAAGGCCCAAGCACCATTGTTTCTTTTTAAAGGAATATCAAACCATGTGATAGACATGATTTTTACAAAACTAAAGAAAAGATATTTATCAATTACTTGGGAAAGCTAAAAACTAACCCACGGAGGCTACCTGAGTCGATGAACTCGTATTCCTATCAATTAATTGAAAAATAATATCAAAATCAAGTAACAAACTACCATAACTACTACGTGATTAAACTAAGCTTATTTGCCCATAGTATGATGTCTACGCTCTAACGAAGAAACTCTTTTATAGTGAATATTCACCTTTGCTTGTTAACGCCTAATTTTAAAAATCCTTTTTGATCAAAGCATAATTCAAATTTGGTTTTTGTCAAATCCACAGCTTCACAACTCCCTAAATTATCATTTTCACAAAACAATAGCTTAACAAATCATTAATCAAATTTCATAGTTCAAAACTCTCATTACTTCAAATTTATAATTTTACTTCAAAAAATACTTCAATTAGACGAATAATGAGTTTGATTATTTACCGAGCGGTGCGAAATGAAACTAATCCAATTTTCATGCAACCTATATTCAAGACCAACTCGTTTAACCAAGAAGATTTGCGAGCATTTAAGATTGACAACACTCTTATTGAAAAGCCCCCCATCGATAAGGCCTCATCTTTGACGTTTTCATAAAGACTTATCATTTCCCATGTATCAAAGCTTACATCAAGACTTTTTGGGAGAACTACAAGCACTGGAAAAATTGTACATATAATAGCTTCTAATTTCTATGTAACTTATAGTTTATAGGTTTGACTTTGGTCTTTTGCTCTTCTTTTGTATTTCTATAAAAGGTTGTCGAATTTTTGTAAATTGCATGCCGAATTTGATTAATGAAAACTTGCTTAATGCAATTATCTAGAAGTCTGAAGAGTCCAAACCCTTTGAAAGACCCATAAGAGTTTTCACTTTGTCCTTGAAGAATCGGGACTTTTAAAGCCTGCATTCTTGAAAAGTAATACTCATCGACTCCCACGCCTTACAAGAGGCATGGCAAAAGTCTGAGAGTGAGTGTAGAGTAGGTATAGAGTAAGACTGACCAAAAAAAAAAAAAAACTTCCTTGGAGGCCTAACAACCATTGAAATTTCCATCCTTTTCTTCATTTTGTCCATTCTCGTTTCGCCCACTTTTATCAAAATTCGGCAAGTCTATAATGCTTATTTAAGAAAACTCAAAACATGAAAGTTGTAGATTTCCAAGTCTCCGTTCTCTTGGCTTTAGAATTAGGTCATTTTGATCTTAATCGATAAAATTATACCCATTTTCCCGAGCTTGTGCAGAACAAAAATTCCTGCTCCACTTTGATGACTAACGGCACGTTTGGTAATTATTCTGTTTCCAAAAACAATTTCTGATAATAAATGATTCTTTTTTATTATGCTTTTAGGAACAATTACTAAGCATTTTAAGGTATTTAGTAACTGTCCAAAATTTATATTCCTAAAATAGAATTGCGTTTGGCACCGTCTTTAAAATTTCTATTCCAAACCATTTTCTTTTAATTTTTTAATAACTTTGTAAATTTTCCCTTTTTTTTCTTTTCTTATTATTTTCTTTTTCCCCCTTTTTCTTCTTCAACCTTTGGTTACATTGGAGAGTTGCTAGCCCTCGGTGAGGCCGCACTTCGCTGGCCCACCGCGAGGTCGGCATTGCCCTTGCAGTGAGGCCAACCTCATAGTGGCCCAGCGAGGTTGAGCCCCACCAACGGCTGAGCGAGTTTGGCCTTGTCAGATCTGGCCGAGATTGAGCCTCGCCTAGCCATGGCTCAACCAAGTCTTGCCTGGCAAGGGGAGGCTCGCCGGACCTCACCTTGGCTTGGCGAGCCTCCGATGAGGTCGCCGGGCCTCGTCCGACTAGTTAGTGGTGACTAGTGGCAATGGACAACGATGGTGGTACCGACAACAACAGTGGAAGAAGAAGAGAGAAGAAAGAATAACAAGAAGAAAAGAAGAGAAAAGAAAAAAAAATGAGTTGGCTTGATTATGGAATTGTTATTGGGAACAAAGAATCAGCTTTTTTATTTTGTACTTCTCAATTCTACTCCAAATCTATTTTTGGGAACAAAAAATTCTCCAAATAAATTTATGTTTCAAATCTACTCCTGGAAGTGAAAAAATAGAAATTTTCGCCGTTTGGCAAGTTGTCCAACGCACCTTAAGTTTCTGTGCATAAAGTCATTCTCCCAATTCTATCATCTAAGTAGTCGACTTTGGGCTACATCAGGTTTGATGAGGTCCCCGTAATGTGTGCGTGCAAGCTCTCTATCTCTTCTCTTTTCCCTTTGTCGGTTTCGTCACCGCTAAATTTTCTCTCTTTCTTTTTCCCCCGTTTTATGCTCATCTACATCATCTGTTAAAAGAGAATGAGAGTGGGTTGGGGATTGGGCTTTAGAAAACATGGGCTCGGTTTTTGTTGGCCCATCTATTACACTAAAAGCTCCATTGAATTTCAAAAATCTGCTTATATCCCTAATATTTTATGGAATGAAAATTAGTTTGGGATACATATGGTGCAAATGTGTCAATTTAGAATTCTTGGTGATTTAACCCACATGTTATTTTTTCCCAGCTGAGTCCTTTTATTATTATTATTTTTTGCTTAGATTGGTCCTTCGGCTAAATATACAAACAAAATTGATGACATGGACTACTACATCATTGCCATTCCCACGGTGATTGCATTAATTAATGGTAATATGGCTTTTTTTCCTCTATTACAAAGCCTGATACTATTGGGGTAATTGCAGATAATATGATAATCAGAATTTGTAAGTCCTTTTTCATGAAGATTTTGTAAATAATTACATATTTTTCACAGTGAATTGATCAAGAGCATCAACCAACAAGAACATTCAGATCAAACTAAAGAACCCGCTTTCCAAGGAATCTTTATTTTTTTCAGTGTTAGGGGTCCTCGGGCATCGCAAATAAGTCTTACTGAGTATCTTGTTCTCATTGAATTCTTGAACTGCGCCCAGAAGAGCTGATTGGTCAGTGGTTTATCATTTTTGCTTCGGCCAACTTGCCACCTGCAGGTGTTATTCTTTCATCCTTAACAGCAGCACTAAGTTCGTTGAGACCCGAGCCGTGCGAGAGCAACTCAAGCTCGTGCAAAGCCTCATCAAACTTTCAATTCAGCGTGCCTCGCACAGGAATTGTTCTAGCTACCCTTGGAACGTCCGGAGCGAAGTTCACCACCGCAACATGATTCTTTTTCTTTTCCCGGATTGAGAGCCAAAAGAATCAATCCACTTTTCTTCAACTGGTTCTTCTTCCCGCGATTCGCTGGTCTGAACCTTCCACGTGGGAAATTGGTATTGTCGCCACTGAACTTAGGTCGTGTTCTCGTCGCTAGTCTTCGAAAATGGAAGCTCCTGCTCCCACTGTGTAGTGATGAGTGCTATTACAGCCGACGCGGATGGGCACTAGTACAGCCAACTTGGACAGAACAGGGAGGTGGACGTACCAAAAAAGAACTTCTGGCACGTACAAGCTAGAGGTGGAAGAACTTAAAATGAAATGTTTGATAAGACATCTCCACTACATAATGCAACAATATACATGTGTCACGGGCCGAAAGAGTGTCGACCCGAGAGGTTCCCCGCGCACGATTATGACTCGCCCGTGGACTTCCTGCTCTCGCTCGGATTTCCACCAAGTCTACTTCCCGAAGTTTCCAAGGGTGGGCGAAACCGTCATTCCACCTAATTCTAGAAGCCCCTCATTTATGTCGATGGTTGGTTGCTTCCGTTATTTATGTCGGTAGACGGTAGTTGATATTTATGTCGGTTGTTGAGGCGGTGCGATCTCGCCCGTCGGATGAAAAGTATATCAACGGTTGTAAGCCGAGACCCTCAACTATAAAAAGGGGGGTCCTCCCTCATTTGTACTCATCCAACATTTCAGCAATCCAAACTCACTTTCCTTCCAGAGCTTCTCTCTCTAAACTTTCTCTCTCTAAAAGATCCCGGTTGTGCAAGCGAGTTGAGCGATTGATCGAGTAAGGCTTGGCTTGGGTGATCCAAAGTTGCCCAAGTCGCCGCACGGTTCGATCCCAAATCGATCGGCCCGTGACAAGTGGTATCGAGCAAAGGAGAGTTCCGTTTGGAGAAGGAGTGCCAACTGCTCGAAGGAATGTCGAGCCAAGAAGCTGTTATGGAGGGAGAGGCCGCGCAAGTCAAGGAGACCCGTGGCCGAGCAAAGAAAAGAGACGCCTCGATGGAAGCCGTAGCTGCGTTCGATGAGAAGATCGCGAAGGTCCGGAGTGCCGTGCTCGAACTCATGGAAGGTCTTGACGATGTGCGAGACCGAATCATGGAGGTTGAGACCTCGCTCCGTGAAGACTTCACGGCGGCCTCAACGAAGCTACCGCCCCTTTGCACGAGAAGGATGAAGCCCTTGAAGCATCGATCGATGTCTTGAAGGAGCGTGTCCAAGTGATCGAGGAAGAAGGTCCACGGAAGGACGAGGTCGAAGCCATGAAGGCGGAGATCCAAGAGCTCAAGACCGAGCTCGCCCTATGCAAGATGAGCATCGCCAATGGAGCGATGCCTACTCAAGCGGTGCCCAAGATCGAGGTGCCAAAACCCAAAGAATTCAAAGGCAAACGATCCGCCAAAGAGGTGGACAACTTCGTTTGGAGCATGGAGCAATACTTTGGCGCCGCCAACATCCACGACGAGTCGATCAAGGTACGAACCGCTTCCATGTTCCTTACTGATACGGCAATGCTTTGGTGGCGAAATAGGTGCGACGAGACTAGACGTGGTGCCAATCCCGTGGAAACATGGGATGACTTCGTAAGGAGTTCCGCGACTACTTTTTCCCGAGTTTGCTCAACAAGAAGCCCGTAGCAAGCTCCATCGCCTCGAGCAAAGAGGTGCGATCCGAGAGTACGTGAAGGAGTTCACGGAGCTCAAACTCCAAATTCGCAACATAAGCGAAGAGGAGGCTCTCGGAGCGTTCATGGATGGGTTGAAGCCATGGGTACTTCTCGAGCTCAAGCGTCGAGACGTGAGTAGTCTTGCGCGAGCGCTAAGCGTGGCCGAGTCACTCGTCGACCTCACCAAGACCGAACCAAGGAGTCGATCGTGGAGGTCGGATCGATCCGAGGACGAAGGAAGAAACACTCTCCGAGGCGTGCACGATCAAGGCGGCCGAGCCAAAGCATGGGGAGAAGGGTCTTCCAAGCAGTCCTTCCAAAGGGGTTGACCGCAATCGGACTGCACGACGAGTAAGTTCGATCAACCCCCGCCTTCTCCTTGCTTCATTTGCCAAGGTCCACATTGGACCCAAAAGTGCCCGAAGAAGGGCCGAATCAACGCCCTCCTTGCCATCGAGGAAGAAAAGGAGGAGCCCAAAGAGGATAAGCGGCAGATCCGGATTGAGCTGTAAGGATGGTCAACTCGGTCCAAGCCCGATCGCCGTCGAAAGAAGAAGTTGCACCAAACACGGACATGTTCTTCGTAGAAGTCGAAGTGTGTGGCCGAATGCTCTATGCCTTGGTCGACACCGGTGCGTCAAACATGTTCATGTCGACCGAAGTAGCCAAAGCCTTGGGACTTCGTGTGGAACCATCCACGAAGTCATACAAGCCCATCAATTCGGACGATTTCCATGGCATAGGAGCAACTCCCGACGTGGATGTCAAGATTGGCGGATGGAAAGGAAAGGTGACGTTCGAGGTAATCCCTCTTGACGATTATGATCTCATTCTTGGTATGCAATTCTTTGAAAGCGTGGGAGCCATGATCGACATGAGGACCAAGTGTCTCATGATCCTCGATCAAAAATGCCCGTCGATGATCCCCATGATCAAGGGGGTGGTCGATACCAAGACTATCGCGTCAATCCGACGCCTCGACAAGAGCTTGAAGGCCGTGATGCGCATCAACAAGCTGTCCGAGGTGAAGCCGAAAGTAGAGTTGGATCCTACTCCAACAAATGCCATGCCGATCCAAGTGCTCTTCCCCGAGGTCGAGTGCTCACCGCATGCCACGCCTAAGTCGAAGGTGGAAACGCATGCCAAGCCCGAGCTGACCATAGAAGGATGTGGCCCTTCGTTCGCGAGCCTCCGAGCGAAGCGAAACAAGAACAAGAGAGCTCGTGCCAAAGCCCGTGCTCGCGCCAAGAAGGCCGACCAAGCTGAGAGCGACGAGGACGTCGCTTGATTGAGTGGGGGAGAATGTCACGGGCCGAAAGAGTGTCGACCCGAGAGGTTCCCCGCGCACGATTATGTCGACCCGAGAGGTTCCCCGCGCACGATTATGACTCGCCCGTGGACTTCCTGCTCTCGCTCGGATTTCCACCAAGTCTACTTCCCGAAGTTTCCAAGGGTGGGCGAAACCGTCATTCCACCTAATTCTAGAAGCCCCTCATTTATGTCGATGGTTGGTTGCTTCCGTTATTTATGTCGGTAGACGGTAGTTGATATTTATGTCGGTTGTTGAGGCGGTGCGATCTCGCCCATCGGATGAAAAGTAGATCAACGGTTGTAAGCCGAGACCCTCAACTATAAAAGGGGGGGTCCTCCCTCATTTGTACTCATCCAACATTTCAGCAATCCAAACTCACTTTCCTTCAGAGCTTCTCTCTCTAAACTTTCTCTCTCTAAAAGATCCCGGTTGTGCAAGCGAGTTGAGCGATTGATCGAGTAAGGCTTGGCTTGGGTGATCCAAAGTTGCCCAAGTCGCCGCACGGTTCGATCCCAAATCGATCGGCCCGTGACACATGTCATTGACCGATGAATGTTATGTCTTCCCTGAGAGATAAGACTGAACCGACAATCACGATAGTTAGACATGATCTAATTAGGTTTGTTTGGAGGTTTAAAGAACAGAGATACGTGTGTAGAATAGGCAAGCGACACTAATTTTAACTCCTCGTCCATCAAGAGCAAACAATCCGATATTTGAGCAACTCACCTTGACTTAGACTCGAATTTTACATAGCTCGTGAGGCGTTCTGATGTTTACCTAGCTAAGTACAAACTTTGGACTTCTTCCTTAAAAAACAAAAAAAGGTTGGTTTTATACAAAATATCAATAAATGTGCGCAAGTCATTTCACATGAGAGCATCTCATGGAGATGATGCAATACTGATCGGGGAAATGCAGCCATCATGGCATAAGATGTCAAAGGAAATGCACCATTTAAACCGTGATAAGAGCCCATTCTTTCCCTTTTACAGATTCTTCAACCACGTTGCTGGGGAAACAGTTGGCAACACCAAGTTCAACGAGATATTGATCCAAAACCTTAGAGGCTATGCGCGGTGCAACAAGTGGAGGACCTAAACACGGTGATCAACATTTTACAACTGTAGTCCAGTGTCATATTCCCAGGCACCCCAATCGCTGTTCAAAACGGCTTGACAGCCGTCAAGGCCCTCCAAGGACTGCCGCTTAGGACCCCATTTCACGTTCCCTGCCGGTTCAGTCCTCGACATGATCACGATCTCTTCCGCCATGGCAAAAGCTGACCAGTTTGCCTCCCACAGTATTTCCCACAATTGGTGAAGGTCATCTTCTTAGCGAGCTTGGGATGATTGTATCAGCAATAGTTGAATCACTTAGGCTAAAAAATGTCAACAGCACCACAGGTGAAATGTCTACGCTGTGGCTATTTCCTCATCTGATTCTGGTAGGTATGGATGAAGCGTTTCATCTTCCGCGACAAGTTTCTTTGTACTTCTGCTCTGGCGAACTTTGGAGGAGCGCAACTGCGATGGTCGAGGCGATCATTGGGGATTTCGTATTATCTGAGTACCGTGTTCGTTGATCTGGTCTGGAGGAGCACCGGATGGTTGCCGAAGAATTTGAACAATGGGAAGTCGGATAGCATGTATTGGTTGTGTGCTGGGGTCGGGGATGGCTATTTGGAGTTCGAATCTGGAATGACTGAAGTTGATGGTGAACAAAAATGATGTTGGAATGCGTTAGTCTGAGGATCAGTCTATGTATATTTCACGTCTAACTCAGAGAAATAGAGTTGTTTAGTTGTATTTTGCGTGCCTCTCACATTAGTATTTATCTTAAAGAAATTCAAGACTAATAGAGGGAAAAAAAAAACCACATTTTCATTTCGCAGAAAATTAATAATTTAAAAGAGATTTCTCTAACTTTTTTTTTTTTTTTTGGTAAAGAGATTTCTCTAACTTTGATCTTTTGTTCTCTTAAGAAATGAGTTAATATAAAATGTTTCATCGTAAAAAAAAAAAAAATGTTAAAGCGTAGATTCTAGTTAATAATGAACACATTTTTCATATATTTTTCCAAACAGTGAAAACAATCAAAATGACAAAAGTATTATGTAAATTAATAATTTTCCTGGGAAACAAATGGATAAACTACGATTCGTACACTATGGCATTGTTTGATAACCATCCAAACAGTGTCTGATTCTGATTTTTTGTTCCTAGAATTAGTTTGGGAATAGAATCGCGTTTGGTAAAATTTTTGTTCCCGGAATCAATTTTGGACAAGAATTGAGAATAAAAAAAAAAAAAAAAAATGTGATTCTCCGTTTGAGAATCAAAACAGTGAAACTCTTGTTCTTCCTTTTCGCCATCCCGCGACCACCGTTTCTTTGCCGTCCGCCGCCATCCGTTGCCGCTCACCGGGCGACCGGCGACAGATGGCGGCGAGCTTGCTGAAGGCTCGCCAGGCTAGGGTGAGGTCCGGCAAGCTTGCCGGAGGCGAGCCCAGCCACCGGTGAGGCTCGCCCAGCCCCGTTGGTGGCTAGGCGGGCCTCGCCCAGCCCCGGCGAGGCCGACCTGACCATCGGCGAGGCTCGGCCGATGAGGGCCGGCCTCGTTGAGGGCCGGCGACGCTTCGGTGAGGTCATCGGCACTCATTCGGCCAGTCGCCAGAAGAAGAAGAATAGGAGAAAAATGAAAAAAAGGAAAGAAAAAAGGAAAAAAGAAAAGAAAAAAAGGAAAAAGGAAAAAAAGAAAAGAAAAGAAAGTAAAAAAGTAAAAAAATTATTTAAAAATTAAAAAAAATTGATTTGGAATAGAATCAATGAACACATTATCAAACGCAATTCTATTCCAGAATAAAAAATTTTGGATAATTACAAAATGCATTCTTTTACTCAAAATCAGTTCCTGGGAACACAATAAAAAATAATCATTTTTTGTCAGAATCAGTTCCCGGAAACATAATCGTTACCAAACGCGCCCTATGTGGACCAAAACATCTTGACATTAATCATGTGGATCAATTTGTGGGCTCATATTACTAATGATCAAAATGGGTTTGGTCCATATGATATGCAGATTATGCTATATTTCCTTATATCTTTAAAAAGATTCGTGCAGTTTGTTGTTACGGCTAGTTCGGGGGCTTTGAAAGTAAATAAATTTGTCATATCAAAACCAAAGGACCCTAATCACGCCCAATTTTTTTTCCTCAATGGTTTTGTTTATGAATGCTCTTAGAGAATTTATGAAGTTACAAGAAAAGTTTCTAATAAACAAGGCAGTTTCATTTTTTATATATGTATTTGTTAGCCCATAAGAGTTTGAAAGTCTAGTCAAGAATGCATTTAAGATTCTTATTAATACACAACAAAACATTTTGTAATTCACACTAATAATCGGATATATTGTACAGTCGTCATGTGGTTTCCTCCAAAAGGAAAAAAAAATTATCAATTGTATCAAAAGCCGTATGTATATATACATATCCATCCATCTCTATCTCATGTTGTAGACTTCTGAGCTTTAGTTACGACCTAAATATCTTCCAAATCCATCAACTAATCAAACCATGATAGAAGAGTAAGATCGATATCCTGCAGTGCTGATCTCGTCACATCTAACCAAAGTGTTTGCTTAATGACATGGTTATGGCGGGCCTTATAGGTTTGTAATCTCCATCCATCATATGGTTTAAGCTTCCAAAATGTTGATAAAATGACAAACAAATTTTTTGGCTGTAATGCACCCTGATGTCAAATTATGTTGTATTGCTCTACCTATTGACTTTCTCCGTATGAAAATGCTCCAGAAAATTCTTGGAGGCGGGTCGACTCCCCTTTAGCCTGTTATTTTTAAATGAGTTCCATGTTGTGTCTCTCCTCTGGAGTGGCCGCCAAAGTCAAAGTCCAAATCATGATGTTGATTTGAAAGATGGACATTACAAAAACAGAAGGAAAACGCTGCACGACCTAATCTCTGCTCCATGGTGTGGTTCCTGCCTACGGACATCATCATTGGTGATAAGAAACATGATAACGCGCACTCCCATTCGGTTCATCCACGTCAACACATGACATATGTCTTTTCTCATGCACGCATAAGATGTCCTTAGTCATCGTATCAATCGATGTGCAAACATGAAATCACCTAGGTGAGGATTCGATTGACACAAGGATCGACATAAGTAAAAGAGCACTCAGTCGGAGCGATTGATTGAAATCAAGCTCAACTTCTTTCCTTAGTCAATAATTGAAGTAATAGAATAAGTCAGACCGATGCGCGATGGTGAAGAGCATCAAACCTTGTGAGATGCGACCAACATTACTTCAAGCTCCGAGCTTCAAACATTTTTCACCTTTGAGTGAAAATTTCCGCTTGAGAGGATAGAAGTGTAACAGCCAATATTCAAAAGGGATGATGTTCTATTTGGCATACTCGCTACATTAAGAATACTCCTTTTTGGGGATGTAAATTAACACCGGAGTAGATTTTATTCCATATCTCTTTTTGGGGATGTCTTCACGTGAACCCATTATTTTGGTAGTGCTCAAAGAACTGCTTGCACATTCTTCATTTGTGTAGATCTTGCCATGTTCAGCAAGTCCATACACGATGTCGTTGTAATGCATAGAAATCTCTTTGATGTCTTCATTTGGCTCCATTTTGAATGTCTCAAAATCATCAAGCAAGATGTTCAACTTCATTTCCCTTGCTTCATTGATTCCTTCAAATGTAACTTTGAAGCTGATTCCAATCTTCTTTAACTGTCATACAAGAAGAGATACTCTTAAATTTCAAATAAAGACAATGCATAGTATAATAAATACTCGGCATTAGTTCTTATTGCAAGTCTTCTCTAGATATAGTCCCTTGTAAGAGCAAGTGGAGCTGGTGGTTGTTCTTCTTTCACTGCTTGAACAAGAGATCTCGTTATGTTGAAATTGTTGGTCCATGTTCGATCACTTAAACTATTTGCTTATTCATCACTATCATTACTTTGCCCACTTGCACTGCAAAGAACGAAGCACTCTCTCCCTCTCTTCTTTCCTATGCAATATTTATTTCAAGGGACGAGAGAGCGGTAGAGAGCGAGAGTGATAGCTTGGTCATGGTGGAAACCATGGAAGCCCCCTAAGACAAAACTATTAAATTAATGTTTCAAATTTAAATTCGGATAACGATTTGTTAAATCGAATTTGTTGATAAAGTTTTCCCAAATAAATCTCAACTCGGATGAAGAAAAAAGAAACAATTTCCTTTTTTGGATAATACTTTCGGATGTGCAAAACAAGACAAAAGAGGAAATAAAAGATAAAAAGAAAAAAGAAGGCTTTCCTCGCCTTTATGTGCAGCGTCCCACCTCACATTGAAGTTCTCTGCACGTGAAGAATTGAAAGTGGTGGGGCCCAAGGTCAAACTTTTGACCTTGGGCACACACACGAAAGGCATAGGTTTTCTTTTCTTTACTTTACGTAAGTGATTGTTGCACGTACAAGCCATAGAAGGAAGCCGCAAGAAAAAAAAAAACCTAGAGAAGCCCCACGAAGCCTTTGAAGAGATACGCGAAGCCATTCGTATGCGGACCAAATATGAATGCTAGAGTTCCTGATTTTGATGTACGTAGAGAAGTTTTATTTAAAGCTTGAATGCGCGGTAATTTTGTGTCGTGAATTTATGTCCAAATGAGTAGTTTATTTATAAACACTTTGGGTTTTGGGTTAAATTTAGGTGTGGGAAACACTTGAGTGTATGAGTGATTGTAAATTTTGATTCCTTGATTATAGTGAATTATTTGCTGCTGGCTCTCTCCATGGACGTAGGTACCGACACTCGAATCGAATCACGTAAATTTTTGGTGTTCTTATTATTTCTCGTTTATTTCTCTGATGATTTTGTGTTGACATAAATTGTAAGATTCCGTCGTTTCCGCGTGTTATATTCCAACAATTGGTATAAGAGCTTTGATTAGATTTCTTGATTGTGATTTGAAGTTTTTGCTTGTCTGATTATTATCTGAAAATTCTGTTATTGCAATTACGTCTAAGAGGAAATCTGAAATTGAGAAGTTTAACGGGAGCAACAACTTTGTATTATGGAGTATCAAGATGCGAGCATTATTGATAACTCAAGGTTTGGCCAAGGCACTGGATGGTGATGATGAGTTGTCTATTATAATGAAAGCTTTTGAGAGGGTAGAGTTAATAGAAAGAGTAATGAGCACAATCCTGTTAAATTTGTCAGATGATGTTTTAATAGAGGTTGCTGAGAAGAAGGATGCTGCAACATTATGGGCAAAATTTCAGGCACTTTATGTAAAGAAAGGTTTGAACAATCACTTGTACATATTGAAGAAGATGTTTCAATTTAGATATACTGAAAGTACGTCTATCAGAACCCACCCAGATGAATTTAATAAACTCATGATTGATTTGAAGAATGTCGGTAAGATACTTGATGATGAAGAACATGGCATGATGTTGTTAACCTTTTTACCAGAGTTATGAGAGCACTTTATTGATTCACTGTTGTAGGGGCATACTACAATTACCTCAGAAGAGGTAAAGTCTGCCTTATTCTCTGAGGAGTGGCAGAGAAAGTTGCGAGATGATGATCTAGCACAAGAAATAGCGCAAGGAGTAGCGCAAGCAATGACGATTCGGGGTAGAGAACAACATCGAGGGCCTAGAAGTAGTAGAGGTAAAAGTAGATCGAAATCGTGCCATAGAAAGTCCAAGGGACATGTGAAGTGCTTTAAGTGTCACGAGGAGGGGCACATTAGGAGAGATTGTCCAAAGCGGATGAATAAAGCTGATAGGTTTTGGAGAAAACTCCTTTATTATTTTGAAGTTGACAAAACATTTCCAAAATTCTAAGTCTGAAGATTTCTAGACCCTACCGTTAAAGTCCGAGGACCGCTAGACTTTAGTTTCAAAGTCTGCCCATATTGATGGTTTCCAAACCAAAGAATGAAGACTTATCCAGATGCGGAATTATTTTGAATGATTCGATTCGTATGGTTTATGGATGACCTTATGGCTAGATATAGCACCTAGGAGCGTGCATGGTTCGGGTGGGCGGTTCCTGACCTAGAACCGAGAACCGCCCGCTAAGGATCGGTTTCAAAAAATTACAACCGGGACCACGCGTTACTTGCATGGATCCACCCAAGAACCGGACCGCCGGTCTAGTTCGGTTCTCGAGTGGATCCATGGAACCGGTTTCACTAATAATAATATCGTTTTTCAAATCCCACCATAAGTACTCTTCATATCGAGTAATATTTTTCTTTAAATTGAACCGACTTACCATTTTTCTTTATTTTATTGAAAAACACTACCAAAGAAGAGGAATAGGTTTTTTTCCCGTTTTTGAATCATTTCAGTTGAAATCTAAAATATTCTTTAAGTTCAAGGTTCTGGATGATTGTCATAAGTAGATCGCATTTTCCTTTATCCCCTAATAGTGCTCAATCTCTTATAACATTTGCTTTACTGAATTTTTTTTGTAGGAACAATTCCACCGGTATTCCACATTTTCTTGAACACAATGTCCTATGCGAGTCCCGAAAGTATCATTCGAAGGAGCCATTTGTTGAGTTGCTAAAAAGTAGCTCACACACTTTACTAAATTCTCATAAAAACATGGAAACCATGAGAGGAGATGGAGCCTTAAAATTCAAGTTTGCTAATTAGTAATTTCGAAATTTATTTCAATATGAAAAATTAATATATTATTATAATATAATCGTTCTGGTCTGGATGGGTGGATCCGCCCATGGAACCGGGAGACTGACTAGCACCCATCGGTTCCCATAAATTGGAACCGGGAATCGGACCGGTTCCCTCAAGAACCACCCGTTTTGGGTAGTTCTGATCCGGTTCTGGACAGTACGGACGGGTCTCAGTTCTTTTGCATACCCCTAATAGCACCTACTTGATTGATTACTTTTATTAAAATCAATTCTAATATGAAGATCTTTTGAAAGGTGAAATATACTCGGAAGGTTCTACTTATGGAAATCAAGATTCTGATTGTATGGGCGAACATGATTAACAAGCTTTCATCACAAATTATCTAACGACTCGAGATCACTTTAATTGATTGTCCAACGGGTAGATTGGAAGAATTCATTTGAAAAGTGCCGACGGTCGTGAAGGCAATGAGGAGTATTTAAGGCGGACTCTCCAGTTGTATGATATAGTGCGTGAAAGAAAAATTTCAAAGTTTGAAACTTTCTAGTCCTTTACTTTTTCATTCATCGAGCTCAAAGTTATATACAAAAGAGAGAATCTCTTAGTGAGACTTTGTTAGAGATTGGTAGAGACTCTCCACTGAGAAAGTCAAAAATCACAAATTGTAAAAGCTCTTGTGATTTATAGTGAAATCCAGCCAGTGGGCTGTCAGCGCGGGAGAGTGGACATAAGCTTGTTCTAAGCTGAACTACTATAAATCTTGTGTTTCCATTCTCTTTTCCTGAACTTCTTACTTTCTTTCGTAGCTTTATTTAATTGCTCAAAGTTTAATACGTTCATAGTCCGTAATCCTTTAGAGGCAATTTACTTTTATTAAGTCTTGCGAAAATTTTTATTTACACCTATTCACCCCCTCTAGGTGTTTATACTAGCCCTTTCAATAGGCAAAATGCCACAAGCAGTGTGAGAAACATTGTTAAGCGGAGCAATAGTGATGTAGAAGCTATTTTATGTGTGATTACTACTTCGTCAGGAGACAAATGGGTGCTAGATTCGGAGTGTTCTTATTATATGACGCCTCATAAGAACTGGTTTACTACTTACCAGACTGTAGATAGTGGTAGTTCTTTTAGGGAATATCGTAGTCTGTAAGGCTATGGAGATAGGGACAATTCGGATTCGGATGCACGATGAGGTGGTGCGCACATTGACAAATGTGAGACATGTATTGAAGCTCAAGAAGAACCTTATTTCTTTGGAGACACTCGATGATATCGGGTGTAGGTACACCGCTAAAGGTGGAGTACTGAAGATCTCTCGAGGTGCCATGACAGTAATGAAGAGGAAGAAAGTTCATACTCTTTATCATCTACTGGGAGAGATCGTGACTGCAACCGTTGCAGTTTCATCAAGTGAGTCAGACTATTTGACTCAATTATGGCATATGCTTTTAGGGCATATGAGTGAGGTAGATATGACGATACTTAGTGAAAGGGGGTTGTTGAAGGGTCAAAAGACAGGGAAGCTGAACTTATGTGAGCATTGCATCTTTGAGAAGCAGCACCGGGTAAGTTTACTACAGTTATTCATTCGATTAAATGACTAGTTGAATATATTCATTCAGATGTCTGGGGCTCGTCTTCAGTTCCTTCGAAAGGAGGTGTCTGATATATGCTGACATTTATCGATGACTATTCGAGGAAGGTATGGGTATACTTTCTGAAGCACAAAATGAAGTGTTCGATCGGTTCAAAAAATTTAAGGCATTGATTCAGAAGTAGTTAGATAACAAATCAAGTGCCTGAGAACCGATAATGGCATGGAGTTATGTGATAAAGATTTTACTGAGTTCTGCAAGAAAGAAGGTATTATAAGATATCGCACAGTACTTGGGACACCACAGCAGAATGGCATGGTAGAACGGAAGAATAGAACTTTGCTTGAGCAAGCTTGATACATGCTTTCGCATGTAGGACTTGGCAAGGAATTTTGGGCCGAAACGGTAAACATGGTATGTTACCTGGTTAATCGATCTCCATCATCTGCTATTGATTGGAAGACTCTTGAGGAAGTATGGTTGGGAAAACCTGTTGATTACTCCAGATTACATATATTCGGATTGTTGAAGAAAAATCCCTTAGTGTTTTGAAGCTAACAAAACATTTTCATCAGTTTAGTCTGAAGAGTTCAAGACCCAATCGCTTAAGTCTGAAGAGTTCAAGACTCAATTGTTTCAGTTTGAAGATTTCTAGACTCAATCAAAGTCTGAAGACAGTTAGATTCAAATTTCAGAGTCTACCCAAGTTGACAGCTTTTCAATCTAACGGTTTAGGATTTTAAAGATTGGATAATATCTTCTATGATTCATTCTATTTCATGGAAGATCTCTGGCTGAACTTAGCTCGAAGATTATTTGGTTATTCTCATCAAGATTTATCTCGATTTGAATATCCGTTGAAGAACAAGGAAAATTTGGAAGGTTCTATTTATGGAAACTCAAGATCCTGATTGTATGGGCGAACAGAATTGACGAGCTATCTTCCACATCTATTCGATAGTTTGAAGATCACCTTAATTGATTCATTCCAACGGATAGATTGGATGAACTCCTTTGGAAGGTGCTAACAGCTATGAAGGCACGAGGGAGTATTTAAAGGTGGAGCTATTGTTGTTCGAAGGAGTGTGCTAATAGAAAATTTCAAAGTCCGAACCTCTGAAGCTCCTTGTTTTCAAATTTCTTGAGCCTTAATTGTGTACAAAAAGAGAGAAACATACAGTGAGGATTTGTGTGAGCAATAGCCAAGACTTTCTATTGAAGAAGTCTAGATCATTAGCTGTACAAATCTTTTTTGCTACATAGTGAATTCAGCCGGTGGGCTGTCAGCGTGGAGAGTGGACGTAGGCTTGGATTAAGCCGAACCACTATAAACTTCTGTGTTCAAATCTTCTTACCCTAATCTCTTTTTTTTTTTTAATTGCTGCACGATTTAAAATTGCTTAAGTGTTTAATTTCAAGTCTTTATACTCTGATTTTTATTTCAAGTTGAGTGATTCGGATTAAAGATTTCAAAAGAAAATTTTAAACACCTATTCACCCCCTCTCTAGGTGTGCTCACTAGCCTTTATCAAGAATGTCTTGCATATGCTTATGCAAGTGATGGTAAGCTTGAGTCGAGGGCGAAGAAGTGCATATTTTTGGATTATGCACATGGGGTGAAAGGTTACCGACTGTGGTGCACCGTTCTAGATCACCTGCTTTTCTAATCAGCAAAGATGTGATATTTGACGAGACTGTAATGCTTCAACGGAGGAGTTTTGAGACACAACCAGTAGAGAAGAAAGATCATTGTGTCATTTGTGAGGTGGAGCTTCAGGTAAAAACTCTGGAGACCTCGAAGGTAACTGAAGTTGAGACTGTAGATGAAGCTGCAATTTTTGAAGTTGGTGATAGTGGTCAATCAGCACAACCGCAGCACACTATAGCCACGGATAAACAAAGAAGGCAAATTAAATCACCGGTACGTTATGGTTATACAGATATTACTTATGCATTGATTGTAGGTGATGAGGTGAAAACAGTTGAGCCTTCGTCTTACTCGGAAACAATGGCTAGTTCGGAGTAGTCATAGTGACTAGAGGCTATGAGTGAAGAGATGGAATCACTCCATCGAAATCAGACATAAAAGCTGATCAAAATACCTAAGAGTCAAAAGATTGTCGGAAGTAAATGGGTCTTTAAATGGAAAGATGGCATTCCCTGTGTCGAGGCAATGAGGTATAAGGCGAGACCTGTGGTGAAGAGATATATACAGCGTGAGGGCATTAACTACAATGAGGTGTTCTCTCCTGTGGTAAGATATACTTCGATTTGTGTTTTACTTACCTTAGTTGCTTCGCAGGATCTCGAGTTAGAGCAACTAAATGTGAAAACTATGTTTCTTCACGGTGAGTTGGAGGAGCAGATTTACATGAGGCAGCCAAAGGGATTTGTTATTCCAGGTAAGGAAGATCATATTTGCTTGTTGAAGAAATCTTTGTATGGGCTGAAACAGTCTCCTAGGCAGTGGTATAAATGTTTTGATACTTTCATGGCTAGTTAAGATTATTTGAAAAGTTAGATGGATAGTTGTGTCTACTGTAGGAGATTGGAGAATGATTATTTGATTTATTTATTTTTATATATTGTTGATATGCTGATAGTAGCTAAGAATATATTTGATATTGATGTGATGAAGATGCGGTTAAATGCTGAATTTGAGATGAAAGATTTAGGTACTGCAAAGAAAATATTGGGTATGGAGATTTTGCGTGACAGGACTGCAGGAGTTTTATGTCTATCTCAGAAGAAATATATTGAGAGGATCGTGGCACGTTTTAATATACAATCAGCAAAATCTGTAAGTACACTTTTAGTGAGGCACTTTCAACATTCAGATAAATTCACACTGTAGACTGAGGAGGAGGAGGAACATATGTCCCGTGTTCCTTATTCTAGTGCCATGGGTAGTATTATGTATGCTATGGTGTGCACTAGGCCCAATATTTCACAAGCAGTGAGCGTGGCTAGTCGTTATATAAAGTGTCCTGATAAAGCTCAGGTACATGTTTACGCTAGCAGGTGGTGCAATTAGTTGGAAAGCGTCCTTACAGAATCACATTGCCTTGCCTTCGACTGAGATAGAGTACATGGCGCTAACCTTTATAGCAAATGAGGCGATATGGTTATAAAGTTTGCTCTCGGACTTTGGGTTAGAACAAAAAAGTATAGATATACACTGTGATAATTAATGTGCAATATATTTGGCATATAATCTAGTTTATCACAAGCAAACGAAGCATATCAATATTATGTACCACTTCATCCGAGATGTTTTAGTTAAGGGTAATGTTATTATCAAAAAGATTGCTACAGCAGATAACTTTGCAGAAATGATGACTAAGTCAGTTCCTTTAGCAAAGCTCAAGCTTTGCTTGAGCTCTATTGGCATCTATGGAGAGTTAGCACCCATCGGGGCATTGGAAAAGCAGTATGGATGATGAACACTATAACTTGACTTTAAACATTGAGCTAAGGTGGATAATTGTTAAATTAATATCTCGAGTCTGAATTCGGATAGCGATTTGTTAAACCGAATTTGTTGATAAAGTTTCCTCAAGTAGATTTCAATTTGGATGAAGAAAGAAAAAAACAATTTCCTTTTCTTGGAATACTTTCAGATGTGCAAAACAAGATAAAAGAGGAAATAAAATATAAAAGGAAAAAGGAAGGCTTTCCTCACCTTTATGTGCAGCGTCCCACCTCACATTAGAGAAAATATTAGGCGCCTCTAACGTAGCCAGCGCAACAAAAAAGAAGGCACCTAAAATGATGACACGTGTCCTAAGTGGGCCCATACGTCAGACTTCCTGCATGCTCTGTTCTCTCTCCTCTCTCCTCTCTCTCTGAGGACTCCCCTGCACTCTCTTTCTCTCTCTCCTCTCTCCTCTCTCTCCCAAATGCCCACTCCCCTGCACTCTCCCCTGCACTCTCTCTGTCTCTGTCTCTCTCTCTCTCTCTCATATGCACTCTATGGGAGGAGGGGGGAGGGGCGCGGGGGCCGGGATATCTAAGATCGTGACGCCGGAGCGGCCCGAAAGGGTGAGGCATCGGGAATCCCTTCGATTCCGCGCCTCAATTGGGACGAAGTGAGAGGGGATCTAGCGCCTCTGTCGTGGCGAAATCCCGCAAAAGCAGATCGAGAAAGGGAAGAGGCAAGGACCGGACCCGATCGAAAATGACGACGACATGCTCTCTCTCTCTCTCTCTCTCTCTCTCTCTCTCTCTCTCTCTCTCTTCGCCGCCCCCTCTCTATCCCATCAATGGATGACCTCATGCAACCAACGAACTTCGCGCCGGTGGAGGCAACCTTCCGAGGACATCACCGAATTGGTGTAGTGACTTGTCAGTCGGACAAGGGTGCAGTGAATTGTCCGGCAAACCACCGTGCGACTCCGCCTCGAGGTTGCCTCCGTCGTGGCAAAGTTCATCCGTTGGGCATGGCGACTCGTCAGACGAGCCACCGTGCGGCTGGGAGAGAGATAGGGTGCAGGGGAGTCTAGGCAGGAGAGAGAGAGAGAGAGAGAGAGAGAGAGAGAGAGAGAGAGAGAGAGAGAGCAGGGGAGTTGGCATTTGGGAGAGAGAGGAGAGAGGAGAGAGAGAAAGAGAGTGCAGGGGAGTCTCGGGAGAGAGAGGAGAGAGGAGAGAGAAGAGAGCATGCAGGGAAGTCTAACTTATGGGCCCACTTAGGACACGTGTCATCATTTTAGGTCCCTTCTTTTTTGTTGCGCTGGCTACGTTAGAGGCACATAATATTTTCTGCCTCACATTGAAGTTCTCTGCACGTGAAGAGTTGAAAGTGGTGGGGCCCAAGGTCAAACTTTTGACCTTGGGCGCGCACACACAAGGCCTGCACGTACAAGCCGCAGAAGGGAGCCGCGAGGGGAAAAAAAACCTAGAGAAGCCACGCGAAACCTTTGAAGAGATACACAAAGCCATACGTACGTGAACTAAATACGAAAGTTGGAGTTCCTGATTTTGGTGTACGTAAAATGTTTTGTTTAAACTTTAAATGCGTGGTAATTTTGTGCTGTGAGTTTATATTCAAGTGAGTTGTTTATTTACTTTGGGTTTTGGATTAAATTTAGGTATAAAAAACATTGAGCTCATGAGTGATTGTAAATTCTGATTCTCCGATTATAATAGATTATTTACTGCTAACTCTCCTCGTGAATATAGATACCGACACTCGGATTAAATCATGTAAATTTATAGTGTTATTATTATTGCTCGTTTATTTCTATTGTGATTTCACATTAACGTAAATTGCAAAATTCTGTCGTTTCTACGTATTATATTCCAACCAAACCCTAAAGTGCGTTGATAACCGTGGACAGAGCAAAACTACGAATCAAACTTGAGTGGTTGAGACCTCGAGCATATGCAAGGATGGGAGGAAAATGAAAACCTAACTAGACGAAGATGATAGGTAGAGACAGATAGGTGGTCAGAGACTGGAGATGACGGAGGACGAAATTACAAGAGAACCGTCGCGAGCCAGAGAGAAAAAGAGGGTATAGGAAAGAGGAAGGAGAGAGAATGCCACTTTATTACAGTGCAGGTGGGACCTTCTCATCGCATTCGATATTTTCTCCACATCGAATGAAGAGAGAGAAAGGAGGTAGGCCTGCTAAGGTCAAATTCTTTGACGGGTGGGGCTAAATATGACACGTGTCGCTTATTGAGTGGATTAGTGTAAAAATAATGCGTCACTACTCTTGTACGCACTATTCTCTTGGGCATACCCTTATAGCAAACGCAGTGTCTGGATCGGCTTTTGAGGTCACGTGGTTCGAATGTCGGATGTAGATTTTCCCAAGGTGTGAACTATCCTCTCAGCAATAATACCTTTGCTCATGGTGGGAATAGCTGTCGACACCAATATGGGCACGCCTTCTCCACTATAAGTAAACACAGAGCCCCTCCCATTACCAAACAAGTTCACCCAAGAGCTAAGGATGGAAAGGTCAGGCTCAAGCAAAGCCAAATGCGTCACAGGCAGCAACGGAGAGGCCGAACTAAACCTCTGCAACGCTGAGAGTAGACGACCCGGTTGGATTACATTCCCATTCATCATAGGTCTCTCTCTCTCTCTCTCTGTGACTAAAACTAGCTTTATTATTATGAACGTCTGAAACGTGTCTGTCGTGATGAACTAGGCTCGGCGGCCTTGTGGAGCATGGGTGGAACTGGATGGATGGCGAACCTCATTGTGTACTTAATCAAAGAGTTCAATGTGAACCAAATTAATGCAGCGCAGATTTACAACGTGATCAATGGCTGTGTCTCCCTCCTCCCGATCCTCGGTGCAATCATAGCCGACTCCGTCCTAGGATGCTTCTTGGTCGCCTCCATTTCTTCCTTCGTAGCCTCAATGGTATGATAGCATCCCAACCTCACGATCTTGCTGTTGACGGCTTCCCTTTTAATTGCTAAATTAGACGGTGTTTGATAATAGTGGGCTAATTGCAAGTAATATAATACTTGGAGTTTGTAGATTATCACATGTTTTTGATAGTGAACTGATCAAGAGCACTAAAAACGAAATGAAAAAGAAAGAAATTCTCAGTAACTGTAACAACCTGCCTCCTAAGCAATCTTTGCACATTTTCAACGTTGGAGACATTGATATAAGTGAAGAGCACATACCTCTAGGGATCTCTTGTAGAAAAGTCCTAAAAATCTCGTCTCAATGAATTATCAAAGTGGGTTTGCTCATTACTGATCAATAGCATTTTCTTTTGGCCAACTTGCCACTTGCAGGGTATAGTTCTTTTATCCTTAACAGCGACGCTTAATTTGTTGAGACCTGAGCCGTGTGGACACAAATCAAGCTCATGCAAAGCCCCATCGTACCTCCAATTCTTTGTGCTCTACGCAGGGATAGTTCTAGCAACACTTGGAGCATCTGGAGTCAGGTTCACCACAGCAACATTTGGTGCGAACCAGTTTGAAAGCCACAAGGATCAATCGACTTTCTTCAACTGGTTCTTCTTTGCAGCATACGCCACTTACGCCCTAAGCAGCACGCTGATCGTGTATATTGAGGACAATGTGAGCTGGGCCTTGGGATTTTGGTTATCTGTTGCTGCGAACCTGATTGGGCTCGCTGTTTTCGTTGCGGGAAATCGGTATTATTGCCATGAGACCCCTCAGGGGAGTCCATTACTGAGCTTGGCTCGTGTTGTCGTTGCCAGCTTTAGGAAACGAAAGCTTCAGCTCCCTCTGAATACTGATGAGTTCTATTACGGCCAACATGAACGGAATAAGGAGGTGGACATACCGCCTAAAAATAACTTCAGGTACCTACAAACAACAATGCGTAATTAATAATGTTCATACATAAATTGTTCACTGGCTTCTTCGCCTAAATGACACAAGAATATACATGGCATTCATTGATGAATGTTTTATCTTTCCTAATAAATAGGACCAACAATGATGCCTAGGCATAATTTATTTAGTTAATTTAGCGGTTAAGGAAAAAAGATGGGTGGGTAAATTTGGCAAACGGCACTGGCTTGATTCTCCATCTATCAAGTGCCAACAATCTGAGATCTGAACCAGCCACCTAGGCTTAGACTCGAGCCAGCTAAGGTCGAACTTGGACTTCTTGGTCATTACATAAAAAACAAGAAGATAGCTGGATATATAGTAATAGCCCAATAAACATGCACATGTCCTTTTGTATAAGAACATCAAGCGATGCTCGTATGCTCGTTTTACTATCCTTGTTCATTAGTGAATGAATATTGATCAGTGAAACCAGGCTTCACAAGTAATTCAAATTAAAAGTGATGGGAGTCGATTCCTTTTCTCTTTCTCAGGTTCTTGAGTCGTGCCGCTGTGAAAATTGATGGAGACACAAAGTCTGACAACTCAATTGCCAAACCTTGGAGGCTATGCTCAGTGCAACAAGTGGAGGACCTAAAATGTGTGATCAAAATGTTGCCACTGTGGTCATCCGCCATCTTCTTGAGCACCCCAATCGCTGTCCAAACCAGCATGACAGTCCTCCAAGCCCTAACCATGGATCGCCACTTAGGACCCCATTTCATGATCCCAGCCAGTTCATTCCTTGTCATGATCATGATCTCCGCCTCGGTCTCTCTTGCTTTGATTGATCACTTTCGATCCACATTCCCTCTGTGGAAAAAGATTACTGGTTTGCCTCCAACGGTATTTCTCAGGATTGGTGTAGGTCATCTCCTGAGTGTGCTCAGCTTGATTGTAGCGGCACTAATCGAGTCATTCAGGCTAAGGACAGCCCATCTCCAAAATGTCGACACTCCCACGGTCCCAATGTCTGCACTGTGGCTATCCCCTCAGCTGATTCTAGTCGGAATTGGAGAAGCATTCCATTTTCCAGGGCAAGTGTCGTTGTACTTCCGAGAATTCCCCGTGAACTTAAGCAACAGTGCCACTGCGATGGTCTCAGCGATCATTGGGATTTCGTTTTATTTGAGCACCGTGTTGGTCGATCTGGTTCGGAGGAGCACCGGGTGGTTGCCGGAGAACTTGAACAATGGGAGGTTGGATCGTATGTATTGGTTGCTTGCTGGAGCTGGGATGGTGAATTTTGGGTATTATCTCGTATGCGCAACATTGTACAAGGGAAAAGACGAGTTCTAGTTCGAGTCTTCCGATGACTGATGATGCTGGTGAAAAATAATTGAGGTCCCGAATGCGTTTGTCCATGCATGCTTGGATTAGTCTACGCGTACTTCATGTCTACTTTGACAGAATAGTGTTGTTAATTTGAATGCCCGCTTCTTAATTGAAGAACTTTTCAATAAAAGTACATGTTCGTTCCATCTGATATATAAAATTAAAGCTGAAGCTGTGAGAGAATGTTCGCTTATTTGCCCATCACGTGACACTTGATTTTGTTTATGTGATTTTCATGTGACAAGACACTTAAGATAACTTTATAATGACGCCTGCGTTCGCTTATCGATTTCTAATCTCCAAATATTTTTGTCTCTTATTGATTTTAAATTTCAAAACATGAAAAAAAAAAAAAAGAAGAAAAAGTTTCAAATTTATTCTCCATATATAACATATTTGCCATTCGCAAACTTCTTATGTTATTGGTTAAAATGTCAAAAAAAAAAAAAAAAGATAAACAAAGAGAGAATTAATTGAGATTCAGCATAATTGAAAAGTTTAAGACTGAATTAACTATCATATAATAAGTTTAGGACTCTTAAGATAATTTTTTCTATAGGAAAAGGATGGTGTTAAAGAACTAATTGAGATTGATCTAAAGACACCACTTAATGAATACTTTCTAGGAATTAACAACAATGTCTTCCAGTTCTTCTCGAATGACTCTAAGCATTGAAAAACTTATTCTAAATAATCAAAGGCTAATTCATGTATGAATTTCGTGAAAAATTTCTTATTGGATAGGTGAATGGGATCTTCATGTGTCCCAATTCATTCACAATATACCATATTATTCTAGTCACCAAATTAGTTTTTTTTTTTTTTTTTGTCAAAGAAAGACTGATCTCATTACTAGTAGAGCGACTTACAAGCAAGAGACATACTCATATCCAAAGATAAAATATGCATAAGGGATAGAGGCGGAGAATTCCACCAATTAAGGGGGAGATGATACGTACGGTGAGTCCTGGCCACCCATTTAGCTGCTTTGTTGGCGTCACTTGAACAGAAAATAAGAAGGATGTTGTTTTGCTTCATCAAATCCTTACACCTCGACACCGTTTCAGAAGAAACTCCTTGTAGCTCGGCCCGGCCCATCAAAGCGTCAACCACATCAGCGTAGTCAGTTTCCAGAATCCATCGAAGCCTCTGACTTTTCGTTCTGCACACGTGGTCTCCGTTGAGATCTTTTATGTACTCTAGCCCCAATCTAAGCGCTTCCAATTTCCCTTGGAAAGTCGACGAAACCCTAACTTCACAACAGAAGCCCTCAGTCATCTTCCCTTGCGAGTCGCGTACCACACCAGCCACAGAGCCAAGAAGATCTCCGAGCCTCCAGAACGCTTTGAGATTCATCTTCCTCGACGAGCTTTCCGGAGGTGCCCCAATCGGGTAAGTTTTGCTTCGGATCATTCTACCTTGATACCGTGGGTGTGAGCACACATGGGAATCACGAATTTGAACCAGATCGTCCATATCTGCGGGTGTGGGAGGATAGTTACTGCAGATTTGTTGATTTTCTGCTTCGATTATTTTAGATTCCGCCGGATTAGGGATAAAGTCCCAACCTTGGCCCAGCGATTCGAGATCCGGTTCAAGATCAATACATTTTGGTGCCTTACCTTTGCGATTCTCGTTCAACCTCTCCCCCGTGCTCGATGGTTCGTTTGGAGATGCTTCTTGACTTAAATTTAAAGCTTGAGGAGCCCGAAGCCTATGAATATCAGCACACACGATGTGCCACAGAGGGGAAGGGGGTGAAAACCACTAGTTCATCGGTAGCTGTGACATACGGTGTTGTCGAGCCACCCAATCAGCTGCTCTGTTTTCCTCTCTCGGACAAAAGGTTAGTGTAACATTCTCAAGTTGAGTTAACATTCGACGACACTGCTGTATCACATGTTGCACCTCCCACTGTATCTCTGTTCGATCCATCACCTGGTTCAACACTGACAAGCTATCAGTCTCTATTAACCATTTAGCCGGATGATGATTAAAATCCTGAAAGCCCTGTTTAAGGTCCCTTATGTAGAATAGACCTTTTAATACTGCTTCTGATTCTGCTGCTAACGCTGATAATGCTCTTACAGATATTGCAAAACCTTCCAGAACCCTCCCATTATAATCCCTTACGACACCTGCAACCGAGCCGGTACAAGCTTTCGGAACCCATGATGCATCCACATTAATTTTCAGCTGATTCTTCTCCGGGGATCGCCAAGGTAATGTACCCGTGATCTGCTTTCCTCCTTTCGCCTGGTCATTGCTAATCAAACCGTGGTCAGGTATAGAGTGGAGTAATGCTGCAGCCGAGGGGGATTTTCGACGAAAAATATCATCATTCCTTGCCTTCCAGATCAGCCACAGAACCTGACCAACCAAAACTCGATCAGGTATTTCTTCTTTAACCGAAAATAATTCCCATAACCACTGATCAGCTCGATTTACTTGGTTAGTTGTGCTGAGACCATTGAACTTTGGGTTGCGCCATATATCCTTGGTCCAACCGCAGTTGAAAAAAATATGCTCTGAGGATTCAACCCTGTTATAGCAAATCGGGCAAAGAGGGTCTGGACTGATTTTACGCTTGTACAGGTTTTCTTTTGTCGGCAAAGCGTTCTGACATAAGGCCCAGATGAAGCTTCGAATCTTCGGAGGTACTGATAGCTTCCAGAGTCTAGTCCAAAATTTGCGAGGAAGCTGGTAAGAACAGGATGGATTGTTCTGATTTTGATGTCATGTTGCTTGCTGAAAACTATTATAACCACTTTTGACGGAATAGATCCCTGTACTATTGCCTGTCCAAACCAATGAATCCGCCTGTGGTTGTGAGCTTAAGCTGATTGCTAGGATTTCATCAGCTATGTGTCCCGGATAGAGATGTTGAATTAGTGGCTGTTTCCACACTCTGTTTTCAGCATCAATGAGTTCTGCTACCATAATTGGTTCTGTTGGATGTACTGGCCCTTCTATAATCCCCTGTTTCAACCATTTATGTTCGTGGATTTTGATAGTTTTACCGTCTCCTACTGACCATTGAATTTGCTTTTTGATCGTATCTCGACCGAGCATCATACTGCGCCAACCCCATGAGGGCCGAGACCCTATACCAGCTGTCCAGAGATCCCCATTTGGGAAATAGACACTTTTCAATACCCGACTCTAGAGGGCAGAAGGTGTCGTGGCTAACCTCCAAGCCTGCTTACCAAGCAAGGCTCGATTGAAAGAAAGTAAGTCTTTAAACCCCAAACCTCCTTCATCTTTTCGTTGTTTCAGTAATTCCCACTTCCTCCAATGTATACCCGGTTTAGCATCACCTTTCTGCCACCAAAAAGAAGCTATCCGCTTTTCTAATGTTTTACAAATCGACACAGGCAATTTAAAGACAGCCATGGAGTAGGTAGGAATAGCCTGAACCACGCTCTTTATTAGCACCTCTTTTCCGGCTTTGGTAAGTAACTTCTCTTTCCACCCTTCAAGCTTTGAGTTTACCCTGGCAATTATCCATGCAAATAACTCTTTTTTTGAATTTCCCCACTCCGTAGGAATACCCAAGTATTGTCCTGTTTTCTCAAAGATGGGGACTCTAAGGGTTGAGGCCAGATTTCTCTTTAAAGGTAATGGGCAATGAGCACTAAAATATACCCCCGACTTATTACGATTCACTGCTTGTCCCGTGGCGAAGCAATACTGATTAATTATTGCTGCTAGGTTTTGACATTCCAGGATTGTACCGTCCAGAAAAAAGATAGCATCATCCGCAAAGAGAAGGTGAGAAAGTCTGGGACAAGTCCTATTCAATTTAACTCCTTTGATACTTCCATCCGCCATTGCTTTGTTTATCAACCACGTCAGCACATTAGACACCAGGATAAATAAATAGGGTGAAAGTGGATCACCTTGACGAAGTCCCCGTGATGGTCTGAAAAACGGAGCAGGTTCCCCATTTAACTTAATACTGAATGATACTGTCGAGACGCATTGCATAATTAAATTAACCCACCGCTCACGTAAAACCCATGTGTGGCATGCAGTCTCGTAAAAAATCCCACTCGATCCTGTCTTATGCTTTTTGCATATGGAGTTTGAGGACTACCTGGTGCTTATTCTTCCTTTTTGAAATTCGCAACTGATGGAGAACTTCCTGGACTATATAGATATTGTCCTGAATCTGCCTTCCTTGAACGAATGCACATTGCTCCGGTTCAATCAGCTCGGGCAGGTAATTTTTGAGTCTATTGGCAAGAAGCTTAGCTATGATTTTGTAGCTGAAGTTGCACAGACTAATGGGTCGATACTGGCTAATAGTTTCAGGGTTCTTCACCTTCGGAATCAAGGAAATGTAAGTTTCGTTCAGGCGAGGATCGAGGTTACCTGACAGGAAGAAGTTCTGGACGAGAGTCAGCAGGTCAGTTTTCACTATTTCCCATGCATTTTGGTAGAAAAGACCGCCGAAACCATCTGGCCCAGGGGCCTTTAGAGCTCCCATTTGAAAGACTACATCCTGAATTTCCTCGATTGTGGGATTAGCCATTAGTGCCGCATTCATAGTCTGAGTTATAGGAGATGGACATTGGATTAATACTGGATTGTAGTCTCTGGCTCCCCCTGACGAGAAAAGTTGTTGAAAAAAGAGCTGAATGTGGTTGCTGATTAAATTATGATCCCTGCACCAGTTATTTTCAATTCTCAAAGCATTCGTATTCTGTTTCTAACCCTTCTTTGGATTGTAGAGGCATGAAAAAAGCGAGTGTTCTTGTCTCCCCAATGAAGCCATTTTATACGTGACCGCATCCCCCAGTAATGTTCCTCTTGCTTGCGAAGTTTTTCAATCTTGCTAATAATACTTTGTCTATCTTTGTTACTAGCAAGCTGATTGGGTTGATTGGTAATTTCTGTTAATTGGCAGCTGAGTTGCTTGAGCTGAGTAGCAGCATTTGCAAAGGTAGCTCTGCTCCATTTTGCTAATTCACTAGAAGCTGCTAAAATTTTCTCGAGAAGGTATCACGTAAGCCACTTGAATTCCGCCATGTCTCTGTTTAATTACTTCAAAGATATTCTCGTGTGTTCTATCCAGAATGATTCAAGCTTAAAAAGCCTTTGACGCCGCTTCCTTTCAGGATGCAACTGCAAGATCAAGGGGCTGTGATCTGACCCAATGGCTGGAAGGGCTAGAACCTCAGCTTCCGAGAAAGAAACCATCCACTCCAAGGTACACAAAACACGGTCCAGTCGTTTTTTAACTAGGGCCTCCCCTTCTCTGTTATTGGACCAAGTATAGGCACATCCATTCGTGTCCATATCCATTAGGGACAGATTGTTTACCATATTTCTGAAAGTTGCAATTCGGTGTTGGTCTGCTTCCCGTTTTCCAATTTTCTCCCATACATACAAAATTTCATTGAAATCTCCCATGCAGATCCACGGAGCAAAGTTTGGGGGCTTTAAGGATTCCAAAACATGCCACTGATCGCACCGTTTAGCAAAGTTGGTTGAGGCGTGAATAAAGGTAGCAAACATATCATTTCCACTGTCTATGTCAGTGCACTCTATATGTAAAATCTGCTGTGAACTCATTTTAACAGTCAGATTGACTTCATCATTCCACATAAGTGCCAGACCCCCTGCCAAACCTACAGGATTAACACAAAACATTTGTCGAAAACCAAGACTCCTGCCAATTTTCTCCACCCTATCCGTCTTATTTTTTGTCTCCATAAGAAAAACAACGCTGGGCCTTTCAGCAGCCACTAGGGCTTTAAGTTCTTGAATTGTCAGGGGGTTGCCCAGCCCCTGACAATTCCAACTAATAAACTTCATGACGTCTTTGGTGGCTTATTAGGGCTAGCCACCAAAGCCCAATCTGTGCCTTCACTCAGCACTTCCACAGGAGTTTCTGTCATGCCTGCCTCATCAATAAGTATAGGGGTTTGAGCTGCAAAGGGTTTCTGTTTCTTATGTTTCTGCACTTTCATGGTTTTCCTGCTACTTTTCCCGATTTTCAATGAGTTCTGCAAGAAAGAGTCTGATCCCATAGTAAGTTTCCCGGGCTCAGCTACCATGATCTCCTTTCCTTTGCAAAGTTCATTCTTCTTGGTATTGCAAGCTTCTAACCTCAGATTCTGTCCTGAAACAGGATGCTTATCTGTTGATACTATGACAGGATTCTTATCTGTTGGTACTATAGCTGCCTCAACGGGAGTAATATCTTCTGGTACGCAGTTTCTTCAACAATAATATCTTCCTCATAATTCCCTTGGAAGGCGTCCTCAAGCAAGGTTAGGTCAACTTCCCCATAGAAAATTTCCCAACAGGGACTGAAACGACGCACTTCAGCTTTTAACCAAGAACCGAATTTTCGTTTTTTGTCTTCTTCTGCTGAGTCTACATAGGGATGAGTAGGACACTTTGTGGTATAGTGGGTCAAAAGACCACAGGAATAACAGTAGAAGGGAAGTCGTTCATACTTGAAATCAATCCACCAGTGTTTCTCACCCACATGTATGATAGTACCCGTCTTTAGGGGTTGCGATAGATCCAAGCTTACTCTCGCCCTGCTAGTTTTCCGGGAACTGTTATTACGGGCATCAATTCTAACTTCCTCAACAGTCCCCAATTTACCAATAATTAAACGAATACATTCCTCATTCATAGCTGCTCTTGGGAGACCCACTAGATGAACCTGAAGGCACGGTAGTCAAACTTATAGCAATGCTCCGGAATAGTGGGATCTCCCTCTTTTAAGATTAATAGATTAGAGGAAAACGACCGGGGGGCTTGATTGAAGGATGCGGTTCTTTTCCTCTACCGATTTAAAGATAAAGGCAAAAAAACCAGTATCAAGCAGCTCACATCGAACATCGTGACTCTCCATGACTTCTTCATAGTTATCCGAAATGCGAAAAGTTAACATCCGGATTAGTGAAGAGTTTACCATATAGGATGTGTTCATCTAGCTGGTTGTGTTTCTCCGAGATGCTTTCGTTAAGCTCTGTAATGTCATCTGCTGTCCACAGGTCCCCCATGCTGCGGCACAGGGCCAACATCCTGAGTTGATTGGACTGGGTTTCTTCCATGGCTTGGTTAAGATTGACAGATGAAGAAGGGGAGGACAGACCCGGGATTCGGAAAGGCCTTAGTTGGAATGAAGGGAGATCTCAAGGAGGGGAGAAAAACTAGGGTTTACAGGGGAGGGCTGATCTGGTGATTTTTTTTTTTTTTTTTATATGAAAAGAGACTCAGGGATCCTCACGGATACTGATTCGGGAGAAAACCCCTCAATCTATATAGGTAAAAGAAGAGGGAACACATCTGAAAGAGGAGGAAAACGCAGAAGGGGAAGAAACAGAAACCACTTGGTAAAGCAAAAGGGCATAAGGAGCCCTAATCAGGAGGAGAGGCTTTGGAGACGTCCATTGGAGCAAAGATGTGAACAGCAAGGCCGAGAAGAACGGAGAACTACCACCGGAGGGGTAGAGAGAGCTCACCACCAAATTAGTTGATATATGCACGAAATGAGCCATGGAATATCATATCAAGTCCCTCCCCCCCTCTTTCTTTGGTCATCATTTAATTTGAATACAAAAGTGTAATCGAATCCAATTTCGATGCCATCGTCTTATCTTCACGATAATGGTTCTAATCCATGTTCCTTGCGCATGCCTTTTGCTTGTACGGTATGTGAAAGTCGAGTATTTTGATGGGGAGCATTGCAACTTCTGGCCAGCAGTGCAATGCCTCGAATAATATCTTTCATTTTTTCCTAATTTCTTATCCATTCATTGCGAATTGAATCATCGAACAGTCGTCGTGAAGTGATATCTCTCCGCAGTACAACGTGTAAAAGTTGAGCATGTTGATGTGGGAGCATCTCAACAGCATCTCAACCAATAGATGAGCAACGCAATGCCTCTCTCTCGGGAATAATTGATTTCTCAACCGTTCATTAAAAAGTAATGTCGCTCCGCGGTACACTTTGTAAAAGTTGAGCCTTTTGATGTGAGAGCGTATTAACCATTAGAACGGCAACGCATGTCTCGAATAATATCCCTCAGGAGTTATTTATTTATTGATCACTCATTGCACATGAAGTCCGACATTAATCATAAAATATATATTTTTTTGTCAGTCCTACTTTATTCCTATTCTATACTTACTCTTAGACTTTTGCCTTACCTCTTGCAGGGTGTGAGAGTCGAAACCCACTCCTTAAACTTACGATCCCCACCCCATCCCCCCTAATAAGGTGGAGATTTGAATCCCTCACCTCCCCCTTCCATGTTGGAAGGGTGGCCACTGGAGCAAATCCCAGTGGTTAATCATAAAATGTTTAAGTCGGTAAAAAATGATGATGTTATATGTGTAATATCCAAGAGAGGACATGCCAGTGATTTAGTTAAAGAAGAAAAACTGAGAAAATGGTGAAGTGGTTTAATAACAAGCGAAAAAAATTTCAACATCTGCACAAGTTGAGAATATGTCTCGAATTTGAATTTGTGAAGAAAATCAGACTAAAGTAAGTTTTTGAATTTGATTGGTTAATTAGAGTAGGTTTCCTAGAAGGGTTTCCTATTTTTGATCCAAATATTATTGTCATGAGAAGCGGGTCTTTTTCATGAATGTCATCCAAGAAATGGATCTTCAAGCCAATAAATCCCATGATAAGATTTGTAGATTCATTTGTGTGATTGAAACCTTGTATCTAATTGGAATAATTCGATATTAGGAAATGCTGAGGGTGTTTGAATGATTCAAGATATGATTATAATCTTTGTTATGTTGCTTGATTTGCAATGAAATATGTGTTGCTTTGCTCGTGAAATAGGTTCCATCAACCGAACCCTGTAAGGCTGGTATCTAATTTATTTCCTTATTTTATTCGTTGAGTGTTGAGCATTTGTCTTTCGCTAGACTAGATATGAGAGTCAAGCTTAGTTGAGTTAAACAAAATAAAAGGCAACGAAAAAGGGAAAAGTGAAAATCAATGAATTTGTTGGGAAGGTTTTGGTTTTTTGGAAAACGTAGATTGAGCATTATCTGTATCAAAAGAATCTGCACTTACCTCTATCTAGAGAGAAGCGAGAGTCAATGACGCAAGTTGATTGGAATTGGCTGGACAAACAAGCATTGGCTGTTTTCTAAGATGGGCTCAAAATGTCGTGTTAAATATTATGAAAGAAATGACCACTGTGGGATTAATAAAAACATTGTCAAACATATAAAAGAAGCCCTTTGCGATCAATAAGGTTTATTTAATATGAAAAGTTGCACAAATGTAAGTCAAATGTTGAGTATATCAACGAATTCAATTTGATCATTAGAAAATTGAGTTTTGTTGATATTAATTTTAATGAAAAGGTATGTGCTTTGATTTTATTACCATCATCACCTAATAGTTGGAGCTCTACTCTTACTGCTTTAACTAATACATATTAATCAAGAAGCTTAATATTTGATGAGGTTCGAAATTTGATTATGAGTGAAAAACATCCGTAGGATAGAACCGGGAGAATATGTGCCTATTGTTTTAGTGGTGTAGGTAGATGAGAGACTAGTATTTGTGTTAGCAAAAGTAGGGCAAACGAAGTAGTCATAGTTACACTAGGGTATGTAGCGTTGTTAGTTGAAATTGTGGCAAGATGGACATCTCTGAAGGATTGCCTTAAGTTAAAGAATCATAAGGGAAAGAGAATTAGAGTTGAGTCACCAATGACATAGTTACAATAATTAGTAGTGTGTCGAATGGTGATGGTCATGTTTCGTTTATGATTGAGAAGTCATCGTTTCACTGATGGGTTATGGATTTTAGCTATTTTCATGCTATACTAAGGGCGTATTTGGTAACCATTCCGTTCTCAAGAATAATTTTTGATTAGAAATGATTCTTTTTTTTGGTTCCCGGGAACAATTTTTGAGCAAAAGAACGCGTTAGGTAATTACACGAAATTTCTGATTCTGAAATAGAAAAAGAACATAAATGCGTTTGGTAACTATATAAAATTTCTATTACGATTCTTTTTCAATTACCTTTTTAGATGAATGTAAATTTAATATTGAATTCTCATGGACCACTCACCAATATAAATATATTCTTATGAGTGAAGAAATCATATTATATTTTATTATATTTTCAATTTCAAAAGAATTCAAATTTAGAATTCTATTCCACTCTAAAATTTAATCAAATCATAGAAATTCTATTGATTAATTATATTTATACTAAGTAATAAAAATATTAACTAATCAAATTTTTATTAAATAGTAAATAATAAACTATAGTAAAAACTATAAATATAAATACTAAATAAAAATTAAAATACAAAATTAAGTATCTATTCTATATATAGCAAAATTTCAATTCCTACTTCAAATCATATTTTTTAATTTTTAAATAGTTTTATTATTATTTTTCTTTTTTTCCTTTCTTTCTCCCCTTCTTCTTCTTCTTCTTCTTCTTCTTCAAGGTGGCTAGTCGCCAGCCTTGGGATGACTGGCGACTAGCCAGACGAGGGTTGGCGACCTCATTGGAGCGTTACTAGCCCTCTGTGAGGCTGTGCTTCATCGGCCGAGCCTCATTGGCAGTTGGGTGAGGCTTGATCTTATAGTGGCTCGAGGAGGTCGAGCCCCACTGATGACTGGGTGAGCTTAGCCTCACCAGATTTGGGCAAGCCTCTAGTGAGCTCATCGGCGACCAGCGGCGGCGGCAGATGGCAGTGGCGGTGACAACAGCACTTGAAGAACAAGAGAGAGGGAAGAAGAACCAGAAGAAAGAGGAGGAAAAAGAAAAAAATAGGTAGACTTCATTCTAAAATTGTTTTTGGGAATAAAAATTAACTCTTTTTATTTTATTTTATTCTTGATTCTATTCAAAATCTATTCCTAGGAACAAAATTTTTTCTAAACGCGATTCTGTTCCAAAATTACTCCTGGGAACAAAAAAATAGAAATAAACATTGTTTAACCGGTTACCAAACATGCGCTAAATAAGTGCTAATTTACTATTTATTGATAGACAAACAGTGGTAGAGTGCACTTGGCCAACAATGCTAAGTAATAATGTTGTGGACATTGATGAAAATAGAATTAGAATACATGATCGAAGACATTATTAGTTAGCATTGTTAAAAAAGAATCTGATTGCATAGACTGTTTTGGATTTAGTTGATTGTTGGGATGCTTCAAAAAGGTGGAGTAAAAAAGGCTGTTCAAGACGCCTCAGTGTTGAATAGTCTCCATTAGTTTCCATTAGAGATGGTGAGATTCATGTACCTTTAAGCGCAATCAATCTAATATTCAGATTGCCCAAAAGCTCTGGTTGGTACTTGCAATGCACGCCCTCTGCCAAGAAATTACCACATTAAGCACTTAGAGACCATGTTGTCAAGAATGGTCTAGCGAACGAAATGAACGGTCATCTCACTGCTGCTGCTTTGTAAAATTGCAATGGTTCATTCCCTATTCTCCAGAGATAGAAGGTACCCGTGCACTAAAAAAATTTAATTGAATTCAAGCATTTACGACTTCGATTTCATTCAAACTTCATCACTCGAGATTTATTTGCGGCACAAGTGCAAAAGTGTTGCAGAGACATTGGTGCGTCGGATAAAGGTTGAAGAAAATCAAATGACACAAAACGAAGAGCTCAGAAAATCAAGTCGTTAGTCATAGTGCTACAACCTATAAAACTCTAATACTAATAAATAGAAAAATTCTAATAAATAAGAAATTTAAAAAAAAAATAGCTCCCTAACAATGTGGGAGATAAGATATGGGGAGAAAACTACTAAAACAACTCAAATTTAAAAGGGCAATCAACCATTCTCTTCCACATCAGAATTTCTATTCTGTGTAGACTGTTAATAGTTCTCACAAGGATGGACACTCCTCATCCTGCTGGAAATTACTAGTATTGCAAACAATTGAAATAAAAATTGCTTATTTTTCTCAAACTCCAAGCGAGCTTCAGAGTAAAAGTTACAATTCTGAAGTCGAGGGGATTCAAACACCGAAATTGGTATGATACAATAGCTCCATGGTTTCCTCTTTACAAGTGAGTCAAAGAAAAATTTGTCGCAAAAGACGAATGAAATAGACTTCCTCCAAGCGACCCTTATATATACCGACAAATTGAAAGAAACCGAGACTGCCTTCCCCAGATGTACAACGTATCATGCACTATGTTATAAAACCCAAAAAGCACCTTGGGGATATCGTTATTTTTCAGTGCATTCTCCGCTTCCCGTTCTGTTAGTTAATATCCTTCCTCTCCACATATCCTAAGTCTCAAAATTGGATAACGGGTTTGTGATTACTCGTCATCATCGATTAACAATGCAAAGGAGAAAGGTTTGAATTTGTAACCATCACCATGGTAGAACTTATTTTGGAATTCTACCCAATGAAGACGCAGGGCATGAAGGAAGGCGCTCAGGGTCTCCATCATTAGAAGAATAAAGGCAGTTGCAAAAACAAAAACGGCGAGACCCACCAACCGAATGATCACATTATCATACCTGCAATAACCAAAACCATAATTACTTCATAGCGCATCATCATACACGTGGTAGCCCGCTACCGAAAAGATGAAAAAGAAGAGGAAGAAAGGGGTAACCTACTTCATTGTATGACCCTTTCTAAACCTATATGCATTTAGACACGATGACCGGGTTTATGGACAGACAAGTAGACGTGCACGTGATAAACTAACAATGAGACCATGGAGGGTTAGGAAATCTTGGATCGTGCCCAGCCTATAACGGCCTTTTTACTTTAGCAGGCCGAGCCAGCCTGAGCACAGTTGATGCCGGTCCTATTTTTCTAAACTATTTGGTCATTTGGTCCATTTTCATCATTTAGTTTTGGGACCAAAGGGCTTTCTAGGACTGGCGGCCAATAACAAAAAGATTGATGCCCAGAGAGATCATTGCATATGAAAAGAAGTGATGATTGACATGAAAAAAAGTACTAGTTGATCATAAAAAGTTATGATAATTTTGATAAAAGACTTATTCCCAATAAATGTGTCGTTCGATTGTATGTAAATAAGATCAAATCACCCATTATTCTTAACGTCTTTCTTTTCTTCATAACTCTCTTCTTCACAACATTCTATCTTCTTCTATTTTCTCACACAAATTTGATAATACATTTAAAGTGAAATTCCAATAGGAAAATTAAGTAATTGTAAAACTCTTTTTTTTTTTTTTTTTTTTTTTTTTGTTGTTGTGATTTTGGTATATTTCTCGAAAGTATATTTGTTTTTAACCCGGCAGCAACAATAGTTGGAGCAAATAATACCTTAAGGATAGTGATTGTCGTCACACGTTAAAAGATAAAAAAACTATAAACTATTGCTCATATCTTCATCAACAGTCAAATATTCTCAAACCCACAACTACGGAAACTCAAGAATGAGGAGGGATCATTGTTATCTCTAACAAGTGCACCAGCAACAGCCCTTCCAAGATTGCCCACAACAATTCCTATTCAATTAGAGAGTACAGTAGGAGGAGGGGTTCATTTGGAGCCATTTATTCGCTTGCTCTTTATTTGACCCAATTCGAGTTGTTTACCCAAAATTCTCTTCAAGATAATACTTCCTAGCATTGCTGGTATTCTTCTTAGGAAAGAAGTTTCAAAACTTTGCTCCTTGAAAATATGCCAAAGGAAAGACAGCTCTTGTTGTTGGGTTCGTGAGACAAAGCGGTGTCCTTTGCTTGTAGATTGGTATGGTTCTAGCCTTTGAGGGGCTAGGATAAAGACCACAAAGAAAGACAAGCTTTCGGTTTAGCTTGGCTAGACAGCGACATTCCGCTCCTTCACTCTTCTCGGGCTGAATCGCCTTCGGTTATGCCATGGTTGATCTCTCTCTTTTGTTTAGTGTAGCCCCATAGCAAGTCCTTACCGATTTATCAAGGCAATTGAGGACTTTGGAGGGAAGTTGAGCGCATTGCAAGTAGTAATTAGAAATTAGTGATGTATCAAGACTGCACGTGCTGTTTTTCTCTTTTTATTTTATTTAGTCAGTTTGTTGGTGTCTTGTTTTTTAGGAGTTGGTTAGTCAATCTTATCTCCTAGGAGCAGTTAGCTGCACGTATCTTAGATATTCTGATTTGTTGCTGATTTTGTGGATCAAGCAAGCCGTTAGTGGGCAACGTGGGTTTGTGGTTACGTTCTAGTATGTATTTTGAACTTTTTTTTTTTTTTTTAGTTTTCTGAACACGACGCTCTGCTTCTGCTATAAACTTGTTCTCTGCTTCTGCTGTAAACTCCTTTTCTGTTTTTGCTGTCTACGTGTTCTCTGTTCTTTAAAAAAAAAGAAAAAAGAAAACAACACTGGTATCAGAGCTCTCTTGATCTTAAAGGGCTGTGAGTGACTTGTGAGATTGATTGAGAGGTGTGTCTGCATCCATAGAAGTTAAAAGCAAGATGGAGGCGGGATCGAGTGGTTTTTCAGCAATGGCTCCACCAGTGTTTGATGGAGAAAATTATCAAGCCTGGGCAGTGAGAATGCGAGCCTATCTAGAGGGTTGTGATTTTTGGGAAGCTGTGGAACAAGATTATGAAGTTGCTCCCCTTCCTGATAATCCAACCATCAATCAAATCAAGTTTCACAAGAAGAGGACAACAAGGAAAGCAAAGGCAAAGTCTTGTTTATATGCCGCTGTCTCACTTGCCATTTTCAGCAGAATTATGGCTTGTGAATCAGCCAAAGCTATCTGGGACTTCCTGAAAAATGAGTATCAAGGAGATGAGAGGATTAGAAGCATGAAGGGGCTAAATCTGATCACAGAATTCAAGAGACTGCAGATGAAGGAGTCTGAGACAATTAAGGAGTATTCTGGTAAGTTGATAAGCATTGCAAATCAGGCAAGAGTTCTAGGCACTGACCTCTCTGATAATAGGCTAGCGCAGAAGATTCTTGTCTCCCTGCCCGAAAGGTTTGAGGCAACCATTGCCTCTTTGGAGAATACCAAGGATTTGTCTCAGATCAAGTTGGCAGAATTGCTAAGTGCTTTGCAAGCACAAGAGCAGAGGAGGTTAATGAGGGTGGAAGGAAGTACAGAAGGAGCTTTGCTAGCCAAAGAACAGTAGAATGTAGGAGGAAAAGTTAAGAAGTGGAAAGGGAAGAAAGGAAATAGCAGTAGTGGTTCAGAAGCTGCTGCGGGAGAGAATAGTGCGAGCAACTCCAAGAACAATTGGGGAAGATATTCCTCATGTCAGCATTGTGGAAAAAGGAATCATCCACACTTTAAGTGTTGGAAGAGACCAGATGTAAGGTGCAGAAAGTGTCATAAGCTTGGACACATTGAGAAGTTCTGCAGAGAGAAGAGAGATCAGCAGCAGGGTGAGGCACATGCTGCAGTTTAGCAAGAGGTAGATCAACTGTTTGTTGCCTCTTGTTTCTCCTCTAGTACTCTATGTGACAGTTGGCTTGTTAATAGTCGTTGCACAAACCATATGACAAGTGATGAAACGCTGTTTATAAACCTTGACAAGTCGTTGAAGTTAAGAGTGAGGATTGGGAATGGGGAGTACTTAGAAGTGAAAGGTAAAGGGACTGTAGCAATGGAGAGTTGTGCTGGAACTAAGCTGATTTCTGATGTGATGTATGTGCCTAAGATTGATCAGAATTTGCTGAGTGTGGGGCAGTTGGTAGAAAAGGGATTTAAGGTGATATTTGAAGAGGAGAAGTGTTTGATCTTTGACTCTAATGGTCAGGAGTTGTTCAAGATAAAAATGCAACAGAAAAGTTTTTCTTTGAATCCTCTTGAGAAGGAGCAGATGGCATTCAAGTGTCAAGCTAATGGTTCAGAATTATGGCACAAGAGGTTGGAGCACTTTCATCATAAAGGCGTGCTGTTCATGTAGAGGAATGAAATGGCAATCGGGTTACCAAGCCTGGAGGAGCAGATCACAAGATGCAAAGCTTGTTTGCTAGGTAAGCAGACAAGACTTCCCTTCAAGAAATCCACTTGGAGAGCGACAGAGAAGCTGCAGCTGATTCATACGGATCTATGTGGTCCACAAGTGACTCCTTCACTAAATGGCAGCAGGTATTTTATTATTTTCATTGATGATTATACTAGAATGTGCTGGATTTACTTTATGAAGTAAAAGTCAAAAGTTGCTGAGGTATTTCTGAAGTTTAAGAAATGAGTTAAGAACCAAAGTGGCTGCAAGATTCAGGTCATTAGATCTGATAATGGAATGGAATACACTTCACAGAGGTTTAAATCTTTCTATGAAGAGGCTGGAATTGAGCATCAGCTTACTGCTCCTTACTCTCCACAGCAAAATGGAGTTAGTGAGAGGAAGAATAGAACCATTATGGAGATGACTAGGTGTTTGCTTTATGAGAAGAGTCTACCAAAAGAGTTTTGGGCAGAAGCAGCAAACACGGCAGTTTTTCTGCTGAATAGATTACCCACGAGGGTATTGGAGATAAAGGCACCCTTTGAAGCCTGGTTTGATGTCAAGCCAATTTTAAGAAATATGAAGGTGTTTGGCTGTTTGTGTTTTTCTCATATTCCACAGGTCAAGAGAGACAAGTTGGGAGAGAAAGCTGAACTTGGGATCTTTGTTGGCTACAGTTTAGTGTCAAAAGCTTACAGAATCTATCAACCATAGACAGGGAAGGTGATCACTATCAGGGATGTTCAGTTCCTAGAAGATGAGAAATGGGATTGGACAAATGAGCCACAAGACAAGCACAAAGAGGTCTCATTGGAACCTGACGAACTGGTGGATGATGTTCCAGTTAGAGGTACCAGATCTTTGACTGATATATATCAAAGGCGATCAGAGGTGGATGAATGCAATGAAGGAAGAGTTGGCTATGATAGAAAAGAACCAGACATGGGAGCTAGTGGAGAGGCCTCAAGATAGGAAGGTGATTGGAGTAAAATGGGTTTTCAAGATCAAATTTAATCCTGATGGCTCAGTGAATAAGCATTAGGCCGGGTTGGTGGTGAAGGGATATGCACAAGTTTGGGGAGTTGATTTCTCAGAAACCTTTGCTCCTGTGGCAAGACTTGATACAATTAGAATGATTCTTGCTTTGGCAGCTCAACAAGGATGGAAGGTATATCAGTTAGATGTGAAATCTGCATTTTTGAATGGAGTGTTGTAGGAGGAGATTTATGTTGAGCAGCCAGAAGGCTTTGTCACACCAGGCCAGGAGGAGAAAATTTATTTGTTGAGAAAGGCTCTTTATGGCTTGAGGCAAGCTCCTAGAGCATGGTACAGTAAGATGGATGAGCATTTGTTAGGTTTAGGTTTCAAGAAAAGCCTCAGTGAATTCACTCTATATGTCAAGAAGTTAGTATCTGACTTAGTGGTGGTGTCTCTTTATGTGGATGATATGCTGGTGACAGGGAGTAATAGTGCTCAGATTACTGCATTTAAGCAAGAGATGATGAAGATGTTCGAAATGACTGATCTTGGTGAGATGTCATATTTTCTAGGAATGGAAGTTAGGCAGACTTAGAATGAAGTTTTTATCTGTCAAAAGAAGTATTTGAAGGAGATCCTAAGGAAGTTCAACATGGAGGAGTGCAAGAGTGTGAGTACTCCAATGGGTCATAAGGAAAAGCTTCAAAAGGAGGATGGATCAGCACCTGTAGATGAAAGAGTTTATAGAAGTTTGATTGGCTGTCTTATGTATCTCATTGCAACTAGGCCGGACATCATGTTTCCTGTAAGTGTCTTATCTAGATTTCTCAATTGTGCAAGTGAGTTGCATATGGTAGCTGCAAAGAGGGTGTTGAGGTACTTGAGAGGTACTCTTTCATATGGGATTAAGTTTTGTAGAGTTCAGGAGTTTAAGTTGCAGGAGTATTCTGATAGTGACTGGGCAGGATCAATGGATGATATGAGGAGCACTTCAGGTTATTGCTTTACATTTGGGTCGGCATGTTTTTCTTGGTGTTCAAAGAAGCAGGAAACAGTGGCTCAATCAACTGCAGAAGCTGAGTTCATTGCAGCCACTGAAGCTGTGAATCAAGCATTATGGTTGAAGAAACTAATGGATGATTTGCATATGCAGCAAGAAGAAGATATAGAAGTGTTTGTGGATAATCAAGCTACTTTGGCCATTTCACAAAATCCGGTATTTCATGGAAGAACAAAGCATTTTAAGGTCAAGTTTTACTTCTTGAGAGAAGTGCAACAGGCTGAAGAGGTGAAACTGGTGTACTGCAATTCAGAAAACCAGATTGTAGATATATTCACGAAGTCATTTCATGTTGGTCGATTTGAACTTCTCAGGGCAAAGCTAGGAGTGTGCAGTACTTGATCCAGGAGGAGAGTGTTGATGTATCGAGACTGCACGTGCTGTTTTTCTCTTTTTGTTTTGTTTAGTCAGCTTGTTGCTGTCCCCTTTTTTAGGAGTTGGTTAGTCAATCTTATCTCCTAAGAGCAGTTAGCTGCACGTATCTTAGATATTCTGTTTGTTGCTGATTTTGTGGATCAAGCAAGCCGTTAGTGGGCAACGTGGGTTTGTGATTACGTTCTAGTATGTATTTTGAACATTTTTTTTTTTTTTCAGTTTTCTGAACACGACGCTCTGCTTCTGCTGTAAACTTGTTCTCTGCTTCTGCTGTAAACTCCATTTCTGTTTTTGTTGTCTACGTGTTCTCTGTTCTTTTCAAAAAAAAAAAAAGAAAACAACAGAAACAGACTCTGTGACTGAAGAAACCAATGTAGAACGCGCAACATTTCTTGCTTTTTGAGAGATGGAAAAATCCAAATACTTGCCAACTAACCTAGTCACACGGAAACCAGTAATGGATGCCATAAACAAACAGTATTCTCTATCTAAATTATGCAAAAATTATGTATCGATTGTTCATAAAATGAACTTAGGCTATGTTTGATAACAAGGATAAAAGTCAGGATAGAATAAATTTTATCATCTTTCATGTCTCGTTGTTGTCCAGGATAGAATAAATCCAAAGATAAGAGACTTATTACCAAGATAAAATAATCTCATGTGGAGGTGGAATAAAGATGGATATGATATGTCCACACTCGTCATTCTTCTCTGCCCCCTACCCTGGCTGCTTGCACCGCCTATAACCTCCAACCAAGCTTCCTCTCATTGCCACCGACGAGGCTCACGAGCTCGACTCTTTCTCGACAACGGAGTTCCACAGCCCGATTTAGAGCTCCAGTAGTCGTCCCCCTTTGTCATCATCCCTCTCCATGGCAAGATCTAGAACAATGGTCGTCATCTCCCTATGTCTTATGCGCCTTCATAGCACGAGCAGCCGTATCGTCATTTGCCGCACATTCGTCTGCTAAGCCTCAATGATAGGGGTGGCAACCGGGCTAGTGGTTGTTGAAGATCACAGGCTGACAGCGAAGATGGAGGAGGGTTTGATGGTTGTTGAACAATTTAAATGATGGTGATGCTCGAGTAGCTTGGATGTTCGCGAGGGTTCAAAGATATGAGCAGTCGACACTTGATCTATCATGGATAGAGAAGAGAAGGAGGTGAAGGGTGGACGGAAGAGTGAGGTGGGATTACCGGGGGCTAAAATCATTGTGCTGGCAGGTTGCCGGCAGTGAGAGACATTATGCCAACTTTAAATCCATCTAAAAGGTCAACATTCAACTCAACTTGGATATCCTTATATTTACTAAGCATCACCTAAGATCTTAAAAATCCCATCTTATACAATTCAACCTATAGCCTATTCAACTTTATCATATATGATAAAAAAGTCTAGACGACCAAACACAATTTTAAGGTTTTATTTTTGTCCGAATTGATTTCAAGCTTGCCATAGTTGGAATTCAAGTTTTTATAATTTGATGTGGCTTCCACGTGGAATATTGAGTTATCTACCAAGTGTCACTTCCTATGCTTAAATTCCAATTACAACAAGCTCAAAGCTTGATTGTGGCTTTTTTAAAGCTCTACTCGTTGTGGTCTTCTTCTCGCGTTCGACCTCTTCTGCAGTGACATTCATTAGGCGTGATCGGATCAGTCCATTTTGTTTTGGGAAAAAGCCGCGAAAAACCTCAAACTTTGCCCCGAGTGACACATTTACTCCAAACTTTTTTTTGTGCCGTGAAAAACCCCAAACTTTCCAAACCGTGACATATTTACTCCAAACTTTTTTTTGTGACACCAAAAACCCTGAACTTTTCAAGTGTGACACATTTACCCCAAAATTGAGGGCATTTTGGTCTTTTCATTTTTAAAATTTTTTCATTTTTTCATTTTTTTTTCCTTCTTCTTCCCTCCACCAGCCATGGTGGAGCCGGCAGGGCCGCTCGACGCAGATCCGGCGAGGGCTCGCCCCGCCGGCGTCGGGCGAGGGGGTGCCCTCGCCGGCGTCGGGCGACTCTCACCAGACGCCGGCTTCCCTTCACCGGCTCCGCCATGGCTGGCGGAGGGAAGAAGAAGAAGAAAAAAAAAGAAAAAAGAAAAAACAGAAACTAAAAAGACAAAAATGCCCTTATGGGGTAAATGTGTCACGATTTGGAAAGTTTGGGGTTTTTCACGGCATAAAAAAAAGTTTAGGGTAAATATGTCACTCGGAGCAAAATTTGGGGTTTTCCGTGGCTTTTTCCCTTTTGTTTTAAAATGAGCAACGGAGGGGGAAAAAGATGTTGTCCTAACGAGAAGTTAGTGCTTCATCTATAAATCTTGTCATCAAATACCATAAAATTACGTGGACCCACGACGCGATTCACACGGACACTGATCTAAATATTTGCTAGATTGTTCTAGGAGGAGAAGTGTTAAAAAACCCTTAAACTTTTTGTATTTGTGCCAATTTAGTCATAAACATTTTTTAGTACGAATTTAGTTCTAAACATTTTTATTTGATATTGATTCAATATTTTCCGATCAAATTTGGCCGAATTTTCTTGACTGGGCGCTAGTCTACCGACGTGACTTAACAACTTTTAATAATATTTTAATAATTTTTAATATTTTCCTTTTCTCTTTCTCTCTTTTTTTTTTTTTTTTTTTTGTTTTTGTTTTTTCCTTCTCCTCCTCCTTCATCTAGCCGATCGTTGGACCTTCGTGATCGCCTAGAGAGGACGGTCGGCGAGCCTCGCCAGCCACCTCGCCGGTGGTCGTGAGGGTGGCCTCATGCTAGGCGATGAGGCTTGCCGCATAGCGTGAGGCTAGCTTGAGGCCGCCTAGGCCGCGAGGTGAGGCTTGACCTTGCTAGCCTAGCGCGAGGCCGCCCTCACGGCCACTAGTGACGTGGTTGGCAAGGCTCACCAGTGGCCGGTTGCCAAGGTTTGACGATCGGTTGGAGGAAGGAGGAGGAGAAGGAAAAAAAGAAAAAGAAAAAGAAAGAGAAAAAAAGAAAAAGAAAAATTTAAAATTATTAAAATATTATTAAAAATTGTTTACGTGAGCGTTGATTGGGTCACGTCGTTGATCGGCGTTCAATCAACAAAATTCAGCCAAATTTGGTCGGAAAGGATTGGATTAGCATTAAGTGAAAATGTTTAGGGTTAAATTGACACAAAAAAAATAAAAAGGTTTATGACTAAATTAACATAAATATAAAATGTTTATGACCTTTTAATACTTCTCGCTCATCCTAGGTCTAGTTTCCTAGAATATCCCAATTTTAGGTGTGGTTCTAATGTACCTTTTTCTTTTGTTTTAAAAAAAAAAAAACTAAATTTAGGCTCTGTCCTAAATTTGTTCCCAACTTTATTTTTGGGATAAGTGCACTAAAAATCTTAAAACTTGTCATGGAAGCATCATTGAGTCTTAAAACATAAAAAAATTGTAATTAAATCTTAAAACTCGTCAAGTTTGAGCAATCGAGTTTTCCATTAATTCTATCCAACTTGACTAATGAAAAATACCGACAATATTTTTTTAAATATTTTCTCTCCTACATGCTAATAATGTGGCTAAAACATAAAATATGAAGATAAAAATAACGTCGTTTTGGTCTATTAGAACAAATTATATTTATATTAAATTAAAAAGTAGGCAATTTTTTTTTTTTATAAAGTCGAGAAACCGGTTGACTGAGGGCTTGGCCCCTTGCTTGTAGTCGTTGAGAACTTGAGGGTCGCTGGCCACATTGGCCCTCCCCCAGCCTTGTCGGCCTTTCCTAATGATGGTGCCGCCGCGATGATAGCGACGACGACGAGGGCTGTGATATCTCGTTGTATCAAAAATTAGATTTGGATTAAAACGATGTCGTTTTAACCATGTCATCACCATGTAGGATAGAGAAAATGATAAAAGAAATTACAGCAATATTTTCCGTCAACCAAATTGAATAGAATTAACTAAAAGACTCGATTGACTTGATAAAACAAAGACAATTAGATAATAATACACACATTGACTTGCTTATTGCGATGGGGTGGAGGAGGTTATCATGTTCAACAACATCAACTTGATGCAACGAAAGCCATTGTGGGGGAGGAGGAGAAACAAATTAGGATTAGAAATGATAGTTAACATTGTTTTGGTTGAAAATCGTCAGAAGAAATCTTGATAGAGTAAATGTGTCATATAAATATAAATTTGAGATTATTTATGCTACAAGGATAAGTTCAGTATAAATGTGTTACAATAAATATAATTTTAGGTTTTTGATGTCTCACAAAAAAATTTAAGATAAATTTATCGTAGTGGACATGGTTTAGAATTTTTGCCACTTTTTTCCATTGCTGTCTGACCTTTCTGGACAAGAAGAAGATATGAACGCTAAGCTATCTCGGCCATGCAAGGTGACAAGCAGGTGGCAAAAAGAAAAGAAAAGAGTGGCAGAGAATTTAAGAAGGCGAGGAAACGAACGATTTGAAGCAGTACCAAGGTGTGCCAGAGAAGAAACAAACAATTTGAGACGTCTAGTCGCAATATGAACACGACCAAATGGGAACGACAGAAGGGGAAGACTCCAAACTGCATTTCGTGCGTATCTTTCTGACCTTCCTGTGTAATAGAAAATATAATGATATCTAACAAAATGGTGGGCTGAATACGACCTAATTAATTGAAAAATTGTGGGAAGTGATGGATACCAAATATTACATAGAATAACTCCAAATTAGATTATATAAGTCTGCCGACTAGTTAGCGTGAGTGCTACGCCACCCTCATGGTGCTTTTGTTCTACCTGTATCGAAGACGACATTATGCAATTATCATTTGTATAATCGAACTCTTTTAATAAGGACTAAATAAGATGCCAATCACGACAAATATAAAAGCGGAGGTGTTTTATATAGTACAAAACACGAAAGGACTGGGAATTTATATAGAAGAGCAAAGATAAATTTGAGCGATCTCACTGCATTAAAATTGGACTTTCGTATTAATTTAGAGATATTCTAGCTGATTACAAAAGGATAATCAGAATAGAAATCAGATATTGATACAATGGCGATATCATGGCAACTAACTAAAAATGTTAAATTGAAACTCTGTTAAATCAGCACTTCCTATTACTGCCCCGCAAGGCCAAGGAATGATTAAGATTGACACTGATAACCAGGCTCAGAAAGTTCAAATTTTTCAGACTAAAAGAATTATGGACAGCCCTAAAACTGAATTCCAGCAAGAATGTGTTCTTATTTATCTGGCTGAAAGCAACCGACAGAGAATTTATGATTTTTGTATGTGCCTCAAAATGGCGATTGAAATCCAAAATAATACACTGCAAAATTGACTAGCCATATCTGTTCTAAACTATCTGAAGTTTACAAAGAAAAAAAATCAGGGGGATAAATAAATGGACGAAGGTTGAAACCTACAATTAACCGGCTACAAAGAACCCTGGACATGTAATTAGATTAATGTTTACTCCAGCTCAACTAACTTGACTTCATATTGCTCACCGGATGAGAGTATTTTCACTCTAACCATGCCCTTTTGCCACTCATCAAGCCCCACCAATATCAACCTGTGCGCATTTATTCGAGCCGCCCTCTTGAACACCCTACACTGACACAAGGAGTAATCAGAGGCAACTAACCAAACTTGTTCATTTGGTAGATAATTGCAAATTACATACCATTTAAGGGGTTTGCTCTCCAGAACCAAGTCTACACTTTGACCTTTCTCCCTGAGTTTAGTGGCAACAGCAGCAGCAGCTCCTTGAAGATCACTGTCCAGGGCACATACTATGTTCTCTACTTGATGGTCTAGTATCGGCAGGAGACCCTTCTCCTTTAACAACTGTCAAAGAAGAAAAAGCTCTTCATAAATCATGCAAATATGGAGAATGACATTTCAGAGGTAACCTATGCGGGACTACTCTTGCACCTTTTTCTTTCCTTTAATGAGACATTTAAGCACATAGACACCAGCAGAGCGCATATAATCACGTCTATATATATGCATCAGCAAAGCACATAAATTTTTATGCACATGCACATACTATTGACCCAGTCATGGGATTTACCACAATGAAGCTCAAACAGCTTGACTGTTGTAACTAACTTATATTTGACAGGGAGAAAGCTGAATGCCCAGATAAGTAAAGAAGAGATAAACGAATGCCCACGACTAGGATGTATGCTGCATAAAGCTGGAAGATGGTAATCCAACCAATTCCTAACTGCGCAAAGTTAAAAATAGAAACACCAGTCACCAAGCCTTGTTATCAACAGGAAAATGCACTAAGAAAATAATCTTCTTTGATGAACAATGGATTCTTCTTCCGTGAGTATAAGAACTTGCAAAGTGAATAAACCACTATTAGTGAAAGTTTCAGAAGTATCCAGGAACATACTTCCACTATGACAGCATCACCAAATCCAAAGCCACAAGCCGGAAGATCATCACCACCAAAAGTAGAGAGTAATTTGTCATATCGCCCACCGCCACATATGGCTCTCAACTTCCCTTCTCGATCGAAACCCTAGGAAAGATTGTCCGTTTTAAAAATGAAAGAGACATCCGATTATTAACATCAAACTGGTCATTTATTTGGCAAGGAATGAGGTATTCTACAAACATGCTTTACATGCATATTAACCACAGGTTTATAAATGTTTGCACACAAATTGCACATTTGCCTTGTTTTCTTCCCAGGTAAGTTCCCCATGATCTACCCATATATGCAATAAATGAGAAGCAATTGCAACAGCAGCACTAAAAAATCATATAGCTAACCTTACAACAGTGCATTTGTTATCATGGATAAGCTGATGATAGGACAAACATGCATAAATGCCACAAGGCAAGTACAGACACCGATCCAAAAAAAAAAAAAAAAAATACAGATTGACCTTTAAAACATCGTGAGGAGAAAACCATAGACCACAAATGGAACAGGTATGTGAAACTACAAATTTCCCCAATAAATTTTCTCTTTCCTCATGTCATGTTAAAAGGTATCATGAATAGTCTTCACCTCAAATACGATACCAGTGTAGTAGGCAAGCCCTCGAACAACAGATGCATCAAACTGAATCCACTCTGAATAACCAAACTTTTCAGCAAGGGAGAATAACTGTCTCAGATCGGAAATTGCTTCCCCTGAATCTCCAATAATCTCTACATCCATAGAAACAAAGTGTTCCAAATCTGATTCAGACAATGCTTAAATGATATCTTCACTGAGTTTCCTTGACAATACTCAAAAGACCCAAGGTATCTGGATCTTGTACGCCTTGCGCAAAGGGATTTGAGTAGCATAAAGAATCCTCAAATTGTTAAGATTTTCAATAAGGCTGTCCCACTAGATAAATATAGAAAAGGGGTAAGGAAAAGGTTCGAAAGGACAGGTTCTATGAAAACATGCCCTTGTGTACAAAAACTTAATCTCATGACAATTACAGGAATTATTTTGCAAATTCTAGTTATTTGGTCATTGCTATGTGAACATCAAAAAACTTCCCAAGAGAAACTGACCTTCCAACTTTTCCAGAGACTTTATGGAGAGCACTTGGAGAAGGTCCTCAACTGCTACCTCGGACATCCCAGCAAGCTTCAAATCTTTCTTGATATCCTCCACTGGAATTTTCCCAATCTGCCTTCATGGCAATGCCCCAAGAGGAAGAAAATGGAATAAATTGTTCAGTAAAAAGATATAATGAATTCAAGAATAATGCATCTAATGTTCGGCAGTGATCTTTAGTTTTCCCATCATATGAATACAAAAAATCATAAAATCACACCAGGCAATATAGTATTAACTCTTTTCCTCTTTCCAATTGATGATCCTGTTGCTTCTAAATGTCTGGTATTTAAAATCATTCTCTATAAATGAGAACAGAATAAAGACACATTGAAGCGAGTAAAAGTAAAGGAACCAGAAGAAACTTGTTAGCATATCAAGTTCTTATACAAGGAGTAAATGGGACTAACCTTGTCTATAATTACACAAACCCGGCCAAATGAATCTTCTGGAACGAAATAGGACCTCAAGACTTCTTGCAGAACCTGATCAAACACCAAAAGATATCATTCTTTCACAATTCCTCGAATCCTGAGCATGGAACGAATTTTTTATGCAATGGCTGTAATAAGCTTCAACAGAGAACCTTGTATTATAAGGCCATGCAAATGAAGAAATTAAGAAGTGTGACCTTAACAACCAATCAAGATCACACAAAGCTCCTCCAAATTGGTGATGGCGATAATAACAAGAACAATGACCAAAGTCAACCAGATCAGAATGTGATCCCAATAACTAAATCTAACAAAATCGAGACTAACCATATTTCATCAACTGATTATGAAGACATATTTCGGATTACTGAAGAGGGCGGCACTATCAGAGTGAAATGAATAGCAATGTACTGAATCCAGTGTGGGTTCCATTGTTTCAATGGTTATGTCTCTAAGGATGAGGTCCTTTCTATGCAACAGAGTACCTTACTAAATTTAATCAATGACATTAGCACTTTGTACAAATCACATTCTTTGGCTGACATGAATTATCTAGTAATAGGTCTTTCACAATGGGATCTACCTATCCACTTTAGGGATTCATCACTTCTGCTAGAATTTCCATGCTTCAAATGACCCTCCGAGGTAAAGTTTTAAAACCATTTTTGAAGGAAAAGCAGAAGTTTAATGCACTTAAAATATAAGAAACAGACTTGCGACTGGCTAGCCAGATCAACCAAGAACCAAGAAAATTTAAACCATGCCAGAACAAGTGCATCAAGGTAAATTCAAAGAGTCTTTCTGCCTTTAAACAAATACGCATACCTTTCGACTGGAGACCTTAAATCCAACATCAGATGCAGTAACTCCAATTCGCTTAAAGAAAGTGATAATTGAAGATAAAAGTTCTGCTTCAGCCTAGTGAACAAAGACCATAAGGAAGAGTCTCATTGAAAGTTAATTGAGATACAACTGCATCCAACGTATTGAAATAAAGTAGATAACGGTAAGTTTATTATAATAATTACGAATCATTCTACAAGAGACAGAGAAGAAAACGAAGAAAGTTGTCCATGTCACGGACAATAGGCAATGGCAGTTTCTTTCATAAGAGCCAAGGGAATATTTTTAACTCCTCATTTCTTTCTTTCTATGCTTTTCCTTATACTGAATATCATTATGGGAGGCTTGGAGTCTTCTTTATGTTTCATATATCTTTGGATATTCTTCTAGTAGAGGCCAGGGAGATGACGGGAAAAGGAACCAAAGCACATGAGGAGGTTCTTAATTTCTATTATGGAATGTAATCACTACTCGGGACCAAAGTTTTCTTACAATATCTCAAGAAGCACATTCACTTGAATTGTTAAATAGACTTCAAGCCCCAATATTTTTCATTTTTTGCACAAAACTAAAAGGATGGGGAGGGCCAACCAAAATGGCTACTCCTTCTGGACGTCACCATGACATTCCCACATCCACTACCCAATTTTCGAATCTATAACTGCAGAGAGGTCGCCACTCAGCACCACTCACAACCTATTGATATGAGTTAGGCGATCCCCACCACCATAGTCCCAATTAGGTTGTAGAGGCCCTAAACCCATTTACCAAAGCGAGATGCAAACACTACTACTGCAAGCAAATTCAAACTCGTCATCTTGCATTTGAGAATATATCATGACACGTAATTACAAAATCATTGATCCAAAATTAGATTTATATTTCCATAATCCCTATTTAAACTTCATATAGAAGATAAAAATAGAGAAAAAGGAATCTATAGCAAAACAAAAGGTTCATTTCATTTATGGAAAAAAGCCGTCGAAAGACATTCTTCCTTCTTCTGTCGTTTGCATCACTAAGGAAAATAAGTGCATAAAAAATGTTCTCATGTCACAAAAGTTTACACTTAAATTCTAAAAACTGATTTATGCTTGTAAAAGGTGGAGATTATTCACCACATTCACTTAGGCCTCTGCCAACATCAACTATGATCTCAGTTGTGTGGACTTGGATCTCAATTCTGAGTTCTCGTCTTTCGAGACCCAAGTCTTAAGGTCAGACCAAAATCTACAAAGCCCACCAAGAACCCAATCATCAAGTCCTAGACCAGCTCTCTTGCCAGAACCCTGATAGTAGGAGTCCTAACCCAGCTAAATGGAACTCTCACCTGGGTTCCCCTCCTCTAATCCAAGGTTCTAAGTGCACAGATCAAGTTTTCCAGCCCCCAAGTCTAGACTCTGTGGAGCATGAGCTCCATAGCTTCTGTGCCTGCAACCGTTAGCAACGAAAACTAGGATCATGGCTGTAGGAGCAGGGCCCCTACCCTAGACCCACATCCCCTTGTAAAAAGATTGTGCATGGGCTTTCCAAAGCACTGGAAAATAATTCATATCACATTTAACAATACATCCAAACACAAGCTCATTTTTCGTGGAAACTCGTCTAGAAAGTATTTTTCCAACCTCAAATTTTCCATGAAACACACAAAGCCTAAACCAACAATCCATCACTGTCCAAGCAAGATGCAGTGAGTGTCATCCACAATTGTTGCCAAAACTATAACCATAACAAGATTGATATACAAATATCACTGATATATCAAGTTCCAACACTATCCAACTCTGTATCTCTTGAAGCATGTTGTCGACATGGATCACCTTCCTCATCATACACGACATTGAATGAAATCCTCTGTTCTAATTTGCTCTGCTCTAACCAACTTTTACTATTTTACATGATCTCCGTTGATACCATGATATCAACAAGAGATTTTACTACTGCTTGCAATTTTTAGCAACCATGTCCAAAATGGTAAGCTGGATGATCAAGTTGATACAGACTTAGCAGAACTCACCGTAACCTCAGGTACTCCGATGATGTCCATATTCCATTGATAATGCTCACGACGGCGACCCCTAGTCATTCTCTCATATCTCCAACACTGCCCTATGGCAAACCATTTGAGCGGAAGAGATACAGATTTTCTGGACAGAGAAAAACATGGAGATCAAATTCTGGCATCTGTACCTGGATACAAAAATCATAAGTAGAATAAATAAGCAATCATAGAGAGACGCGCACTGATCTGGGGAAGATTAAGAATGCATAAATTATTTATTTTTAATACATTTAAGTACCCTTTCTGTATCACCAGCCTTGCAAGAGAAGGGGTGAGCTCGGGCCTCAAGGCGACACGACGATTACCCCGATCCTCAAAACAGTATAGCTGCATTAGACACGATTCTTCATTTTACAAGAGCCACGGTCGAAATGTGAAGTTGAATTATAGTTGACAAAACAGAAATTATATGCAAAGCAGTACCCTTTCAATCCAACCACAGACCACTAATGCAAGCACTATATTTTTCTCACCGTGCCTTAATTTCGATCAAACACATTTCACATCTCATCAAAGCAACAGCATCAAAAATACTAACTTGGTCCCTTATCTCCTCCCCTGCTTTTCTGATGAACAAGGCCTCCGACTCCAGCACCGGAAAGTCGACCTCCTCGAACCCAAACAGCCGCGAAACCTGATAACCCCGACACCATCGTAAACAGAAATCAACAGAGCTTCCTCGATCATACTCAGGGGAAGATCAAACCGTTAACCTCTCTGAAGTTGTGAAAGAGCCAGCTTCGGAGGCGCATGTCCTCGGGAGGGAAGTCCCTGGTGCCTTTCGGGGGATTGACATCGATCTTCTGGACTTCGTCGGCGAACGGAGGAGGGGCCAGGGCTCCGGTTCTGCCGCCACTGCGGTCGGTGTGGGACTGGGCAGAGGAGAGGGAAGAAAGGGGTCTAGGGCTGGCGGAGAAGAGGGGGAGGTTGAGGGCGGTGGGGCGAGGAGAGAAATGGGGGAAAGATGAGAACTTGGGAGGGAGGAATGGTGTGAAGTAGCAGTTGAAGCGGGGTTGGAGGATGAGGAGGGAAGATGGCCTCGCCGGCATCGTTGGTCTCTCTCTTCTGTCTCCTAGTCTCTGAGAGAGAAAGAGAGAAGATAGTTCCTCCTGCCTGTCAATTCAACATAAGTTCAGTGGGATGATCATACAAGTAATAAGCCCACCATACATACAAATCAGTAAGTGACGATTTTAATTAAATAATCGAATGGGCTTAAGTTGGCCCGTCCACCCATATTGGGCCGAAAAGTCCGATCCACAAAGTTAGGGCCCATGGATGGAGAGATATTATGAAGAGGTATGTTTTGCTTTTTAGGGGCATATAAAAGGGGGGGAGAGAGGGAAAACGTACCTTTTGGCAAAAAGTTACGTACGTTTCTCTTCCTCCCTCTTTCTCCCTCCAAAAAACACTCAAAAGAGAAAAGAAAAAGAAGAACAGTAAGCCAAAAAGACGACCCCTTCTTCCTCCAAGATGAATTGCTGTCATCGGATCGAACATGATCATTTTTCTCTTCCTCTTGGCGTCGTTGGTGTTTAATCTGTGGCTAACAAGGTACGTTCGATTCTGTGATGTGCCTTAGGATCGGTGATGCATATAGAAATCCCGGGCTCGTCTTCTGCGCAAGTTTAGGGGTTCGATTTAGGGTCGAATCCGGTTTTTGAGGATTCGACAATCCCAACATTGGTATCAGAACAAGAGTTTATGTTTCCCGATCCCTTTTCATGTTTTTCCCGACCCCTTTCATGTCTGTGGATGTATTTTTATTGATTTTTGTGAAAAGAAATTCGGCCGGCACCGATCGGGGCGAGAAATCTCGACACCCGAGACTGTTCATGCGATTTTTCGACTTTCTATAAGTTGAAATCGGCTTCTGATGGCGCTGGGCAAAAGGTCTCGTCGAGACGAGTGCGACGAGTGGCGGAATGTCGCCAATGGACGCCGGACGCGCCCCCACGCGCAGCCGGAGCGAAGTGTTGCACGCGCCGACTTGGTGAACGCGCAGGCGCGTGCGTACCGGTGACCCGGCCCGACCGGCCGGTCCGACCCGCCTGCCCGACCGGCGACCTGACTCGGACCGACCGGCTAACCCGACCAGCGACCCGACTCGTCCGACCCGGCTGACCTCGACCGTTGATCGTTGACTGCGACCGTTGACCACCATTGACCGTTGACGACCGTTGACCGTTGACTTTGACTGTTGACCGTTGACCCCAAAAAAAAAAGGAATGTGTTTCTTTTTCAATTATGCCTATGTGGATTATAAGTAATCCATTTTTATTCTGCATTTGTTGCATGAATCATGGAAAATTATGTATTTTCCCTTATATTCATTATGGATTATAAGTGATCCATTTTTTTAGTTCTGCATTTGTTGCAGGAACTATGATGCGATATGCACGAATACCTGCATTCCCGAGAATGGACGAAGGACGTGCAAGACTTAAAAGGCTGATGAAAGAATTAGTTAATTATCGGTGGCATGATGGTGATTTAGTATCACATATGGTCAAAGTCAATAAGATGATACAGGAAATCATCTGGAATGGTTATCTTATACCGGATTTTGAGAAGGTGTCGACTTTTAAGAACACTCTTCCACCAGAATGGCAAGCAGTGTTAGATTGGCTATGGGAGGTCAACGTGGTCCCGGGTTATAGGAGGCTGGTAGAAGCTTTTATGAGAGAGTACTATAGGATTGAGCTAAACAAAACTTCAACCCTTAGTATGAGTGCCACATGGCGCAAAATGAATGCGCCTTGGAGGCGACATCAGAACTCTCCAAAAGTTTTTTCCATGATTGGCAAATGTGCCTTCAGATTTCTTGGATTTTTTGACTGATAGATTAGCAGGGACTTTCCCTATTTATTTCTTAAATTAGTTTGAGATGATTTAGATATATATATCTCTTTTTGAGTTGATTTTTTTTTTTCATCTGTATGTATTACTAAGTGTAATAGATATGTTGAATTATGTGAAAGCATTATTATTGGATGTCAAATATTATTTGCTTTCTGTTATTGTTGATTGCTGTGGGTAGTTCATAGAAGTTTTTGTAACTTCATAGAATTTAATTTGCATAAGACAATTATATTAATGACAATTTTGAGTTAGGATTTTTGGAGGATGATTGGAAACATAGTGACCTTTTGATTCTGAAACCTTACTTGAAATTGTTCATTAATATGATGGGTCTGTGCAAAGTGGATGCATAAATGATAGGCATTAATTATTCGTGCATATATGTCTGATGTGTTCAGATCGATGGTTTCAAAGCAACTAAGAAAGTAATTGCCGATTTGAACGGCAACAATTGTGAAATATTGAATATGAAGATTCAATATGTGCTGGAAAAGCCAAAAGCACTAGAAGCTCTTGACCATATTATGGAAGATCTTGAGAATGCCGTGCGCCACCTTGAGCTAGTGGAGGACCACCTAATGGCATTTGAGCCGAAAGTAGATATTTGCAATGCTGGTTCTAGCTCAGAAAGGGCTTTGAGCTCTAAGCGCAAGCGTATTGATTCGTTCAATATGTGGTCATGCAAAGGATCAAGTCCTCCTTGTAAGAAACCAAGAGTTAACCAACACAAGAGAGGAAAACGTCCTCAAGTGAAGAAAATGTCAAGGGTAAAGTGTTACAATTGTGACAAGAAGGGTCACTATGCTCGCAACTGCCGTGAGCTGAAAAAGGTAAACACCTCTTGTACATTTGAGAACTTTGCTTATGTGTCAAGTTCTGTATTGTTGGCTGAATCCAATCTTTTGTGGACTGTAGATTCAGGAGCAACGGACCATGTAGCAAAGGATAGAGGATCCTTTGTGGAATTCCGACGAATACCAACTAGAACTAAGTGGATCTATGTGGGAAACAACTCCAGGGCTAAAGTAAAAGGAATTGGCACCTGCCAACTGAACATGCGTGGTGGACGCACTTTGATCCTACATGATGTAATGTATGCTTCGGAGATTCGTCGGAATCTAGTGTCTGTTTTAGTGTTGGTTAAACTAGGTTTTAATATGAACTTCCATAATAGAGGTGTGGATTTGTTTTTGGAAACGAATTTCTATGGTTGTGGCTATTTTCTGGATGGTTTCATTGTATTGGACATTGACTATGCTAATGCAAATGTTTGTTATTCCCTTATCACGTCTCCTAATTCATATGACAATGATGTGAATGTGTGGCATGCTAGACTTGGTCATATTGGCCAACAACGTATGAATAGACTAGCCAAAGAGGGTTTGTTGGGCAACATTGAAAAAGTCGATTTACCCATATGTGAGCATTGCCTAGTAGGGAAAACAACAAGGAAACCATTTGGAAATGGTAAAAGAGTTGAATTTCCTTTGCATTTAATCCATTCTGACATCTGTGGTCCAATGAATGTGAGAGGCAGGCATGGGCCTGTTTATTTTATCACTTTTATAGATGATTATACTCGATTTGGATATGTCTATTTGATTTCTCATAAATCTGAAGTATTAAGTTATTTCAAAAGGTTTATGGCCTTGGTAGAGAATCAATTAGACAGGAAAATAAAAGCATTAAGATCCGATCGAGGTCGAGAATATTTATCTGATGAGTTCAGAAAAATATGTGATGAAAAAGAAATAGAAAGACAGTTGTTTATTCCATATAATCCTCAACAAAATTGTGTTGCAGAGAGAAGAAACAAAACCCTACTAAAAATGGTTAGGTCCATGATGGCACATGTTAACTTACCTATCACCTTTTGGAGTGATGCATTATTAACAGCTGCTTATGTAATTAATCGGGAGCCTTCCAAATCAGTTACTTCCACTCCATATGAGTTATGGACAGGTAGAAAGCTGGACTTAAGTTTTCTTAAACCATGGGGTTGTGCTGCCTATATTCATGAACCCTCTCACAAGTTTGGGAAATTGGGTCCCAGAGGAAAGAAGAGTATTTTCATAAGATACTCTGAATACTCAAAAGGATATGTGTTCATAGGTGAGCAGGAAATTGGGAGTGTAACTGAATTTGAATCACGGGATGTCACATTCTTAGAGGATGAGTTTCCTAAGAAGGGCGAAATAGGTGAAGATTATTCCCTATTTGAAACCATGGATCAAGATAATGATATTAGTGGAGTTCGTCCAAGTGGGAGTAATATAAGAAGTGATAAATTGCACAAAACTGATTCTTAATTACAACCACATGATGAGACGACATCATCATTATCTAATCCTAGTGGGAGCATAATGGGAAATGATGTGCTAAGTGAACAATCTCCCATACGGCGAACAAGTCGCAAAAGTATTCCCCGTCGACGTTTTGACATTGAAGGGGAAACTTTTATGATTGCCCTACAAGATGAGGATGAGCCAAGAAATATACATGAGGCTCTAAATTGCCCTAGTAAGGAAAAATGGATGCATGCAATGAGAGAGGAAATTGAGTCAATGAAGTCAAACCATGTTTGGGAACTGGTTGATCTTCCAAAAGGACGCAAAGCTATTGGGAACAAGTGGGTTCTCAAAATAAAGCGTAAAGCTGATGGCTCGATAGAAAGATATAAAGCTCGCCTTGTGGCGAAAGGTTATAATCAACAGGAAGGAATTGATTATGAGGAAACATTTTCCCCTGTTGTGAGATTCACCTCAATTTGCATTATTCTGACAATAGTGGCAAGTATGGATCTTGAATTACATCAAATTGATGTAAAGACTGCTTTTTCTCAATGGAGAATTAGATGAGGAAATATATGTGGAACAACCTATTGGTTTCATTACGAAAGGCCAAGAAGGAAAGGTATGTCGACTTTTGAAATCGATATATGACCTTAAGCAGTCGTCAAGACAGTGGTATATACGTTTTCATAATGTTATGATGGCATATAATTTTACAATGATTGATGAGGATCATTGTGTATATATCAAAAGATCCAAAGATCAATTTGTGATCATATCATTATATGTTGATGATATATTAATTGCCGGAAGCAATATGGAGTTAGTTAATACCATCAAAAGTTGGTTATCTTCCAATTTTGAAATGAAAGATATGGGTGAGGCTGCATACATACTTGGAGTTAAGATTTCAAGAGATCGTTCGAAGAGATCATTATCTCTTTCGCAAGAAACATATATAAATAAAGTTCTTGAACGATTTCGTATGCAAGATTGTAAACCCATAGACACTCCCATTGCAAAAGGTGAAGGATTGAGCCATAGATCGTGTCCAAGGACTCCACAAGAGAAGGAACAAATGAAGCATGTTCCTTATGCTAGTGCTGTTGGGAGCTTGATGTACGCTATGATGTGTACAAGACCTGACATATGCTTTGCAGTTGGAATGGTGAGTAATACCAATCCAATCCAAGTCAAGCACATTGGAAAGCCGTTAAGAGAATACTGAGGTATCCGAAGGGAACCGCGATTACAAGCTGAATTACCAAGGAAAGGATCGCGACTTGAAGGCTATTCAGATGCCGACGGGGAGGAGATTTAGATGAAAGAAAATCTACCTCTGGATTTGCGTTCTTACTTAACAATGGCGCCATATCATGGAGCAGTAAGAAGCAAACGTGTATAGCCTTGTTCGCGATGGAAGCTGAGTTCATGGCATTATCAGCAGCGATACAAGAAGGAGTTTGACTTAAGAGATTTTTGGATCATTTAGGTGTTATTGAAAAAGCTGCAAATCCATTGTTGGTTAACTGTGATAGCCAAGTAGCTATAGCGTACACCAAAGATCCAAAGTATCATGGCAAGACCAAACATATAGATACCAAGTATAACTTTGTCAAAGATATGGTTGCACGAAAGGATGTGAACTTACAAGTACATACCTACGCATAGAATGGTAGCAGATTCTATGACAAAGCCAATACCTAGAGATGTGTTTTGTGGTCATGTAAAATCTCTAGGATTGCGTAGAGTCTAATGTACTGGATATTATAATTTCCCTGAGTTGTTCACATTTATGAAATTGTGTTTTTTCATCATTAATGCATATGAATCTTTGTTTGATCTTTATGCATCTTAATGCTCAGTGCATTATATTGAGTTGAGAAAGTATGTCGGACAGATAAGAGATTAGCCCACTCACACGGGTAATCGTCTCTATTTACTGTGTGATAAATAGAGATGAGACGGTTTTTAAGCTTATTATCTAGGTGATAATTGAGAGCTTAAGCTTAAAATATATATGTCGCCTTAACTAAGTATTAAGATGAGGACATGATAAATACTATGTCCGAAAGTAAAATAACCCACATATTTTACTTTATCTGTCTAAGATGCCAGATGTGAGTTTTGATGAATTATGTGAATGAGTAGATACGTGAACTCAAGTTAGACATTGGGTATGTCTGAACTATCATCTGTATGGTATTGATTATGTAGACATACGCTCCATGGGAAAGGAGTTAATACCGTAATACATATTTCATACTACGTATGCATGAAACGACCAATAAGAGTGGCAAAAGTTTGATCTCAACTTTTATGCCGTGTGAGACTCTTGAGGGAAATGAGTTTCTCGATTTTAGTCCCCTCAGGACTCTTACTTATTCTCAAGATTTCTATTTAGTGTTTGCTATCTTAGAATGTTGCCAATGGTCATGAGTTGATTCGATCTAATGGGACATTTCTAGAAAAGCAAGCTAAACTGAAATTGAGAGTTTGAAGGAAAGAGGAAGATCGATTTTGGAGAATCACATTGTTGTTTTTGTATTCACTGGTCGACCAATTATGACTGTCTTTGGGATAATCATAATTGTGAATGCAATATATATCATTGTTAAAAAGAGATCAAGAGAGATATAAATGTGATCGATCGATCTAGGGTACGCATACTAAATCTACTCGAGTGTGACGCCCATTATGAGCTGCTATATATTCCTAACAGATGTATGGTAACGAGCTCTCAAAGTATGCCGGTCGCACGGATTATTCACCAGTATGAATGTTGAAAAGAGGTTAAGAGAATCCTGTTCGGCCTACCATGTGTGAGTGGGAGATGATGATTTTAATTAAATAATCGGATGGGCCTAAGTTGGCCCGTTCGCTCATGTTGGGCCGAAAAGCCCGGCCCACAAAGTTAGGGCCCATGTATGGAGAGATATTATGAAGGGGTATGTTTTGCTTTATGGGGGACATATAAAAGGGGGGGAAGAGAGGGAGAACGTACCTTTTGGCAGAAAGTTACGTACGTTTCTCTTCCTCCCTCTCTCTCCCTCCAAAAAACACTCAAAAGAGAAAAGAAAAAGAAGAACAGTAAGCCAAAAAGGCGACCCCTTCTTCCTCCAAGGCGAATTGCTGTCATCGGATCGAACAGGACCGTTTTTCTCTTCCTCTTGACGTCGTTGGTGTTTAATCTGTGGCTAACAAGGTACATTCAATTCTGTGATGTGCCTTAGGATCGGTGATGCATATAGAAATCCCGGGCTCGTCTTCCGCGCAAGTTTAGGGGATCGATTTAGGGTCGAATCCGGTTTTTGGGGATCCGACAATCCCAACAGTAAGCAATAGAAATCTCATAAACCAGCAGTAAAAAGGCATGGCAGCTTCTGCAAAGGAAAGGTTAAACTCAAATGAACTCGCAGATAAGCGCAATCTCTTTTTGTAAGGAAATTGCCTTAATGACAGATTGATCGTTTTGGCAGTTACTAAAGCATATCTAAAGCACGGGGGTTACTTCCAGTAGAATGTTAGCATATCTAAAGCACAGGGGTTACTTCCAGCAGAATGTTAGTCTTACATAACAGACTAGAGGAGAGCTTGAATACCACTGTAAGATTGAGAAAAGAATCAGGAAATGCAAGGAAAAGGTTGAGCATAGTTCAGTCTTTTAGTTGAAAAAGTGCAAAAAATAAGAGCATTAAGTGAAAGTTTTTCTAGTGACATGAAACAATGCACAAACATCCTTATGCATGGAAAGCAATATAAGATCTCGATGAGCAGATTGCATGACAAGATTTGTAGACGAAGCATGACAAATATCTGATGAAAAGCGGTAAATAGCTCTCGTTCCATAACCCCATCAAAGTCACCCAATGGAGTTATGAAGGTACAACGCCTAAAAAGAACCCGAACCCTTGAGCCACACTCTCTGCAGCACAGACATCTCTCAACAATAGATGCCAATTCATCCACAATCACAACAAGCAAGCAAGAAGATAGGTTCTCTCACAGATTGCTAAAGCAATCACAAAGCTAAACACCAACCATTGCTTCCAAAACACCATTTCCAAGACCAAGCATGACAGTCCTTGACTCCGAAACAGATCTATAATCTGCATATCCAGTCAACCCTCGACTCACACACGAGCGTTCCACATCACGCATCAAACGCCATCAAACAAAGTTCCAGTGTAAGCAAAAACTTAATCAGGGAAAGCATTTTTTCCCCCATCCTACATTGGCCAAGATGAGAAACAGTGAAATGGCATAAGAGACATAAAGGTCGACTATGAGGGCACCATTTCATTGTCCCATTGAGCTCTCCAGAAACAAAACAAATCAACTAGTGTAAGCATCCACATTCAATTAGAGCCATTTATAATAAACTAGAGACACTGTCAAGCATAACTCCATCTTCCTCATAAGCCCCAATATCCTTGGACAAATTCACAGGTTAGAAGGACACAGGACCGGGGTCGTACTGTAGAAGTCAGATAACCAAAGGAAAAGAGTGGATGCGGACGAAAGCCGAAACATGAAAAGAGAGGTGAGAAGGGAAGGATTGATCGAACCTTGTGAGGAATCGCGAGGGAAGTTCCAAAGAAGGCCACGAACGAACGCCGACGTGAGCGGATTGAATAACGATGGAGATGCGCGACGGCGATTGGAGTTGCGGAATCGAGAGCGGAAAGGGGACGTGGATAAAGGAGGCGGGTCCGACGGGACGACTGGAGCAAATTGGACGGTCTGCGGAAAGCAACGGTGAGATGAGTGACGATTTGACCAGCAAGAGGACGGCGATAGCGACTGGAGTTGCAGAATCGAGAGCGGAAATGGGATGCGGACAGAGGAGGCAGGTCCGACGAGACGACCAGAGCAAATTAGACGGTCTGAGGACGACGACAGCGAGATGAGTGACGATCTGACCGACGTTCGTTTGATAACCGTATAAATTTCTATTTCTTAAAACAAAATTTTCCTTTTGGAGCAAGTGAGATGTCCATTCTTACAAATTTTATATGCTTATGAACCCATTGACCCAAATACAAAGTAAGAGTTTTTTTTTTGTTGGGTAAAGTCTCCCTTTTTTTTTCTTAAATACAAAGTAAGAGTTGTTATATCAAATTTTCTAAATTTTCACACAAAATTCTTTAGCATCCACCTAGATAGGCAATTATGGTCAAACAATATACTTATCAATAGTCTCCATACAATAGTAAAAAGACATCCATATGCATTACTCTTGAGCATGATAGTCGAAGGTTCCCAAAACTCTAGTAGAATGAAGGTGGGCAACCATGTTAGGTAACTGAATTTTTACAAATGAGACGCAATGGTTTCAATCCAAAAACTACATTTAAAATTGAAGGTGAACATGTGGACCACTTCTTAACATTCCTCTATCTCCAAAAAGAAATCCTAATGCTCCTCCAAACAAAGATACTCTAATAAATATTGAATAATTTGGTTCAACAAATTGAAACAGTCAACGATGTGGGATGCCATAGCTCTGTTTCATAACATTCCGCAGATATCATTTCCATGAAGAAACATAATTGAAACAGTCAACCATTTAAATATCCTTCCACTATGAAGAAACGTCACATAACTCTGAATTCATCTATCTATCCTCCCATCAAGTTGCGTATCAACCTGACACCCCTCCAGCATAGAACCACAACTCAAACTCGAGGTTACTCTACATAATTACAAAACTGAAAACGCTAGCCATGTCTCAATGAAATTACGGCAAACACCTTGTCTTTGCCGTCTTGTGTGGGAGAGGGAGATCAAATACAAATAACCCGAACTTCGACCCAACTTCCGTTTCAATCCTTATAATTGGGAACACATCGACCAGCGGACAATCATTCCCAAAAACGACCAGAAGAAACTATACCATCCGAAACGAAACCTCGAGCACAGGCTCCCCCAGGCACACTCATCCATCGAGAGCGTTCAACCCCAGCACAAATGCAATGATCAACTACTTCAGGCTTCACCTTACTCTTCATCCCTTAAAAACCCAAAAAAGGAAAAAAAAAAAAATCGCCAATCGAGCGCCTCGAGCACCGTGACTTCGGATTCGCAGCGAAAAGAGGGAAAGAGAGGGAGAGCGAGAGACTTGTAATCGGAGGCGGCGGCGCAGAAGTTGCCGGAGGTGAGGAGGGCTTTGGCGACGTCGATGTGGTGCTGGTCGTTGTCGAGGGTGTTGCTGTACTCGCTCTCAAGGGGGACGTCGTCAGTGGATCCGAGGGAGGTGTCAGAGGAGGAAAAGAGGTAGAGGTGTCGTTGGAGGAGAAGAGGGAGAGGGAGGCGTCGAGTAGAGGAGACGAGGGAGAGTCGACACGTCAGTGGAGGAAAAGAGGGAGAGGCAGAGCTAACCAGTGGAGGAGACGACGTCGAGGAGAGGAGGAGGAGGAGGAGGAGGAGGAGGAGGCAGAGACGTCGAAGGAGAGATGAGGGAGTCACCGAAATTAAATAGTTTTGTATGAGAAGTTATTTTAGATTTTTTCCTAGAAATAAGGAAATAAAAAATTTATAATTCTGATTTTTATTCTAAATTTATTTTTGAAATATAAATTTATTTCAGAAATTAAAAAGATACAATAGGTTTATTAAACGAATTTTTACGTGGTTGTCATGCACTCTCTAAGAAGCTTCTAATTTTTTTTTCTAAATCAATTTTTGGAATAGAAATCTATTTTAGAAATAGAAAAATCAAATTGCGTTACCAAACGGATTTCTGTTCCAAATCTGTTCAGAGAACAGAGAAACAAAGAAATCGAAAAACATAAATTTTATCATGTGCAGCCTCAGTTTCCTCCGATTTTTTATTTTATTTTATTTACAAAAACTCTATAAAAGTTTCTCCCTAAACTGTCAATTTTTCTCCTTTTGCGTTTCGTTTAATTATTCCTTAATTTTTTTTCGAGAATAATCTAAGGTTCAACTATTTTAATAAACTTTAATTGTGGGGATTCTAATTTGAAAGAATATTAATGAAATACATTTATTTATGATGTCTCTATGAAGTTGAATATCCACTAACTCCTTCAAACATACAATTTTTTTTTTTTTTAGTTCACGTCTTTCTTAAGGAAATTCTTTGGTTAACGTTATGAATCCTTTTACTATTATAATTATACTTAAGGTATGTTAGTTAACAATTAAATGATTTGAAATAAATTGTTTGGAACGTGTAGGTGAATATATGATGTATAGAATATGTTGATATCCTTGTTACCCAAGTGGCAAGGTATGGGGATATATGTACTTGAGATGTGGATTCTTGACATGATTATGAATTTATACTATGATGTATATTTGCAAAAGCTAAAAGGGTTACAATGTTGTATATGGTTTGGGATGCAAATGACTGAAAATATATAAAATATTATTGACACGTAATTTTTTTTTTTCCAAATATCGTGTTTATATATTTCTAAAAAAAATGGAACTTCTTTTTCTACAAAAATAATTCAAGTCGAATTTTCGAATATAAATTACTTAAGCACTCAGTATAATTTTTGAACAACTGCTTTGCCTTACCTATATGAACTACAGATCCTGATTGACCTAAGAATGACAAGGCAACCATTCTTACGGACACAATCCAGTGCTGAAGGATTTAACCACGGAAGTTAACAAATTGAAAGCTGAATGTGCAGCTCTTATCGAAGAATCTCGTGAGGTGATTTTATCTTCATCCAAGTATCCTGAGGTTCTAAATTTCTAATGTCCATTGTTTGCCTTGATGCTAATAATAACTTTGCATTACAACCAGCTGATGCAGGAGAAGAATGAGCTCAAGGAAGAGAAATCATCTTTAAAATCTGAAGTTGAAAATCTTAATATCCAGTACCAGCAAAGGATGAGGGTTATGTACCCTTGGGCTGCCATCGATCCATCCGTCGTCATGGGTCCACCCTATTCATATCCAGTTTCAATACCCGTCACTCCAGGTCTAATACTTACGCATTCACAACTTCAACCTTTCCCTTTCTTTGGAAATCAGAATGCAAGTGCTATTCCCGCTCCGTGTTCTACCTTTATCCCATATTCAATGCCTGCCAATCCCACATTTGAACGGCAGTCAACCCAATACGCTTCTAGTTCTCACGTGTCAAATAAAAAAGACTCCAAAAGCAGGTCTTCAGATCATCAAAGGGGCAGCGATGCAGAGCAAGATGAAGATTCAAATGACATGGCGACAGACCTTGAACTTAAGATGCCTGGAACATCATCACAGCAGGTTTTTCTTTTTTTTTTTTTTTTTTTTTTTTTTTTTTTTTTTGTATATTTAGAAACAGAGCTAGATCTACTCTATAAATTGGCACAATATGCATGGCGGTATAGATTATGCAGGACTTGACGTCCGGAGAAAAGAAGGGCAAGCAGACCTAGAGAAAGGAGATAAGTATTATTGATGAGAGCTAGTCGAGCAAGTTTTCCTCATCTCAGGCTTTTCCAGATAGTTCCTCCAATAGTGTTAGTGACAACCCGACGTCCAATAGATGAAGAGTTAAGTCCTTATTCTCCGTTAAACCAATAGTAACGCTAACTTGTGTAGCTTGTATCTTATCATTGGTGTCATGGTTGTAGTTTTTTCTGGCTCGAGAATATTTGATGTGCAGGTAGCCATGATCCTTAAGAAATAAAGGGACACAGAGCTTGCTGACTACATTCTCCTCCTTAAAAGAAAACAGTTTGGTTCTTAAGGACCTGGAAGATTGCCGATTTAACCTATTTTATAATGCCGCAATTTTCTTTTCCTGTTACAGGCCTAACTCACCTTCTAGTCCTTTCGTAGTTTGTACTCTAGTTAACCGAGGCTGGTCAGTTGTATATTATGTTGCGTTTGCTTAACTTATAGGGAATTTTTGTAGTTTATACAGATTTCAGAGCATATGCTTGAAACTTGAACAATGAGGGCACATTCATTACTTTTTTAAGGGTTTAGCTCCAGCAACTATGACATAATTGACTTTACCAAAAAAAAAAAAAAAAAAAAAAAAAAAAAAAACTATGACATAATTGATTGGAGCTCAGATTTTGCATCCAAACTATCTTGCGACTTTTGACCTGCCATGAGGCATAAGCTAGGTACTCCTGCATGAGTCACTCGCATCGTGTAGTAGTGATGCCCTGGTGGTTATTAGATAAAAAGTCTCTAGAGATGCTATCGTCAAGAGGTGACGAATCAGTGTACCAATGGAGATGCGAGCTAGCATACACTTTTGGGTATTCCCATCATCATTGACCGGAGCAGAAAAAGGCGAACTCTTCATGATCTGCGCATCACCTCCTACATTCGCCATTCTATTGGCCATGATTCAACGCGATGATGAATGGCTCTTGAAACCAAGAAGCGTCACCCATAACATGATCACTTTATTTTCGTTAATGGCTGCTCAGCATACATCTCTAAATCCTTCATAGAAAAAGAAGGCCTTACAAGTAAAAAAACATTGCCCATTTTGTAATAGAATAGGCCCTCAAATTCGAGGGCGTTAAATATACACTCGTAGCCTACACATCCCACACTGATTAGAAGATGTACGCCCGTATAGCCCTTCCCTCTCACCATGTAGACGACCACAGCAAGCAACCCCTCCAAACCTTCATCCTCAAGCACTTCTCGGCTAACTTGGGGTGCCATGCAAAATCCCTTGATACTAACTTTTGTACAGGGATTTCCACTGGCAATGCAGCGAAGCACAGGGGCGGTCATCATGGTTGGCTCGGCATATCTTGAGTAACCAATATACGTCTTGTGCTCCCTCTCTTTTTAACACCCAAAAGCTCTAGAATGGATCTATATCTTCCTCAAATTCCGATAACCAGATGGGCTCCGCAAGTTTTGAGAGCCCATGCTTGCAGTTCTTAATAGCCTTCTGAACTCTGATAAACTTATTTTCCCATCTTTGTCGACATCGGCTTCCTCTAGCAGAGGACCGAGGTGTTGAAGAAAAATCCCTTGTAAAGTTTTGAAGTTAACAAACAGCCTCGTCAGTAAAGTTTGAAGAATCCTAGACTCAGTCGGTTAAGTCTGAAGAGTTCAAGACTCAAGCATTTCCGTCTGAAGACAGTCAGACCCAAAGTTACGGTCTGAAGTTTTCCGTCTGAAGATAGTCAGACCCAGAGTTACGGTCTGAAGATCTCCAGACCCAATCAAAATCTGAAGACAGTTAGCGATTTTGCCAGGCTAACATCAGGTTATTTTTATGGTTAAGGAAATTAAGATCCGGATATTATCTTCCATAACTTATCCATGGAATATCTTTGGCTGTGATTGTGAGTTCGGAAGATTTTTTCTTTAGATTTTATCCATTGAAGATCAAGCGAATTTTTGAAAGGATTTAATTTTGGAAACTCAAGATCCTGATTGTATGGGCGAGCAGGATTGACGATCTATTTTCTACTTATATTTTGACAACTTGAAGATCACTTAAATTGATTCAGTCCAACGGGTTGATTCGATAAATTCTTGGAAAGTGCTAACGGCTATGGAGGCACGGAGGATATTTAAGGTGTGTCGAAGTTGTTCGAGAATATGAGAGTACCGATAGAAAAATTTCGAAGTTAGAATCTCTGATATCTCTTGTTCTCAAAATCTCTTGTGCTCAAAATTATGTATCAAAGAGAGACACTTACAGAGTAAAACAACGAGAAGCTGTAGAAGAGACTTTCTACTGAAGAAGTCTAGCTCGTGAATTGTAAAAACTCTCATTTGCTACATAGTGATCACAGCCAGTTGGCTGTCAGCGTGGAGAGTGGACGTAGGCTTACAATAAGCCGAACTACTATAATCCTCGTGTCAATTTTCTCTTACCCTACTCTATTTATTTTATGGATGCATGATTTATTCTTTTTTAATGTTATTCTCATACTTAAGTATATTTCCATCAACGATTCCAAAAGAATTCCATAAACACCTATTCACTCTCCTCTAGGTGTTCTTACTAGCCTTTATCAATTGGTATCAGAGCAGGTTGCTTATTTTATTGGAAGTGTCTATTACTTCTAAAGCTAAAGATCTATGGTTAGTATTTTGGCTTCAAGTTTGATTGAAGGCCAAAGCAACACCAGACCTCCCTACTTCGATGGAAAGGAATACAATGTATGGAAAAACAAGATGAAGGCATTCCTAAGATCCAAAGATCCTCATGAATGGGATGTAATGGAGAAATGAATTGTTCCTAAAGCTGCATTAACCACAGGGAAAGAATTACCTGATGGAGTGGGATTGTCACAAATCGATATTTCAAAGAGACAAGCCCTTGATGCAAAAGCTATCTACTCTCTATATTGTGCATTATCTCCTACTGAGTATAATAGAATTTCATATTGTGAAACAGCTAAAGAAGTTTGGGATAAATTGCATGTCACTTATGAAGGAACAGATCAAGTAAAAGAAACCAAGATCAATATTCTTCTTGGACAATATGAAGCTTTCAAAATGAAGCCAGGAGAATCCATCACGGATATGTTCAGTCGATTTACATAAATTGTAAATGGCTTGGCATACAAAGGACAGCCAATCTCAGGACCAATCAAGGTCAATAAACTGTTGAAAGGACTCTCCAAAGATTGGAATCATGTCAAGACATCCATAAGAGAAACACAGAGGATTATGCTTCTTTCTGTAGATGAGTTGGTCAGCACACTTCAATCATATGAAGTCGAGCAATTCAATGAGGAATTTGACACCAAAGGTAAGAAGTCAATTGCTTTAAAATCTAATGATGATTATGATATTACAGATTCAAAAGAAGACCTGAATGACGAGGAGTTGGCACTTCTGATTAAAAAGTTCAGAAGGTTGAATAGAAAAGGAAGAAGGTTCAATGGAAAGAGACAAAAGAATGAAAGATTTCAAAAGAAGTCAAATGAAGAAGAAGACACCAATAAGGATGTTGTTTGTTTTGAATGCAAGAAAAAGGGACACATCAGACCCAATTGTCCCTTATTAAAGAAAAAGAAAGGAAAATCAGAAAGGTTCAAGAAAGCACTCAAAGCTGAAACATGGAGTGACACTGAATGTGAAGAGAGTGAAGAAGAATATGCAAATATTTGTCTTATGGTTGACTCAAACTCAGAATCAGACTCAAACAGCAGTGTCAAGGTTAGAAATTTAAAAATTCCTATCAAAGTGTTAAACTACATTGATGAACTTTGTCTCGTCTTAAAGGCTCTCTTAAAAGAATTTCTGAACTAAAAAGAGAGAATTCCAAATCGAAACAATAAGAAAAGACTTTGGTTGAAAAAGTTGAAAATCTAGATAAATGTCTTGTTGTTTCAAAAGAAAATGAAATTGTACTCTCAAAAGAAAATGCTTGCTTGAAAGAAGATCTTTTGAAAGTCACAAAGAAATTTTCAATGGGATCTGAAAAATTAGATAAAATTCTTTCTATTCAAAGACCCTATTTTAATAAATCTTGTCTAGGAATGATAGATGAAACCATTCCTTTAATTGATTTTCCAAAGGTAAAAGAAAGAATTAAAAGTAGGCCTACAAAATCTTTTTATAAGGAACATTTTCAAAAGGTTTTTGTAAAGCCTGTTGGAAGAAATGCTCTTGGATGTTCAAAGTGCAAAGGTTTAGAACATTTTGAGAAAGATTGTCCCAAAGTTTGGAGACCTGTTAAGAAGAGTTGGGCAAAGACTGTTTATGGTACTAATAATGATGGACCCAAGAAAGTTTGGGTACCAAAGAAAACTTGAGTTTTTCATTTAAATGCAGGTCACTATCAAAAAGAAAATCAAGTGGTATTTGGATAGTGACTGTTCAAGACACATGACGGGAGATTCAAATTGTTTCACAAAACTCTCTCATGTAAAAGGAGGAAATGTCTCCTTTGGTGTCAATAACAAAGGAAAAATTGTTGATCGAGGAACCTTGAAGATAGGAAACCTTACAATCAACAATGTTTCTTTGGTTGAAGGATTGAACTATAATCTTTTGAGTATTAGTCAACTATGCGACACTGGATACAAGATCAACTTTCAAGAAGATACTTGTTCTGGAACAAGCAAAGATCTCTCACAATCTTTTACTGGACGAAGACATGGAAACATTTATTTGCTGGATATAAAGTCTGACAGCTCTCAATGCTTGATATCAATTCAAGATGAAGCCATTATTTGGCATAGAAAGCTTGGACGTGTCAACTTGAAGCAAATTGCAAAAGTTTCATCGAAAAGGCTTGTTCGAGGGCTTCCTAACCTGAAGTATCAAAAGCATGAATTATGCACTCCTTGTGTACTTGGAAAATAGGTTAGAAATTCTTATAAATCTATAAATAAGGTATCCACTAATCGTGTTTTGCAGCTATTACACATGGATTTGTTTGGTCCAACAAGAACTCAAAGTATTGGAGGTAAAAGATATTGTTTGGTAATAGTAGATGATTATTCTCGTTTTACTTGGGTATTCTTTCTCGCAAATAAATCTGAAGCTTTATCTTATTTTATTAAGTTTGCAAAGAAAATTCAAATTGAGAAAGGATATACAATTACAAGTATTCGAACTGATCATGGTGGTGAATTTGAAAATAATGATTTTGCTAAATATTGTGATGACTCGGTATTCAACATAATGTTTCATCCCCATACACTCCACAACAAAATGGAGTTGTAGAGAGGAAAAATCGTTCTTTGCAAGAAATGGCAAGAACCCTATTGATTGAAAGTAATATTTCTCCTCATTTTTGGGCTGAAGCTATTTCAACTGCTTGCTACATTATAAACAGAGTTTTTCTAAGACCTATTTTAGAGAAAACACCTTATGAACTGTTCAAATGAAAGAAACCTATTGTCTCTTATTTTCATATATTTGGTTGTAAATGCTTTATCTTAAAGAATTCTAGTGATCGAATTGGTAAGTTTGAAGAAAAATCAGATGAAGGAATTTTCCTTGGCTACTCAATGACAAGCAAAGCCTTCAGAATTTTCAACAAACGGACTCAGATTGTGGAAGAATCCATGAATGTGAAGTTTGAAAACTCAGTTCAAATTCAGACTCAACCTGAAGAGTATGAGTCTGGCCAAGCGTCTACGAATCCTCTTGAAGAAAATCAAACCTCAGACTCTCAGCTGCAAACCAATTCAGCAGCTCCAACTGAAATAGAATCTTATCAAAGTGACAAGTCAATTACAAATTGGAAGCATAAACCCAGTCACCCTACTGAACTCATCATTGGCAATATTAATGAAGGAGTTCGTACAAGGTCCAAAAGGCGTGAAGAATCTAGTGCTCTAACACTTGTTTCTGAGATTGAACCTAAAAACATTGAAGATGCATTGAAAGATGAAAAGCTGGATTGAAGCTATGCAAGAAGAATTGAATCAATTCAAAATCAACAATGTTTGGGAACTCGTTCTTAAACCAAAAGGTAAATCAATTATTAGTACCAAATGGGTTTTCAGGAACAAGCTTGATCAATAAGGAAAAGTGGTGAGGAACAAAGCAAGACTTGTGGCAAAAGGTTATATACAAGAAGAAGGAATCGATTATGATGAAACCTATGCTCCGGTAGCAAGGTTAGAAGCTATAAGATTACTTCTTGCTTTTGCTTGCTTTAAAAATTTCAGGTTATTCCAAATGGACGTGAAAAGTGCATTCCTAAATGGAATTATCCAAGAAGAAGTCTATGTGGAACAACCGCTAGGATTTGAAGATCCAAGAAAACCAAACCTTGTTTTCAAGCTGAAGAAAGCTTTGTATGGATTAAAACAAGCACCTCGAGCTTGGAATGAAAGGTTAAGTAACTTCTTAATCCAAAGTGGTTTCTCTAAAGGTAAAGTAGATACTACCTTATTTATCAAAAGAGAAGACAATGATTTAATACTTGTTCAAATTTATGTTGATGATATAATATTTGATTCTTCTAATGAAAAGCTTTGCAAGATTTTTTCGAGTTGTATGCAGAATGAATTCGAGATGAGCATGATGGGTGAATTGAATTTCTTTTTGGGACTTCAAGTCGGACAATTAAAAGAAGGAACATTTATCCACCAAGAAAAGTATGCAAAAGACCTCATCAAGAAATTTGGAATGGAGAATTGCAATAAAACAGAAACTCCTATGTCGAGCTGATCAAAGCTGGATAAAGATGAAGAAAGAAAGAGTGTAGACCAAAAACTCTACAAGAATATAATCGGTTCACTTCTTTACCTTACAACATCTAGACCTAATATTTTATTTAGTGTTTGCATTTGTGCTAGATTTCAATCTAATCCTAAAGAATCTCACATGACTGCTGTGAAGCATATAATTAAATATGTTACAACCACATGAAAGCTAGGTCTGTGGTATTCCAAAGAAGGAGACTTTACCCCCCTCGGATATTCTGATGCTGACCTTGCTGGCTGTAGAGTGGATAGAAAAAACACTACAGGTACTTGTCAACTACTGGGAAACATGTTGGTTTCTTGGTTCTCAAGAAAACAAGGTACAGTAGCTCTTTCAACTGCTGAAGCAGAATACATAGCTCTTGGGAGTTGCTGTCTCAAATTCTATGGATGCAACAACAATTGAGAGACTTTAGAGTTGAGGAATCGTGCACAGAAATCAAATGTGACAACACAAGCGCAATCAACCTCACAAAGAATCCAGTACTTCATTCAAGAGCAAAGCACATTGAAATCAAGCATCATTTCATTAGAGATCATGTTCAAAATGGTGAAGTGGTGATTCAGTTCGTTGATTCAAAAAACCAATTGGCAAACATATTCACAAAGCCTCTAGAAAAGACTCACTTTGAATCAATTCGCTTAATACTGAATATCGCAAGACTTGAAGAGATTCAGACTCAAAACTAGAGTCTTGAGTAGTTCAGACTCAAACGTAAGGTCTGAAGGTGTTCAGACTCAACGCAAAGTCTGAAGGTGTTCGACTCAACGTAAGGTCCGAAGGTGCTCGAGACTCAACGTAAGGTCCGAAAGAGTTCGGACTCGAGGTAAGGTCTGAACATTCTCGCACTCGTCTTAAAGTCCGTTTGCGTATTTCGATATTCTTTTTGCATTAACTTTTAATTGCTTTTTGAAATATCATTATCTCTTTTTATTCGATGTCTGACATATTTTTATGACAATTTACTTTTTTAAAATTGGCAGTTTTTCTCTTTTCTTTATTTGCGACGGTTCAGTATCTTCTTTTTATCTTTTCTTGCTATTTATACTTTCGAATCGTCATCTTCATCTGCTACAACATTTTAAAATCCATCTCGTTTATTCTTGCTTTCATAACCCTAAAAAGCTCCATTACCGTCCCTGTTATATTACTTTACTCGGCAAAAATCCATCTTTTGTTTGCGAACAAGTTGAGGTTTTGCTTGCGATTCAAGAATGTCTTCTCGAAAATCTTCAAGACTCACCGGTAGGGGACCACAAAGACAGCAAGAGGATCCTATCAGGGTGGACCTCACAGGTGAAGAATCTCCTCAAAGGGAGACTCAAAGTCAGCATTTTGAGGAAGAAATTACTGAAGCAGCACCGGTAAGAACCCTAAGACCAAAGCTTGCATTTGATGTTTATAATAGGCTGAAGGTTGCGGGTATAGACCTAAAGATGATCGAGGATTTTCTGAAAGAAAGAGGATATAAGAGTGAGTATATCTTCTTGCGAGAGATGGAGGACTTAAAAATTGTTGAAAAAGGGACTGCTCAAAGAACTCTTGAGAATATTCCAAGTGATCCGCTTTATAGTACTGCAAACCAGCCATTGGACAATGATGAGAGACTTTTCTCTCAATTCCAGCCACGAATGGGTGTGGCTGTGAATACTGTTTGCCCTCAAGGCAGTCTTTTTCGGTCTAAAGAGCATGAACGGATGTACACCAAGTTGCTGAAAAGAGGTATTGTAAATTTGAGGAGCGTGGACTTTGATTTCCTTGACTCACTCAAGGTAAATCTTAGGGAGAAATTTGCGAGGCTACAATTGGAGAGGTTTTGCACAGACACGACAAATGCCTACCTTGAACTGACGGCATATTTTTATTCGAATTTGTCATTTCTGGATGCAAATAGGTTGTCCTTTACTTATATGGACAAAGAGTATATTGTTGATGTTGACATTCTGGCTGATGTTATTGGAGTGGAAAGAAGGAGTTTCCAACCAATCAAAGTGTCCACAGCCTTTGCTACCCTTGAAATTGTGCGTGATAGAAATGTGGAAGGCAAAATATCCTACACAAGGATGAATGCCTCAAATGTGTTGCTGCACAAGATCATCATCAACTGTATCAGGCCAAAGACAACCTCCAAAATCGATGTCTCCAAAACTGAAGCCAAGCTGATGTTTGCTCTCAACCAAGGCAGGCCCTTTTCACTCCCTCATGTTATCCTATTCCACATGTACCGAACTGTGCTTAAGGATAAGGGTCAATTGCCTTACTCGTCTATCGTCACCAAGTTGTTCAGGCATTTCAAAATTCAGATCCCTGCACCTTTATGCCTGACAAATTTAAGCTTGATGCTTGTGGGTTACAAGATGGTGATGAAGATGAAGATTCCAGAGCTGAACACAGCATTGGAAGGGTTGAAGGTGAAGACACCCTCAAAAGAGATCGCCACTGCTTCTACCAAGAGAAAGGGCAAGGAGCCCATGGCTGTCACTGAGAAAAAGTGAAGGAAAGTCATCCTGCAAGATGAGGATGATGAAGAAGATTTTGATGATGCCATGACTCTTTCTACTCTCTCAAAATTGAGGAGCACAGTTAGCTTGAGAAGAATGCCGGAGAGAGAGTAAGGAGAGAAGCAGAGGAAAAAGAAGAAGCTGAGAGAGTGAGAAGAGAAGAGAAAGAACAGAGGAAGAAAGAAGAGGAAAGGAAGAGAAAAGAAGAAGAAGAAGAAAGACAGAGGAGAGAAGAGGAACAGAGAGAAGAAGAGGAAAGACAGAGGAAAGAAGAAGAGGAAGCACGGAGAAGACAAGAAGAAGAGGTGAGAAGAGAAGAGGAAGAGAGAAGGAAGAAAGATGAAGAGGAGAGCAAAGCTTAGAAGGATATGACTGAAGGATTTGAGTCATCTTTTGCTCACTCTGGGAAAGAGACCGAAATGCATCAAAGTGCTGAAATGGAGTTTGGCGAAGAATATTCGACTCCACCCACTGGCATCAAAACAAGGGGAGTTGCTGCTGATCAAGGAACAATATCGCCATTACATTATAGTGATGTGAGTATGTCAGGTGCTGATGCTGAGGATATCTATGCATCTCATTCCAAGAAATTGAAGAATCCTCTCCATCAAGAAGGGAAAGGGCTGAGAAGGATGCGCTAAGTTTTCAAACTCCAAGAACCGACTCGCTGGTCCTAGTACGGGTAATGCTAACTCAACAAAGCATTTTCACAACCGTTGGATGTTATCTTTGGACCTCAAGAAGCAAGTTTTTGGAATGGATTATGAGTTGAGGGATCTTAAGAAGGCGATGCTGAGTACTTCCATGTCCATGCAAGATCAAATTGATGCACTCAGAGTTCAAGTGGAATCAAATGAGAAGGGTGCAGAGTTGATTTCAGTTAAGGAAGCTCTTGCAAACCTTGAGAAGACCGTGCAATCGCTCAGCAAATTCCATCTTGTTCGCATGCCAGAGTAGCCCTGATTTTTTTTTAACCCACTCTTTTCCACTCTACCTCCTTTTGATGGGACAAAAAGGGGGAGAGTTTTGCAGATTTGAGATCAAGATTGATTTTATTTTGAACTTTTATTTTGTTTGCTTTAGATTGTTTTTATTCATGACTTTGAACTTTTGGTTTGGATTTGATTTGGGTTGTCTATTTGAACCTCTATGACTTTATGCTGATTTGATGTTTGGATCCTTAGACTTATGAATTTGCAGGATCATTATATTTGTTAGGATAATTGTTATTGGACTAACCTTTTTTTGTTTTGCAGAAGTAATCCTCAAAATATACATGAGCTTTCTTTGCAGGTTATAAAATTGCAAATCTGCCGAGGTGTTTTGTCACCATTAAAAAGGGGGAGATTGTTGAAGAAAAATCCCTTGTAAAGTTTTGAAGTTAACAAAACAGCCTCGTCAGTAAAGTCTGAAGAATCCTAGACTCGTCGGTTAAGTCCGAAGAGTTCAAGACCCAAGCGTTTCCGTCTCGAAGACAATCGGACCCAAAGTTACGGTCTGAAGTTTTTCAAAAAATGTCGAGACCCGAGTTTACGGTCTGAAGATCTCCAGACCCAATCAAAGTCTGAAGACAGTTAGCGATTTTGCCATGCTAACAGCAGGTTATTTTTATGGTTAAGGAAATCAAGATTCGGATATTATCTTCCCTAACTTATCCATGGAATATCTCTGGCTGTGTTGTGAGCTCGGAAGATTTTTTCTTTGGATTTTATCCGTTGAAGATCAAGCGAATTTTTGGAAGGATCTAATTTTGGAAACTCAAGATCCTAATTGTATGGGCGAGCAAGATTGATGAGCTATTTTCTACTTATATATTCGACAACTTGAAGATCACTTAAATTAATTCAGTCCAACGGGTTGATTGGATGAATTCTTGGAAAGTGCTAACAGCTATGGAGGCACGAATGATATTTAAGGTGTGTCAAAGTTGTTCGAGAATATGAGAGAACCGATAAAAAATTTCGAAGTTAGAACCTCTGATATCTCTTGTTCTCAAAATCTCTTGTGCTCAAAATTATGTATCAAAGAGAGACACTTACAGAGTAAAACAGCAAGAAGCTGTAGAAGAGACTTTCTACTGAAGAAGTCTAGCTCGTGAATTGTAAAAACTCTCATTTGCTACATAGTGATCACAGCTAGTTGGCTGTCAGCATGAAGAGTGGACGTAGGCTTACAATAAGCCGAACCACTATAATCCTCGTGTCAATTTTCTCTTACCCTATTCTATTTATTTTATGGATGCATGATTTATTCTTTTTTGATGTTATTCTCATACTTAAGTATATTTCTGTCAACGATTCCAAAAGAATTCCATAAACACCTATTCACCCCCCTCTAGATGTTCTTATTAGCCTTTATCACGAGGGAGCCTTTCAAACCTGTCTGCTGAAAAGGGCATGGGAGCATCATGTCAAGGTTACACGTTAACATGTTGAGCCATTTCTTTGTACCAAGCAACATAAAAAACCTGCGCCACTACTTTGTGCAGAATATACAACAAGAGGCAATACATTCGGCTAGTATTTTCAGATGAGACAATAACCAAATTATAAAGGTCACAAGCTGAACAGTTTCTTTATGTGAAGCTGCAACAGAAAGTAGCTATGCTACTATTTTGTGCCCAATATGCAAAAAGACAGACAACTTATCCCAACTTTTGGGCAATTTTGCAAGAAACAAACTTCAAGCTCCCAAGAGACAGGGTCAAAATTCAGTTACAAATTAAAACAAATACATTTAGCCCTGTCTATGAAATTTAATTTTTACTCTACCCATACCCATAGTGACACAAATGAGAACTAGAGAGCAAATGAAAGTGGAAGGGATAAATAAATGAAGATAGTCAAACTTACTAGTCGAAGTTCTTTTGGGGTTATATAACCATCACGATCAATGTCAAATTTCTCAAAAGCGGCCTGTGACCGCAGCTGCCACTTCTCTGAGTCATGTTCCTCCATTTGATGCACATGAAGAGTCGCTGCAACAAATTCAGTAAAATCCACTAGCCCATCCGTGTTGCTATCGATCTACATGAAGGAAAAATAAAAGAGATTCTTATGCACCATTCAGGACTCACATGTTTGTGCAAAATCTGCAAGCTTGGCAGCAGCTCAAGCAAGTTTTCAAAATGACGAAACATGAAGCAAGAACTAAACGGAAGCTTTAAGCATCGAATATGAACAAAAGAGAATCACCAAAACAATAAAAGAAGAAAGTGAAACTGACAGAAATGGTATTCCACAAATCCACCAGAAAAACAAATCTCAATTGCTAATACACAAGGAGAAAACAAGGCCATAACAAAGGTAAAGATAAAAGTTACCACTTGAAGAATCTCTAAGACACGTGGTTCCTTCATCTTCCAAGGAAGATCCTGAGGAAGGGCCTGCATGCATACAACACTCATGATCACAATGTAATTAAAATATTCATCAGAGTGAATGTGGAATGAGAAAGGAATGGATACCTCTCTCATTTCTTCAACACTAATAGAACCATTTTTATCTACATCAATTGCAGCAAATTGATCCTTGAGGTCAGCAAGTTCCTCTTCATCAAGTGTGCTTGCTAGTGCCTGCAAGCAATATTTGTTAGACAATGACATGATATAAATCCTTTCCTCCTTCAAGAAATCTTATAGAGCAATTTCGTTACCCATAAAGCAAATTGTTTTAGTTGACTGTACTTCACAAATTGTCTCATATTGTTCAAAACTGATATATCAATAGGGATATCTGATGCATTTCCTCCTTCTCTAACCCATGGATGTACTGAAAGTTGCAGCAATGCATAAAGATCAATGTTAAGAGGAAACAGAAAATCCTCAGTTCCAAAGAAAATGAAAACCTCAGTTTTCAACCTCAATACTAGACTTGCAGCCTTTTACATGCCAAATCTCATGCCATCCAAAAATTCCAGTTCGATAAGCGATTCAAGTGGGCTTGATCAGAAAGACTCTTAATATGAAATCTCATTTCTTCGCAGAGAATATGGAGAACCAATAAACAATCCACAAGAAAGAATAGTGTCCATCTCTCTCTCACAGATCAACAAGAAATAAGTTGCGAGAATATATGTACACACAACATACATAGGACATTGTAAAGTTTGATTTAACCGGCAGTGACTAAAGTTGGGAAAGGGTAGTGTCACCTCAACAAAAAAATAAAGAAAAGGGACACCAAGAGGAGCAACCATGATTTTCAAAATGCTCCATTTATCCAGTCTTTTCATTTCCACAACCATATAATGGGCAAGCTATACACACTGTTCACTCAAAAGTTCGCAACCATGCTCTACAGGGACCTGGATAGCTTCAGAGCTACCTAGCTTAAGGTTAGCACTCATCCTTGACGATGCTTTAAATATCATGATCATACAAAACCATGTACATGATCAAGTCTCAGAAAATTGACTCTGTTATTCAGTACCAAGTCCATTAGCCTCATAAGTCCTCATAATTCGAAGTCTCTTCACAGAATTCACGAACATCCTGATATAAAAAGTTTAATTCCAGAATCAGATAGAAAGGATGGATGCATAGAGAAAAACTTAACTGAAAACACATACATAAATATCAATTTGTCGAGCATTTTCTGTCACATCACCTAGTCAGTGCTCTTCTAATATTTTGCACCAACCGCTTGTATCCACACAACCCCAAATATCCCAGAAGAAAAGCCATTAAGTATTAAAATAATGGTTCTCTTCTTCTCTTAATCTATGAGGTGATGTGGAAAACAGAAGCTAATCGATTTGTCGCTACTTTTGCTAGAACTTTGTAGGATCAATCAACATCTATCCACCATGAATCCCTTTCTAGATGGAGAAACGAAGGAAGCAACTCTTATTGCCATCAAATTGGCAACAAAAACCACTGACAGCATTAGAACTACTGGTAAAAATCTAAGATATGCATAATCTGCAGGATAGCAAGTAGATTCCAGACTAGCAGTGTACAAATACTAAAGCCAGGAAAGTATCTATAGGCTATACAACTCCCATTCTTTTCTTGTATGTACTGGCACCAATCAGCCAATCCTCAATAGTGCTTTGCCAATCCTCAATACTACTTGACAAGATCTACACAAATGAGGAACATGCAAGCAGCTCTTCGAGCACTGCCAAAATAATGGGTTCATGTGAAGACATCCCAAAAGAAATATTGAATAAAATCATTCCAATGTTGATTTACATCCCGAAAAAAGAGTGTTCTTGCGATACTGAGTATGCCAAATGGAACATAGTCCCTTTTGAATATTAGCTGTTACACTTCTATACTCTCAAGCGGAAATTTTCACCCATAGGTGAAAAATGTTTGAAGCTCGGAGCTTGAAGTAATGTTGGTCGCATCTCGCAAGGTTTGATGCTCTTCACCAGCACCCATCGATCTGACTTATTCTATTACTTCAATTATTGACTAAGAAAAGAAGTCCAGTTGATTTCAATCAATCGCTCCGATTGAGTGCTCTTTTACTTCTAACGATCCCCGTGTCAATCGAATCCTCGCCTAGGTTATTCATGTTTGCATCGATTGATACGATGACTAAGGACATCTTATGCGTGCATGAGAAAAGACATATGTCATGTGTTGACGTGGATGAACCGAATGGGAGTGCGCGTTATCATGTTTCTTATCACCAATGATGATGTCCGTTGGCAGAAACCACATCGTGGAGCAGAGATTGGGTCGTGCAGCATTTTCCTTCTGTTTTTGTAATGTCCATCTTTCAAATCAACATCATGATTTGGACTTTGACTTTGGCACCCACTCCAGAGGAGGGACACAACAAGGAACTCTTTTAAAAATAACAGGCTAAAGGGGCGTCGACCCACCTCCAAGAATTTTCTGGAGTATTTTCACACGGAGAAAGGCAATAGGTAGAGCAATACAACATAATTTGACATCAGGGTGCACTACAGCCAAAAAAATTGTTTCTCATTTCATCAACATTTTGGAGGCTTAAACCATATGATGGAAGGAGATTACAAACCTATAAGGCACGTCATAACCATATAATTAAGCAAACACTTTGGTTAGATGTGAAGGGATCGGCACTGCAGGATATCGATCTTACCCTTCTATCATGGTTTGATAAGTTGATGGATTTAGAAGATATTTAGGTTGTAATCAGAGCTCAGAAATCTACAACATGAGATAGAGATGGATGGATATGTGTATATAAATACGGCCTTTGATACAATTGACAATTTTTTTCCTTTCGGAGGAAACCCCATGATGACCGTACAATATATCCGATTATTAGTGTGAATTACAAAATGTTTTGTTGCGTATTAATAAGAATCTTAGATGGTTTTAGGATTGAAGTCAAAAGCAGCATGAGCCAGAGAGAGAAATGAGGGTATAGGAAAGAAGAGAGAGAGAGAGAGTGCCACTTTTTTGCGGTGCAGGTGGGACAAATTCTTTAATAGATGGAGCTAAATATGACACGTGTCTCTTATTGAGTGGACTAGTGTAGATATAATGCGTCACTATTCTTGTACGCACTATTCTCCCGGGCATAAACTCATAGCAAACGCACAGTGTATGGATTGGCTTTTGAGGTCACGTGGTTCGAATGTCGGATGTAGATTTTCCCATGGTGTGAACTATCCTCTCAGCAATAATACATTTGCTCATGGTGGGAATAGCTGTAGACACCAATATGGGCATGCCATCTCCACTATAAAGTAAACACAGAACCCCTCCCGTTACCAAACAAGTTCACTCAAGAGCTAAGGATGGAAAGGTCAGGCTCAAGCAAAGCCAAATGCGTCACAGGCAACAACGGAGAGGCCGAACTAAAACTCTGCAACGCCGAGAGTAGACGACCCGGTTGGATTACATTCCCATTCATCATAGGTCTCTCTCTCTCTCTCTCTCTCTCTCTCTCTCTCTCTCTCTCTCTGTGACTAAAACTAGCTTTATTAGTATGAACGTCTGAAACGTGTCTGCCGTGATGAACTAGGCTTGGCGGCCTTGTGGAGCATGGGTGGAACTGGATGGATGACGAACTTCATTGTGTACTTAATCAAAGAGTTCAATGTGAACCAAATTGATGCAGCGCAGATTTACAACGTGATCAATGGCTGTGTCTCCCTCCTCCCGATCCTCGGTGCAATCATAGCCGACTCCGTCCTAGGATGCTTCTTGGTCGCCTCCATTTCTTCCTTCGTAGCCTCAATGGTATGATAGCATCCCAACCTCACGATCTTGCTGTTGACGGCTTCTCTTTTAATTGCTAAATTAGACGGTGTTTGATAATAGTGGGCTAATTGCAAGTAATATAATACTTGGAGTTTGTAGATTATCACATGGTTTTGATAGTGAACTGATCAAGAGCACTAAAAACGAAATGAATAAGAAAGAAATTCTTAATAAGGGCACGTTTGGTAAAGATTATGTTCCCGGGAGTTGATTCTGACAAGAAATGATTATTTTTGATTCTGTTTTCGGAAACTGATTCTGAGTAAAAGAACGCGTTTGGTAACTGTCCAAAATTTCTTATTTTGGAATAGAATTGCATTTGCCGACGACCTCACTGGAGTGTCGCCAGCCCTCGTCGGCCAAGCCTTGTTGGTGGCCAGGCCGGCCTTGCTAGGGCTGGGCAAGCCTTGCGGGCCTAGCCTCGGCGAGGCTCGGCCTCGCCAGATCTGGTGAGGTCGAGCCTTGCTGGTGGACAGGCGGGCCTCGCCGGGGCTGGGTGAGGCTCGCCCGGCCACCGGCGGGGCTTCTCGCCGGTGGCTTGGCTTGCCTCTGGCGAGCTCGCTGGTGGTTGGGCTCGCCTCTGGCGAGCTCGCTGGACCGGCGGCGGGCAACCGGTGGCGGATGGCGGCGGGCGGCGGCGGACGGCGGCGAGCAGCGGTCACAGGATGGCGGAAGGGAAGAAGAAAAGTTTCACTGTGTTGATGCTTTTTTTGATTCTCGGACGCAGAATCATATATTTTTTTATTCTCAAATCTTATCCAAAACTGATTCCGGGAACAAAAATTTTACCAAACGCGATTCTGTTCCCAAACTGATTCTAGGAACAAAAAATCAGAATCAAGCAGTATTGGGATGGCTACCAAACAGTGCCTAACTGTAACAACCTACCTCCTAAGCAATCTTTGCTCATTTTCAACGTTGGAGACATTGAACAATGGGAGGTTGGATCGTATGTATTGGTTGCTTGCTGAAGCTGGGATGGTGAATTTTGGGTATTATCTCGTATGCGCAACATTGTACAAGGGAAAAGACGAGAGTTCTAGTTCGAGTCCTCCGATGACTGATGATGCTGGTGAAAAATAATTGAGGTCCCGAATGCGTTTGTCCATGCATGCTTGGATTAGTCTACGCGTACTTCATGTCTACTTTGACAGAATAGTGTTGTTAATTTGAATGCCCGCTTCCTAATCGAAGAACTTTTCAATAAAAGTACGTGTTCGTTTTATCTGATATATAAAATTAAGACTTAATACCCTAAAAAACCCCAAATTGGTATATCTGTAATAAATTTATCCCAAATTTTTTTTTTGATCACTAAGGGCCTGTTTGTTTGTGTTTATTTTTTCTGTTTATAAACACTATTCCTTTTTTTTTTTTTTTTTGGTTCCGGGGAGCAAAAAAAGAACAAAAACGCGTTTGTTTGCGTTTTTGTTCCAAATCTATTTTTTTGTTCTCAGGAACACATTTGGAACAGAAATAAGAAATAAGAAAAACATGTTTCTTGTTTCCGGAACAATTTTTAAGAACAAATTTTCTCTTTCATCTCTTTTTCTTCTTCTTCTTTTTTTCTTTTGGTCGGTCATCGGCCTTAGCCATGGCCAATGATCGACCGTCGAGGGATAGTGACCTTGCTGGAGCGTCGCCGGCCCCTGACGAGGCTCGGCCTCGCCATGGCTAGGCGAGCTCGAGCTCGCCCAAATTCGGCGAGGCCGAGCTCACACAGCCACCGACGAGGCTCGACCTGGTCGGGCCACCACCAGGCGGCCATGGCTAGGCTGAGCCTCGCCTAGCCATGGCGAGGCTCGACCTCATCGGGTCACCGCAAGCGACGCCAACCCGGAGGTGGCCCGGCGAGGCTCGGCCTCACCGGTGGTCGGGCAAGCTCGGCCTTGCTGATTTGGGCGAGCTCGACCTCGCCCGGCCAAGGCGAGGCCGCAGCCCTCATCGGAAAAGGAAGGAAAAAGAAAATAGGAAATAGGAAAAATGAGAAAGAAAATAGGAAAAAATAAATATTAAAAAAAATTAAAAGAAACAAAAAAATTATACAAGTTTATCAAACATGTTTATGTTCTTTTTATATTTTCGAAACAGTTTTACCAAACGCGTTCTTTTGTTCAAAAATTGTTCCCTAGAGTAGAAATATATATTTTTTATTTATGTTCCCTTAAACAATTTTTAAATAGAAACATAAACAAACGCACCCTAAAAGTCTCAAATTGGTAGGCCTTTGGGAAATTTATCCCAAACCAGTATATTAGTGACAAATTTATCCTCTATTAGTTTTCGTTAAATTTTACTCTGAAATTATTAAGTTAAATGATATGTGACAGTTAATTGATATATCTATTTAGGATTTTATGCTCTATTTGTCACAGTTTAATATTTTTGTGATATTAATACAATTTAGTGAATGGTATGTTTGTTACAAATTTATCAATTTAGGGTTTTTTGCAGTCAAATAAATTATTTTGGGGTAAATTTATCATAAATGTATCAGTTTCGAGTTTTTTTTATTGTCAATCGGGGTAAATTTGTCACAGGTATACCAATTTGGGGTTTTTCATTGTTAAAAAAAATAGTTTTTGGTAAATTTGTCACTGGTGTATCAGTTTGGGGTTAACCCTAAATTAAAGCTGAGGTTGTAAGAGAATGTTTGCTTATTTGCCCATCACATGACACTTGATTTTATTTATGTGATTGTCATGTGACAAGACACATAACTTTATAACACACCCGCGTTCGCTTATCGATTTCTAATCTCCAAGTTTTGTTTTTGATTGACTTTAAATTTCAAAACATGAAAAAAGAAAGAAAAAGTTTCAAATTTATTCTCCATATATAACATATTTACCATTTGCAAACTTCTAATTTTATTGGTTAAAATGTCAAAAAAATACATAAAGAGAGAATTAACTAAGATTTAACATAATTTAAAAGTTTAAGATTGAATTAACTATCATATAAGAATTTTAGGACTCTCTAGATAATTTTTCCTATAGGAAAAGGATGGTTTGAAAGAACTAATTGAGATTGATCTAAAGACATGACTTAATGAATACTTTCTTGGAATTAACAACAATGTCTCCCAGTTCTTCCTAAATGACTCTAAGCATTGAAAAACTTATTCTAAATAATCAAGCTAATAATCAAAGGCTAATTCATGTATGAATTTCGTGACAAATTTCTTATTGGATAGGTGAATGGGATCTTCATGTGTCCCAATTCATTCACAGTATACCATATTATTCTAGTCACCAAATTAGTTGATATGTGCATGAAATGAGCCATGGAATATCATTTTATCATGAGAATAGAAATGAGTGGTCATCATTTAATTTGAATACCAAAGTGTAATCGAATCCAATTCAGATGCCATCGTCTTATCTTCACGATAATGGTTCTAATCCATATTCCTTGCGCATGCCTTTTGCTTGTACGGTATGTGAAAGTCGAGCATTTTGATGGGGAGCATCGCAACTTCTGGCCAGCAGTGCAATGCCTCGAATAATATCTTTCACGAATCCTTCATTTCTTAGCCATTCGTTGCGAATTGAATCATCGAACGGTCGTCGTGAAGTGATATCTCTCCACAGTGCAACGTGTAAAAGTTGAGGATGTTGATGTGGGAGCATCTCAACCAATAGATGAGCAACGCAATGCCGCTCTCTCGGGAATAATTGATTTCTCAACCGTTCATTGTAAAGTAATGTCGCTCCGCAGTACACTTTGTGAAAGTTGAGCCTTTTGATGTGAGAGCGTATTAAACATTAGAACGGCAACGCATGTCTCGAATAATATCCCTCAGTAGTAATTTATTTATCGACCACTCATTGCACATGAAGTCGGACATTAATCACAAAATGTTTAAGCCGGTTAAAAATGATGATGTTGTATGTTTAATATCCAGGAGAGGACACGCCAGTGATTTAGTTAAGGAAGAAAAACTGAGAAAATGGTTAAGTGGTTTAACAACAAGCGAGAAGATTTCAACATCTGCACAGGTTGAGAAAATGTCTCGAATTTGAATTTGTGAAGAAAATCAGACTAAAGTAAGTTTTTTAGTTTGACTGGTTATTAGAGTAGGTTTCCTAGAAGGGTTTCCTATTTTTGATCCAAATATTATAGTCATAAGAAGCGGGTCATTTTCATGAATGTCATCCTACAAATGGGTCTTCAAGCCAATAAATCTTGTGATAAGATTTGTAGATTCATTCGTGAGATTGAAACCTTGTATGGTATAATTTGGTATTAGGGAATACTGAGGGTGTTTGAGTGATTCAGGATATAATTATAATCTTTGTTATGTTTCTTGATTTGTAATGAAATATGTGTTGCTTTGATTGTGAAGTAGGTTCCATCAACCAAACCACGTAAGCCTGGTATCTAATTTATTTCCTTATTCTATTAATTGAGTGTTGAGCATTTGTCTTTCACTAGACTAGATATGAGAGTCGGGCTTGGTTGAGTTGAACAAAATATAAGGTGATGAAAAAGGGAAAAGTGAAAATCAATGAATTTGTTGCGAAGGTTTGATTTTTTGGAAAACGCAGATTGAGCATTATTCATATCAAAAGAATCTGTACTTATCTCTATCTAGAGAGAAGCGAGAGTCAATGAAGCAAGTTGATTGGGATTGGCTGGACAAACAAGCATTGGCTGTTTTCCGACTAAGATGGGCTCAAAATGTTGTGTTAATATTATGAAAGAAATGACCACCGTGGGATTGATAAAAACATTGTCGAACATGTAAAAGAAGCCCTTTGTGATCAATAAGATTTACTTAATATGAAAAGTTGCACAATTGTAAGTCGGATGTTGAGTATATCAATGAATTTAATTTGATCGTTAGAAAATTAAGTTTGGTTGATATTAATTTCAATGAAAAGGTATGTGCTTTAATTTTATTATTCTCATTACCTAATAGTTGGAGCCCTACTCTTACTGCTTTACCTAATACATATGAATCAAGAAGCTTAACATTTAATGTAGTTCAAAATTTGATTATGACTGAAAAACATCCGTAGGATAGAACTGGGAGAATATGTGCATATTATTTCAGTGGCAAAGGTAGATGAGAAACTAGTATTTGTGTTAGCAAAAGTATGGCAAACAGAGGAGTCGTAGTTAGTCTAGGGTACTAAGTGTTGTTAGTTGAAATTGTGGCAAGATGGACAATAAGGGAAAGAGAATTAGAGCCGAGTCACCAATGACATAGCTACAATAATTAATAGCGTCTTGAATGGTGAAGGTCATGTTTTGTTTATCATTGAGAAGTTGTTTCACTGATGGGTTATGGATTTTAGCTATTTTCACGCTATACTAAATAGGTGCTAATTTACTATTTATCGATGCACAAATAGTGGTAAAGTGCAGTTGGCCAACAATGCTAAGTACAATGTTGTGGACATTGATGAAAATAGAATTAGAATGCATGACTGAAGACATTGATTGGAGTGGGGCATGTTCGAGAATTGAAAAAGTATCTGATTGCATAGACTGTTTGCGATTTAGTTGATTGTTGGGATGCTTCAAAAAGGTGGAGCGAAAAAGGCTGTTCGAGACGCTTCGGTGTTGAGTAGTCTCCATTAGTTTCCATTAGAGATGGTGAGATTCATGTACCTTTAAGCACAATCAATCTGATATTCAGATTGTCTAAAAGCTCTGGTTGGTACCTGCAATGCACGCCCTCTACCAAGAAATTACCACATTTTCAAAAGCACTCTAGAGACCATGTTGTCAAGAATGGTCTAGGAAACGAAATGAACGGCCATTTCACTGCTGCTGCTTTGTAAAACTGCAATAGGTTCAGTCCCCGTTCTCCAGACGAGTCATCAGTGTCAATGACTTTAGATGAAGCTAATGGCAAAAGTCAATTGTACCATTTTGATAATTTTTAAAAATTTTGATTGGATAAATTTAAAATTTGATCCCATCTTCCGAACAAGATTTAGGATTTCAATTTACATGTGCCCCTAATAATAGCCACACAACAATCCCAAAAATGTTATGTGCTTCAATACAAAATGGCATAACCATAACACAGTTGTAGTTGTACCAAAAAGATTCTAAAAGTTGCTTAGTGAGATAAGCACGTATACAATAATGAGAGTCCCCACCTATCTTGGACCATCCCAAGAGGCTCACTGTGTCCTTTTCCCATACTTTTAGATGTTGGTTATGGTGGCTCGAGTCATCAGCTCGGAGCTATCGGTATCTAGTGAGGCCACTTGTTTTGACAGGGATTCATAGTCATGCCTTCTTAGTCGGATACAAAATGATTGATTGATTGTCGCTGTTGTTGTTGGTGTAATAGTATATAGCACTAGCAGTAATGTAGTAATGCCTTTCATTTTCAGGACTTTCTCTTGTTGAATTAAAGAGAAGGGATCTTCGTGTGTAAGATAATAAAAACAGCTGTTGACACCAATATGGGCATCTCCACTATAAGTAAAGACACAGGCTCTTCTATTACCCAACAAGTAGACTCAAAGAGTTAGAGATGGAAAGCTCAGCCCCCAGCAAAGCAAAATGCATCACAGGCAACATCGGAGAGGCCGAGCTAAAACTCTGCGATACTGAGAGTAAACGAGCTGTTTGGAATACATTCCCATTCATCATAGGTCTCTCTCTCTCTCTCTCTCTCTCTCTCTCTCTCTCTCTCTCTGAGTAAACGAGTTTCATTCGGGTGAATGTCCTAATCATGTTTGCTGTGATGAACAGGCGCAATGGCCTTGTTGATGTTGGCGGGAAACGGATGGATGGCAAACTTGATTGTGTATTTGATCCAAGAGTTCCACATGAACCGAATCGATGCGGCGCAGATTAACAACGTGGTCAATGGCTGCTTCTGTCTCCTCCCGATCCTCGGTGCTATCATAGCTGACTCCTTCCTCGGATGCTTCTTAATCGCTTCCATTTCTTCCTTCATAGCCTCAATGGTTTGATAACATCTCAAACTCACAATCTTGCTGTTCACAGCCTCTTTTGATTGCCGAATCATACTGTCTTTGATAATAATCAGCTAATTGCAAGTAATATAATGCTCAAGGATTCACACGTTATCACGTCATTTTCATAATGAACTACCTAGAACATTAAAACAGAAAAGAATATAAAGAAATTCTCAGTAACATCATATGACAACCTCTTTTCCAAAGGAATCTTTATTCTTTTTGATGTTGGAAACATTGAGATTACTGAAGAGCACACATCTCTTGGCCTCTCTTGCAGATTTGTCTTACTGAGAATCTTGTCTCTAATGAGTTTCTTAAAATGGGTTCTCTCACAACTGACTGATCGATAGCGTTTCTTTTTTGACCAACTTGCCGCTTGCAGGGAATAGTTCTTGTATCCTTAACGGCAACGCTTAATTCGTTGAGACCTAAGCTGTGCGGAAACAACAAATCAAGCTCATGCAAAGCCCCATCGAACCTTCAGTTCGCTGTGCTCTACGCAGGGATATTTCTAGCAACACTTGGAGTGTCCGGAGTGAGGTTCACCATAGCAGCATTCGGGGCAAACCAGTTCGAAAGCCAAAAGGATCAATCAACTTTCTTCAACTGGTTCTTCTTTGCACAATACGCCGGTTTTGTCCTAAGCGGTACGCTGATCGTGTACATCGAGGACAGTGTGAGTTGGTCCTTGGGATTTTGGTTATGTGTCGCTGCGAACCTCATTGGGCTCGTGGTGTTCATCGCGGGAGATCGATATTATCGCCACGAGACACCTCAGGGGAGTCCATAACTGAGCTTAGCTCGTGTCCTCGTTGCTAGTATTCGGAAACGGAAGCTTCAGCTCCCACTGACGAGTGACGGGTTCTATTACGGCCCCCATGGACAGGATAATGAGGTGGACGTACCCGCTGGAAAGAATTTCAGGTATCTACAACAATATACATGGCAATGATTGATGAATATTTTATCTTCCCATATAGATAGGACCAATAATCATGATGTCTAGAGATAATTTCTTTAGCCAAATAGTGCCTGATTTGATTTTTTTCTTCTCTTGAAACAACAAAAGAACGGAAATCAGTTTAAGTAATTTTTTTTGTTACTAGGAATAGATTTTAAATAGAATTAAGGAATAAAAAAAGAAAGTCATTTCTTTGTTTGTAGGAATAACTTTAGAATCAAGCTCATTTGTGTTCTCTTTTCTTTTCTTCTTTTTGTTATGTTCTTCTTCTTCCTTTAGCTAGTTGTCGGCCTTGGCGATGGCTAGCAACTAGCTAGACAAGGGCTAGAGGCCTCGCCAACCCCTGGCAAGACTTGACCTCACTGACGGCTTGGCGAACTCGACTTCACCCAACCATTGCGAGAGACTCGGCCTTGCTGAGGGTTGGCAGCGCTTTGACAAGGTTGTCGGCCTGGCCGAGACCAACAATCGGCTAAAATGATGAAGAAGAAGAAGAAAAGAAGAAAAAACAGAAAGAGAAAAAAGTAATAGAATTGTTAAAATTTAAATCACAAAAGAATTTAAGATCTTATCAACACATTTTTATTTTGAGAATAGAAATTTTGGACAGTTATTAAACATTTTGAAATACTTAGAAACTCGTTCAGAAAATAGAATTAAAAAACATAAAAATTATTTTTGAAAATAAGATAATTACCAAATGCCCTTTAATGGTTAAGGAACAAGGATGTGTGTTCAAATAGGCACCTGGCGGTTTGGTTCAACGCCTGTGCAAACAGTCTGAAATCAGAACTACCCACCAAGACTTGGACTCGAGCCAGCTCTTGGACTTCTTGGTCATTAAATAAAGCCCAACAAGAAAGGTGGATGTGTATGATTAGCCCAATAAACGTGCAGAAGTCCTTTCGAATTCGGGCATCCAGCTACGCAGCTACGATACAAACATATAGGCGAAATCAAAAAGTGTCAAGAGACATGATGATACAGATAATTCACAATAAGATTGATCTGCAATCGATTCCTTTTCCCTTTCACAGGTTCTTGAATCGTGCGGCTGTGAAAATTGATGGAGACACCGAGTCCGACAACTCCATCGCCAAACCTTGGAGGCTATGCACAGTGCAACAAGTGGAGGACCTAAAATGTGTGGTCAAAATGTTGCCACTGTGGTCAAGCGCCATCTTCTTGAGCACCCCAATCGCTGTCCAGAACAGTATGACAGTCCTCCAAGCCCTAACCATGGACCGCCACGTAGGACCCCGTTTCATGATTCCCGCCGGTTCCGTCCTCGTCATAATCATGATCTCCGCCTTGGTCTCCCTCGCTTTGATAGATCGCCTGCGCTCCCGACTCCCACTGTGGAAAAAACTGACCGGTTCGCCCCCAACAGTATTCCACAGGATTGGTGTGGGTCATCTCCTGAATGTGCTCGGCTTGATTGTATCGGCACTAATCGAGTCTCGCAGGCTTAGGACATCCCATCTCCACCATCTCCAAAATGTCAACAATCCCACTGTCCCAATGTCTGCACTGTGGCTATTCCCTCAGCTGGTTCTGGTCGGAATTGGCGAAGCATTCCATTTACCGGGACAAGTGTCGTTGTACTTCCAAGAATTCCCAGCGAACTTGAGCAACAGTGCGACGGCGATGGTTGCAGCGACCATCGGGACTGCATATTATCTGAGCACTGTTGTGGTTGATCTGGTTCGGAGGAGCACTGGGTGGTTGCCGGAGAATTTGAACGACGGGAGGTTGGATTGTATGTATTGGTTGCTTGCCGGGCTTGGGATGGCGAATTTCGGGTATTATCTCGTGTGCGCAAAGTTGTACAAGGGAAAAGATGGAAGTTCTAGTTCGAGCCTTCCGATGACTGATGATGTTGGCGAAAACAAAATGAGGCCTTGAATGCGGTTGTCCATTCATGCTTGGATTAGCCCTGTATATTTCATGTCTACTTCGACAGAAAAATGATGTTAATGTGAATGCCCCTCCCTAAATTGAGGATTACTTCCATAAAAAGATTTATAGTTAAAGCCGGAGTCGTGAGAGAATGATATCTCATTCGCTCGCCGCGTGAACTACGCTTTGCTTATGTTATTGCTAGTGGCAAGATGCTCAATATGAATTTATCACGTGGTCCACATCAGACTAACGAGAGTTGCTCATTGATGTATAGTTGGATTAAATTTTGAGATATGAATAAAGAGACAAATTTTTTAAATTTATTCTCAAAGATATAATTTACATGTGTTTCCCAAATTTCCATATTTTATTAGATTAAGGCCCTGTTTGTTAATGTTCTTTATTTCTGTTTTTAAACAAAATTTCTGTTTTTTTGTTCGAAGGAACAAAAAAAAGAATGTAAACACGTTTATTTGCGTTTTTGTTCCAAATTTATTTTTTTGTTCCCAGGAACACATTTGAAATGAGAAATAAGAAACAAGAAAATCTTGTTTCTTGTTTTTGGAACAAAATTTAAAAACGGATTTTCTCTCTCCTCTATTTTCTTCTCTCGTTTTTCTTCTTCTTCTTTTTTTCTTTTTTTTCTTTGGCCGGTGGCCGGCCTCGACTAGCTCGCCCAGCCAAAGCGAGGCCGACCTCGCGTCGGCCTGGGCGAGCTTGAGCTCGCCCGGCCAAGGCGAGGCCTAGCCTCACCCGGCCTACGGCCTTGCTCTGGGCCGGCAAGCCTCGCCGTGGTTGGGCGAGGCCCCGGCCTCGTCGTCGCCGCCGCCGGCCATGGCTAAGGTCGACGACCGGCCAAAAGAAGAAAAAAAAAAGAAAAAAAGGAAAAAACAAATAAGAAAAATAAAATAAAAATTAAAAAATTAAAAGAAATAAAAAAATTATACAAATTTACCAAACGTGTTTCTGTTCTTTTTCTATTTCGGAATAAATTTACCAAACGCCTTCTTATGTTTAAAAATTGTTTTCCGGAGTAGAAATACTTTTTCAATTTCTGTTCCCTTGAAGCAATTTTTAAACGAAATGTTACCAAACGTTTAAAACTTACCAAAATGCAAAATGCAAGAAACCGAGGATATATTTTATTTGTCAACAGATTATTGTAATCGAAAGTATAATTTAGGTTATTTAAGCAATTCAATCTCAGTTTCTTGCTTTCAATTATTAGAAAATTAAAAAGAATATATTATCCTATTTCTTCAACATAATCAAAAAACTTTTAAACTCATTAGAAAATATTAAATCACAACTCCATTTAAAACAAATGATTAATACTTTAAAAAACTCCAAACCGGTATATCTCGTGACAAATTTACCAAAAACTAATTTTTTTAAAAACAAAAAACCTAAAACAGTACACCTTTGACAAATTTACTCTAAATTGGTACAGTTGTGACAAATTTACCCTCTGTTAGTTTCTGTTAAATTTTATTATCAAATTATTAAGTTGAATGACACGCCACAGTTGATTGGTATACCAAATTTTTGGGTGAATCACATAAGATTTGGCTAATGGATTACTAAGCCTAAACTTAGCTCGGGCTCTCCCAAGTCCATACCAATTCGCAACTTAAGTTCAAATTCTTAACATGTAAATGATTTTCAATTAGGAGTCGCTACTAATATATTTTTGGTGGGTCGATTAGAAACACAAGTAAAGTAATAGGAGATTTACTTTACTTCTGCAAATCAAAGATTTTTGGGTTCAGGCACTTGATTACATTAGATTTTTCTAATGCCCTTTCAGTACCTTGCTTTTTATTTAAAAAAAAAAAGGTTTCGCAAGCAGCTTGAATTAATTTTAATTTATCTCCCTAACATGTGATGTGTTCATGCGGATGCGCAAACAACCGATTTAACATCCAAGTAAAGCAATAAATAAATTACAGAACTTACCTCATAACAACGAAAGCATGTGCATTGTTAGATCAGAATTCACATCAACAGTTCTATATATAATCCTTTACCAAAAAAAAAAAAACAGTTCTATATATAATTTCTAATTAATACGCAATTTCGGTTTTTGTTTTTACTTATTTAATGAAAGTCATGTAGTGCAATGCATACTGCTAATTTAATATGAAATGATATGACATAGTAGTATAGCCTAAGCTATATGACATGAGTAAAAGAGATGCAATAATTAAATATTCAATCTAAATTAATCTAACGACTCAATTCTAATGATAAACAATTTCTAATTAAATAGACCTATCAATAATCACTCAATGACGTAAATATGATCTTTTATTTTCCTAACAAAAACATGTAATCTATCTAGGAGAAATTATCTAAACATATAATATGGAATCCTAACATGCAATGACGTGCAAAGAATGCAATAATTCACATGATATACAGCATGCAATCTAACATGCGAATTATATATCAGCGATATTTAGTAAATGACCTAAGCTAATGACGGGAAAAGATTAATGTCACTATGCTAATATGTCATGCAATACCCTACATATAATGAATCAACTAATCTTGCATGTCACATGCATGAGTGATTTTTTTTTTTTTAAATTAAAATTGAAAATTAAGTGTGCAACCTAAGCAAGTAAAAACTAGCATCCTAAATTAATTGATCTCTTTTGATTTTTTTTTTTTTTTTAAATTCAAAATAAATAAATTTCATATTTTAAATATGCAAAATATCCGTAAAACAAGAAATATTCTAAAACTAACCTAATCCTAACTCAGATATGTTTTGGACCTTTTCTTTTACGAAAATAAAATTGATTAACCAACACGACAGTAAATCGGATAGGATAGGATTAATATCCACAATTTGACGAATCATATCGCACACATGAGATCAGGTTGGCCAATTTTAAACTAAATCGCGAATCGAATCTCGGGCGTGAGATTGGATTGTTAATTTTGCAAGAAATGAAATGGGCTAGTGAAAACCACCCGCCGTGGTGGCTCCGCTGGATAGGCTTCAGGCTTCCTTTCGCTAAGAGGTCTGGAGTTCGAAACCCCTGCGACGTAAGTGGCAGGGAGACTGGCGTGAGACATTGGTGACTTACTCGGTGGCATGTGTGTGGTGGCTAGCACGTGTCGCCCCCAGTGGTTTATCTCCGGCTGCCGGCCGTGCGGGGTTCCCTGGGTCATCAAAAAAAAAAAAAAAAAAAAAATGGGCTAGTGAATCAACCTAGAGGGGGGTGAATAGGTTGTTGCGGAATTCTTTTGGAATCTTTTGCGATGCAATACGTTGATATCAAAGATATATCAATAATAAACAGATTACGTATTCGCAAAGTAAATAGAGTAGGGTAAGAGAGAATTGACACAAGAATTATAGTGGTTCGGCTTAGACCAAGCCTAGTCCACTCTCCACGCCGGGCAGCCTAACCGGGCTGTAATCACTATGTAGCAAAAGAATGCCTTTTACAGTAGACGGATTAGACTTCTTCAATTGACAGTCTCTTCTACAGCCTTCTGCTGCTTTCGCACTATATCTCACTCTCTTTGATACACAATTTGAATATGAAAGACTTTAAAGAACAAGTGATTTTGGAGATTCTAACATCAAGATATTTCTACCAGTCTCTCCTTGTTTCCAAGCAACGTCGATCCACCTTAAATAGTCTCCGTGCCATCATACCCGTTGCACTTACCAAAACATTCATCCAATCAACTCGTTGGACTGAATCAATTTAAGTGATCTCCTTGTCCCGAAAACGTAAGTAGACAGCAGCTCATCAATCCTGTTTGCCCATACAATCAGGATCTTGAGTTCCCAAAATTAGATTCTTCCAAAAATAATCTTGATCTTCAACGGATAAAATCCGAAGAATCAAATCTTCCAAGCTCTTGATCACAGCCGAGATATTCCATGGTTAAGATTAGGAAATACAAAATCAAATATCTATCTTTCCGTAGTCATAGGAATAACTGCCGCCAGACTTGTAAAAATCGCGAACTGTCTTCGAGACTTAGATTTGGGTCTTGAGGGTCATCGACCGAAACCGAGTCTTGAAGGTCTTCGACGGAAACCGAGTCTTGACCGACTTCGACGGAAAAACTTCAGACCGAAATTGGGTCCGACTGTCTTTGAAAACCTTTAGACCTTGACAACTTCGGACGTAGCCGACCGAGTCTTGGAGTTCTTAGACCACACTTTGTTGAGGCTGTTTTGTCAACTTCAAAACTCCAAGGGATTTTTCTTCAACAATCTCCCCCTTTTTGATGGTGACAAAACCCTTGACAGATTTGTGAATTAAAAACCTGCAAGGAAAAACTTATATATATTTTGAAGATTATATCTGCAAAACAGAGTGTTAGTCCAATAATAATTATCCTCACAAAATATAGTAATCCTGCAATCAAATTCACAAGTCTAAATCAAAATCATCATATCAGCATAAGGTCATAGAAGTTCAAACAACCCAATTGAAATCCGAAATAAAACAGTCTAAATAAAATCAAACTTCAAAAAAAAAATCTCCAAGCTTCCTCAGCTTCAAAAAATTTCAATCAAATCTTCAAAACCTGCAATCAAATTTGCGCAACTCTCCCCCTTTTTGTCTCATCAAAGAGGTAGAGTGAAATGGAGATAAAGTTTTGAAAATTTTTAAGGGGCCTGCAGTGGAAATGAACAAGCTGAAACTTGCTAAGTTCCGGTGACTTGTCAAGTTTGGCAAGATTTTCCTTCACCGAAGCCATTCCGCACCGGTCGATTTGACTCCATTTGTGCTCTCAGTGCATTGATCTGTTCTTGCATGTTCACTGAAGTACTCAGCAGTGCCTTCTTCAAGTCTCTCATTTCAAAGTCCATCCCAAAAACCTGCCTTTTTAAGTCCAGCATAACATCCAACAGCTGTGAAAATGCTGTGGAATTGGCATTGCTTCCACTTGGACCAGCAGAATGGGTTTGAAAACTCGGAGCTTCCCTTTCAGCCCTTTCCTTCTCAGCAGGTGAGGATTCTTCATGCATTGGGAAGTGTGATGCAAAGACCTCCTCAGGGTCAACATCAGACCTACTCACATCACTAAAATGTAGTGGCGATATTGTTCCTTGTTTTGCAGCAACTCCCCTTGAATGAATGCCAGTGGGTGGAGTGGAAAATTCATCGCCAACATCCATATCAGCACGAGGATGTTTCTCGGTCTCTTCCCCAGCAAAAGATGGCTCAAATGCAGCAGCCATATCCTCCTGCATTTTGCTTTCTTCCTCAGCCTTCCTTCTTCTTTCTTCTTCTTCAGCTTTCCTCTGTCTCTCTTCTTCTCTTCTTCTTTCTTCTTCTCTTTTTCTCTCCTCTTCTTCTCTTCTTCTTCTTTCCTCTTCTCTTCTCTGCCTTTCCTCTTCCTTTCTTTTCCTTTCCTCTTCTTTTCTCTTTCTCTCCTCTTCTCTTCTCCTTTCTTTCTCTTTCCTCTGTTTCTCTCGCTTCCTTCTCCTCTCGCTTCTTTTCTCGCTCTCTCTTCAGCCTCGTTCTCCGGATTACATGGGGCTCCTCATCCTAGAGAGAGTGAACAAAGTCATGGCATCTTCTTCATCCTCCTCGTCTTGCAGGATGATCTTTCTTCTTTTCTTTTCAGCCATGGGCTCTTTGCCCTTCCTTTTTGATGAAGCAGTGGGAATCTCTCTTGAAGGTGTTTCCCTCCTCAACCTTTCCAATGCTGCAGTCAATTCTGGAAATTTCATCTTCATCACCATCTTCTCACCAACGAGCATCGAATTCAACTTTGTTAGGCACAAAGATGCAGGGACTTGAATATCAAAATGCCTAAACAATTTGGTGATGATTGATGAATAAGGCAGCTGACCCTTATCCTTCACCTTTGTCCTATACATATGGAAAAGTATGACATGTGGAAGTGAGAAAGGTCTGCCCTAGTTGATGGCAAACATCAGCTTTGCCCTCGTTTTGGAAACATCAGTCTTCGAGGTCGTTTTTGGCCGGATGCGGTTGATGACAACTTTATGCAACAAAACATTGGTGGCATTCATCCTAGTGTAGGATATCTTGCCTTCAACAGATCTGTCTCGTACAATATCTAATGTTGCATAGGCTGTTGAGACTTTGATTGGCTGGAAACTCCTTCTTTCCACACCAATGATGTCAGCCAACAAGTCAACATCAACAATATAATCTTTGTCCATGAAAGAAAAGGACAAATGATTTGCATCCAAAAAGGATAGATTCGAGTAAAAGTAAGCTGTCAATTCGGAGTGGGCCACAGTCATATCCATGCAGAAATTTTCCAATTGCAACCTAGCAAACTTCCCTCTCAAATTAATCCTTATTGAATCTAGGAAGTCAAAATCCACACTCCTTGGATTGACCACTCCCCTTTTTAACAGCTTCGCATAAACTCGTTCATGTTCCTTCGACTGAAATAAACTCCCCGGAGGACAAATAGTGTTGGCAACCACACTAAAACGAGGCTCAAAGTGAGAGAAAAGTCTCTCATCATCATCTAAAGTTTCAGCAGGAGCATTCTCAAGTGGATCGCTCGGAATATTTTCCAGCGTCCTTTGTGCAGTGCCTTCACCAACAACCTTTAGCTTTTCCATCTCCTTCAAAAATGCATACTCACTCCTAAATCCCTTATCCTTCAAATACTTTTCGATCGTCTTAAGGCTAACCTTCCCTTCTTTGAGCCTTTTATAGAGATCATAAGCTACATTTGGCTTAAGAGTTCTTACCGATTTTGCTTCGGTAACAACTTCCTCAGAATGTTGACTCTCCGCTTCTCGTTGAGGCGAATCTTCCTCCGTTAGGTCCACCCTTGGAGGACCCTCTTGCTGTCTGTGTGGTCCCATGCTTGCAATTCTGGAGGACTTGCGAGACGACATTCTTGTAGAGCAAGCAAAGTTTCAACTTGTACGTGAGGAAAAATGGAAACTTTGAGGCGAAAAAGGGACAAAATGGAAATGGCAAAAGGAGATTTTTAGGGTTTTGAGAGTGAAAGAGTATGAAGTTGAATCGCAATGGAGCTGAGAGTAAAAGTGACGGTTCGAGAGTATAAATAGTGGGAGAAAAATCACCGGAATACGAATTGTCGCCAAAAAGTGAAAGAAAAGAACTGCAAAAAATAAACCGTAAAAAGAAAACTGCCTTTTTTTTTTGAAAATGTAAACTGCCATTAATGCATGTCAGAAAAAGAGCAAAAAGAGATTTTGAAATACTGAAAAGTAATTACCAAAAATATGTTAAAGAGAGAATACGAAAAGGAAATTCGTAAAAAAAAAAAAAAACGAGTCGACGGATGTTCAGACTTTACCTTTGAGTCTGAACCCTTTTCAGACCTTACCTTTGTGTCTGAGCACAATCAAACTTTACGTAGAGTCTGAAACGCTTTCAGACCTTGCTTTGAGTCTGAGCCGTTTTCAGACCTAGCGTTGAGTCTGAACCACTTCCAGACTTAGCAATGAGTCTAAACCACCTTCAGACTTTAGCGATGAGTCTGAATATCTTCAAAATTCACAATTCCTAGTCTTGAATAAATTGATTCAAAGTGAGCCTTCTCTAGGGATTTTGTGAATATATCCGCCAATTGATTCTTTGAATCTACATGCTGAATTACAACATCTCCACTTTGAACATGATCTCGAATGAAATGATGCTTGATTTCAATGTGCTTTGCTCTTGAATGAAGTATTGGATTCTTTGTGAGGTTGATTGCACTGGTATTGTCACATTTGATCTCCGTATGTGTTTCATCAACTCCAAAGTCTGTCAATTGATGTTGCATCCATAGAATTTGAGAGCAGCAACTTCCAAGAGCAATGTACTCTGCTTCAGCGGTTGAAAGAGCCACAAGACCTGTTTTCTTGAGAACCAAGACACCATCTTGTTTCCCAATAATTGACATGTACCGTAGTGCTTTTTCTATCCACTCTACAACCAGCAAGGTCAGCATCAGAATATCCAAGAAGAGTAAAATCTCCTCTCTTAGAATACCATAGTCCTAGCTTAGATGTAGTTACAACATATTTAATGATACGCTTAACAGCAGACATATGAGATTCTTTAGGATCAGATTGAAATCTAGCACAAATGCAGATACTAAACAAAATATCAGGTCTAGAAGCTGTAAGGTAAAGAAGTGACCCGATTATACTTCTGTATAGCTTTTGGTCTACACTCTGCCCTTGTTCGTCTTTATCCAGCTTTGATGAGCTTGACTAGGAGTTTCTGTTCTCTTGCAATTCTCCATTCCAAACTTTTTGATAAGGTCTTTTGCATACTTCTCTTGATGGATAAAAGTTCCTTCACTTGATTGATTGATTTGAAGTCCCAAAAAGAAGTTTAGTTCTCCCATCATGCTCATCTCAAATTCGTTCTACATACACTTTGAAAAATTCTTGCAAAATTTCTCATTAGACGAACCAAAGATGATGTCATCAACATAAATTTGAACAAGTATGAAATCCTTGCATTCTCTCTTTATAAATAGGGTAGTATCTACTTTACCTTTAGAGAAGCCATTTTGGATTAAAAAATTGCTTAACCTTTCATACCATGCTCGAGGTGTTTGTTTTAAATCATATAAGGCTTTCTTCAGCTTGAAAATAAGGTTTGGTCTTTTAGGATCTTCAAATCCTGGTGGTTGTTCCACATAGACTTCTTCTTGAATGACTCCATTTAGGAATGCGCTTTTCACGTCCATTTGGAATAACCTGAAATTTTTAAAGCAAGCAAAAGAAAGAAGTAATCTTATAGCTTCTAACCTTGCCACAGAGCATAGGTTTCGTCATAGTCAATGCCTTCTTCTTGTGTGTAGCCTTTTGCTACAAGTCTTGCTTTATTCCTTACCACTTTTCCTTGTTGATCAAGCTTGTTCCTGAAAACCCATTTGATACCAATGATTGATTTTCCTTTTGGTTTAGGAACTAGCTCCCAAATGTTGTTGATTTTGATTTGGTTTAGTTTTTCTTGCATTGCTTCGATCCAGCTTTCATCTTTCAATTCAATGCATCTTCTATATTTTTTGGTTCAATCTCAGAAATTAGTGCAAGAGCACTGGAAGCTTCTCGTCTTTTAGATCTAGTACAAACTCCTTCATCAATATTGCCAATGATGAGGTCTGAGGGATGACTTGACTTTTGCTTCCAATTTGTAGTTGATTTGTCAATTTGGTGAAGCTCTTCTTCAGTTGGAATTTCTGAATTTGTTTGAGGTTCTGCGTCGAGGCTTGATTTTCTTCATGAGAATTTGTAGACACTTGCCAGACTCTAAATCTTCAAGTTGAGTCTGATTTTGTAAAAAATCTTCAAACTTCACATTCATGGATTCTTCCACAGTTTGAGTGCGTTTGTTAAAGACTCTGAAGGCTTTGCTTGTCATGGAGTAGCCGAGGAAAATTCCTTCATCTGATTTTTCTTCAAACTTACCAATTCGATCACTTGAATTCTTTAGGATAAAACATTTACAACCGAATACATGAAAGTATGAAACAATTGGTTTCTTACCTTTGAGCAGTTCATAAGGTGTCTTTTCTAATATAGGTCTTAGGAAAATTCTATTTATAATATAACAAGCGGTAGAAGTGGCTTCAGCCCAAAAATGAGGTGATATATTACTTTCAATTAAGAGAGTTCTTGCCATTTCTTGCAAAGAACGATTTTTCCTTTCTACAACTCCATTTTGTTGTGGAGTGTATGGAGATGAAAAATTATGTTGAATACCATTGTCATCACAATATTTGGCAAAATCATGATTTTCAAATTCTCCACCATGGTCAGTTTTAATACTCGAAATTGCATATCCTTTTTCAATTTGAATCTTCTTTGCAAATTTAGTAAAATGAATCAATACATCAGATTTATTTGTAAGAAAGAAAACCCAAGTAAAACGAGAATAATCATCAACTATAACCAAGCAATATCTTTTACCTCCAATACTTTGTACTCTTGTTGGCCCAAATAAATCCATGTGTAATAGCTGCAAAACACGATTATTAGATACTTGATTTATAGATTTAAAGGAATTTCTAACCTGTTTACCAAGTACACGGGGAGTGCACAATTCATGCTTTTGATACTTGAGGTTAGGAAGTCCTCGAACAAGCTTTTGGATGATACTTTTGCAATTTGCTTCAGATTGACATGTCCAAGCTTCCTATGCCGAGGATGACTTCATCTTGAATTGATATCAAGCATTGAGGACTGTCGGACCTTATATCTAGCAAATAGATATTCCCATGTCTTCGACCGCAAATGACTCGTGAAAGATCTTTGCTTGTTCCAGAACATGTATCCTCTTGAAAATTGATTTTATATCCAGAATCGCATAATTGACTAATACTCAGTAGATTGTAGTTCAATCCTTTAACAAGAGAGACATTGTTGATTGTGAGATTTCTAATCATCACAGTTTCTTGACCAACAATCTTACCCTTGTTGTTACCACCAAAAGAGACATTTCCTCCTTTTATATGAAAGAATTTTGTAAAACAACTTGAGTCTCCTGTCATGTGTCTTGAACATCCACTATCCAAATACCACTTGACTTTCTTCTTGAAGGTAACCTGCAATTAAAAGAAAGACTCATGTCTTCTTTGGTACCAAGATCTTCTTGGGTCCATCATTGTTAGTAGTATAAACAGTCTTTGCCCAGCTCTTCTTAATAGGTCTCCAAACTTTGGGACATTCCTTTTCAAAATGATCTACACTTTTACATCTTGAACAAGTAAGGGCATGTTTACCAACAGGCTTTACAAAAACTTTTTGGAAATGATTTTTATAAAAAGTTTTTGATGGCCTATTCCTGATTCTTTTCTTTACTTTTGGGAAATCGATCAAAGGAACAGTTTCTTGTGTCATTCCTAAACCGGATTTATTAAAGTAAGGTCTTTGGATAGAAAGAATCTTATCCAACTTTTCAGAACCTATTGAAAATTTCTTTGAGACTTTCAATAAGTCTTCTTTCAAGCAAGCATTCTCTTTTGAAAGATCATTCTCATTTTCTTTCGAAACAGCAAGGGACTTGTCTAGACTTTCAACTTTTTCATGTAAGATTTTTTTCTTGTTGTTTCAGTTTGGAATTCTCCCTTTTCGTTCGAAATCCTTTTACGAGAGCCTTTAAGACTCAGACAAAGTTCATCAATATATTTTGATACTTTGGTAGGAATTTTTAGATTTCTAACCTTGATACCATTGTTTGAGTCTCGAGTCTCGAATCTCGAGTCCGAGTCCGAGTCCGAGTCCGACCCGCGTCCGAGTCGAATCCGAGTCTGAGTCTGCCATAAGACATATATTTGCATATTCTTCATCACTCTCCTCACATTCAGTGTCACTCCACGTTTCAGCTTTGAGTGCTTTCTTGAACTTTTCAGGTTTTCCTTTCTTTTTCTTTAATAAGGGACAGTTGGGTCTGATGTGCCCCTTTTTCTTGCATTCAAAGCAAACAACTTCTTTGCTGGTATCTTCTTCTTCATTTGATCTCCTTTGAAATCTTTGATTGTTTTGTTTCTTACCATTGAATCTTCTACCTTTTCTATTCAACCTTCTGAACTTTCTAATCAGAAGTGCCAATTCTTCATCATCCAAGTCTTCTTATGAATCTGTAATATCAGAATCATCATTAGATTTTAAAGCAATTGACTTCTTACCTTTTGTGTCAAATTCCTCATTGAATTGCTCGACTTCATAGGATTGAAGTGTGCCGACCAATTCATCCACTGAAAGAGGCATGATCCTCTCGTGTTTCTCTTATAGATGTTTTGACATGATTCCAATCTTTGGAGAGCCCTCTCAACAATTTATTGACCTTCATAGGTCCCGAGATTGGCTGTCCTTGGTATGCCAAGTCGTTTACAATTTCGTAAATCGACCGAACATATCCGTGATGGTTTCTCCCGGCTTCATTTTGAAGGCTTCATATTGACCAAGAAGGATGTTGATCTTGGTTTCTTTGACTCGATCTGTTCCTTCATAAGTAACATGTAGTCTGTCCCAAACATCTTTGGCTGTATCACAAGATGAAATTCTATTATACTCAGTAGGAGATAATGCACAATAGAGAGAGTAAATAGCCTTTGCATCAAGAGCATGTCTCTTAGAGATTTCTGTTTGTGGTAACCCTGCTCCATCAGCTATTTCTTTTCTTGTGCTTGATGTAGCTTTAGGAATAATCCTGTTCTCCACTACATCCCATTCCATAGGATCTTTAGATCTTAGGAACGCCTTCATCTTGTTTTTCCATACGTTGTAATCCTTGCCATCGAAGTAGGGAGGTCCGGTATTGCTCGACCTTCAATTAACCCCGGAGCCAAAACACTAGCCATAGATCTTTAGCTTCGAAGTAATAACACTTCTAATAAATAAGCAACCTGCTCTGATACCAATTGAAATAGGCTAGTGAATCAACCTAGAGGGGGTGAATAGGTTGTTGCGGAATTCTTTTGGAATCTTTTGCGATGCAATACGTTGATATCAAAGATATATCAATAATAAACAGATTATGTATTCGCAAAGTAAATAGAGTAGGGTAAGAGAGAATTGACACAAGGATTATAGTGGTTTGGCTTAGACCAAGCCTACGTCCACTCTCCACGCTGGCAGCCAACTGGCTGTAATCACTATGTAGCAAAAGAGTGCCTTTACAGTAGACGGATTAGACTTCTTCAATTGATAGTCTCTCCTACAGCCCTTCACTTTGCTTTCGCACTATATCTCACTCTCTTTGATACACAATTTGAATATGAAAGACTTTAAAGAACAAGTGATTTTGGAGATTCTAACATCAAGATATTTCTACCAGTCTCTCCTTGTTTCCAAGCAACGTCGATCCACCTTAAATAGTCTCCGTGCCATCATACCCGTTGGCACTTACCAAAACATTCATCCAATCAACCCGTTGGATTGAATCAATTTAAGTGATCTCATTGTCCCGAAAACGTAAGTAGATAGCAGCTCATCAATCCTGTTCGCCCATACAATCGAATCTTGAGTTCCCAAAATTAGATTCTTCCAAAAATAATCTTGATCTTCAAGCGATAAAATCCGAAGAATCAAATCTTCCAAGCTCTTGATCACGACCCGAGAGATATTCCATGGTTAAGATTAGGAAATATGAAATCCAATATCTATCTTTCCGTAGTCATAGGAATAATTTGTCGCCAGCCTGTAAAAATCGCGAACTGTCTTCAGACTTATATTTGGGTCTTGAGGGTCATCGATGGCGAGTCTTGAAGGTCTTCGACGGAAACCGAGTCTTGACCGACTTCAGACGGAAAAACTTCAGACCGAAATTCTGGGTCTGACTGTCTTTGAAAACCTTTAGACCTTGACAACTTCAGACGTAGTCGACTGAGTCTTGGAGTCCTTAGACCACACTGTTGAGGCTGTTTTGTCAACTTCAAAACTCCAAGGGATTTTTCTTCAACAAGAGATTGTGAGTTGGATTTCGAGCACGAAAATCGGATTGTCGATCACAAATTTCACAAGTTATTTCATGTCAAGCATCTCATCCTTACACTAAGGAATAATTATACTAGAAAGAACCAATAAAGTAAAATAACAAAAATAATAAAAATAAAATAAGATAAATAAATAAAAGAAAAAAACTGCCTAAATTAATTTTTTTTTCTTTTCTTGTTTTTTCACCCACGGCGGCTTTGGTGGGTCATTGCCGGTAATGGGGGTCAGAAGCGAGCAGGGGACGCCGGATGCCGATTATTGCGGCGGCGTTGCTCGAGGGAAGCTTGGAACGATGTGCAGGGGGTTGCTTGGGTTATGCAGGTGGAGCTCCGACAGCAGATGTTGGCGCGGCGAACGGGGGTAGAGACGTGGCAGGGCAAACTCGTGGAAGCGGTGACCGACAGAGGTGCGGAGTAGGGGGTGGAGACGGACGGGCTGAGGGCCCGGGCAGCAGGTGCGCGGCTGGCTCAAGCAGGGTGTGGCAGGTCATAGAGGCGATGCTGGTGCAGTGAGGTGGCGATGCAAGGACATGGGACTCGCAGGTTGCTAGCATCACGAGGGGGCGAGCGGTGGTGACTGACGCAATGATCGGCGCAGGGGTGGCCCGTGGGTTGCAAGCGGAGTGCTGTGAGGGCGAGCTTGCGGTTGCTGCAGTAGGGGGTGCGATGGCGCAGCGGAGAATCAGGTTACTGCGGGGCGTCACTGGTGACGGACAAATGAGTAGGAGTGCGGTGCTCGGAGACGGTGACGGAGTTGAGCCGCTATGGCGGTGGCAGCGGCAACGGCGACTGGAAGTGTAGTGGAGGGGCTCGGCAAATGCGGGATCTGCAGAAGCGTAGGTAGAGGTGTAGGTTGCAACAGTGAAGGGAGACGGGCTTCAGGGGTGCGGCTACTAGCTCAAGTCACTGCTGCGGTAGCGATGCGGAGTGAATGAGTAGCAGCAGCGAAGGGACGTCGTTGCAAGAGGGAGATCGAGCAGCAGTGAAGAAGATTGGTTCTTCTGGTTCTGTTTTCACTTCTTCTTTTTTCCTTCTCTCGCTCTCTCTCTCTCTCTCTCTCTCTCTCCCCCCCTACTGAGGGGATAAGTACACTATTGGTGCCATAAGTTGTGTACGGCGCTCACTTTGGTGCCAAAAATTTTCATCAGATCACTTAAGTGCCAAATCGGAGAAAAAACGATCACTTTGGTGCCACTGGCGAGAAATTCTGACCAAAATAATTATGTGCCTTTTATATTTAAAAAAAAAATTTTGACAACTCTTAAGATTGTCCACGGTGGATGGCATAAAATGACGTTGTTTCCCCTTTTTTCGTAAGAAACGACGTTATTTTACCATTCCACGTGGATTACTTACAAAACGATCGTCGTTTTGTAAAATATATTGGATTCACTACGGTAAAAAATGACGTGGGCCCAAAATGGTGTTCATATAGGATTCTCACTCAACGCCGCCATCCGTAGCTTGCTGACCCACCGTTGTTAACTCGCTTGCCATCGCTCATTTACCGTCGCTCGGCCACCACTGTAGTTGTGTCATCATTCATGTTCGTTCACTGGTTGCGTTCTCAACTCTCACTCACTCAGATTTGTCATGTTCTCTACATGGGTCAATTTAGCGAAAAATTTAGGGTTTAGACGGGCAAGTTAGGGTGTGGAGGGCAAATTGAGGGCTCGGCTCAAGGGGAAAGTGGTGGGGATCGAATAAAAAATTTGAGGGTTCCGTCGTTCGTTCGCTTTCTTTTGTGGGGTTCGAATAGAAAAATAGGGTGTAGAGGGGAAAATGGGGCTTGACTCAAGGGGAAACAGTGATGGGACCGAATTTGTTTAATTAATTGGACTGCTTCTATGGGGGAAAGAGTGGGGGACCGAATGTGATTGAATTGAAAAATGGGTGGTGGGAACATCATTTTATTTATTCAATTCGGTTTCTTTTGTTTCTATAAAAGCACCGAATTGGGGAGATTAGTCGCATTCATTTCTTGACAACAAAACGACAAGAACCTACATATGAAGCTAATGATTCTGTCATGTGGTCTCAATAAGTAATGACATTTGTTTTTTTTTCATTGGGTGCAGCATCGACATGGACGCGAATCAAGTAGACATCATTGTTTGTTATGGTGAAGAGTTTCTTATTGGCACCGATGATTGGGAATATACTGGTGGAAATGAATGTACTATTTATGTCAATGTTCGGAAGCCATCATATATTGATTTCTGAGGGATTTGGTGTATTTTTTACGATGCAAAGTGCAAAAATTACATTACTATGTTCCCGAGAAGGAATTGAAGGATGGCTTGAGATTTTTTAATAACGATAATGGCATTAAGGATATCATTTACCATTATCTTTACGGCAAAGAAGATAAGGTATATGTTGAGTATTATAGTGATGGTGAGGATAAGGATGATGATGAGGACGGTGAGGATGAGGATGAGGATAGGGATGGGGATGAGCAGACCACCACTGAAAGAGGAGAAGTAAGGGATCCTATTCAAGCGAGTAATCAGGTCGGGAATGAAAGAGATGAAAGGGAGAGAACTCACATTGATATAGATGAACAAACAAGAAGATGTCCTGAAATCTTGGGTGAAGATTTGGGTGAAAATGTGGGCGATGAAGACTTCATTGGATTAGAATGGGAAATTGTTTTATCCAGTGAATCAGAAGATGAATATTTTGCTTCAGTAAATTTCCCGAGTGACGAAGATGATGATGAACTCGCACAATCAAGACAAAAGCAAAGGGAATTTCTGAGAAAAAGAACTTGCACCTTCAGCAAAGAGGACTGAGCCAGTAAATAGGAATGGAGTTCCAGCTGAACGTAACAAAAGTGAAGATGAAGAAAGTTGCGGCGATGAGGTTGCTGGTTCAGGGAATGAACTTGACAATGATGATGAAGAACCTACTTGTCAAAGAAAAAGTAAGTACCATTGCTATGATCCGACTATTGATAAACTTGTTTTGTCTGTGGGCATGAGATTTGACGATGCCAAACAGTTCAAGGAAGCTGTTGTAAAGAACTCCATTAGTGAACAGAGGAGTGTTCAATTCAATAGACACATGAAAGAATTTGTGAGAGTTAAGTTCTCACAACCTAATTGTCCATGGAAGCTCTATGGCGCGCTGATAAGAATGGGTCATTCCATATTAGGTCCTTCCAGGAGGAGCATATTTGTCCAATTATCTTTAACAATAAAAAGGTAACAAATGTGTGGTTATCGAAGCATTTTTTTCAATACTATCAAAGCAATGCCCGAGATCAAGAGTCCTCAATTTCAACAGTTAGTGAAGGAGTAAGTAGGGGTTAATGTGTTAAGGAATCAATGCAAGAAAGCTAAGATGAGGCTAATGAAAATATTAATGGGTGGGTATAAGGAAGAATATGTGCAGGTATGAGACTTTACTGGCAAATGCATGTTTCAAAACCCATCTAGTATGGTATATGTTGAGGTTGTAGAGAGGCCACTCCCTGATCTTGGGCCTAGATTTAATATATTTTATGTCTATTTTGATGCATGCAAACGGGACTTCTTAGCTAGTTGTAGAAAAGTTATAGGATTGGATGGATGCTTTTTAAAGGGTTTGTGCATTGGCTGAGTTGATGCCACATGTTGAACATAAAATGTGCGTGAGGCACATATATACAAATTGGTCAAGGAACTTCAAAGAAGATAGGCTGCAGAAGCAGTTATAGCAGATAGCAAAGAGTACCAACATGGCTGATTTTAGATTAGGCAAACAAGGATTGTTGTAGTTGACAAAGGAATGTTTTGATGCACTCTTCCAGATAGAAGCTAAGCACTGGTGTCGGGCCTTCTTCAGTGAAGAGTTTAAATGCGATATTATTGATAACAATCTTAGTGAAGCTTTCAATAGTAGAATTTTAGAGGCTAAATGCAAACCAATCATTAGCATGCTTAATGATATTCGAGTTATTATGATGATTAGACTGTATAGGCAAAGAGATGAGACTAGAAAGTGGACTAAAAACTGTAGCCCTAGGATTGTGAAGAGATTGGATGCAAACGTTGCTGCTAGTAGGTTCTACCATCCAATTTGGAATGGAGATAATGAGTATAAGATTATTCAAAATCAGGATAAGTATGTTGTCAACCTAGATAGAAGAAAGTGTTCATGCCGAGCTTGGCAACTGAATGGAATTCCTTGTGCCCATGCAATTTGTGCTATTCAGATGAAGCAAGAAAACCCAGATGATTACCTCCATGATTAGTACAAAAAAAGCTCATATCTTGCTTCATACCAATTCATGATGCAGCCTATCAAAAGCAGCAAATTTTGGGAGCCAACAAATCATGAAAGCCCTTCACCTTTGCCATTGAAGAAGCAAATAGGAAGGCCAAAAAAGTGAAATAGGCTAGCGAATCAACCTAGAGGGGGGTGAATAGGTTATTGCGGAATTCTTTTGGAATCTTTTGCGGTAGAATACGTTGATATCAAATATATATCAATAACAAATAAAGCGCGTATTCATAAAGTAAGTAGAGTAGGGTAAAAGAGAATTGACATAAGAATTATAGTGGTTCGGCTTAGTCCAAGCCTACGTCCACTCTCCACACTGGCAGCCAACTGGCTGTAATCACTATGCAGAAACGAGAGATGTTACAGTACACGAACTAGACTTCTTCAATAGACAGTCTCTCCTACAGCTTCTTGCTGCTTTGCACTATACGTAACTCTCTTCGATACACAATTCGAACATGAAAGATTTTAGAGAACAAGTGATTTTGGAGATTCTAACATCGAGATTTTTCTACCTAGTCTCTCCTTTTTTTTCAAGCAATATCGATCCACCTTAAATAGCCTTCGTGCCTTCATACCCATTGGCACTTACCAAAAATTCATCCAATCAACCCGTTGGACTGAATCAATTTAAGTGATCTCCTTGTCGCCGAAAACGTAAGTAGACAGTAGCTCGTCAATCCTGTTCGCCCATACAATCAGGATCTTGAGTTCCCAAAATTAGATTCTTCCAAAAATAAACTTGATCTTCAAAGGATCAAATCCGAAGAATAAATCTTCCAAGCTCACGATCACAATCAGAGATATTCCATGGTTAAGATTAGGAAATATAGAATCCAATATCTTACTTTCCTTAACCATAAAAATAACCTGTGGCCAGCTTGTAAAAATCGCGAACTGTCTTCAGACTTAGATTTAGGTCTTGAAGATCGTCAAACTGAAACTGAGTCTTGAAGGTCTTCAGACTGAAAAACTTCAGATCGAACTTCTGGGTCTGACTGTCTTTGAAAACCTTTAGACTTTGAAAACTTCAGACGTAATCGGGCGAGTCTTGGAATCTTCGACAAAATCGTTGTCAGAGGCTGTTTTGTCAACTTCAAAACTCCAAGGGATTTTTCTTCAACAAAAAGAAAAGAAGAATGCAGCAGGAAGAGGCATCAAGTCAGAGGATGAGCAAGACTAGGTCAAAGATGAAATGCTCCTATTGCCGCAAGGAAGGGCACAATAAGAAAGGTTGTGAGCTGAAAAAGCAGTATCAACAACAAGATGTAATGGCTGAAGGTAGGATAGAAAGCCCTACTAAAGAGCTTTTTGTTGGGCCTAGTGAAGGTAGGACAGAAGACTTGCTGTAATGCCTACTGAAGGGCAAATAGAAAGCCCTGCTATAAGGTAAGTATCCTCTTTACCTCAGTAACTTTACAGTTCTTATTCGATAGAGTTTAATGGTTGACCATGTGTACTGGCTTCTCTTGTGCTTTTCCTTTATCATGCACTTGTAATTTGATAAGTTTTCTCCATCTATTTCCATCATGAAAATGAGTAGATGTCTAATTATTCATTATAGTTGGCCATGATCTTGATATAGTACATTGTTGTTAGGCCTACTATAGGGCCAGAAAAAGGCCATGTTGTAGGCTTAAATGCAGGGACATGGACTGAAATAGGCAGGACAGTAATAACAACAACTGAATCCATTGTTGAGCAAACGAGAAGAAAGAAATTTCTTGTAAGTTATACATTACTGTGTTTGTCTTTTATGGGCTGAATTTTAAGTTTTTTTATGTGTTTCTCAAGTGAAAAGATGAGCAACTGCATAAATTGCAGAGGTTGCTCCCCCATCTGTTGCTGCTGAAAATTATGCACCACAGCAAACAAGAGGGGCTCTTAGAAAAAGATTAGGGCAATATAGTTATGAGATTTACAGATATGAACGTACTGGAATAACTATTTTGAATGTAAGATTTGTTGGTCTCATGCATTTAATTTGTTGTACTTCAATTCATTTGGTTGATAACATCGCTATGTTCTTGTAGCCTAGGAGAACTTCGGAGGTACTTCTCTCTCGAGGTGGGCCAACTCAAAAATCAAGGGCGCAGCCAAAGAAGAGTGCTCCAAAGAAGAAGACAGCGGGTATAGCTGCAAAACAGCCATCCAGAAAGAACCCAACACTAGTTCCATCTCAACCAATGATTGGGAGCAATAATGATGATATGGACCAATACATGACACGTGCTAGAAGAAAAATAGCCGTTGTCAATAATAAGAGAAACGAGATGACACAAAATCCAGTTAAAGAACCTGCACATCAAGTTCGAAAGAATGCTCAGATTAGGAATCAATTCAAAGCTCCAAGACGAAAAGGAGATCAGGATATTGTCCATATTGATTGATGGGAGGGTGCTGGACATAGTCTCTCTTTTTATGTTTTCTTTTTTTAGGAGGGTGCTGAATATTGTATCATTGATGGTAGTTGCTGCCTGCATATTGCCATTGATTTTTTTTTTTTTAAGAGGGTGCTGAATTTTCAATGATTGGGGAATAAAGTTCATGTTTTTTTCTTTTTTTGTAAACAATCAATCAATATCAATGATAACAGCTATTTCTGTTATTTTCTCTTGGCTTGGTTTAGGCTAATAATGTTAGCAAGATAGTTATCAGTTATGCTATATATTTTTTTGCTGTTGGTACAATGTTCTTATGAGGTTGCTATTATTTTTAGATTTAGATGTGTGCATATAGTGTTGCTGGTTGAAGTTGTTGATGCATTGATGCTATTTGTGGTGTTCTGGTTGTATGTGCTGGAACAAGATGCAATTTTGGGTTGCCGGTGCATCTCGTTGTAGGACTATTGCAAGAAGATGCACCAGCAACCCAACTGGTGCAAGAACAAGATGCCATGGTGTAATAAGATGCAAGATGCACCACGACTGGTGCAAGTCTGAAACTTGGCACTCAAGCGATTACTATTTACAACTTGTGCAACAAAAGTAATCATTTTATAATCGCGATTGACACTTAAATGATCACTTTTATAAAAACTTGGCACCCAAGCGATTACTATTTATAACTTTTGGCACTGAAATAGTCAATTGTTAATTTGCCATAATCCCTTAATTTTGCCATGGTTTGCAGTTATAGCAAACCAGCAAACTAGCAAACCATTATAATGATAAAAATGCAGCAACCATTCTATTTGAAGCAAAAACTAATCAAAACAAACATTGACAATACACAACTAAACAATAAAACTTTTAAGTGCTCAGAACTAATGCATTCCAACTCCAACCTTCCATTTCGCCATGGTTTGCAGTTGCAGCAAAACAACAAACCAGCAAACCATTACCAAATAAAAAATGCAACAAGCAAACATTGCATTTCTGAAGTGCTCACAACTAATGTATTCCAACTCTAACCTTGCATTTCTACCATAGATTACAACAAAACCTTCTACTTCATACAAAAATAGTAGACATACAAACTTCGACTATGGTAGACATACAAACTTCTTCTTATTACTCACTTCACATTTGAATAAACTATCCAAGAGAATAAGAACACAATCAACGCTCGATAAAAGTTTCTTTCAATTTTTAGTCTTGAAATCTCCCTCTTCAAATGGTCAACCAAAGATGTTACACTTTTCATTTGAGCTTGCATTGAGTCGACATCCTCCAACTCGTCCATTAATGCATGTGGAGGTTGATTTCGGCCTTCAAGTAACTCCAGGATCACATCTATTGCTCGATCAGAGAATTTCCTATCAACCCATTTGAAATATTTGCACTTCGAGCCTTCTCTATATCCAACGCACCCATGGAATCTTCTCTCGGGATTCAATCGAGTCCAAGATGTTCTTCTCAGACTCGGTAACCCACAATAATAGTAACACTCACTATCTAATTCGTTTTTTTTTTTATAGGAATGTGAGCTACTGCTGAAGCTTCTACCCTCCATTTGCAAGAGCGAGCTGATAACTTTGGGAGAAAATCGAAGTGTGCACTCGAATCGGTTGAATTGGGGATTTAGGGTTTTCAATTTCCGATTCTGCTCGAATTTGGGGATTTAGGGTTTCTTATTTCGGGGAAAAGACGCCAAACGGCGTTGTTTTGTTGTTTGCATGCTGATTGTATTCTCTGGCTATCCACGTTAGCTTCAAATATTAATAAGAAACCGCCACGTCGGATTTCCGACCAACTAAATTGGCGTTGGCACTGAAATGAGCGTTTTTTAAAAGTTTTGGTACTTAAGTGATTCGACTGAAACTTTTGGCACCAAAGTGAGCACTGTACACAACTTATGGTACTAATAGTATACTTCTCCTCTCCACTGAGCAATCCTCTCACATCTTCTCCCTTTGCCCTCTCTCTATTTTTCTTGACTTTTCCTTTGTGTGTATCAGGCAATTTTGACCTCACCTTCTCCCTGTTTCATGAATGAACGGCTCCCCACCCCCCCTCTTCAGATTTGTGATGCCCCTCCTTTTATATGTAATGGAGCAATACCCATCGAAGAAAGAAAATCCCATGGCGAGGTCGAGGACACAATTTTATTTTCTTCTAACTGTGGATTTTTCTTGGATGAATATGTGTTCTTTCCCTTTTCTTCTTCAACCGAATATATATTTTTTGCAGGGATATATTTTTTCTTTGCAAATCCATGTGCCAGCACAACGTGCCCAACATTCCCTTCTCATGCTAGATCTCGCCGTGAATGAATATATGCGCAAATATTTGATGAAGATATTTATTCCCTCTTGCTTTATTCCTTATTTTAAATAAAGATATATCGCATCGAGGAATTGAATATCCTTAAGCTCATTTCTTCCCGTCCATTCACCACCGCTAATCCAATGTGAAAGCAATAAGAAAATAAATGCATTTAAAATTATATGCTATGCAATCAAATTTTTTTAGGGGTTAGAATTAATCCCTAATTTTTATGCAATAAATAAATTACTAGATCGTCAAAATTTAGGTGTCAATAAGGATTTTACTTTCCATTTGTCACAATTTACAATTTTTTTTTTTTTTATTTTTTCGTAGTAAATACAATTTAACCGAGGGTATGATCAATAGCATTTTCTTTTAGCCAACTTGCCACTTGCAGGGTATAGTTCTTTTATCCTTAACAGCGACGCTTAATTCGTTGAGACCCGAGCTGTGTGGAAACAAATCAAGCTCATGCAAAGCCCCATCATACCTCCAATTCTTTGTGCTCTATACAGGGATAGTTCTAGCAACACTTGGAGCATCCAGAGTCAGGTTCACCATAGCAACATTTGGTGCGAACCAGTTTGAAAGCCACAAGGATCAATCGACTTTCTTCAACTGGTTCTTCTTTGCAGCATACGCCACTTACGCCCTAAGCAGCACGCTGATCGTGTATATTGAGGACAATGTGAGCTGGGCCTTGGGATTTTGGTTATCTGTTGCTGCGAACCTGATTGGGCTCGCTGTTTTTGTTGCGGGAAATCGGTATTATTGCCATGAGACCCCTCGGGAGTCCATTACTGAGCTTGGCTCGTGTCGTCGTTGCTAGCTTTAGGAAAGGAAAGCTTCAGCTCCCTCTGAATACTGATGAGTTCTATTACGGCCAACATGAACGGAATGAGGAGGTGGACATACCGCCTAAAAAGAACTTCAGGTACCTACAAACAACAATGCGTAATTAATACCGTTCATACACAATTTTTCACAGGCTTCTTCGCATAAATGACACAATAATATACATGGCATTCATTGATGAATGTTTTATCTTTCCTAATAAATAGGACCAACAATCAAGATGCCTAGGCATAATTCATTTAGTTAATTTAGTGGTTAAGGAAAAAAGACGGGTGGGTAAATTTGGCACACGGCTCCAGCTTGATTCTCCATCTATCAAGCGCCAACAATCTGAGATCTGAACCAGCCACCTAGACTTAGACTCGAGCCAGCTAAGGTCGAACTTGGACTTCTTGGTCATTATATAAAAAACAAGAAGAAAGCTGGATATATAGGAATAGCCCAATAAACATGCACGTCCTTTTGTATAAGAACATCAAGCGATTCTCGTATGCTCGTTTTACTATCCTCATTCATTCGCGGATGTGAATGAATATTGATCAGTGAAACCAGGCTTTACAAGTAAATCAAATTAAAAGTGATGGGAGTCGATTCCTTTTCTCTTTCTCAGGTTCTTGAATCGTGCCGCTGTGAAAATTGATGGAGACACCAAGTCCGACAACTCAATTGCTGAACCTTGGAGGCTATGCTCATTGCAACAAGTGGAGGACCTAAAATGTATGATCAAAATGTTACCACTGTGGTCATCCGCCATCTTCTTGGGCACCCCAATCGCTGTCCAAACCAGCATGACAGTCCTCCAAGCCCTAACCATGGATCGCCACCTAGGACCCCATTTCACGATCCCAGCCAGTTCATTCGTTGTCATGATCATGATCTCCGCCTCGGTCTCTCTTGCTTTGATTGACCGCTTTCGATCCACATTCCCTCTGTGGAAAAAGATTACTGGTTTGCCTCTAACAATATTTCTCAGGATTGGTGTAGGTCATCTCCTGAGTGTGCTCAGCTTGATTGTAGCGGCACTAATCGAGTCATTCAGGCTAAGGACAGCCCATCTCCAAAATGTCGACACTCCCACAGTCCCAATGTCTGCACTGTGGCTATCCCCCCAGCTGATTCTAGTCGGAATTGGAGAAGCATTCCATTTTCCAGGTCAAGTGTCGTTGTACTTCCGAGAATTCCCAGTGAACTTAAGCAACAGTGCCACTGCGATGGTCTCAGCGATCATTGGGATTTCGTTTTATTTGAGCACCGTGTTGGTCGATCTGGTTCGGGGGAGCACCGGGTGGTTGCCAGAGAACTTGAACAATGGGAGGTTGGATCGTATGTATTGGTTGCTTGCTGGAGCTGGGATGGTGAATTTTGGGTATTATCTCGTATGCGCAACATTGTACAAGGGAAAAGACGAGAGTTCTAGTTCGAGTCTTCCGATGACTAATGATGCTGGTGAAAATTAATTGAGGTCCCGAATGCGTTTGTCCATGCATGCTTAAATTAGTCTACGCGTACTTCATGTCTACTTTGAGAGAAAAGTGTTGTTAATTTGAACGCCCGCTTCTTAATTGAAGAACTTTTCAATAAAAGTACGTGTTCGTTCTATCTGATATATTAAATTAAAGCTGAAGTTGTGAGAGAATGTTCACTTATTTGCCCATCACATGACACTTGATTTGTTTCTATGATTGTCATGTGACAAGACACTTCGGATAACTTTATAACGGCGCCTGCATTGGCTTATCAATTTCTAATCTCCAAAATTTTCGTCTCTTATTGATTTTAAATTTCAAAACATGAAAAAAGAAAGAAAATTTTTCAAATTTATTCTCCATATATAACATATTTGCCATTTTCAAACTTCTAATTTTATTGAGTAAAATGTCAAAAAAATACATAAAGAGAGAATTAATTGAGATTTAGCATAATTGAAAAGTTTAAGATTGAATTAACTATCATATAATAAGTTTAGGACTCTCTAGATAATTTTTCCTATAGGAAAAGGATGGTGTGAAAGGACTAATTAAAATTGATCTAAAGACACGACTTAATGAATACTTTCTAGGAATTAACAATAATGTCTCCCAGTTCTTCCTGAATGACTCTAAGTATTGAAAAACTTATTCTAAATAATCAAGCTAATAATCAAAGGCTAATTCATGTATGAATTTTGTGACAAATTTCTTATTGGATAGGTGAATGGGATCTTCATGTGTTCCAATTCATTGACAGTATACCATATTATTCTAGCCACCAAATTAGTTGATATATGCATGAAATAAGCCATGGAATATCATATCAAGTCCCTCCCCCTCTCTTTGGTCATCATTTTTAATTTGAATACCAAAGTGTAATCGAATCCAATTTAGAAGCCATCGTCTTATCTTCACGATAATGGTTCTAATCCATGTTCCTTGCGCATGCCTTGCTTGTACGGTATGTGAAAGTCGAGCATTTTGATGGGGAGCATCGTAACTTCTGGTCAGCAGGGCAATGCCTCGAATAATATCTTTCACGAATCCTTAATTTCTTATCCATTCTTTTTTGTTTTTTTGGTCAAATTTTCTTATCCATTCATTGCGAATTGAATCATCGAACAGTCGTCGTGCAGTGATATCTCTCCGCAGCACAACGTGTAAAAGTTGAGCATGTTGATGTGAGAGCATCTCAACTAATAGATGAGCAACGCAATGCCTCTCTCTCGGGAATAATTGATTTCTCGACCGTTCATTATAAAATAATGTCGCTCCGCGGTACACTTAAAAGCTGAGCCTTTTGATGTTAGAGCGTATTAACCATTAGAACGGCAACGCATGTCTCGAATAATATCCCTCAGGAGTTATTTAATTATCGACCACTCATTGCACATGACGTCCGACATTAATCATAAAATGCTTAAGCCGGTAACAAGTGATGATGTTGTATGTGTAATATCCAAGAGAGGACATGCCAGTGATTTAGTTAAAGAAGAAAAACTGAGAAAATGGTGAAGTGGTTTAATAACAAGCGAGAAAATTTCAACATCTGCACAAGTTGAGAATATGTCTTGAATTTGAATTTGTGAAGAAAATCAGACTAAAGTAAGTTTTTGAGTTTGACTGGTTAATTAGAGTAGGTTTCCTACAAGGGTTTCCTATTTTTCATCCAAATATTATAGTCATAAGAAGCGGGTCTTTTTCATGAATGTCATCCAAGAAATGGATCTTCAAGCCAATTAAACCTGTGATAAGATTTGTAGATTCATTTGTGAGATTGAAACCTTGTATCTATTTGGAATAATTCGATATTAGGAAATACTGAAGGTGTTTGAATGATTCAAGATAAATCTATGTTGCTTTGCTCATGAAGTAGGTTCCATCAACTGAACCATGTAAAACCGATATTTAATTTATTTCCCTATTCTATTCATTGAGTGTTGAGCATTTGTCTTTCGCTAGACTAGATATGAGAGTCAGGCTTGGTTGAGTTGAACAAAAAGGCGACGAAAAGGGAAAAGTGAAATCAATGAATTTGTTGGGAAGGTTTTGGTATTTTGGAAAATATAGATTAAGCATTATCTGTATCGAAAGAATCCGCACTTACCTCTATCTAGAGAGAAGCGAGAGTCAATGAAGCAAGTTGATTGGGATTGGTTGGACAAACAAGCATTTGCTGTTTTTTGACTACGATGGGCTTAAATGTCATGTTAAATATTATGAAAGAAATGACCATTATGGGATTGATAAAAACATTGTCAAACATGTAAAAGAAGCCCTTTCCGATTGATAAGGCTTACTTAATATGAAAAGTTGCACAAATGTAAGTCAGATGTTGAGTATATCAATGAATTCAATTTGATCGTTAGAAAATCGAGTTTTGTTGCTATTAATTTCAATGAAAAGGTATGTGCTTTGATTTTATTATCATCATTACCTAATAGTTGGAGCCCTACTCTTACTGCTTTAACTAATACATATGAATCAAGAAGCTTAACATTTGATGAAGTTCAAAATTTGATTATGAGTGGAATATATCCGTAGGACAAAATCGGGAGACTATGTGCCTATTGTTTTAGTGGCGAAGGTAGATGAGAAACTAGTATTTGTGTTAGCAAAAGTAGGGCAAATATAGTAGTTGTAGTTAGTCTAGGGTATGTAGTGTTGTTAGTTGAAATTGTGGCAAGATGGACGTCTCTGAAGGATTGGCTTAAGTTAAAGAACAATAAGGGAAAGAGAATTAGAGTTGAGTCACCAATGACATAGCTACAATAATTAATAGTGTGTCGAATGATGATGGTCATGTTTCGTTTATGATTGAGAAGTCATCGTTTTACTAATGGGTTATGGATTTTAGCTATTTTCATGCTATACTAAATAGGTGCTAATTTACTGGTTATTGATACACAAACAGTGGTGGAGTGCAGTTGGCCAACAACGCTAAGTAATAATGTTGTGGACATTTATGAAAATAGAATTAGAATGCATGATCGAAGACATTGAGTAGGGTGGGGTATCTTCGAGAATTGAAAAACAATCTGATTGCATGGACTGTTTTGGATTTAGTTGATTATTGGGATGCTTCAAAAAGGTGGAGTAAAAAGACTGTTCAAGATGCCCCGGTGTTGAGTAGTCTCCATCAGTTTCCATTAGGGATGGTGAGATTCATGTACCTTTAAGCGCAATCAATCTGATATTCAGATTGCCCAAAAGCTCTGGTCGGTACCTACAATGCACGCCCTTTACCCAGAAATTGCCACATATTCAAAAGCACTTTAGATACCATGTTGTCAAGAATGGTCTAGCGAACGAAATGAATGGTCATCTCACTGCTGCTGCTTTGTAAAACTGCAATAGGTTCAATCCCTATTCTCCAAAGATAGAAGGTACCCGTGCACTAAAAAAATTAATTCAAGCATTTGCGACTTCAATTTCATTTAAACTTCATCACTCGAGATTTATTTGCGGGCACAAGTGCAAAAATGTTGTCAGAGACATTGGTGCGTCGGATAAAGGTTGAAGAAAATCAAATGACACAAAACGAAGAGCTCGGAAAATCAAGTCGTTATTCATAGCGCTACAACCTGCAAAACTCTAATCCTAATAAATAGAAAATTTCTAATAAATAAGAAATAAAAAAACCAGCTCCGTAACAATGCGGGAGATAAGATATGGGGAGAAAATTACTGAAACAACTCAAATTTAAAAGGGCAATCAAACCGTTCTCTTCCACATCAGAATTTTTATTCTGTGTAGACTGTCAATAGTTCTCACCCTAACAATGAGGGAGATACGATATGGGGAGAAAATTACTAAAACAACTCAACTTTAAAAGGGCAATCAAACCGTTCTCTTCCACATCAGAATTTTTATTCTGTGTAGACTGTCAATAGTTCTCACAAGGATGGACACTCCCCATCCTGCTGGAAGTTACTAGTATTGCACACAATTGAAATAAAAATTGCTTATTTTTCTCAAACTCCAAGCTAGCTTCAGAGTAAAAGTTACAATTCTGAAGTCGAGGGGATTCAAATACCAAAATTGGTATGGTACAATAGCTCCACGGTTTCCTCTTTACAAGTGAGTCAAAGAAAAATTTGTAGCAAAAGATGAATGAAATAAACTTCCTCCAAGTGACCCTTATATATACTGACATTGAAAGAAACCGAGACTGCCTTCCCCAAATGTACAATGTATCATGCACTATGTTATAACACCCAAAAAGCACCTCGGGGATATCGTTATTTTTTAGTGCATTCTCAGCTTCTCATTGTGTTAGTTGATATCCTTCCTCTGTACATATCCTAAGTCTCAAAATTGGGATAACAGGTTTGTGATTACTCATTATCATCGATTAACGATGCAAAGGAGAAAGGTTTGAATTTGTAACCACCACCATGGTAGAGCTTGTTGACACCTAAATTTTGGCGACCTGGTTAGTCATCTATTGCATAGAAAATTAGGGGTTAATTTTATTCCTAAAGAAAATAATATTAAATGCATAGCATATAATTTTAGGTGCATTCGTTTTTTATCTATTGCATTCGCATTGGATCGACGATGGTGGATGGACCCGAACAAATGGTTTTAAGCTTAATAGATATGAAGACATTCTATTCCTCGATGTGATATTTGTTTATTTCAAACAAGAAATGAATGTCTTTGTCAAATATTTGGAGGAAAAATTCACAATCGGAACAAGACCAACAGAAATATTGTGTCAATATTCATTCAAGAGCATAAAAGGAAATTTGACCAATGAAAAAGGGATAAAAAGAAAGGATGATATGCTAGTCGACGTTTTATATATTCACGCGATATATCATAAAGGAGCGTACATGGCGTGATATATTCTTCGTTTGAAAACGTGAAAGTCACAGATTTTGGGCGCACCCCTAAAGAGGAAAGAAAAACAAAAGCAAAAATTTTATAATATTCTACCACATTTTCTTTCCTTGGTGGGGGGCCTTCGCGCATGCATATAAATAGAGAGACGCATCAGAGAAAAAAGGAGAAAAAAAAAAAGGTGAGGAGGGCTCTTTCTTTTTGAAAAAAAGAACACAAAAAAAGTGCTCGTCTGGTTTCATGGGGAGAGAGATATCGGCAAAGTGCCGGTGGAGTTTCATTTGAAAGAGAAAAAAATTGAAAAAAGTGTTTGTGAGGTTTCATGGGGAGGTTTCTTTGAAAGAAAATAAGAAAGAGGTGGCGAATTTGCAGAGTGCTTGCGAGTGACACGGCTGAAAAGGAAAGGAGAGAACGGAGGAAAATGCCTTGGGAGATAGAGAGTCGAGGCTGAGGTCCCTCATGACCCTACCTCGCTATTTCGCCTACTGTTGAGCACCACCATAGCTGCTACCTCCCTCGTGATTTCGTCCCACGACGCCGCTATATTGCTCATGTGAAGCCCACATCTTGCGGGTTCCTCGTTACTTGTCACAATTTTGATGCCAATGCTGCTCCTCGCCTATGCCTGCCCCTTCGAGACGACTATTGCTTCCCGATGAGTTTTCGCTCCACCCTTCATCCGAATCAGTCCATCAACATGGAGGTTGATTTTTTCTTTTTGTGCGCAGGTTTTTGATCTATTGACAGGGCCACACAACTCCATACACGGCCACATTGAAAACACATTGAGAGATATACCCGTGAGAAAGAAAAGAGAAGGAATTTTCTCTGTCGATCCGAGGAGTCCCCACGTTGTGCGAGGCCCTTTGCTGTAGCGTCACACTCGAGACGCACACGCGCAACCGCGCATCTTGAAGCTTCCACTCTCTATTTTGTTCTCCACGTTCGGTGTCTTCACGTCCACAAGCAACAACACTCGTGGTCTCTCTCTCTCTCCAGAAGGAGTGGGTAGCTGAAGCTTTGAAGAATTGTGGGTGAAAGAAAATTTCCCGGGGAGCAATTTGTGAAAAAAAAGAGAAATAAGATTGAGTGGAGGTCTGGGTTTTGGTGTAGAGAAAATTCCAAGGGAATTGTGATGGGCAAGCCGTGACATTTGCTTTTTCCCACGTGGTCAAAGTTTGCGAAAGAGGGAGACTCAGTCAAGCATCATCAAGAGCACACCGAAACGCGTATCTGATCATATGATCTAGACGACATAGAGCTATCCCAAGGCGCATGATCGAAGGAGAGTCCAGTTGCACTGATGCCATCATTGACGAGAGATCAAGCTAGTTTCCCTGGCGTTCCTCGTGGCCTTGCCAAACCCACATCCTCCCGGTGGCAGTAGACGTCTCGTCCGTGTTGTTTGCCGCCTCGGCTTGCCCCAGCGTTGAAGTTTCAGCGAACGCTCGGATTAGCTCTTGCGTTTTCGGACACGAAGCTTATCATCCCAATGCCACGAGCAATCCCGACGGCGCTCGACTCCGACGGCCATGTGTCTCAGCCTTTCAATGCCGCGAGTAGTCTAACAACGCCGCTGCTGCCCCAAGCGCCAACGCTGACCCACGATCGTCAATCCGCGTCAACGACGAAGCCAGTTGCTATTGACACCCAGCTTGCCTTTATCGTGGGCTGTGGCGTGATTCTTCAACCATTTCTTTTAAATAGTTTTTTTTATGCAGGTTGAGTGTTCACATGGAACACCACCTGGTGGGATATGAGAAAATATTGGGTACGTTCAGCGTGCCACGCAATCCGTGCTCTGAACCATTCAGAGCGTGACACATGTCCGTGTGTCAGTCCACGTCGTCTCACTTCTCGAACCAACGCCCCTCCATCTTCTGCGCTTCTTTCTCTCTCCTCTCTCCGAAATAAATGGCTGGTGGCTCGGCTCGGCTCGGCTGGCAGAAGAACGGACGGATCAAAAGGGTAATAAATGCGCTGCGCTCCCGCTTAAATTTTCTCTCTCCTTACCTGAATTTTTTGGGTTCTCTCTCTCTCTCTCTCTCTCTCTCTCTCTCTCTTCGACGAAAAGCAGACAGAGAACGAGCTGCACTCCCTTCTCAGCGCATCCCACCCCCTCCGCCTCCACCTCCGCCTCCGCCTCGCCGGTCATCTACCTCGGCGCGTCGCCTCCTCCAAGAGCCCCGCCGCCGCAGCTGGTTCCCGACCGCCTTCGCCTCCCTTTGTTTCCAACGCGGAGATCGAGCATAAGGTGTGTGCTCGCGTTGGTCTCTCTTGGTAACTTCGGGCCTCCGTCCGATTGCCTCCCTCCGATGAACTCGTCATCAACTCCGACCGCAAGCCACCGCCACCGATGGCGTCCTCCGTCTCTCGGCGTCGCTCATCCTCCCCCAGGCCGAAGACACCGTCGGCCTCCGCCGCGAACCCGTTGGCCTCCTGCAGGAGGGAGGAGGCCTCGGTCTCGTTCCCGAGCGGCGCCAGGCTCCCCGCCGTTGACCGGGTGTTGTCCTTATCGCTAGCCCGATCGGTCGCGAGGGAGATCTCGGTGGACCTGGGCAGGTCCGACGGCACGGTGAAGAAGGAGAGGCGCGGGCCAAAGGGCTGGAGAAGGATTCCGCTCGCTGTGGATGAGGTACATGGATGGCTACACCAAAGCACCGGAGCTAGGGCTTTTCCTTGGACGTGAGCCGAATCGGGTTCACGGCCGCCGCCGGAATCCGCGCGCTGTTCGGGAGGTCGAAGAAGTCTCCCGGAGCCTCGCGAGACCGTCGATCTTTCCCTCGGCTATTATGCTCACGACGGCGGCGCCGGGCGCCGAGGTATGTTCTTAGTCACGTTCGCGATGGTTGCTTTCCGGGATGTACGGAATGAATAGGTTCGTGTTCTGTCGCGCAGGATGTTGCGGCGGCGGAGTCGAGGCCGAAATGGATCTCGCCCTCGGTTGTTAATTTCATCTCCGAGGTTTCGGCGGATGATTGGGATGCGTGTGCTCTTGATGCTACTGGCCCTGAGAAGTATAATCCGTTTCTCTCGCACGGGTTCCTTTCGAGTTTGGAGTAGTCTAATTCTGCTGTGAAGGTGAGATTTTGCGTTCTAGGGGTTGAGATTGTCGTTCATCAACGTAATTTTTGCGTTCTCATGAGAGGAGGATTGGGTGATTGGTATTTGCTTCATTGATATTGGAGTCCTTGGCATAATTACCCCTTCGTTCCTTCGTGCATAAGCTTTCACTGATAAGTTGGTTGCATATTGCTGCTTGTGGGGTGTCCCTGATGCTTTTACGTCCGACAACTTGTCGGCCCGATAGGTTTATGTCTGTAGAGAGATGTCTCTCCTTCGATGCTCGACGGACGGGGGAAAAAGAAGTTCCTTTTATTTCTAGTATATGCCGTGAAGTTTCTCTTTGAATGAAGAGGGACTGTTGAGTTTTTGTAGAATTTGATGTCTACCTAGTGAAGTAGTTTTTTCAATGGATTGGCACCCTCTCGGTACCTTTAGGTTTTGGCTTCTCTTCCTATTGTTCCTGAACGGAGTTCTTTCAGTTTTACTATGCTACTAAGCTGAATAGCTTCTCTTGGATACTCCATTGATCTATTTAATTGCTTTTAGGAAACAGGATGGATGCCGCAGCGCATTGGTGCTAAGGATGAATTTGGGATTGTTGTAGGTGTTGTTCCACTTTATCTGAAAAGGTTTATCCTCTTCTTTGTTCTCAGGATGAGATTTATTTTCTCTGAAACTTCAAATAGATAGTTTCTTCTATGCTCCTCGTAAATAGCTATATATTGAGCAATTTTTACAATCTTCGAGGAGCTTTATGGAGATGGTTTCACTCATTTTTCATGTTGATGTGCAGTCACTCGTATGGTGAATTTGTCTTTGACCATTCTTGGGCGGACACTTACTATAGTTATGGTTCAAGATACTATCCAAAGTACCAATGCTGTGTGCCTTTTACACCCATAACTGGTCCTCGGATTCTACTTCGTGATTCCTTATATAAGGATCAAGTTTTTGACATTGTAGTAGACGCCTTAAGAAAATTTTGAAAGCTAAGGTACGTGATAACAGATGTGTGACTGTCCATAGTGAATATGATGTTACATCCATGAAATGGCCAGACTTTTATCACACTTTTCTTTCATCATTGGGCTCTTTTTTACACTCCATCAATTATTTGGACCTTTTCCCTTGGCTGGAGTTGCAGTAGAGTTAAAATGTTTTCAGGGCTAATCTCTATATGTATGGTCTCATGGAAAATGAGAAATAACTTGGTTATTCGCCAAACAAGTGGGGAAGTTGTGGCTAGCTGTGGCTTACTTAAAGATGAAAATTCCTGAATTGTGAATCTGATGTTTCAATTTATAGTAGTTCTGAATTTGCTTTATATCCTTGACAACAGTCCCAGGTTTTGTTAGTCCACATCACATGTTCTTCTGAGAATGAATGGCAAAACCTCAAGGAAAAGGGTTTTCTAAAGAGGATAGGAATGCAGTACCATTGGACCAATCAAAACTATACATGGTGAGTGGCAAAATGAGTGCTGAAATTACAGTTAGGCCTGATGTTACTACTGCTGGATACATTGACAATAACTTTTGGTTTTTCCCTATTCATTTTCCCCTTCAGCAGTAAAACAACCAAGGAGACTCATCTCCATCTGGAGTGTATTAGTAGATTCAGAAAAGGTTCTGAAGGGTGATTTTAAAATTTAACAAAACCTTGGGAGTACTTTATGCCCTGTTTAATGCAATGAGTCGTAGACTTTCATGATTGAGCTCCTTGTGGGCTCCAGCCAAAGCCATCCGAAGTAAAAATCATATAACATGGTGACAAACCTCTAGCAATTTGCTTATTTCTTAATGGTCAAGATAAGTATTTGATTATATATTCTTTCGTAATAGGAGTAGGGAAACAAAGACACATCAAGTAAAGCATTAAGCAGACAAGTGCTGAAACTTTAGACTCAATGTTAATGAAAATAGGCGTCTGTATATTTCTAGGTTCTCAGTCAAAGTATTATTTGACCAAGTTTGAAATTTCATAAGACTCACTCAATTACATCATAGCTATCATACACCTTTGACCCCTTTTCTTGATTGTCAGTGAGGGTTGAAAGTATTCGGGAGTTGAATGGAGTTGTCTCTTTTTGATCTAGATAGCATGTCAAGGGGTATATGCTTCACAATGTTATCTAGGTCAAATGCAGCTTTTGTTTAAAAATATACTTGGACATAATGCTGCTGTCAATTTTCTCCATTTGATATTGTGCATGCATCAGTTTCCTTTGCAATAGTCCTGCCAGTTAGCATATGATTGCAGCATTACTTCTCTGAATGAGTGGTGTCCTTGGATTGCCAACTTTTGATCTTTTTACGTTTCTCGTGTTTATCTTGCATGCAAAAGGTACATGCTTCAAGTTTCACTGTCTGTGCCACAGTTTTGATGACTTTTTGATGGACATGAAGCAGAACAAAAGGAAAAATATACATCAGGAGCGCAAGAAGGTTAGTTTTTCCAAAATATACCTAGAAATTCTTTTAAATCTTGCTCTTAGTTCTTTATTCCTTAAATATATGCTTGAAAATTTGATAAAATTTTTAGTAAATTGTGTTGATACATATGCTTGTCACAGGGGAAATGAAGAAAGTAGTTATCGTGGAACAATATTTGTTACTGCAATCTTCACTAAATGCTCATAGCACTTTTTACTAACACTGAGACTAATGCTTCATGGGGATTGCATTCCCAATTTCGAATATAATGCTGACTGACCTTATGCATTTGCTGAAATTCACTCTGCTGAAGTAAAGTGTTATACTGGTAGTTGAGCTTCTTGGACAACTGGAAAACTGACTAATTGCTGAAGATTGCTTCAAAGCAGTAAAATATGAACAGTTGAGTAACGAATTGGTCATTCTTTATGATGACATGAGTTATGGGGAAGTATTATATGAATTGATCTTTACAAATGCCTATCACTGTTACGATCTACAAATGTTTAATGCAAATATATCAGTGGCAGTGTATCAACTGTATTTGTACCTATACTAATGGGGAAAAAACACACACATAAACTTTCATGTAGTACTAATTTCCTTTTTGCCTGTTAAAATCAATTTTGCTAATAGCACAGACAGAATATTAGATTCCCCATTAAGTTATCAGAATTTATTGCTGGAGCACTATGGTATTTTATCAAAAATCAGTTTGCATTTTTATCTGTTGCATCTTATAGTCTCATAGTGCCAGATTTAACATTGCATCTTTTTGGGCACACAAGCTTTTACTCATTCGATTGAACCCTTTCTGCAAATTTCTGCCCAAAACTTGACAATGAAGCGGCTTCGAGGGAATGCAATAAAGGTAATGAGTACAAATATCATGGCAAAAGTGTCTCGGGAAGATTTTAAGTCAATCCTACCCAAAATATGTGAGGTTTAATAATATATGTAATCCAGCCGGTTCAATTTGATATCAATGTGAATAGAGACTAGTTGGTTAACTATACAGAGAAGTATAAATAAGTATATCATGTCGCAACTTCCTAGTAATACTATTAATTTGAATTTAGATGCTAGTAGCAACTTTCTGTCCACTGGTTTGAGCTTTTAGATGAGTAGTCCTTAGATTTGATCATCCACATGTGATTCCTGTTCTCTTACAACTTACTCCTAAATTAATACCTTCACTTTGTGAAACATAAAGGACTTGAGCTTCTTGGTTTTGATTGTGTGTGCAGGCTAAGCACTGGGATTCTTTCTATACGTTCTACAGGAACACCACCGATAACAAGTATGGGTCCAGTGACTGGTTTTGTCTTTCCTTTGCAAAAATATAATATTGTTGATTGTTTTGCCTGCCTCTTGTGTATATTCAAAGGCATCTTTATTTGATATGAGAGGTTTAAGTAGAACATGTCTTGCTGCTTATGTTTATTTAGGTGGGGCAGCCCTTATTAGACGAGAGAGTTTTTTCATAACATGGGATCAAAAATGGGAGACCAAGTATTACTGGTTGTAGCTGAAGAAGGGGATGAACTTGTTGCGGGAGCCCTTAATCTTATAGGCGGAGATACTATATATGGGCGCCTTTGGGGCTGTCACCCAAAAGCTTATTATCCCAACTTACATTTTGAAGCTTGTTATTACCAGGTTTGTCTCTATTTAACATGCAAAACTCCTGTGAGTTCAATATATACTTGATATGGAAGTTCTTTCTTGGGTGCTTATTGCCTATTTAAAAAAGTGAGATTCGTTTAACCTTATGTTGACAAGGGTGAACTAATGGACTTAATTGCATGGTATGGATTTGCTAACCCATGTGTTGTACCTTGAGACCTCAGTATAGTAAAAGCATGAACAAGATATCAAATGTAAGTGCAAGCTAAATAGAGGTAAGAGATTGTCAATTTAAAGTGGCAACTGATTCTCTAAGATTATGTAAATTCTTCCCAATTAAGAATTCTAGAATGTGTACTGACCAAAAAAAAAAAAAAAAAAAAAGAATACTAGAATGTGTGAATATGCTTTTCACAAGGACTAGTAAATTCTTCCCAAGTAAGAATGCTAGAATGTGTGAATATACTTCAAATCATGAAGTAAATATCATTCATTTGGTTTTGGAATTTGCTTGCATATAATCATGAAGAATTGGTCACCTCCGGTCACCTAATCGATGGTCGTATCGCCTAGTCGACAGTTGCATCATCGCCTAGATCTATTGTTGTGAGGCTCGTCGAGGTCGTAGGACCCCAACATCACCGCGCTTGGGGTCTAACAACCTCGAAACCCTCGCCTGGGCTCTAAGGGTGATGAGATGATTTGCTGGTCGAACCCCCTCTCCCTCTAGTGTTCGCCGCTCGAGTTGGAGTCAGATTACAGCAAGAGTTCCCTATCTCTCTAATCACTCACAAGTTGGACTCTCTCACCACCCAGCGTGCCAAGTTCTCCCATTTTTCGATTAGGCTCGCGCGCTTTCAGATTTTTGAAAAAGTTGGGGGAAATTATGGACTGAGCTTGCTGATTAGAGTGTATTCAAGTCGGAGCATTTGTGGGATCCGTATAGGAAAAGTATGGTGGAATGGTTTGGCTCAGAGTTGGGGGTGGCTTCTTATGAATCACTTACCACAGTTCACGTGCATCGATTAGTTCAGTTTCCCTTTACGAGCTTATTATTAATTTTATGTTGTCTATATAAATAGGTTGTTATCTTGATCTTTCCTCGAAGTTAAACGGGATCTGTGCTACCATTTCTATTGAGCTGTTGATACTTTTCCACTATTTCTTACTGGTTTTGAAGGGAAGAGAAGATGACAATATAGAAACAATAAAGAAAATGTTTAAGATGTTCTCAGAGTCTAGCCTTCCAATTATTGAGTATTACAATTCTAACGGAAAAGTCAGAATGGTGAGGAAATCTCTAAATATGTTGAAATCCTGTACATGTATTTGCCTGATCTTATTTCATTTAATCGCTTATCTATATTGGCTTTTATTCAGATTGATGCTGGAAAGCTTTTTGAAGAGGTCTTTCAGGTCGTTAAAGTATTACGATTTTTGCTTGTTGCGTTCCTGTGCAACTTTTTCTAACATTAATGTGTGCATTTTTTTTACGTCGTAATTAACTCGCTCCCAAATCCTCAAAACCCTCACATTTTCCTCATCGAAATCAATGTTTCATGGATCTCCACCCATTCCCAATCTTCATATTGCTTTTGTAGTTGAGCATGTATCAGCCTTTGGGATTATTATTAATATGCAGGACGTCCTCATGGAGGATCACGAGTGAGAACTCGTTGAGGAAAGTGTTGAAAGGACAAATAGTTCCTCTGTTATTTCAAATGTTACCTGTTCTCTTGTGCGGCTCTCTTTCCATTGCTGACCATGGTTTGATTTTTAAATAGGATTTCTGGAGTGTCTGGAGTGGAGGTCTTGGCCTATTTACGTTGGTGCTTGAAGTACTGGCGTGGTTCACACATCTCTTGGGATAACTAGTGGTCTGCAGATGCATTCAATACCAAAATTTGGTTCCCTTCCCTGCGTTCATGATGCCGGTGTTGTTGTTCAGAGACCCATTCCTTGGCATTACAATCAAAATGCTATTACATCAAGCTGTAAGATTCACCGAGAATATTAACCTATACCTTTTAGGCAGTCATCCTACAGCAAATTTATGAGCCTCTGATGCAATATGAAAATGATGATAAGGCTGTATTTTTAGATTCGGTACTAGTCTAACTGGATCTAATGTTATTTGGAAAGATTCTTTTGCTTGGTGGGATTAGAGAAAGATGGGAGAAGGAAATTGTTGCTTGGATGGCTCTTCAAGGTATCAACTCACAACTAGTTCAAGTCTCTGCACAGTATGTTGCTGGAAAGTGGAAAGGATTGAGCATATGGTGAACATGAACAACAATATGCAAGTTGAAGTCTTGAAACTGAAAAAGTTAGAGATAGACACTAAATGTGATTGTACTGAGTAACACTATTGTACAGTGACCATTGCTAAAACATATTGGTTTCTACTTGGCTGGTGCATTTTTTTATGAGGGATTGCTCCTAAGACATATGGGTTGATGCATGTCAATTGTACTAAACATTGTGGCTTTTATTTTTCAAACTAATATGTTGATGTATGTTAAACAGTTATGTTGTTGCACATCGATTAATGCATAAATGTGATTTTTCGAGCATCCATTTCCTGTTTGATGATGACATGAGAATGTTGGCGGTTGCTATCACTTGGAATTGTCCAGGGATTTGCATGAAAATATTTAAGGATAACATTTTTTTTTTTCTCTAAATATATTTGGCCATGCTTATTATAATGAAATTACTTTTTTTAAAATTAAGAAAAATCTACCTTGATGTATTTTTTTGGTTTGTAAATTTGTTATTGTCTTTAATACGTTATTCTTAACATGCAAATATAAAAGTTATAATCATTGTTTTTTCTTCAATTTTAAAAAGAAACGAAAATAAAAAAACTAAAATTGGTCGTAGTAAAGGACTTTTCAAATATATGTTTATCAAACAACATTTCCCAAAATTACTTTTCAAGGCATTTTTCAATTACAATTTATTAAACGGTCTTTGCATTTTACCAAACCTCTTTAGGTTAAAAGTCTAGGCTTTTCCCAAAAGCTGAACCAAATGCACCCAAAGAAGGCATACAATAGACACATGTAGGTAGGAAGTCCATGCCTATATGGTTGTGGTATGTACATCTTGATGAAGGAAAGATCTATCCATTTCTAATGTACAGATCCGTCAGTCGACCATTTCATTCTAGTAAAAGAGTCGCTATAGAAACAATGCTTGTGGGTTTTTGCGATCTGGCCGCCTTGGTGTGATGTCGACATGGAGACCCTCCCTTCTTGATCTCGAAGCTCCTATGATCTTAAAGAGGCTTAACATCATCAGTGCGACATCATCATTGTAAACATATATCATCAAATCGTCAACCAGGCCTCCAAAGTTCTCCAATTGCGAAAGGCTAACGATCGGCCATTTCTTCAATTGGATTGTTCTCTACTTGACTTGTTAAAAATAAGGTTTGCCCCATACATGGGTGCCTCCAACAGAAAAAATTGATGCCAACAAAGGATTGCAATCGTTAACGTAAAGTTTCCAAATAAGATAAAAATAAATAGATTGTATACTTAAGTTGCATTTATTTTGCTAAAGATAAATGATCATAAAATACAAGGATAACAATAATTTTTTTTAGCCCTTTTATTAATTAGTAGATAATTTTTATAATTATTGATTATAATTTATATTTAAATATTTTCATGAATAATAAAAATGTTTTTTTGTATTAATTTTTATAAATGATACAAAAAATATATATTTCAAGCTTCTTGAACAGATGAGTTGTAGTATTACATTGTACCATAGCCCTTGAAAAGATTGGCGCGATACGACAGAACGGATAGATCAATTACATAGTTTCTTTGAGGAAAAAAAAAAAAAAAAAAAGAGGAATCATTCAATGATAAAAGTTAAAAAAGGCATGAGCATCACTTTAATCGAAACTCAGAAGCTTATATTTCAGAATAATAGGTCTGTACTCCGACGCGGATAATGCACTTCACCAGCAAAACATGGTATATAATCCTCCATCCGAAGCATGTCACTGTGAGCAAAAATTGTAACCTATCCCCACCCTGCCCCTGCCCCGCCCCACCCCCCCAAACCCGATTGAAAAGAAAAAAATTAACAAACCAATCCTTCCAATGAAAGGAACTAACGAAGCTCCGAATGACAGACAGTCGGACGGGCAGGCTCCAATATTAATCGCGTAATTTTTATACATGACTACCTAATACTCATTCTCACCTCTGTGAAGCATATACGACGACATGTGATTCAATTTAAATACTCAAACCACCAGAAGCAAAGACACGCATCCAACAAGAATGCCTTGAGAGTCATTATCCATCATGATCTTCAAACATCTAGTATCTGTAAGTCGAACTTGACTGTGGCGGTGCAAGCGATAATCGATTCGGTGTACGCCGGCCAACGGGATTTGATGCCGAGCCGACATCACCATTTTGAGCAGGTCATTGTTCCGCCGACTGTGGCTCGTCCCAAACCGAGATGAATCAGTGTGTCCATTGGAGGCCGCATCAAAAGCGCTCCTCCAGTCATCACCAGATGAGGGTCCATTACTTCTTGGGCTTTCTGCGCAATATAGATATGGATAACATTAGCAGCTGAGGTAGATTTTTCTTCCTTCTTTTTCAATTACCAGGAAATAAGTACAATATAGGAAGCACTGCAGTCAAGTCTCCGATAGTAAATGGAGAATCAATCAAGAGGCCTTCTATGAAAACATCTCAAAGAGGAAGAGGATGAGGTTCACGTCAGAAAGTACTCAAGGATCATGGGAAGGATTCTACCAACCAATGGTTTCCAAAATCACAAATTTGCTTTTCCAAGATAAATACATGAAAATTCAGAGCAATGGTTTAAAGCCAGAAAGGGAGAGTTTTGGGACAATACAGTAGTAAAAATGTCACATTGATAGGTTTGCAGCCTAAATAGAGTAAACAATTAGCATATGGCCATTCATCCTAACATACAAACCAGATGGATTCAGGTCAACCATCCAACAACATTTAAATGGAGCATCAAACATCACAAGTCTTCAGCAAAATTTCCATCATTCAAGAACCAAAGACAAGAAAATCATTCTTTCAGAAATCTGCCATTAGCAAATGGAGGCAAGAACAGCCTGATTAGCATAATGCAGCACCAACTTAATGCGTCATTGAAAGCACTAACTGAAGGAAATCAAAAGCCAGTTTGCCTGCTTAGGATCAAAGGAATCCTATTATTTAACTGCCCTACGGCAGAATAGTTTCAAGCCATCATCAAATATCTGATAAGTATGACTCCTCAAGATGACTTTAGCTCTATGTTTACTGTTATGAAGGATCTCACGATTCTCAATCCAACCACACAATATGATACTTCGAGACCAAATATCTAATTCACCACTCGATTATGGTAATTTGCCTATAAGCTACAGTCCATACTTTAAAAGTAAGATGAAGAATGTGGACTGTGTGGTCACAAACTTACCACAGAATTTACATTGACAATTCTGCTTGGAGAGCCTCGAAGGAGCGATGGCAAAAGCAATACTGATAGCAGAGCTGGAGCAAGATGATTAACTTGCATATGTTGCTCATATCCATCTTTTGAAAACTTCTGTGGTTCTGAGATCATCACAAGTAAGGTACATCAGTTGGCAAGATTGTTATTAAACAAGCATAGGTCCGAAGAAAAATATGCAAGAATAGCTCATATGACCTCACAAGCAAATTTGTCTGTCTATGTAAGAATTTCTCCCTTTTGCGTGCTTATTTGAGAAGGGTTTTGAATTTGCTTAAATAAACAAATGATGAGGATGGAAGTAAAATACACAATTCGACAAACACAAACCCATGTGTTCTTAAGAGTCTTTAGTACTTCGAGTAGGCAAATTGACTTCTTCTATGGTTACATACACATACAAGTGAATTTCACTGATAAATACCACGTCATTTACATAAAAGGGAGGAATCAATTCATTGTATACTAAAATATCCATCAAGCAATGTCTTAATCACAAAAAATGGTTTCAAACTTACAGATCTGTTCACCCTTGCAATATCAGTTCCTAGCTACAACAACAAAATTTTTGCCGAAAAAGGACAGTGCATCACATAAAGTGAAACAAGGAGTTATCTAAGCCATTAGATTCTAATGCAGTTTAAAGACTGAGAAGGCATATAGAAATGAACCCTGGAAACAGTTCAAAATGCTGCTTGGATTTTCTTTACGGGAAAAAAGATTGGTGGACTAGCAAAGCTTCAAGGCATTGAAGAATATAAGAAGCAATATACACAATCATCCTTTGACATGGAGAGCCAAAAAATGGAAGTAAAAATCCTTTGACTTATGTAGTGAAATAATAGTGCACGAAACTAACGTACCAATAGCGTCAAATAGCATGATGGTCATATCGTTTCTAAAGAATTGCTTCTTTTTCACCTGAAACCTGAAATGGATGATTAGCACCATTAAATAACTTATTAAAACTCCATATCAGAAGCCTATAAGAAATTATTTATTCACTCAACAGAGATTAGAAAATAGAAAGGAGATAAATCCCATAGAAAATAGTCAGAACACTTTCAACCCTAGAAGATATAGGCAACCTTCCTGTAAAGTTCGAAGATGAGACAGTAAATTAAATTATACAACTTGTCTGTCAACTCTATATTTTGTAAAGTATAACAGATTAATATACATGGACATTTTGCTGACTAACAAAGAAGCAACCAATAAGGACTTTGTCAATAAAATTGATGAAATGCCTTGTCTAGAATTCAGGGAAAGCTACACGTCAACATAGTTATGAGACAATCTAAACTAGGAGTTGCTTCTGCTACTCTAGATCCACAACCACCCCAAGCATTAACACATATAACCCCAGGACAGGAGCAACTATCATTGAGCATATCTTACCATCTATTCCAAATTGCAACCTTACCTGCCATGCTTTATCCTCTCCAGTCTATCATTCTTATACTTCGTTTAGAAGGCAAGGATGGGATGAAAATGGAAAGAAAATTTAAATTTCTGTCCTCTCTACGCCAAAGTTTCAAACTTTACCCTAATTTTCCTTCCCCCCCCTCCTTCCCAAACAAAGCATTGGTACCGATCCTTGGGAAGAGGCAACTAGAATGCCTAATACAAATCACATTGCAGCAATAAAGAAAGTCCAGCTTAGTCTGAGCATAGCCTCTTAAAGGGCTTTTCTTTGGGAATAGGAATCCCTATACACTCTAACTTGACTGCCTTGCATAGTTTAACAAGGTTTGTTCCTTCAAAAAATGGGGTGTCAACAAATAAGTAGAGCAATCACAAGTAGCATAATTCAGTATATTCACAATACAACAATACAAACATTTTAAGAGGGCCTTAAATAGATAGACTATGATCAGCCAAAGCATACAATTAATAGTAGTTACTGGCGCAACCTATTCTTCATAAGCAAAATTGAGAAACTGATAACCTAAACCAAAGTAATAGGCTATTCCTTAGCAAAGTTATGGTCAAATTTCATAAATGGTAATTCTTCCAAGATCACTTCATTAGTTTGAGTTATTCTCACCCAATTATTTGTAGGTTTGAACACCAAAAATAAGAAAATGAATATCAAACTAAGTCGTTGGGGGAAAAAAAAGTTAAGTCTTCAGAGATCCTAACGTGCCAACCCTATAAACCAATGAACTGAAGAGACAGTTTGCTATTTCTAGTCATTACATCACCCATGAATTCTTGATCTTTATTAAATATCTCTACCAAAAGCTGCAGCCACAACAAACAACTCAATAATTAAGCCCTTCACAACCAATAATCATTAGGCATAATCGTCACTACCTATTGAGCCCATGATCCTTATGTTAATCTGTATCAAGGGACTACAGGAGTACCCAAATGTCCCATTGAAAGAACAAGACAGTTGAGTGAAAAGATTAAGCCCTTCACAAACCCCCACTCATGGTAGCATTTCGGCATTGATATCACTTGTGTCTTCAAGCACTACAAATTTAATGGAAACAAGAAAACCATCTCCTGTGCCTTAAATTGCTACCATCACTCCAAACATTTCAATTCCACGGTAAAGATTACTAAGCAAACACGAAGCAATAAATCCGAACAAGCATCAACAACAGGTGGGTACGGAAAACAGGGAAAAGACAGCGCAACACTCACTTCATGAGGATGTCGCAGTACTCGAGATCCAGGGAAGAGAACAGGGCATCCAGATCCTTTATCGCCATTATCGCTCTGTGCACCACTATCCAGTTCGCCGACTGCAAAGACCGTGACTTCACCACCTGGAAAGATCTACTGATACAAGCAGCAAACACCCACCAAAAAAAAACAGGGCGAACATTGCATCGCTCATCCTATGTGTTCGGAGGCTATCCTTCGAGGGCAGTCTTGAGAGCCTCCACCAGCTTCGACCTGCACGCAACGAAATGAAACATGAGGAAATGCGGAGGTGGGTCAGCTCAAAATCGATCCGGCAAAGTCGTGGATGGAAAGGCGGCAAGAGAGGGATCGAGGAGGGGAAGTTTACTGCTTGAGCAAGCTCTTGATCTTGCGGGACTTGTGCTCAATCCTGGAGATGATGGCCTCCGTGTTGTCCGCCTCCACAAAGTCGTCCATTGCCGCCATCATTCTGGCGAAGCGCCAAAAGTAACTAAATAACCGGCACTTCATATAATGCGTCGGCAAGTAAATGAATCGCCAAATACTCGAAGAAGTTATTCAAAAAACTTCTCTGTCCCTCCAAATTTTTTCCATATCCATAAATTTCAAAATCAGGGAACCATAAGACACATTTTACTGACTTCCACAGAACTTGGCTCTCCGCAGATTTCCCTATGATGGTCTGGTATGGGCGATGGAGTCCCCACATAATCTTGGCATCAGTCAATGACGGGTCGAATATGGAGGATTCAAGAAGAGATGTGGTGGTGGCCATTCTTAAAGGATCATAATTGCACAAGCCACAGCCTCTGCTTCCATAACGCCAAATAAATCTAGTTCAGTTCTAGCAGATAACCAGCGAAGCTCACAATCAACCTAGCCTTCAAAATGCATTGGCTATTATACTCCGTTAGTTACCTTTTGACAGCCAGTAGTCCGAGAACGAGCAACAGCAAAGGAGAACCGTGACACATGGAACATGTGGAAGGGATCAAAGCATCAAACAGCAACACACCAGTAGGCAAACAAGCAGCTTCCTTCCTACAGAGATCGAACGGAGCCGAACCTGCGTAGGGAGACATCACCGACTGCTTCAACCAGTAGCCTTCGCCAACTGCAGGCGGCACAAACAAGAAAAACCAGAAATCGTATCAGAAAATGGAACTCCAAGATTTCAAGGGAGGAGGGGGCGGGGGATCGGGGATGGGGAATCGATCGACTGAGCGAAGAGAGGCGGCCTTACGGTGGCGAATGCTGGTGAAAGGGGTGGCGAACTCGGGGCGGGTGGACAGGCGGAGGTTCCTGGGTAGGTAGACGAGGGCGAGCCGGAACGCGACCGACGCGACGACCCATGTCCAAAACCCCGAGCGCGCGCTTCCGCTTCTTCGTCTCCGTCTTCTGCGTCGTCGTTTCTCTCTCCTCCATTTTCGCCGTCGTGGTTCGACGCGTTGGCGTTAGACGCGTAGGCGGAGGCGGAGAAGACGGGGGCGACGGACTCCGACGCCGACGGAGGCAACCGGCGGAGGGGCGTCGGCGTCGGGGTTTGCTGGAAGAGAGGCGCGACTTCGAGGACGAGAGAGAGAGAGAGAGAGAGAGAGAGAGAGAGAGAGAGAGAGAGGACTAGAGGTCGCGAGAGGACTAGGGAGGCGTCGGTGTCGGCGTCGGCGTCCGAGTCGGAGTCGAAGCTGACGGAGGCAACCGGCGGAGGCGAAGGTGGAGGGCCATCAGCGTCGCGTTTCGCTGGAAGAGAGGCACGACTTCGCGGAGGGGGGAGAGAGAGAGCAGAGCGGACGTTGCGAGAGGGAGGAGGAGGAGCGTCAGCGGCGGCGGCGTCGGCGTCCGCGTCGGCGTCCGCGTCGGCGTCGGCGTCGGCGTCGGCGTCGGCGTCGGCGTCGGCGTCGGCGTCGGCGTGGGGGACAATGGAAGCAACCAGCAGAGGCGGAGGGGAGAGAGAGGAGAACGCAGGTCTCGATCCTTCTCTGTTTGTTCTCCTGCGAGGAGAGAGAAAGAGAGAGAGAGAGAGAGAGAGAGAAAATTGCAGAAATTTCAACTGAGGAGAGGGAAATCTTTTGGGCGAGAGTCGTGACCTGTCTTTTCTTCTGCAGCGTGCCGAGCCGAGCCGAGCCGAGCCCGCCCCCTATTTTCTCGTGAGGAGAGAGAGGAGAGAGATAGAAGCGCACGGAAGACGGAGAGAAGACAGAGAGCTGACGTGGACTTGCCAACGGACAGGTGTCGATGCCTGAATGGTTCAGAGCACCGATGACGTGGCACTGTGAGCGTACCCAATATTTTCTCGGTGGGATATGCTGTTTTTGGTTGAGGCCAAATGAAAGTCATCATTGACCATTGACTTTAGCTCGCGTCCTCTGCCAACGTCCGTGAAATCTCTAGCCGCAAGCTCCATCTCTACGAGCTTGCCCACACTGTGAGCCGTGTAACAGTTGCCGTTGTGGTCCTTCGCCATATTGTCGCATCAAGCGAGTGCCCCCAAGCCCCGCCATGGCATGTGCCAACCCGATACCCATCTGCTGTGCCGAGCCTTACCCACAAGCTATTCCCGGTCATTTGTCAAGCCGATTCCATCGAGCTCGAATGTGGAAATAATTCTTGCAATATTAGGTAATTATTTTATCCAGATTTGATTTCGGTATTTTATTGCCTAATATGTGTCTATTAATATCTAGTGTTCATATCCATGAGTGATAGACATAACTTTCAATTAGGGTTTATTTCCTAATTCACAACCGCATATAATCTTTGATTCCACCTATAAGGCTTTAGATGGAATTATTGATCATGCGGGAATAAAATTGATATCTTGATCTTTAAGGCTTAAGATCAGTTTATCGATTTTGTTAGCGAAATAATCAAGTTTGATTAGATATCCTTTCTAAATTCGAACGATGGATAATATTTTTGATGACCGTGAGTGATCGATACTTATCTTTTAATTGCTTTATTTATCACAAAAATACAAAAAAAAATTGCATTTGCATATCATGTAGATTAGAATTGATTTCTTAGATAGAATTGCATGATAGAATAGTCAAATTTTTTTTTCTTTAATTATATTAAAATGCATGTTTAGATAGTATATAGGTTAGATAATATCATTCAATTAAATTGCATGTCGAGATAAATTTCTAAGTTAAGATAGGATTCAGATCAGTCTATTTCCTAACTTAAAAGAGATAATATCTCACTTTAGTTAGATTTTGATTACGAATTTTCATAAAAATACAAAAAAATCATGCGCATGTCATGTAGAATTAGGTCATTTGATTAATTTAGATTGCATATTTAATAGTTGCATTGCTTTAATTTCGAATTTCATGGAAAATACAAAAAGTTTAGAATAAATCCATTTCATGTTTAAGGATAAAATGCATGCCTATTCATGTCATATAGTTTAGATCATACTGCCATGTCATGTAATTTAGGTCATGTTGCCATATCACATTAGATTGCTAGCGTGCATTGCATATAGATTAAGTTCCCATTAAACAAAGTGAAAACAAAAAAAAAAAAAAAAAAAAAAATTGCGTGTTAATTAGAAATCATATCTAGGATTGATTAGGATTGATTATGTGAATTCTGATCTAACAACGCAGATGCTTTCGTTGCCATAAGGTAAGTTTTAGCAATTTATTTACTATTTTATCTAGGTGTTAAATTGGTGGTTTGCGCACCCGCATGATCACCTCACATGTTGGAGAGATAATTAAAATCAATTCAAGCTACCTGCTAAACATTTTTTCAAAATAAAAGAATGGTACCGAAAGGGCGTTAGAGGAATCTAGCGTAACCAAGTCCCCGTATCTGGAATCTCTGGTTTCGCAGAAGTAAAGTAAATCTCCCATTACTTTACTTGAGTTTCTAATCGACCCACCAAAAATAGATTAGTGGCGACTCCTAATTGAAAATCAATTGCATGCTAAGAACTTGAACCTAAGTCGTGAATTGGTATGGGTTTGGGAGAGCTCGAGTTAAGTCTAGGCTTAACAATCCATTAGCCAAACCTTAGGTGGTGCACCCCGAAAATTTGGTCGCGACAGAGCTTATTTTGGAATTCTACCCAATGAAGACGCAGGGCATGAACGAAGGTACTTAGGGTCTGCATCATTAGAAGAATGAAGGCAATTGCAAAAACAAAAACGACGAGACCCACCAACCGAATGATCACATTATCATACCTGCAATAACCAAAACCATAATTACTTCATCGTGCATCGTCATACACGTGGTAGCCCGCTACCAAAAAAATGAAAAAGAAGAGGAAGAAAGGGGTAACCTACTTCATTGTATGACCCTTTCTGAACCTATATGCATTCAGACACGATGACCAGGTTTATGGCCAAACAAGTAGATGTGCATGTGATAAACCGACAATGAGACCATGGAGAGTTAGAAAATCTTGGACTGTGCCCAGCCTGTAACAGCCTTTTTACTTTAGCGGGCCGAGCCAGCCTGAGCATAGTTGATGCCGGTCCTATTTTCTAAACTATATGGTCATTTGGTCCATTTTCATCATTTAGTTTTAGGACCAAAGGGCAATCTAGGACTAGCGGCCAATAACAAAAAGATTGATGTCCAGAGAGATCGTTGGATATGAAAAAAAGTGATTATTGACATGAAAAAAAATACTAGTTGATCATAAAAAGTTATTATAGTTATGATAAAAGGCCTATTCCCAATAAATGTGTTGTTCGGTTGTATGTAAATAAGATCAAATCACCCATTATTCTTAATGTCTTTCTTTTCTTCATAACTCTCTTCTTCACAACATTCTATCTTTTTTCTATTTTTTCACACAAATTTGACAATACATTTAAGGTGAAATTCCAATAGAAAAATTAAGTAATTGTAAAACTCATTTTTTCTGTGGTTTTGGTATATTTCTTGGAAGTATATTTGTTTTAAATCTGGTAGTAACAATAGTTGGAGAAAATAATACCTTAAGGATAGTGATTGTCATCACATGTTAAATGATTAAAAAAAAATTATAAACTATTGCTCATATCTTCATCAACAGTCAAATATTCTCAAACCCACAACTACGGAAACTCAAGAATGAGGGACCATTGTTATCTCTAACAGGTCCACCAACAACAACCCTTCCAAGATTGCCCACAACAATTCCTATTCAATTAGAGAGTACCAGTAGGAGGAGGGGTTCATTTGGACCCATTTATTCGCTTGCTGTTTATTTGACCCAATTTCGAGTTGTTTACCCAAAATTCTCTTCAGGATAACACCTCCTATCAGCATTGCTGGTATTCATCTTAGGAAAGAAGTTTCAAAACTTCGCTCATTGAAAATATGCCAAAGGAAAGACAGCTCTTGCTGTTGGGTTCGCAAGACAAAGCGGTGTCCTTTGCTTGTAGATTGGTATGGTTCCAACCTTTGCGGGGCTAGGATAAAGACCACAAAGAAAGACAAGCTTTCAATTCGGCTTGGCTAGACAGCGATATTTCGCTCCTTCGCTCTTCTCGGGCTGAACCGCCTCCGATTATACCATGGTTGATCTCTCATTTTTGTTTAGCGTAGCCCCATAGCAAGTCCTTACTGATTTATCAAGGCAACTGAGGACTTTGGAGGGAAGTTGAGCGCATTGCATACAGTAATTAGAAACAGACACCGTGATTGAAGAAACCAATGCAGAACGCACAACATTTCTTGCTTTTTGAGAGATGGAAAAGTCCAAATACGTGCCAACTAACCTAGTCACACGAAAACCAGTAATGGATGCCATAAACAAATAGTATTCTCTATCTAAATTATGCAAAAATTATGTATCAATTGTTCATAAAATGAACTTAGATTATGTTTGGTAACAAAGATAAAAATTAGGATAGAATAAATTTTATCATCTTTCATGTCTCATTGTTGTCCAAGATAGAATAAATCCAAATATAAGAGACTTATTATCAAGATAAAATAATCTCATGTGAAGGTGGAATAAAGGTGGATATGATATGGCCATACTTGTCATTCTTCTTTGCCCCTTACCTTGGCTACCTGCACCACTGCCTATAACCTCCGACCAAGCTTCCTCTCATTGCCACCAACGAGGCTCACGAGCTCGACTCTTTCTCGACAACAAAGGAGTTCCACGGCCCGATTTAGAGCTCGAGTAGTCGCCCCCCTTAGTCATCATCCCTCTCCATGGCAAGATCTAGAACAATGGTCGTCATCTCCCTTTGTCTCATGCGCCTTCATAGCATGAGCAGCCGTATCGTCATCTGTCGCACATTCGTCCACTAAGCCTCGACAATAGGGGTGGCAACTGGGCTAGTGGTTGTTGAAGATTGCAGGCCGACGACGAAGATGGAGGAGGGTTGGATGGTTGTTGAACATTTTAAATGATGGTGATGCTCGAGTAGCTTGGATGTTCGCGAGGGTTCAAAGATATGAGCAGTTGACACTCGATCTATCATGGACAGAGAGGAGAAGGAGGTGAAGGGCAGAGAGAAGAGCGAGGTGGGATTACTGGGGTCTAAAATCATTGTGCCGGCAGGTTGCCAGCAGCGAGAGACATTATGCCAACTTTAAATCCATCTAGAAGGTCAACATTCAATCCAACTTGGATATCCTTGTATTTACTAAACATCACCTAAGATCTAAAAAATCCCATCTTATACAATTCGATTTATAGCCTATTCAACTTTGGCCCCGTTTGGTTTAGCATTTGGAAAAAGTCTTTAGCCAAATGCAAAGGTCTTAACCCAAAAAGCTTTGAGGAAATGCAAGATTGTTTAGTAAACTATAACTGAAAAGTGCTTTAGAGAAATGCAAAACTGTTTGGTAAACATATATTTGAAAAGCCCTTTGATGTGACTAAATTAAGTTTTTTAGTTTTAGTATTTTTAAAATTGCAAAAAAGAAACAATGACTATAACCTTTTACATTTTCACGTTAAGAGTAATGTAAAAGGTACATATCAGTAAATTTATTTAAAAATTATATTAAAAGAATTTGATTATAGATTAGATGCAAAGCTCAACTTTTGGCCTAGGGCTCGTTTAGGTTTATTTTCAACTTTGAATTATTTTATTATTATTATTGTAGCATTAATCATCTTCGTTAATTAATTATCATTCTAGTGTATAAATAAAAAGTTGGGCTATTTATTGTTAGAAGAAAAAAAATGATACATAAAAAAAGGTGAACTTATTCAGTGGATGGTGAAGCGACTAATTGTGGACGCTATTTTTTTGAGTAAGCACCGCATATAAAAAGGGAGGTCTTCATTAAGAAAAATAAAATCAAGTTCTTCTCATACAAATTTGACTAGAAAGAGAGTCATTTCATGATAGTAAACATCGTCGTACATGTCTGGAAAAAAAAAATACATTATACTTAATATTACAAACCTCTACGGCTTTGTAAACTCATGGCTATTTCATCACATAAACGTGTCATGTCTGGAGATGCATACGAATTTGAAGCACCCACCCCTTCATTTGCATCATTATGGTTAACTGAATATCTATAATTAGGATCCAATTCTGTTTGTTCAAAATCTGTATCATTCACGTTATTTCTTCATATATAATTGTGCAAAGTCGTTGCCGCTACAACGATTTGCATTTGCTTTTCATATGGATAACTTGGCATATGAGTTGAAATCCCCCACTTCTGTTTTAATACACTAAAGGCTCGCTCAATTGTCGAGCGTAGCGAGGAATAGGCACGATTGAACATTTCTCGATATCCCGTAGGTGAAGGACCTTCTCGAAACTCTAGCAAATGATATCCAACTTCTTTAAATGGCTCCAAATAACCAATCGCATTTGGATATCCAGCATCTACTAAGTAACATTTACCTATATAAATATATTATAAATTTAATCAACATATGTCAATTAGATCAAATGGATGTATCTAAACCATTAAATAACATACCTGGAGGAGTATGGGGAAAATGTGCGCCACATCTTCCAATAGCGTCATAAAAGATACGAGTATCATGAGCTTATCCCTCCCAACCGGCCCAAACATAGACAAGTTCCATATTAAAATTACATATAGCTAACACGTTTTGAGTTATTGTTCATTTTTTACTAATAAAACGAATTTGATCATATGTAGGTATAATTGCTGGAATATGTGTACTATCAATAGCTCCAATGCAATTCTTAAAATATGGATAAAATCGTCGATCTTTCTTGATCTTTTCTGGAACTAAGCAATATTGTCAATCAGTTGGTTGGATTAAATCTTTTCCCATATCACATATTTTATCTAAAACTAAGCTAAAGTGCCTACTTATGGTTTCCCCGGAGCGTTGAAAACACTCTTTTGCTAACCTATTACATATACCATGTCCTAAAATATGAAAAAACATACTAACAATTTCTCTAACATCAGTATTCCTAGATCCTGAAGGCCATAATGTGTTACTAAATCATGCGTTAAATTGTTAAATGCAATCTTATGCATTTTAAACATATTGTAGCATATTATCGAATTATCATCTTCATCAATCAACTCTTTTAACCATACATAACCTGTATATGTTGAGGTCATGCAAGGTTTTTTGTAAAGGTTGGTCGCTTGATAAAGAATTGCAGCTTGAGCAACTGAGACAAGATCCCATAATTCATTTTCCTCTTACTCATGATTTTCCCTTGTATGTGAATCATCCATAACTACTTCAAATAACAAAATATAAAGAGAAACAATGTATTAACCGTCGCATATATGCAAACCATCACATTAAGAGAATACCAAATGAAAACGATTCTAACATCAAACATTAAATGAAATTAGGTTCACAAGGACTGCAAATAAAGATCTGTAAATAGAAACAAAGTGGAATGACTAAGCTTCAAACATGAAAACAATAATATGCTAACATCCTATCTACGAAGACTTGATTCTCTTCTCAACTCATATTTGAGATACTTTACTTCCTTTGTATCATCCTTTAAACTTATGAAAACTTGCCTATTATCTATATTTTCCTTTAAACGAGAAATTGCAAAAAAATACAAGTCTTCGTCTTCCACAATCTCAGGTATGGAATCAAATATCTCTATGAGGTTCTCATAAGGACCGACTAAATTGGTTGCTTTAGATACAGCACTGGTAGTGTTCTTACTCTCAACAACTGTAAACAGCCTGTTAATTTGTGTTCCAAGCTCCTCTCTTGTGCTCAATTTCTTATCTTTCTTTGCTCAAGCTTGCATCTTTGAAGTCTGCGCGGCTCCTTTACGAATTTGAGTTCCAGTTGGTTCAACAACAGTTTCATCCACATGATCCTCCAAGTTTTCATCTGTAGACCCTACAACATCATCGATACCAAGTTGTATGGCCTCCACATCATCATCAATACATAAAACTTATGCAAGATTTTATGTAATTCCTCCAGTAGCAACTGTATCTTTGAACATCATATTTAACTTTACTTCAAGATCACGATGTATGTTTTTCATCCGAAAAGCCTTAGGATTGGCTTGTTATAATGAAGCATTTGCATAAGTTGTATCATTAAAGGTTAGCTTAACACGAAAGTAAAAAAAGAAGTGAGGAAAACCTGAAGTTTACTCTCCCACCATTCGTCACTTGAATCAATGATTTTCTTCCTTGAATCCCATCCTTGTCCAATTTCATTATAAAGCAATGACCTCCATATTTTCCACTCTTCCTTGAGGTTATCTCACTTACTCTTCTTTTGTTGTTTATCATACTTTTTGCCTGTTAACTCCTCAAACTTATTAATTATGACTGTTCATCCATCTCTTTTGTTGTTTGCAGGATGATTGTCTTTTTCAATGTATTCGATGCACAACTTACAAAAGGTTTCTACATCTTCCGAGCTTCAAAATGCCTTTTCCTTTGATGAACTCATCTACTAGTAAGGTGACATAAACAAATTTAAGAGACATAAACAAATAAGATCAACCACGAACCAATCCAAATGAATATTATAAACAAACGAGTGTATACCGTCAATTCACGGGGATAAGTACACTAATGGTGCCAAAAGTTGTGTACGGCGCTCACTTTGGTGCCAAAAGTTTCCGTCGGATCACTTAAGTGCCAAAAGTTTTGAAAAACGATCATTTAAGTGCCAACGCCAATGAACTTGGCCGGAAATCCGACGTGGCCTTTTTTTATTAATTTTTTAAGCCGACGTGGCTCGTCGGAAAGTTGAGTCAGCATCCAAACACCAAAATGACACCGTTTGACCTTTTTCCCCCAACTTCGAAACCCTAATCTCCAAATTGAGAGAAAACGACGCCGTCTTCGTCTTCTTCTTCCTTGAAGACCCAGACCAGCAACGGCAGCAGCACGGCGGCAGCAGCAGCACCGATAGCACACCAGCAGCGACACCAACAACGCACCAGCAACAGCAACACACCAGCAGCACTTCCGACCCATCTTCTTCTTCCTCCTCCTCCGCCCTCGCCTCCGATTTTTCCTACAACTTCTTGCTCGAGCAACAATCTTAGTTTCTCTTCGCTCACCTGGTCAAGCAATTACAATGGTGACTAAGCGACAGTGGCCGAGCAATGGTGGCCGAGGACGGTGGCCGAGCAACGGCAGACGAACAATGGCGGACGAACGGCGGAAACCCTAATTTCAACCCCCATTGAGCTAAATGGCGTTGTTTCCGTGAAGCCATCCACGTAGGACGGCAAAACGACGTCGTTTTCTTAAGGAGGACTGAAAAGGACGTCATTTAGAGGCCCCATCGAATTTTAAAAAAAAAAAAAAAAAAAACAACCACGTAATTATTTTGGCCGGAAATTCTCGCCGGTGGCACTAAAATGAGCGTTTTTTCTCCGATTTGGCACTTAAGTGATCCGGCGGAAACTTTTGGCACCAAAGTGAGCGCTGTACACAACTTTTGGCACCATTAGTATACTTATCCCGTCAATTCACATTTGACAATTTGAGAATAACACACAAAAATAGGAAGACGAACCCTAACCTATTCACAATAATTACTAAAAGTTTGACCTCTATTGTAGCTTCCTAATAGAACTGCCTCATCTCAAAAGGGGCATAAACATACGTGAAACCTGACCTATTCACAATAATTCAATGAAAACCCCCTCAAAGATTAATGAGTTTCTGCACAACTACTCCACTATCGGTGAGAGATAAAGAGAAATTCCTCAACCAGCAATGACTTATGCAAAGGCCCACAAAAGAAAAAGGACTCATCCATTGCAATTACTTAACACCCACAACACAAACCATCACACCCACCGTGGCATTTCGACAAAGTTCACTCCTTGCACTTTTTGACCTCAAAAATCGATCATCAAGAATAAAAAATTCAACGTCCCCAAGGCAAAATCACAACCCCAATGTGTACAAGAGAGAAAGCATTCACGGATACAAATGCAACCCAAAAATAGAAAAACCCAATAAAGGATACCTCGAAGAACCACACAAAGAACGGATTTGATGAGGGGCGACAAAGGGTCAAGAGGGTAGAAGATCTAGAACTTGAATTCGCTCGCTTGTCGGGGGTCAAAAGGGTAGAAGATCCAAAACTCGGATTTGCTCGCTCGTCGCAACAAACTTCGGCCTTTATTAGGTCTTCGTCAAACAAAATTCTTCCCTTGCAGGATTTGCAAGGATGTTCTACCTACGCAAGAGCAGAAGGCAAGGATCTGAGAAAAAATAGCATTAGTTGTTGCTGCATACTTTTTTCCTGATGGAGTTAAGTGCAGAGAGTACCACCGAAGACGAACCCTTCTTGCCCAAAGACGAAAGTTGTCGAGCGAATCGTAAAGAGAAAGAGAGAGAGAGAGAGAGAGAGAGAGAGAGAGAAGAGAGATTGGCCGTCGCGTGATGGATTTGAGAGCAAAACAAAGTAAAGCGTTCCAAAGAGAGAGAGAGTTAGGGTTTTGTTTTGTAAATGGGTAAAATTGGACTTTTCATAATATTTTGAGGGTAAAATAGGCAACTAGCCAAAATTCATTCATTGAGAGGAGTAGCATTCCGAAAACGCTAAATGCCCAAAGCAGGTCCCTACCTACTTCAGGTTTTTAGCATTTCAAAGGCAAGCATTTAGCTAATGAGACCTTAGAATGCTAAACCAAACACCTATTATTTTTCCCAAGGGGCTTTGGGGGCTCAAGGTCCCTTGGGAATGCTGAACCAAACAGGGCTTTTATTCTATCTGATAAAAGAGTCTACACAACCGAACACAATCTTAAGGTTTTATTTATGTCTGAATTGATCTCAAGCTTGCCATTGGTGGAATTCAAATATTGAAAATTTGATGTGACTTCCTCATGGAATATTAAATTATCTACCAAGTGTCACTTCCAATGCCTAAATTCGAGGTACGATAAGCTCAAGGTCTGATTGTGGCTTTTTTAAAACTTGAAATCCTCAGTTGAGCAAAATAACATCTTAAGTCTTCAATTGACCAAAGGCCAAAACATGTAAGTCATGTTTATGTACTTACTCCAAGAAATGGGCAATATTTATTCTCCAACAAGAGTGGTTGTGACAATGTTTACATGGATCTGGATGATGTGTAGCTCAAAATAGAATCGCAAATAGAAACTCCTTGGATGGTGAGTACTAGTGCGATAATCGACATAATTGTGATGCTTGTAGCCAAGTGGAGCCCGTAAAGCCATTGGTTGTTGTAGCTATTGAGTTTGATGAAGTGGGTGTTTGATTTCCTATTAGTTATGTAGGCAACGTTGGTTTTGCTTTATCTAAGACATAGGAGATTGTGTCTAAGATGTGAAGCAGCTTAATATGCAGGTTGAGTCGGCGTCCTAATAAAATCCATGGTCATGGTGAAAATCAAAAGTGGCTTGGATTTGGATTTGTGGCAATTGAGGAGCCCTTGAGGAGATATGAAAGAGTAGTAGCCGAGTTTAGATTCCAACATGGTAATAATGTTGGCTAATAAATAGAGCCAAGGTAAAGATTTAATAGAACATATTTTGAGTTTAAGCCCGTTTAGTCCGGACCCAAATTAAGCGTGCATAAGATCGGCTACATGAATGTGCAAAGCCCTTCTTTTATTTGGTCGGAGAAGATGCAAAGCCCATGATGTGTGGCAAACTGTGGGACTTGACTGGAAAGAGACTGAAAATGGAAGTCCACGCCTAACTGGGACTCTCTAACATGTGTGAGTAGGTGGGAAGACAAGAAAATAGATCATTTTCATATTGAAGTTGGCCCGATTGATCAGAGGTTTTCTGCATGGGTTTATATAATTATGTTTTCTTCTTTTGTCTCGCATTGTTTTTCTATTGGAGTGGGAGCTTTACTTGTGATATCTTTGCGAGCAGACGTTATAGGTGCCGCATCCATGATGCGACTATCTTGTCGGTTACATTCTGAATAATTAGTGCCCGAAGTCAAGTATTCTTGTGATGAGATTAGTGAATATTTTCTTGATAGTAATAATTTTGCTTGAAATTGTGTGAGACTAAAAATTGTGAAACTCTTGGGTGTAAATTCTGACAAACTAAAGCATCGTGAAATTACATGGTATAATTAGAGGCTAAAAAATAGGAGTAAGTACACTATCAGTGCCGAAAGTTATATACATTGCTCACTTTGGTACCAAAATTTTCTATCGGATTACTTAAGTGCCAAATAGGAGAAAAAACGATCAATTTGGTGCCACCGGCGAGAGATTCCGACCAAAATGATTACGTAGCTTTTATATTTTTAAAAAAAAAAAATTGACATGGCCTTTAAACGGCGTCATTTTCCATCATCCTTAAGAAAATGACGTCATTTTGCCGTCCTAAGTGGAAGGCCTCACAAAAATGATGCCGCACAACTCATTGGGGGATTTTTTTTTTTTTTTAAGGATTGAAATTACGATTTTTTTGTCCGATCCTCGCCCAACACCGGCCGCCATTGCTCGGCCGTAGCTTGAGGCGCGTGAGGTACCTACACTTGAGCGAGATCAACACAAATGCGTCATCACCGATGCTCAACAACTTGCGGTCGCACTTGAGCACGAGCTTTGTGACTGAGTTGAACCACGCAAACAGCATCGAGACCGCGTCCAACAGCTCCGAGTGGGCATGGAGGGCGAACCGCTGGTGGCTCTGGCCTTCCATCGCGAGCCAGCGGCAGCACACGAGGGAGCATTGGCCTTGGTCGCCGAAGCCTAGGTACTGGAAGATGCAAGCCAGGCACTCATCAGGGAGATCGAAAATGGAGAGGGAGAGATCGGTAGCGGCACACTCGTCGTCGGCCTCCCCAAGCATCGACCAGATCACGGCCTTCGACTTGGCCACCGAGTGGCCGTCGTTGGGATCCGGGTCGAGGTTGAAGCCACGGCCGCCGAGTGCAAGAGCTGTCGAGGATGGCAACTGGCCCATCGCCAGCGGAGGCAAGGGATGTGGGCGGTTGAAGATCCTCTCTCTCTCTCTCTCTCTCTCTCTCTCTCTCTCTCTCTCTCTCTCTCTCTCTCTCTCTCAATTTGGGGATTTAGGATTTAAATTGGGGGAGAGACACCACATAGGGTCGTTTTGTTGTTTAAATGCTGACTATACTCTCCGGCGAGTCACATCAGCTTCAAAAATTAATAAAAAAGTGTCACGTCGAATTTCCGGCCAAATAGATCGGAGTTGGCACTAAAATAATCGTTTTTCAAACTTTTTGGCACTTATTAAAGTAAACTTTTGGCACCAAAGTGAGCGCCATACACAACTTTTGACACTGATAGTGTACTTACTCCTAAAAAATACATACAATATTTGAGTGGTTCTCCCAAGTTAGTTTTATTGATCAAACCACATAAATTTACCGTTCAATTCTTTTCATTCTATTCATTTATTGTGTTTACCGCTTGTTCCGTTTGATTCACCAAAATTTGTTGCCAACACAAATAGTAAAAAATCCTTCACCAGAACATTGACTTTTCGTTTTCTTGAAATGAGTTCAGTGGTGGCTTTGGATAGAGAAAATGAGAGAGAATCTAAAAATACTAAAAGTTGTGTATAGTGATCACTTTAATGTCACAATTTTTTTTTTTTCAGGATTACTAAAGTAACTTTTTTTAATTAAAAAAATGATCACTTAAGTGTCAATTCCGATCTGAATTGTCAAAAAATCCAACGTAACCATATTTTATTAATTTTTTAGTCTACGGGCCTCATTCGCATGCCTAACCAGCATATAACTCTCAAATGATATCATATAGACAAATTGATGAGTGATTGTTTAAGTGTCAAAAATTGTAAATATGAATTGTTTGAGTGTCAATTATTAGTAAAAGTGATTACTTAAGTGACAGGCGTTATTAAAAAATGATTATTTCAGTGCTAGTTGCTATTAAAAATTGATTACTTCAATTCCAATCTCAATTAAAAAATGATCATTGTGCGACATTGTTTTGGATGTCCACGTGAATTGGAATTTTATTTATTTATTTATAAAATATGTTGTTATATTAAAATTTTAATTATAAATATTACGTAATCAATTTGATCAAAATTTCTCGTCGAAGGTACTTAAGTAATTATTTTTCTCCGATTTGGCACTTAAGTGAGTTAGCAAAAACTTTTGGCACTAAAGTGAGTATATAGTCATTCCAATCAATTTTCACCAAAAATCATTGATGTTGTGAACAAATCATGACCATCTGTCTTACGTAGCATACCGTCATGTTAGCAATTTTAAGTAAAAATTGATTAGAATGACTATAATAGAATTTCTCACAAATGTTTATAACTATATTAGAAAAATTAAAAAAATTAAGTCTGAATTAGAATCTGTACATTAAGTTCGGAATTGATTGGACAAGTTGCCCTCCTTAACGATGATTAGCCCCTTGAGATAATCCTCAGTGGAATATCATTAAACCACGACTCTGCATCTCAGTGGAATATCATTAAACCACGACTCTGCATCACTATTCGAAAAGACAGGATATATCAGCCACAATCACAATTGCTACCATCTACATTGCACCAAAAGCTGAACAAGTCATTAACCAGGGAAATCATTTTAAGTCGTATTTTCACTCCATTGCATCGTTCATTTGTTAAAAGGAAATCATCATTACAATAGCGATTATAACATTGGTAAATCATGAGGCATACTTGTGCCCATAAGCCTATTGTGTTAAAGATATTTGCTCGATAACTATTACCCGGTGAGCCCCTTGGCATGGTCGTTGGGGCGCACTCTCCAATGCTCTAGTCCAGCATTTGGTAAATAATAATGACCGCATGGTAATTGTGCGTTTAGTACTTCTTTGCCAGAGTTTCCACGGCCATGAAATGGGGTGCTTTGACCATTTGAGGCGTTTCAGTCAAAATCTTACGGCTGTAGCATCCTTGAAGCTGAAGTACTTTCAAAGCAGATTGCAGAAAAGCTGCCTCTAGTAGTTTCTACATGCTGTAGTTTTTGAAATTTTTACAGATTATTTTATGAGGGCAGTAACGCCCAAAAAAAAATTAATATGTTTATTTACAAAAGTAAAGCATAAATAATTAATGATAATAGTGATACTGATGATCATCATAGTTTTATTATTGTTGTTAGTTATTTGAAGTTTTCATTAATATTTTTGCCTAGAAGGAAAGTAATAGCAACTTTTCTAGAAATTTGAATTAATAATAATTAATAACATTACTTTGTTATCTTTGCAATGGCATTAATAACAAAAATAACATAATTAAAATGGTAATGGTAAAAGAGATAAGTGTACTGAAACCCTAATTTTTTTTACGAAAATGCAATTATATGCTAAAATTTACAATTGTGTAATTAGATACTGAAATTTGTCCTATTTGTACAATTAAGGGCTTTCATTAGTTTGTCTAGTTCAAGTGACAAAAAGTGCTCATCTTTACTGCGTGGCCATGATGATAATGAAGAGTACAACAATGGCAAAGAAAATGCTATTTTTGCTTCTAACTTTAATAAAATTAGATCAAAAAGTTCAAGGATAAGGCTGAAAAGCAACCAAAAAAAAAGCTTGAGGGGACTTAAGGGTTAAGCAGGTAGTAGCGTGCTTTGCCAACAAGGGTCATTGGTGTCGATGACTTTAGATGAAGCTAATGGCAAAAGTCGGGAAAAGTGCCAAAAAAGTCCTAAACCTTTTGCCTTTGTGCCGATTTAGTCCTAAACCTTTTTTGGTGCCGATTTAGTCCTAAACCTTTTACGTTGTGCCAATTCAGTCCTTTTCGGCCAATTTGGCCGGATTTTGCTGATTTGGACGCCGCCGGCCGGTGTGGCGTGGCCTTGTCGGCGCGACGTGGACAACTTTTAATAATATTTTAATATTTTTAAATATTTTTAAATATTTTTATTTTTATTTTTATTTTTATTTTTATTTTTGTTTTTGTTTTTTTCTTTTTCCTCCAACCGATCGCCGGTCCGGCGACCGGCCGAGGCGACGGCCGGCGAGGGCGAGGCCGACCTCGCGGCCACCTCGCTCGATCCGGCGAGGCTCGACCTCGCCGAGATCCGGCCATGGGCGAGGCTCGCCCTCGCCGGATCGGCGAGGTCGAGCCCCGCCGGCCATGGGCGAGGCTCGTCCTCGCCCGATCCGGCGAGGGCGAGCCTCGCCCATGGCCGGCGGGGCTCGACCTCGCCGGATCCGGCGAGGCCAGTCCGGCGAGGCCATGGCCGTCCCTCGCCGGATCGGGCGAGGTCGAGCCCCGCCGGCCATGGGCGAGGCTCGTCCTCGCCCGATCCGGCGAGGGCGAGCCTCTCGCCCATGGCCGGCGGGGCTCGACCTCGCCAGATCCGGCCGTCGCCTCAGTCGGTCGCCGGACCGCGACCGGCTGGAGGGAAAAAAAATAAAAATAAAAAATAATAAAATAAATAATAATAAAAAATATTAAAATATTATTAAAAGTTGTCCACGTCGCGCCGACAAGGCCACGTCAGCCGGCCGGTGTCCAGTCGGCAAAATCCGGCCAAATTGGCCGGAAAGGACCTGAATTGGCACAACGTAAAAGGTTTAGGACTAAATCGGCACCAAAAAAAGGTTTAGGACTAAATCGGCACAAAGGCAAAAGGTTTAGGACTTTTTGACACTTTTCCCGGCAAAAGTCGATTGCACCATTTTGATAATTTTTAAAAATTTTGATTGAACAAATTTAAAATTTGATACCATTTTCCGAACAACGTTCCCCTAATAATAGCCACACAACAATCCCAAAAATGTAGTTTTTACATGCTGTAGTTTTTGAAATTTTTACAGATTTTTTTATGAGGACAGTAACACCCAAAAAAAAAAAAAACAATAATATGTTTATTTACAAAAGTAAAGCATAAATAATTAATGATAATAGTGATACTGATGATCATCATAGTTTTATTATTGTTGTTAGTTATTTGAAGTTTTCATTAATATTTTTCCCTAGAAGGAAAGTAATAGCAACTTTTCTAGAAATTTGAATAAATAATAATTAATAACATTACTTTGTTACCTTTGAAATGGCATTACTAACAAAAATAACATAATCAAAATGGTAACGGTAGAAGAGATAAGTGTACTGAAAGCCTAATTCTTTTTATGAAAATGCAATTATATGTTAAAATTTACAATTGTGTAATTAGGTACTGAAATTTGTCCTATTTGTGCAATTAAGGGCTTTCATTAGTTTGTCTAGTTCAAGTGAAAGAAAGTGCTCATCTTTACTGCGTGGCCATGATGATAATGAAGAGTACAACAATGGCAAAGAAAATGCTATTTTTGCTTCTAACTTTAATAAAATTAGATCAAAAAGTTCAAGGATAAGGCTGAAAAGCAACCAAAAAAAAAACACTTGAGGGGACTTAAGGGTTAAGCAGGTAGTAGCGTGCTTTGCCGACAGGGGTCATCGGTGTCGATGACTTTAGATGAAGCTAATGGCAAAAGTCGATTGCACCATTTTGATATTTTTAAAAAATTTTGATTGAACAAATTTAAAATTTGATCCCATTTTCCAAACAACGTTCCCCTAATGATAGCCACACAACAATCCCAAAAATGTAATGTGCTTCGATACAAAATGGCATAACCATAACACAGTTATAGTTGTACCAAAAAAATTCTAAAAGTTGCTTACTGAGATAAGCACGTATACAATAATGAGAGTTCACACCTATCTTGGACCATCCCAAGAGGCTCACTGTGTCCTTTTCCCATACTTTTAGATGTTGGTTACAGTGGCTCGAGTCATCAGCTCAGAGTTATCGGTATCTAGTGAGGCCACTTTTGTTTTGACAGGGATTCATATAGTCATGCCTTCTTAGTAGGATAAAAAATGATTGATTGATTGATTGTCGCTGGTGTTGTTGATGTAATAGTATATAGCAGTTGCAGTAATGTAGTAATGCCTTTCATTTTCAGTACTTTCTCCAGTTGAATTAAAGAGAAGGGATCTTCGTGTGTAAGATAATAAAAACAGATGTTGACACCAATATGGGCATCTCCACTATAAGTAAAGACACGGGCTCTCCTATTACCCAACAAGTAGACTCAGAGTTAGAGATGGAAAGCTCAGCCCCCGGCAAAGCAAAATGCATCACAGGCAACATCGGAGAGACCGAGCTAAAACTCTGCGATACTGAGAGTAAACGAGCTGGTTGGAATACATTCCCATTCATCATAGGTCTCCCTCTCCCTCTCCCTCTCTCTCTCTCTCTCTCTGTGTCTGAGTAAAACGAGTTTCATTCGGGTGAATGTCCTAATCATGTTTGCCGTGATGAACAGGCGCGATGGCCTTGTTGATATTGGCGGGAAATGGATGGATGGCAAACTTAATTGTGTACATGATCCAAGAGTTCCACATGAACCGAATCAATGCGGCACAGATTTACAATGTGGTCAATGGCTGCTTCTGTCTCCTCCCGATCCTCGGTGCTATCATAGCTGACTCCTTCCTCGGATGCTTCTTAGTCGCTTCCATTTCTTCCTTCATAGCCTCAATGGTTTGATAACATCTCAACCTCACAATCTTGCTGTTCACAGCCTCTTTTGATTGCCGAATTATACTGTCTTTGATAATAATCAGCTAATTGCAAGTAATATAATGCTCAAGGATTCGCACGTTATCACGTCATTTTCATAATGAACTACCTAGAACATTAAAATAGAAAAGAATATAAAGAAATTCTCAGTAACATTATATGACAACCTCTTTTCCAAGGGAATCTTTGTTCTTTTTCATGTTGGAAACATTAAGATTACCGAAGAGCACACATCGCTTGGCCTCTCTTGCAGATTTGTCTTACTGAGAATCTTGTCTCTAATCAGTTTCTTTAAATGGTTTTTCTCACAACTGACTGATCGATAGCATTTCTTTTTTGACCAACTTGCCGCTTGCAGGGAATAGTTCTTGTATCCTTAACGGCAACGCTTAATTCGTTGAGACCTAAGCTGTGCGGAAATAACAAATCAAGCTCATGCAAAGCCCCATCAAACCTTCAGTTCGCTGTGCTCTACGCAGGGATATTTCTAGCAACACTTGGAGTGTCCGAAGTGAGGTTCACCATAGCAACATTCGGGGCAAACCAGTTCGAAAGCCAAAAGGATCAATCAACTTTCTTCAACTGGTTCTTCTTTGCACAATACGCCGGTTTTGTCCTAAGCGGGACGCTGATCGTGTACATCGAGGACAGTGTGAGTTGGTCCTTGGGATTTTGGTTATGTGTCGCTGCGAACCTCATTGGGCTCGTGGTGTTCATCGCGGGAGATCGATATTATCGCCACGAGACACCTCAGGGGAGTCCATTACTGAGCTTAGCTCGTGTCCTCGTTGCTAGTATTCGGAAACGGAAGCTTCAGCTCCCACCGACGAGTGACGAGTTCTATTACGGCCCACATGGACAGGATAAGGAGGTGGACGTGCCCGCTGGAAAGAATTTCAGGTATCTACAACAATATACATGGCAACGATTGATGAATATTTTATCTGCCCACATAAATAGGACCAATAATCATGATGTCTAGAGATAATTTCTTCAGCCAAACAGTGTCTAATTCGATTTTTTTGTTCTCTGAAACAACAAAAAAACGGAAATCAGTTTAAGTAATTTTTTTTGTTACCATGAATAGATTTTAAATAGAATTAAGGAATAAAAAAAGTTATTTTTTTATTTCTTGGAATAACTTTAGAATCAAGCTCATTTTTGTTCTCTTTTCTTTTCTTCTTTTCGTTATGTTCTTCTTCCTTTAGCTAGTTGTCGGCCTTGGCGATGGCCAGCGATTGGCTAGACAAGGGCTAGTGGCCTCGCCGACCCCTAGCAAGGCTTAACCTCACCGACGGCTGGGCGAACTCGACTTCACCCAACCACTGTGGAGACTCAGCCTCGCCGAGGTTTGGCAGCAGTCTGACAAGGTTGCCGGCCTGGCCGAGACCAACAATCAGCTAAATGATGAAGGAGGAGAAGAAAAGAAAAGAAAAACAGAAAGAGAATAAAGTAATAGAATTATTAAAAATTAAAAGAAAATATAAATCATAAAAGAACTTAAGATCTTATCAACGCATTTTTATTTTGAGAATAGGAATTTTGAATAATTATTAAACATTTTAAAATGTTTAGAAACTTGTTCGGAGAACAGAATTAAAAAAAAAAATCAATTCTGAGTAAAAATTATTTTCGAAAATAAAATAATTATCAAATGCCCCTTTAATGGTTAAGGAACAAGGATGTGTGCTCAAATAGGGACCTGGCGGTTTGGTTCATCGTCTGTGCAAACAGTCTGAGATCAGAACTACCCACCAAGAGTTGGACTCGAGCCAGCTAAGGTAGAACTTGGACTTCTTGGTCATTAAATAAAGCCCAACAAGAAAGGTGGATGTATACGATTAGCCCAATAAACGTGCACATGTCCTTTCGAATGAGGGCATCCAGCTAGGCAGCTACGATACAAACATATAGGCGAAATCAAAAGTGTCAAGAGACATGACGTTACAGATGATTCACAATAAGAGTGATCTGGAATCGATTCCTTTTTCCCTTTCACAGGTTCTTGAATCGTGCGGCTGTGAAAATTGAGGGAGACACCAAGTCCAACAACTCCATCGCCAAACCCTGGAGGCTATGCACAGTGCAACAAGTGGAGGACCTAAAATGTGTGGTCAAAATGTTACCACTGTGGTCAAGCGCCATCTTCTTGTGCACCCCAATCGCTGTCCAGAACAGTATGACAGTCCTCCAAGCCCTAACCATGGACCGCCACTTAGGACCCCATTTCATGATTCCCGCCGTTTCGATCCTCGTCATGATCACGATCTCCGCCTTGGTCTCCCTCGCTTTGATAGATCGCCTGCGCTCCCGACTCCCACTGTGGAAAAAACTGACCGGTTCGCCCCCAACAGTATTCCACAGGATTGGTGTGGGTCATCTCCTGAATGTGCTCGGCTTGATTGTATCGGCACTAATCGAGTCTCGCAGGCTCAGGACAGCGCACCTCCAGAATGTCAACAATCCCACTGTCCCAATGTCTGCAATGTGGCTATTCCCTCAGCTGATTCTGATCGGAATCGGCCAAGCATTCCATTTTCCGGGACAAGTGTCGTTGTACTTCCAAGAATTCCCAGCGAACTTGAGCAACAATGCGACCGCGATGGTTGCAGCCATCATTGGGACTTCATATTATCTGAGCACTGTTGTGGTTGATCTGGTTCAGAGGAGCACTGGGTGGTTGCCGGAGAATTTGAACGACGGGAGGTTGGATTGCATGTATTGGTTGCTTGCCGGGCTTGGGATGGCGAATTTCGGGTATTATCTCGTATGTGCAAAGTTGTACAAGGGAAAAGATGGAAGTTCTAGTTCGAGCCTTCCGATGACTGATGATGTTGGCGAAAACAAAATGAGGCCTTGAATGCGGTTGTCCATGCATGCTTGGATTAGCCCTGTATATTTCATGTCTACTTCGACAGAAAAATGATGTTAATGTGAATGCCTCCCTAAATTGAGGATTTCTTCCATAAAAAGACTTATAGTTAAAGCCGGAGCCGCGAGAGAATGATATCTCATTCACTCGCCATGCGCACTTGGTTTTGCTTATGTTATTGCTAGTGGCAAGACGCGTAATATGAATTTGTCACGTGGTCCACGTTGGACTAACAAGAATTCGCTCATTGACGTATTATCTTTAATAAATATATATAATTGGATTAGATTTCGAGATATGAATAAAGAGACAAATTTTAAAATTTCTAGATATGAATAACAAGACAAATATTTTAAATTTATTCTCAAAGATATAATTTACATGTGTTTCCCAAATTTCCATATTTTAATAGACTAAAAAAAAAAAGAGTAAAGAAAAGTATTGCGTGCCCTCAAAGATTGAAAAGCTTTTACTTAATTGAAAACTTAGCAAAATGCAAGAAACTAAGGATATATTTTATTTGTCAACGGATTATTGTAATCAAAAGTATGATTTAGGTTATTTAAGCAATTCAACCTGGTAAATCAGCTTCTTGCTTTCAATTATTAGGAAATTAAAAAGAATATATAATCCTATTTCTTCAACATAACCATAAAACTTTTAAACTCATTACAAAATAAAAAATCACAACTCCATTTAAAACAAATCACACTTACATTTTTATCTGTCAATTCCAAACGTAGATTTCTTGGCGGGTTTGATTCGAACCACTTGGGTACGCTCTTTCAGGATCTGAATTTCTAACATGTTTCTCCGTTCAACATGAGCTCCCCAAATTTCGAGATAAGTAATATACTTTAATAGGTCACATAGAACTATTTCTTTACCATATTTTTGTGAGTGTCAATAATGAGAGAACTTACCCATTTATTTGAATAAAGATTAAATTTCACTACTGAATTATTTTGTGGCTGGTCATCTTTAATGTAATCAAACAGGCTACATTAACTTGATCTATTTGCCAGTGCTCCAAGTGATAAAATTTGTATACTCTTAAAGTTGTAGAAAGAGAAAGATGGTATAAGAAGGGTGCATTTAGAGAGGCTTTTGGGAAAATTCTTTGGGGAAATGCAAAGACCTTTTAGTTAAAGGAGTTTTTTAAAATACAAATTATATTTGGTCAATTATATATGTGAAGGTCCACAAAATAGTGTTTGGAGAAATTAAATTTGTAAAAAAAATTATTGTTTTAAAAAAAAAAAAAAAAAAAAAAAAGGAGAGCTGGCCAACGATTGCCGACAAAGAGCTAAAAGTCACCGATCAAGGGCAGGCGATTCGACAAAGGGCAAGTACTTCGACGATGTCGCGTGATTGTCCGGCAAGGGTTGCATGACTTGCCGTGCCGCGACCTCTGTGAGAAGGTCGCATTGCGAGATTCGGGTCGCGGTGACCCTCACCGAACAGTCGCGTGACTTGCCATGCCGCAACCTTCGTGCAAAGGTCACTAGGGCTGTGCGATTTGAGTTGTCGTGACCCTTGTCGCACAGCGACCTCCGCGCGGCGACCCTCACCGGAGGGTTGTGCAACCCTAGCAAGACCGCCACCCTTTACCCTTCACCACACTGCCTATCCTTCACCAACGATCACGTGCAAAGGGTGGTCTTGTTCAATGAAGAGAAGGGAAGAAGATGGAGATGAATAGTTAATGGGGGCAAAATCGAAAAATCAAAATATTAGCGAGGATAATTTGGAGAGAACCTTTCCATTAGAGCCCAAGGACAGCATGCCAACCTTTTGAAGGCTTGCATTTGGCCAAGGGGGTTAAAATTTTTTTTGCCAAACACCAAGTATTTGGCCCAAACGGCTTTGAATCCCCAAGGGGCTTCCCAAACGCACCCTTAAAGGGACAATCGTCAAAAAAGTTATAAACTTATTATTTGGTTATCAATTTATTTCCAAACTTTTTAATTGTGTCAATTTTGTCCTAAATATTCCAATTGTGTCAATTTAGTCTTAAACATTTTAAATACTTGCCAACCATTTAAATAGTAAGTTTATGACTAAATTGACAAATCTTTAAAATATTTAGGATTGAATTGACTCAATTGAAAGATTTACGATTGAATTAGCTACCGTATAGGTTTGAGAATTTCTCGACAATTTTCCCCATAGGGAAAAGGATGGTGTGAAAGAACTAAATGAGATTGATCCAAAGACATGACTTGGTGAATAGTTTCAAGGAAATAACAACAATGTCTCCCAATTCTTCTTGAATTTCTTTAAACATTGAAAAGTCTATTCTAAACAATCAAGTAGAGGTGTCAATGGTTTGGTTCCATTCGGATTTTGAAGAAACCTGAACCACCTAAACCTCACCAAACCATTTGGATGTGCGTTAACTTTAAACCAAACTGCACTCCGAATCAAATGTAATCCAAACTAAAAACTTGATTCTAATCAGTTCATTTTTTTATTTTATTTTTTGAAATATTGAAAAGAGATTTGATGGAAAAGGAGAAAGACCGTGTAAATGGCAATATTAAAAGAAGGATGATTTTCAGTTCAAGTTAAACCGAACTGGAATACAAAACGACTATTTTTTATTATCCGAACCAAAACCCGAATTAAATCAAAAATGCATGAAAGTTGAGTTCGGTTTTTCGATTTGATTCTGATACCCTACAATTGAGCTAATTATCAAAGGCTAATTCATGTACAAATTTCGGTTTCTAATATAACGTGACATATAAATGGGATCTTTGTAACGACCCGGACCCCATTGTGTAATATTGTCCGCTTTGGACACTAAGCCCTCATGGCTTTAAAACGCGTCACACGGATTAGAGGGATCTAAGCCTTATAAACTAGCCCCAAGACTCCCCCTAAGCGATGTGGGACAGGAAACACGCCCTTGTGCTTGGGCCGTCACACTCTCCCCCCTTGAGAGCACAGCGTCCTCGCTGTGGCCCCATACGTGGTCGGGTCGTCACATTCTCCCCCCCTCATGACATAGCGCCCTCACTGTGGCCCCACACGCGGTCAAGAGTTAGCTTTGATACCATTAGTGTAACGGCCCAAGTGCGGGGGTGCATCTCCTGTCCCACATCGCTCAGGAGGGAGTAACTCACAATTGAACTTATTCTTTCGTTTGAATTGGTATTTTTGCTTATCTTCGTATATTGAAACTTAGGGAAGTGCTTTCTAAACATATGTATAAAAAGAACACATTTCATTTAGCTCCTTCATCTTCATGCTTACTATAACGAGTTATTTCGGTTTTCTACTAGTAGCTTTAACTATAACATCAGCTCTCTTTATTGGTCTGACCAAGATACGACTTATTTGAAATTAATTGAATGAACACAACGCATAAAAAGAAATCTTTATGTGGTATTGATAGACTCTATAGTTCCTTAGAGAGTCAATTTCCAATTAGTGGTCATTGAGATTCATGGGCAATGCGGAGTCCTAGGGCTAGTTTATAAGGCTTAAGTCCCTCTAATATGTGTGACGCGTTTTAAAGCTGTAAGGACTTAGTGTCCAAAGCAGACAATATTACACAGTGAGATCTGGATCGTTGCAAATGATATCAGAGCTGACTCCGACCGCGTGTAGGCTTACAGCGAGGGCGCTGTGCCATGAGGGGGGAGAATGTGATGACCCGACTACATGTGAGGCCACAACGAGGATGCTATGCTCCCAAGGGGGGAGAGTGTGACGGCCCAAGCGCGGGGGCATGTCTCCTGTCCCACATCTTTTAGGGGGGAGTCTTAGGGCTAGTTTATAAGGCTTAGGTCCCTCTAATCTGTAGGACACGTTTTAAAGCCGTGAGAACTCAATGTCCAAAGCGGACAATATTACACAGTGGAGCCCGAGTCGTTACAATCTTCATGTGTCCCAATTCGTACACAGTATACCATATCATTATAGTCATTAAAGTAGTCGATATATGCACAAGACGAGCCATAAAACACTATAACAAGCCTCCCCCTCGCCTCTCCGGGGGCTTTTTTTTCGATCATCATTTAATTTGAAGACCAAAGTCTAATCAAATCCAATTCAAATGGCATCATGTTGTCATCACAATAATGGTTCTAATCCATATTCCTTGTTCATAACTTTTGCTTGTACACTAAGAATGCACTTGATAACATTTTTTGTCCGTGAGAATAAATTCTATTTAAAAATAGTTTTTTCTAATTTTATTATCTAAACTAGTTTCTAAGCCAAAAAAACATGTTTTGTAACTATATAAAATTTCTTTACTTGGAATTAAAAAAGAACAGGACTACATTTGATACAAGCTTTAAATTTTTTGTGATGTAGAATTTTTTTAATTTTTGAGATTTTTGCTTTTTTATTTTCCTTTTCTTCTTCCCCTCCTTTATTCTTCCTTCTTTAGCTAGCAACCTCACCAGCCTTGGGGGAGTTAGGGCTCGACCTCGCTGTGGTTGGGAAACTTTAGTTCTAAACCTTTTGACCTGATATCAATTTAATCTTCCCAGCTAATTATGGTTGAATTTTTACTAATGTGGACACCAACTGACTTATATGACACAGTCGATACTAATGTGGATAGCTTTTAGTAATATTTTTATTTTTTCAATTTTTTTATATTTTTTCTTCTTTTTCTCTCTCTCTCTTTTTTCCCCACTTCCTTTTTTCTTTCTCCAGTTGGACCTCGGTGATCAACTAAAGGCAAGGGCCAACAATGGATCTTGCCAGGGGCCGCAAGGGCAACCTCTTACCGACCTCTAATAATCCTCACAAGCCAATGGCGAGGCTCATCATGGGTTGCAAAGGCGGCCTCACACTAGGCTAGCGAGGGTCGAGCTTCACCCAACCATGCTAAGACTTGAGCCCTTGCCAACGGCCAAGATATCGCAACCTTTGACCTAGTAGCCTCTAGCCAGGGCACGAGCCTTGCCAATGGCTAGGCAAGGCTTGACCCTCACTAGCCCAACACGAGGCTACCCTCAAGGAAGAAGAAGGGGTAGGAGAAAAAAAAGATAGATAAATAAAAATAAAAATATTAAAATATTATTAAACGTTGTTAACATCGGTATCGATCGTGCCATATAAGCCAACAAATGTCCACATCGGCAAAATCCGACCAAAATTTTCCTAAGGGACTAATTTGGTACCAATTCAAAAGATTTAAAAACTAAATTGACACTAATAAAAAGTTTATTTAGGAATTCTCTAACAATTTTTTTGGAAATACTAAGAGTGTTTGAATGACTCTGGATATGATTATATTTTCCATTGTATTACTTAATCTATAATGAAATCTGTGTTGTTTTTCACAGCAAGTTCCATCAACTGAATCACATAATATCTAGTCTAGCAAAAGACAAATGCTCAAACACAATAACAAATAGAATAAGGAAATTAATCGAACATCAATGAAGCATTTGTCTTTCACTAGACTAGATATCAAAGTCAGATTTGGCTAAGTAGAGCAAAATAGAAGGCGAAGGAGAGGGAAAGGTGAAAATCAATAAGTTTAATGGGAAGGTTTGATTTTTTTGGAAGATTCAATTAAGCATCATTTGTACCAAAACAATATGCATTTGCCTCCATTTAGAAGAAGTGAGAGTCAATGAAGCAATTTGATAGGGATTTGCTAGACGAATAAGCATTAAGTGTTATCTAGCTAAGCTCGTAATGCTGTGTTACACATTATGAAAGAAAAGACCATTGTGGGAATAATGAATACATTGCCAAACATGTACGGGAAGTTCTCTATAATCAATAAGTTCTATTTAATGCAATGCTTGTTTTTTTAAAGTTGTGCCAATGTAAGTCGGATGTTAAGAATATTAATGAATTCAATGTAATCGTTAGACAATTGAATTTGGTTGAGATTAATGTCTATGAAGAGGTACGTGCTTTGATTTTATTACCATTATTACCTAATGGTTGGAACACTACTCTTACTAACATTTGATGGGGTTTAAAATTTGATTTTGAGTGAAAAACATGTGTAGAGAGAATCGAGTGAATATGTGCCTATTGTCTTAGTGGTGAAGGTAGAAAAACTAGTACTCTTGTTAGCAAAAGTTAGGGTGAATGTGGGTACTCCTAGTTAGTCTAGGGTTGTTAGTGTTGTTAATTGAAATTGTGGCAAGACGGACATCTTAGAAAGACCATCTTAAGTTAAAGAACAAGAAGGGTGAGAAAATTAGAGTTGAGTCTAACAACAACATTACTACAACAATTGATAGTGTCTCAACGGTGATGGTCATGTTTTATTTATCAAGGAGTCAAGGAGTCAAACCGGTGGGTTATGGATTCTAGCTCTTATTTGCACACTACACTAAACAAGAGCTAATTTATTGCTTATTGATGCACAAATAGTGGTAGGGTGTAGTTAGCCAACAATGCTAAGTATGATGCTGTGGATATTGATGAAAATACAATTAAAATGCATGATTTAAGACATTGATTAGAGTTGGGCATGTTATAGAATTGAAAAAGAACCCAATTGCATGGACTGTTTTGGATTCAGTTGATTGTTAGTATGTTTTAACAGGGTGAAGTAAAAAAGATTATTCAAAATACCCTAGTGACAATGAAAGAATCGAACGGTCAATAGTCTCTATTAACGGTGAGCGATTCCAGGTTCCTTAGCGGTTCCGCATAAAACTCAAAACTTACCCTCAAGTATAAGTTCCTCATTTTTTAGAACCTAGAATCTATCCATCAAAACTTGGAACCTGAAATTTACCATGTCACAGGTTCTAAAGTCAGTTTCAGGATCCAACAAGTTTTTTCTTTTTCCTTTTTCATTTTTTGCTAAACAAAATGAAAATGAGGGCAATAAAAATAAACAAACTTATCATTCATCCAAAAGAATATAAAATGAACATAACTATCAATAGAAGAAAAAGAATTCTTAACAAGGAATTCAAATAGATAGAAGTAGGGATAAGCGAATCTAAATTCCATATAAGTTCCATCTAGAATTTGAAACCTACCCATTGGAGCAGATTCCTCATTTTTTTAGAACCCAAAACCTACCTTGTATACCTTAGAACTTGAAACCTATCATGTCATAGGTTCCAAGGTCTACCCAAATCCCACTTATATTATTATATGAAGGATTACAATTCATTAATCAGAACTTATATTTAGATACATGAAAAATATAAACATTAATAAAGTAAAAATATTAACCATAAAATGAAAACTCGAACTAGAACTTTCAGATTATATACCCATCGTTGAACAACATGGATTATCGGAAGATCGCACGAAGAAATGGATCAAGAAAAATATTAAAACTTGTTCCAAGTTGTGAGTTACAAGTTCTAGGTTTCTCCAACTAAGAACCTAGAACCTATCCGTTAAAACAGGTTCCTCGTTTTTCGGAACCTGAAACCTACCCGTTGAAATAAGTTCCTCATTTTTTAGAACCTAGAACCTACCATGCATACCTTGGAACCTAGAACCTACAAGTTCCCACTAGTCTAGTTCTCAAGTTCTACCCTGGAACCATGCTTGACCCCTAGTCTCTATGGGTTTCCATTAGAGATGGTGAGATTTATGTACCTAGTGCAATCAATCTGATATTCAGATTGCCCGAAAGCTTTGGTTGGTACCTACAATTCACGCCCACTACCAAGAAATTAACACAGATTCAAAAGCACTTTAGAGACCATGTTGTCAATAATGGTCCAGCGAACGGAATGAACCGCCATCTCACTGCTGCTGCTTTGTAAAAGTGCAATAGGTTAAGTCCCTATTCTCCGATGATAGAAGGTAACCGTGCACTACTAAATTTAATTCAATTCAAGCATTTACGACTGCGATTTCATCCAAACTTCATCACTTGAGTTTTGTTTGCACGAACAAGTGCAAAAATGTTGCAGATACATCGAAATGTCAGACAAAGGTTGAAGAAAAACAGATAACACAAAATGAAGAGCTCAGAAAATAGAAACAGAATTCCTGCAACAAAACTTGCAAAGTCGTTATTTATGGCGCGAAAGCCTGCAAAACTCTAATCCTAGTAAATAGAAGATTTCTAATAAATAAGAAATAATAGACCAGCTCCCTAACAACGTAGGAGATAGAATATGGAGAAAAAACTAGTAAAATAACTAGAAATTAAAAGGGCAATCCTCCAATCTATCTCTTCCGCATCAAAAATTCTACTCGGTGTAGACTGTCGACAGTTCTCAAAAAGATAGACACTCCCCATCATGCTGGAAATTACTAGTGTTGCAAACGATTGAAATAAAAATTGCTCACTTTCTCAAACTCCAAGCTGGCTTCCAAGTAAAATTTACAAATATGACTTCAAGGGGACTCAACACCAAAATTAGTATGGTACAATAGCTCCATGGTTCCCTCTTTACAAGTGATGATCCTAATCAAAGAAAAATTTATAAAAAAAGATGAATGAAATAGACTTCCTCCAGGTGACCCTTGTATATACGCAGGTTGAAAGAAACTGAGACTACCTTCCCCAAATGTACTACGTATCAAATATTATGTTATAAAGCTCAAAAAGCACCTCAGGGATACCATTATTTTTCTGTGCATTCTCTGCTTCTTGTTTTGTTAGTTGTATCCTTCCTGTCTACATATCTATGTCTCAAAATTGGAATAACAGGTTTGTGATTACTCGTCATCATCAATTAACAATGCAAAGGAGAAAGGTTTGAATTTGTAACCATCACCATGGTAGAACTTATTCTGGAATTCTACCCAATGAAGACGCAGGGCATGAAGGAAGGCGCTCAGGGTCTCCATCATTAGAAGAATGAAGGCAGTCGCAAAAGCAAAGACGGCGAGACCCACCAACCGAATGACCACATTATCATAGCTGCAATAACCAAAATCATAATCACTATCACGGATCATCATACATGTGGTAGCCCACTACCCAAAAGGTGTTTGAAAAAGAAAACAGAAAAAAAGAAAAAATGGTAGCCTACTTCATTGTTATGACCTTTTCTAAACCAATATGCATTAAGACGCGATGACCAAGTTGATGGACAAACAAGTAAATGTGCATGTGATAAACCCATTGATACCAGAGAGGGCTAGAAAATGGCGGACCATGTCCAGCATGGATGGCCTTTTTACTTTAACAGGCTGTGGGCCGGGCTGAGCACAGTTATAGAACTAGCGGCCACTAACAAAAAGATTACATGGCTAGGCCAGCCGCCCAGCCCTATTTGCCACCACTAAGACCAGATATAATTAGAGCGAACATAATTAATCACTAGTTAGCTCCTCAATTTTAATTCTTTGCAATCCTTCAAAAGATGCACTTAGGGTGTATTTGATAACCATATTAAGCGCTGAAAATAATAAACATTATTAAGTGTATTTCACTGAAAAAAATACTTAATGAAAGTTAAGAAATTACCAATTATGTTGCCAAAAATTACCGATAATATACACAACTCCATCTTTAGACTAAAATTAATTATACTTGTTACTCAACATTCATTGACGGGCGCACCCACCAAGCTAAGCTTCTTGATCAAACAATACGGACAGGTGCATCTCCTGATGACTTGATGTAAACATGAGTATCTCATTCTAGTTCATAAAATAAAAGGATCACGACTATAATATAGGACTAAGCTAATTCTAAAGCAATCAAATTGCACTTGCTTTATTGAAATGTTACTCTAGATTTACGTAAGTTAAAAGTGGAAACGAAAGAACCAAATTACTAGCTTTTCTTAGAATATAAGATCATAACCCACTCTACAACTTATGATATTGCCAAGTGCCCTCGTATGTTATGTAACAAACCAAACTATTCTAATTCTGGAGCACTAAAAAGGTTATCTAACTGAGCCACAGGACAACAAGATTAAGGCAGCATGCATTCCTTTGACATGAATGTTCAAAAATCTAAATCATCAAGTACAAACTCATACACTAAACAACAAAATAAGTAAACTCATTCTTTTTTCAACATCACTGCAGTAATGCAAAGGCCTGAAATTAAAGCCAACTTACCTCCAGGCAAGTAGGAGCACTTTCTCATAGAAGACCGTCGACAATTCCGAGTGGGCCAAGCTATAAAAGCAGCCAGCCAGAGTCATCATTTTAGGACCATGATATCAACGGAGGGATGAAAATAAAGGAAAAGGCAAATGGGCATACCTCAAAGCCCAAAGACGGAGATAAGAAGCTGTATTGGAAACAGCACCTAAAACAAATTCTATAGAGTGTATCATTTGATGCACAAAAACCTCGCTGAAATTAAAATCCTCATGATGTTGCTGGGCGCGGGCAGAATCAGGCTCTGCTTCGACATCCATTTCAGAAATACCAAGCACCCCATAAGTACGACCTTGGAACCGCTGAAGGCATGACAAGAAAAAAAAATTCATTAAATAAAGAAATATGTAATTTATTAGCGACTCTTCTTCAAACTGTTTCAGAGGAGAGACACTATCACTCTTTCATCAAAAAAAGATGCATCTGCTTTCCCGCAATCAATGTATTGCTTAGAAATCAACATTTGTTAGGCTTTGAGGGGATAAGATGGGATTGGGAGTACAAGGAAAATCCACCGGAACTGTTTTTTGTGCTGTACATGCAAGTAAAATTATAAAAAAAAAAAAAATCATTGGACTGAATTATGTTTTCCCTCTTCACCCAGTGTGATATGGTCAAACATATTATTAGTTGATTATTAAAGCGGCTAAATAAAGACGTACACTTCACTCACAAAACTCGAGTTCTTCGGAGAAAAGCTTATAGATGGACAAAAGAATACAATAATTTGATTAATCCATGAACCAACTAGTTCTTTCTATCAAATTAACTCAAAGGAAGTTGTCTCTAACTTAAGGAAGCTGAAATGAGACAGAAACAGAAATAATTGACTAAAAAGGGGAAAAAGGAGACAGTAATGTACCTCAACGTGAAGCCTTTTCAATATAAAAGGTTTAGGAAAGAGCATCCATGGGACAGCAATAAGAGCCAAAAGCAATAGAAGGATCTGCAAAGTTTCAGATAATTGATGAAAATAAGGAAGACAAGAATAAATGATACGCATCAATATAGTAAAAGCAAGTAAATTATACCTGAAGTGGCCGCTGGCCCCAAAACAGTTGGTTCTCTCCAAGATTGTCGGTAGGACTCAGAAACATGTAAATCATAACATGGTAGAGATCGGCTTGAGAACCAGTGCACCACTTGATAATAATAAGAAGTGATAGATATCCAAAAAGGCTGTTGAGAAAGATCATCTGTGGCACAAACTGATACCTAAAACAAAAATAAAAGTTAGTTCAACACTCTCATGCTTGATATCTAGATAAGCTAAGCTAAGTGATACACGCATAGCATACTCTCACATGAACGTGTGATATCAGCATAAACTCTGGAGAAAAGGAGACGAATTTTTTGAGGAGGGAACACACACCTGATATCCAGAGAACTTTCAAAATATCTTGCATTGAAATAACTCAAGATGATCCCTAAATTCATTTGTGCCACACCCAACAGAATGGACATCTTCATCTTGAGTGAGTTCAAGAAAGGAAGTTCAGAACGACTTCCACGCCAACTGGGATCTACACCGAATGGATAAGGATCTCGGTATTTAATTAAACCAACTGAATATGCATCACTGGTCAAAGCAAGTAGAATGAGTTAAGTTACAAGAAGACATGTAAGACAGAACCAAAGATATCATGTTAGTCTGGTCATACACAAATGCAACAAAAAAAGCGATAACCCACAAATATTTGAAATGGTCCTAAGTCAAAATATTTATGATGAAATCAAGAGCGGCCTGACTCATAAATGACAGCTAACATTTAAATTTGGTCTGCCCAATACCCAATGTCTCGTTTAGAGCACATAAGTTTGTTGGTCTCTTTTAACAATAGAGAGACGCCTGCAATACATGTACAATTTCAGGCACCCTTTTTTCATACAAAAAAAGTGCTGATATAAAGAAATATATACCTCTAAAATCTATATCGAAATTATCCTACATTGACAAGAAGAAAATCAATCATTATAACATAAGTTTCCAATGGGTCACCTAGACTTGAAAAAATGCTGTATCTTTTCATTATTTTTTAACTAGCACTTGCAAATTTTGACACCCTGCCATTAATTTGCATCAGTGTAATATGAGCTGAAGGTCACATTTGCATCAGTGTAATATGAGCTGAAGGTCACATCCCATCACCAGCTTGAAGATAGTACTCTGTAAAACAATTTGAAGCAACTCACAACCACGTCTCTGGCATCCAAAACTAGCACACAGCAAGCAGACTACAACTAAGTTCAATAACTTCAACAACATTTTTCAGAAAAAAACACAAACAGTTCAACTGGATTCCATTCATCAAGAAACTAACATGCTAACATGCCAGGTTTGAATTTCATGCCAAAACAGAAATAACACTTCAAATCATGAAAAATTCAAAAGAATCTGGGCTGACTTGAGGTGCTAACATTAATGCTTCGTATATATTTTAAGGGATCAATATGAAAAACATAAAAGAAGTTGCACATCTAATGTTACGAATAAATCCAAAAGCAAAGAGCCAAACCAATTAACAGCTGAATCGATATGTTAATAAGTAGGACTACTATGACTATCCCAACACACATTATGATTCTTGACTGATAGTCGGTTTGGTCAATAGTTAAGTGCTAACAAAGGCAAAAAAAAAAAAAAATCTATAAAATTGAAATTGTGGAAAAACTAAGGGAAAAAACTTTTTCGATCTGCTTCTTCTGATGTAAGCATGTGAATGCTAGCGATGGAGCTATACTATAAATGAGAACCAGTGAGTAAAATTTTAAAAGGTACACCTTGGACCAAACAATTGAGCTGCCCAAGTCCTCAGAAACAAGTAAAAACAGTTCATCATAGATAGAGAACTATTAAATAGATAAAGCCAAACCTGCAAGTTGTATCCCGACATTTGTAAGCAGACCGACCAAATATGTGAAATGGTACAGAGAAGAATTCATTGTAAATCAACCCACAATAAATTGAAAATAGGGACATCAAAAGGAGAACATAGCGTCCGCCAAATAACATCTCCATGAAGCTGCCCAGTTTCTGTCAGAAAAGCAATCCACATTGAGAAATTCATCGAATCAGCATAGAACCAAACATGTATACTAATTAAGCAGCTCCTCTGTATGTGTCTACGCACGTGTGCGCATGCATATGTTGTACGTATGTACGCGTGTGTACACATGTTTGTGTATTTGTGTGTGTGAGAGAGGGAGGGAGAGGAAGAGATTCCACAAATTCAATCACTTTAAAAAAGCTAGAGATACAAACATCTGTGAGTGAAATAATCAATTATTCCTCTTATAGTTGTAACATACCTTATTACTGAGCTTACTTTCCCGAGCAATGAGGACTAAAGCTCCCAACAACAAGCATATCCCGTGACCCCAATCCCCAAACATCACCGCAAAAAGAAATGGAAATGTAACGATGGTGTAAACTGCAGGATTTGCTTCTTGATACCTCCCAACTCTGCAAAAGAAAAGAAACTGACATCACTGAAATAAAACAGTTTGTCCTTTCAAAAGTCGAAAAATTATATAAGCTGAATGGGACATATAACCAAATCATTCAAATTTTCTGACAAAGATTTAATAGTTCAAAGCAGTTTAAAGCAGAAGAGGACAAGAAATAACCCATTCAGCAATTCAAAATGCAAACACTTGGAATTTGCACTGCGAGTTAATCTACTTACCTAACTTAGGAAAAAATTAAACAATAATGAACCTCTCTCAAATGTATGTATCTACATGTTTAAATTCACATACAAAGATTGTCGTCTTATAATTTATAACGTTCACAGATCTATACAAAATCATGAAGTGCCTAAATGCCCCTATATGCTTAAAGATGTAAGCAGGATTCAGCTCACCCATATGCATCAACAATTTCCTGATAGGCATTTGTAAACTTATTGGTTCTGAAAAAGGTTGGTGGAGAGTCTACTGCATCCATTGTATGAAATATGATGCCCACTTGTGAATTACTATCATAAGTTGCACGCTGCAGAACCTCCTGAATCTGCAAGGATAGAAAACATCCTTATAATTCTCAATCCCTGAAGCTTCCAATCAAAATTAGAATCGAGCCTAAGAAAACTAGATAAGATGAGGATAGAAGGAAGCATAAATCATGTTAATCACCTTAGCTTTGGCAAAGATTGGGCACCATCCCTCGCCAACAAGACACTTTTTCGTAACATCAAAATTTAGCATATTCAATGTATCATATACTGCTTTCTCCCTTCTTACCTGAGAAAGAACCAAAAATAAAGTCATTGATTACTAGAAAGGGAAAAAGGAAAACAAAACCTCAGCTAATGAACCTTTTGATGGTTTGAATAAGGGGGGAAGAAACATATCTCACCAAATCTGTCCATTTTGGCAAATGGAGGCTTATGGAACTAAGGGCTGAATTTCGATGACGTATCCCCACATCCAGGGTTGCTTCCAGTTCAGAAAGACGTGACACAACCTAAAACAGAAACCTCAAGTTTCAGGCAAAATAGAAAGGGCTTTGTTAGTGCGAGACAGAGCATATGTTATTACGCAGCCACGAGGCTATGGATATCTAGTTAATTACATTCCTAATGAATGACATCCATATGATGTTTTTCAGAATATATTTGGCTAAAAGTTGATTTATCAGCATATCATGCATCAATGGAGAAAACTTCAAAAGGATGATCATACTAGTAGTTCAGAATTCTAGTAAACCAATATTTACTTTAATTCAAGATATCTGCATCATGCAAGAGAAAGATATATTCTTGACATCATTAGTGCACTCACTTCTCTAGTCATTTGCCTTTGTTTGGTAATATCATCTGGAACAGGATAACAGTTCACACCAAATGCTTCGCAAATTTTTTTAATCTTCTTCCTTGCTTGCTCTCCAGAGAAATAAACCATAAAAACTACTTTCTCAACCTGCAAAAATGAAGTCAGAGAGATATCAGCTTTCTCCTACTAGAACAGAAAAGTTTTCTGAAGAAACAGCTCTACTGAACAGCTTAAGTTTTCGTCTCTATTTTTAAGCATGAACACCACCGAGCGGCTTGAAAGGTATAGATATTTTAAGTGTGACGGGAAAAAAATGGTAACTCCAAGATACTAAAACAACAGGGAAAAAAAGGAAACTAAATCACCAATCTCAAGAGGAGTTGGAAAGAAAGGAACCATTTCAGATGTTACAGGGTCCATGATGCCTTCATTAGCTGGTGCCTGGTTGAAAAGCATATTGCCCCTTGTTGCACGAAAAAGCATCCTCTCAAATACAAGTACTTTGGTCTGGCAAATAATCCCGCTGATATAGTTCAAACCAGATTGTTCGGATGTTCCTGGTCTCATCTCCTAGGGAAAAGAAAAATGTAATCCAAGGTGAATCATCCAGCAGGAAAAAGTTTTGCAAGAAGCCACTCGCAGAAAGTACCTTTTCAAGTAACGAAGCAGTCTCAACATAGTCATTTGAGTATGCGGTTTCATCCAATTCTCTCTCTTCTGCGACAGGATGGTTCTTTCCTGAAAATAGAAAGCTGCCTGCCTGGCAGCATCGCCCAAGAAATATATATTAATGCAAAGGAAGAAGTCTCGAAGTTGGAATCTGCAAACAAAATTTTGAGTCTTGACAGCCGTTTTGTTATGGTGTGTATACTTCACAATTAGACAAACCATGCAAAGCAACTAAAATCCCATGACTCTCAGATAAAGCAACCCATTTATAAATCAGTTATCTAATACACACTATGTCTGCTTCATCAAGAGGCCTTACAAATAAAAACATGGAAATTAGAGGGCTAAAGGGGTCCTATGCCAAAGCTTGGATTGATTGACCACGATGGTAAGTAAGTTTGCTTTCCCACAGAAAAGACCATCATTTCCTCTACAAACAATGTTTTAAATTATATCCGCATATAATACTGACAATAAAGAAACCATCCACCCACACACACATACACAGATTCATATGATCATCATTACTACTCTGATATGAGCAGTATTTCCATCTCGATCATTTTTATGAACACAGCAGAGAAGTAAGATAAGCTAGTACTGCTAGGATTTGAACCATAATACTGAGTAATCATTCTTTGACAAAAGTGATGGCACATGCCCATTGAAATGTAAAAGGAGAATAATGGGTGGAAACTGGAAACAGAAGTGAAGGAGGATGTGACAAATCAAATTCTCCTGTATATAGGTACATCAATAAGGAGAAAAGCCACTCAGGAAAGGAAATGAAATATCTCCACTATATTATAAGACTGTAAAAATGAGACTAACCTCTTGCAATACCATCTTAAATTCCAGGAGCTCATTGTAAGATTGTCTGAGACGCTCACTGTTAGTATTCATTTCGATTAGCTCATGTTCATGCTCAGCGAGCTGAATCTGGCAACAAAGGAATATTAAAATTAGACAGGACAGATCTGGCACAATATATGTCACTTGAGAAATCGGAATCAAGTAAGATGGAAATAACAGATGGACAGTTGTTGAAGAGGGGAGGAAAGCAGTAAGCCAAGAAGGACCTCAAGTTCCTCCAGCAAAACATCTGGTTGCACAATGGGATTCTCAGGAGACTTTATACCAGCTTTACCAACTTGATCTCTAAAAAACCGCAATTTCCTCAACATCTCCCCACAACGTTTCACCTAATTAGAAAAATCACATGATATGAATCTGCGGATATGATTTATGACATCTCCAAAACCATTCAAAAGACAAAACTACAAAGATGTCAATAAGAACAAGCCAAAACCAAATTTAGAAAATGCATGTTTTTTGGGAACGCAACTTGCCCTATTAAATGCACGAAGTAGAGACTATTTTTTCGGGGGCCAAACACTAAGGAGAGCCTGGATATTCATAAATGTATGTTATGAAATCATAATTGTTATCTCAATATTTTAGGTCCTTATGCATATGAATGCGATTAAATATGATTGTAAACAGGCCGAATCCTAGAAAGAAGCACTGCCTATGTTGTTAACTATGTCAAGCCCAAAGCTATTACATGTTCCATTTTTCTAAAAAGGAATGACCAATGAGAGATTTCTTCCATCTAAAATAAGGTGCAAACTACAATTTGTCTTATCTGAGTTTCCATGAACTTGTAATACCACCCGCATTGTGAAATTACATTACCAAAATGAGCAGTGATAGGCAAGATGATGCCTCAATGTAAGCATCACTTGTGCAAAATAAGCTTCGTCTATTGCTGCAAAGATACCTGACTAACAAATGTTCTCTGGAAAGGGCTTTTCTCAGCATTTAACTGCAAAGGACAAAAGAGTGTTAACAGTTATCCAAAGCCCTAATGATCATGAACAATCCATAAGGTCAAAAAAGTGAGAAAGTAAACACATTCATAAATCCCTGGACAAAAATACAGAGAGGATGACCACATATAATTACCACTAAAGACCTTGCCTCATGAGTCAAACGATATCTAAATTCCATACCAAATATGAAACCCAGAAGTTCCCTGTTCACGATGGGAATAAACTGAACTAGACATGCAATCAAAAAAAAAAAAGAAAAAAGAGAGAGAGAGAGAGAGAGGAAAAATATATCTGCATGACCGCCGCGCTTCCGTGTGGCTCACAAACTTTTGACTTACACAAGCAGCAAAAAGCATAGACTCAGTTGTCTTCCCTTACATTGAACAACAGAACAAAACTACTCATTGACATCCAACACAGCTTTCAGCTGACCATTTCACAAGTAGCATGCGAACCACAGGACAGGACCATCGAGCCTAACCCGATCATCCCATCAGCAAACTCCTCGGTAACGACAGAAACAAACTTAAAAAATTCGGAAGGTTCGGCATTCTCTTCCACTCGATGTGAACATCTCCACAGCCAAAAAAAGAAAGAAAGGAAAAAAAAAAACTTCTACCAATGCTAATTCCGATATAAATCGGACGAGTCAAAGTGCGGATCGGAGGGGAGCACACTCACGTCGCGGAACTGGACGAGGCCGAGCTCGCCGAGATAGGAGACGGCGCGGTGGGCGGACTCGACGGGGATGATGAATTGGACGAAGCTCATCCGCTCCGAGCGCATCAGATCCATGGCCGGCAGTTTCTCCATGAACTCCTCCATTTCCGGAGACACCAAACACTCGACACGACACACTCCGGCAGACACAGAGAGAGAGAGAGAGAGAGATCGCAGAGTACGCGCGTAGATTGACTGCGCCGCGGATCCACGGAATCGCGGCAGATCCGAGGCGGGAAGGGAAGGGACGGGACGGCTCGGTCGGTCGGGCGGCGGCGATCAGCGGCGCCGTCGTGCTTGGGGCTGCGGCAGGCGAGGGGAAGGGAGGAACCGCCGCGTGGATTCGGGGCGACGAGGAATCCGCGATCGTCGCGTGGGCATCGTCTCGAGCGGAGCGGGAGGAAGAGGAAGCCACGTGAGCGACCGAGTGGCTGACGGGACTCCTCTGTAAATGCCGCAACTGCAATTTGGTGGAGGGGCCCCCTTTCTTTTCTTTTCTTCCCGCTTGGTACGGAGGAACGAACTAAAAGATCGTTCCCTCGCTTCGATGGCACGACGGCGGTGGTGATTGGCCAATCATCCGGGATCGGGAGTCAACGGTTAGGCGTTGGTCAACGCTGGAGCGAGCGGGCCAAGCCGAACCAGTTCGGTTATTTGGCCCAACACAAAAATAAATCATGAGTTAATATCAGGAATTTGATATACATGATAAATTTACTTGAAATTAATTTTTTATTAAGAAAAATTCAAAATTAATACATTTAAACTAATTTTCTAATCATCAAAACCACAAAATCACTCCAAAAAAAAAAACCACAAAATCAATAAACATGTGATTAAATCATATATTTATAGCAATTCAATAATAAAATTTAATAAAAATTAATTGATGATAAATTTATTATTGATATATTAATTTGAGTATAATTTATTATATTATCATTTTAGAATTTTTTATGATTTTTGGTGATTTTTCTATAAACGTATTGATTTGAATTTTTTGTTGTATTAACTCTAAAATAAATAATGTAAAACCTGAAAAATTACAATCCAGGGCTGGAAAATTCCCATATTCAGCTTTTTGGCCCGTGAAATCCCGACTTCATCTTCCCTGCGGAACAGCTTCTCCGCTTGACGAACGAACCGGAATCTGAACGGAGAAGTTGGATTATTGCGAGCGTCTGGCACTTTCCGGTAACGCCGCGCCGTACCGGTAAGTCTCTATCCCGATTCGCCGCCGTCGTAGTCGGAGGGTCATTTGCCGTTCCTCGCCATGTAAAGATTGTCGACTGATGTTACTTATTGGGAGCATCGTTTGTTGTTTACTGCTGTTTACTACCGAATTGCTTGCTTCATGGAAGAACTCTCTAGTTGGGCGGTTTTGGAGAACGAGTTCGATGAGCGGGGCGAGTTTGTTGTCTCTTGATAGGTTTATCACCTGCGAAGAACATAACTGTTCTTGATGCCATCCACACCTGCGTCTGTGGTTTTGTGACCCGGATTCATCTGCGTTCTTTTGAAGGCATCAAGAGTTAGACTGGTGATCGTAAGTGTGAACTTAGGTTAGATGTCCTTTGGGAAATTGGGTAAGAAGATTTCTTCATTATTTGACGTGGGAAAATCCTGACCGACTCTCCCATGGTAAAATTCGGGCGAAAGTTGTTCTTCGTCCAGAGTTTGAAGAAAGGGCATGTGGGTGACTTGTGTGATTCTATGGAGTTTTTGGTTAACAAATCGACAGGTGAATGAAGAAACCATGCAAAAGTGGCCGAAGTTTTTCACTTTTCGGTACTCGGGATTATTTTGTAATTGGGTCCTAATTGATAGTATCGAAAGGAGCGTTGAGTTAGAGAAAGTTGCATCATTTGAACTAGAAGAAGCCAATGAAGTCAGATGAAAGAGTTCAAGTTTTCAGTATTGGAACTAAGACTACTAAGGTTGTCATGGGTCACTCTAGGAAACTAGTTTATACTTAAACTGGAAAAGGTGTGACTTTTAGGTCTCTTCTTTTGCTATGATTGGGAATGCGATCGCTATAAAAGGACTGCAGTTCCGAGAATGATTAGAAACTTCCTGTACTGGGTGCATTTTTACTGAGGTGTTCATTAGAATCGTGTTTCATTGTTGGAGTAGGCATGGCAAAATGAAGGACAAATTCACCCAAATTAAAATTCGAAAAGGAGATCCCTTTATCTTCTGATAATCAGGCATTACTGCAGAGCTTGAGTAACTTCAATATTAGTTAACACTGCGAGAAGCGAAAAGATTACAATCATCTGTTCACCAGTTTAGACCTTTCAGTCATTGGTAGAAATTCTTTCTATACTTGTTTGGCACTTTTGGGACTATAGTTTTAGTTCACTAGCTGCCTAAAATTGTCTTTTTGAACGAAGTGGCAGGTCTACATTCCTTCATTTTTGCTTCTGTGTGCCTGATAAATCTACATTCATCGACAGCAGCCTAACTGCCTTCGTAGCATATTGATTTCGAAGTCTCAGTCAAGATCCACGACATGGGAAGATCCTCAGGTGATGAAAAGATTCTCAGCTACAAAGACGTCGTGCTCAGACGGTCAGATCTGGACATACTTAGTGGTCCATGCTTTCTCAATGACCGTATCATTGAGTTCTATTTCAGCTATCTTTCTTCATGCTATCCTTCTCCGGATATTTTACTGGTTCCACCTTCAATTGCTTTTTGGATAGCAAACTGCCCTGATGTTGAGGGACTTAAAGATTTCGTAGAGCCTCTAGATTTGCCTGGTAAGAAACTTGTAATTTTCCCGGTCAATGACAATGAAAATGTGGGCCTAGCAGAAGGTGGTTCTCATTGGAGCTTGCTGGTGTTTGAGAGAGATGCCAGTGTATTTGTGCATCACGATAGCTCAGGAGGGATGAATGATCGATACGCCAGGCGACTCTATGAAGTCTTAGTTGGATTTATAAATGGCCCAAATTCAGCATCCGACGCCAAATTCATTCAATGTAGTAGCTCACCCCAGCAGCTAAATGGCTATGATTGTGGGTTGTATGTTATAGCTACTGCAAGAGCAATATGTTGCTGGTATGAAACTGCTAAATTGAGCAATGAGAAGGATCTTTGGTTTTCTTCTGTTGAGGAGCAAGTTACTCCACCTTCTGTTACTGAATTAAGCAAAGAGATTCTTCAGCTGATCAAAGATCTGATGACCGCTGATGCTAAGTGTTGATGCTGACTGGGGGAAAAGGAGAGAGAGGCTGCAGAAAGAACGGAATACCAGAGTGACAAGGCTTACCTGCAAAGACATCTGGGTGTCTCATCAGCTCAGGAAGAATGGAGAAAAATTCTCCAAAGGTGGGTTCTTGCAAAGAATCTGAGAGATGTTTTTTGTGTTTTTGAAATCCGAAGGATGTTCAGATCGACTTGGGCATTCATGACATTCTAGCTCTATCCCTAACACTCTGCTCAATGGCCAGCAAATGAGTTTTTTCTTCTGTTTTTTTGGGGGCTGGAGTGTATGTAGCATTGGGTGGCGTTATGTCAGTAGCATTCAGGGGTTTATAGTGTTACTTCAATGGGTACCAGACCTCAACTCTTCATATATGTACCTACTTGCGCCTCCCTAAAACGGTGGTTTTTACTTCTTACCGTTGCTCCTTGGGTGAAAGGGTCGTGCTTCCGGTTGGGGACAATGTTTTAGCCTGTAACTTTGTTACATCGTCTTTCGCAAGTCAAAATCGTTGCTGTAATCGTTATGTTCATGATGTGTTGATTCAGAGAAAGTTTGATATGACGTTTATTACTTGGCAATGAAGATGGTCTACAAAAACTATAAACCTATAGACGGACTCACACTAGTCCCAGTACAATGGCTACAGCTTCAGAAGGCAAATGAGGTTACACTTGAACATCTTATTAGAAAGCCATACGGACTTTTGCTCCAAAACCTCTCTAAGCCTCAGTCACCCGCCGTGGATTTGGGGCGGCGCAAATGGTTCTCAAATGGGAGCTCTCCATCACAGGGAATAAAGGACATACATTCAGCTTTACATCCTAGTTCACTGAATCCGATTTCTCTCCGTTTTCTCAGTATGAATCCAATTTCTAGTTGCAGCATTAGCATGGTCTCATTTGCGCTGGCTGAGAGAGAGAGAGAGAGAGAGAGAGAGGGTGTCATTTTCTTCTTGGCTAAGCACATATTAGTTGGTGGGATCCACCCTCAGAGAGAGAGAGAGAGAGAGAGAGAGAGAGAGGGAGGGAGGGAGGGAGGGTAAGGGTGTCATTTTCTTCTTGGCTAAGCACAATATTCCTCAGCATTGGAATCTTTACCGTCAACTTCCCAGCTAGAAATTTTCTTGAAAATGCAGTTGGATGGGAGCCAGCAATTGCAAAGAATAAATAATCTTATTCTTATTGACGTTTCCAAGTCACACAATGACAAAAGACCTATTAACATTTTCTTGCTTAATTTAATAACCTGCTAGAACGTGGATAAACTTAAAACAAAAACAATAAACGCAGCCTTTGTCCTAACAAATTCATAGAAGCAATGAGATTCCTCCGGATCAAACTAAGGCTTGACCAGTTCTCGCGTCTCACAAGAGCCTCCAACAGCCTGCAAAAGAGGGAATGTATTTTACCATCTAAATATTGCTAGAGGGTAAAAGTATTGAGATGCTGTGCACACATAGAAAGAAGCAGTTTTGCAAAGAAAAATACAGCCGAATCCCAAAAGAAGGCAACTGAAACGTCAAACTTTTAGTACTATTGCACGGTATGATCACTAAAATGACAGAGGGCCCCCAACCTAGTTACATAACTAATTGCCACACCTCTGCCACATCTAAAATTGACTCCCACACACATTCAACTTGCTGGAGTAGAATTCATATGGATCTTCAAATCATGTCTAACCAAAGAGTTCATGGGACAGGTGAACTAGCAAGTAGAGAGAAGTTGAACCAAACATGTCAATCATTTGACACCATAAATCGAGGGGAAAGGCATTCATTAGAGTTCAATTGTTAAATCTTACAAGTATCAGGGTAGTGGCCCTCTCAAATCATGCTAGTATCGACTGGATAACTTCCCAGAACTCTCAGTGATGTAGCAAACTCCTGCCAAGGAAGGAATCATATTAAAGCATAAAAAGATGAGAGAAGAAATGTATTAGACTTGGGAAGGAAAGAATTACGCATACATTAAGGTGCCTCAAGGCATTCTGTGCATTTACATCAGCCATGGATGCTTCAAAATCAACATAGAAGTGGTAGTCGAAGTATCTGCTGTGGTCACGATACCACAACAACGAGAAGAGAGTTAAACAGCCATGAATTTACAAGGTCTGTCTTTTCAATAGTAAATGCAGCTTAAGACCCTAAGAAACTTACTTCGGAGTGCCATTGCTGCTATCTTCAGGTGTTCGCACAGTTTGCTTTCTCAAGGGACGACTTTCGATCTGTCCAAAGCCACATCACAGGTTAATCCCAATAAGTAGATCGTACTTCTGGAAAGGAAAATGAAGACTACCTTTGTAAGGTTGACTTGCCGTAGTGCAAAAACAGCAAGGGCCTTAAAAAGGACTCCCGGACCCTCCTCCAGTGAGAAAACTATACTTGTCTGAGAGGCCATCAGACCATCAGGGATAACATTAGTACTTAGTAGAAGTTGGGGTGGCAAAGTGAACATTGAAAAATGTATAGTCCTATCGGTGACTGACCTTGAAGGGCCTATCGGTGCCAGGAATAATGGGTTCCCTCGCCAGCATAAGGAATCGAGTAACATTATCAGAATCATCCTATTGATTAAGGCGAAACATTACAGAATGTACTTGAGATATTTCAGCAATCATACCAAGTAGTAACGCATAAAAGTATGATAAAAACCTGAATGTCTCTAGCAAGAATATTCAAGTCATAGATTTTGGCTGCTGCAGCGCTAGCAACGGCCCCTGCATCTTTTAGATTGTGGAAAGCAACATGCTGAAATTTCAGAGCAACTACAAACCAGTTAGAACAAGCAAACGCCCATGCATTTCAAGTTATTAAAACTGCTAAACATGTTGAAATCCATGACAAATATTGACGGACATCCTAAACTGCTCTAGTCACGTACTCTGAGATTCCTAAGGTAAACCTGACCGAAGTGCATCATAAGCTTTGGTGCTAAAAATTTCAGTAGAGCAGTCGTGAGACAATATCATGACTGTATTAGGATAATGCATTTTATATCTATTCCAATTAAGTTTGCCATAAAGGGGTTTGCAAGTTGATTGGAAATCAAATCACTCACATTGCAATTCTATATAAAAGACTCTACAAAGATACAAATTTTCCAGTTCATCATTCAACACAATAAAATCATGGATATGCTTTTCATGTTTTATAAATTGAGATCTAGACTGATACTTTCGCACACTCAACTTTTATGGATAATTTCTAGAATGAAAAGGAAAACCATAACAAACACCAACCCTATATGCATGAGGGAAGACTTAGCCACAACAAGTAGCTTTAGTGAAAAGTACAAGCTGTACCTTTGCAGCACCAGCAGTATCGTCTACTTCTTCTCTGACTAGGCCCATCTTCGTCAGAGTGTGCTCACACTGTGCAAGAGCCTGAAAATAGAAAACGCATATAGAAGTTGACTTTCACGTAAAAGTAGGAGAAGCAAATCAGTAAGTGATGCATTAGTACCTGTGGATGGCTAAGAACCCGCGTCAAATCTCCAATTTCAACACCATGATTCGCTAATAAGCAATGCTTTACAGCAAGCTTCACCTCCCCAACTATATGCAACCTATGCCGGATTAAAAGGTCATAATTTCGGTGAATGCTTCCACCTAATGAATTCTCAATTGGAAGAACAGCTCTGTCCACTAGCCATTTTTCAACAGCCTGAAATAGAAGAAGGAAAAAACTGAGGAATCTAAACGCAAGACTAACGGTGTTTTTGATCCACGACCCTGGCTGTTCACAAAGGTTTACCAACTCTCGTGCAATATTATACCACAACAAGTAAGAGACACCTAAATCTGCAAAATCTGTCAAGTTCTTTCATTTTCTGATGGCTGCAGGGTAAGCCCGCACAGTCCTTATTTGTGCTGATTGTAGGATTGTGTGGGTAAAATCCCTAAGAGGTGCCAGGACAGCCCCAACCCCTGGCACCAGGCAAATCCATCAGGATTCTCTTGGGTAAATTTGAAATCCACACTAGTGCATGGGATTAAACGAGCAACACCACACGAGCATCCCACCATGGGGAAATCTGTCTAGTCCTCTATTAGATATTCATCTAATTCAAATTTTTACATTGTTTGTAAGAACCTGTTTCAAGCACCAAAAAACCAGAAGACCCTTTCAAAGAGTTAATTTTTATCTACCCGGAAGACTTTTGATGGAAAGTTCCTAATGATCTAACTGTCGTTGATTTGAAATGGCATCTTGGCGTAAAATAGTAGTCTTTCTTGAAAAAGTCAAACCGGAGAGGCCAAAGGAAAAGGCATACCCATAACCCACCCATCCCCAACTGCATTTCTTCGCCATTTCCTGTTTCAAGACGAATCTGTACGCAGAATTCTTCATTATTGGTTCAGAAAACAATTCTTTATAATTTCTTCTCTTCATCAACTAACACCAGCCCCTCCGCACGCCATCAGCATCGCAGTAACCGGCGAGCTATTTCCAAAAAAACGTGCTCTATTTCCCAAAAAATAAAAAATCTACGAAAGACGCACCTGGAAAGCGGTGTCGAATTGTTCGCACGGCACGGCTTCGCAGTTCGGATAAGCCTTCTCCGCCGCGGACTCGCTGTACGCGCCGCGGACTCCCTGCATTACGTGGCTAATTCATTAGCTATTGACCGAAAAGACATTCAAACCGAGCCGATATACTAACGAAAGATGAGCTGGACTTTGGATTACATCGACGCCGCCGCGTGGACAGATACGTACCTGGTACGCAACCCGGAGGCGAGATCCGTCGGAGCCGGGATTGGAGCTCTGTATCGAAGACAAAGGCCCTTTCGACGAACACCAGAACCAGGAAAAGAGCAACAAAAAAAAAAAAAAAAAAAACGATAAAGTGAGTTGCTTTATAGCCATAATCAAAGCGAACTCCAATCGCGAACGACGAAATAGAAAGGGGCGTGTCTCGATTCCATACTGGGCAGCAACTGCGCGTCCCTCTGGACATTCTCGCCGCCCGAGCCCTCGAAGGCCCGGCTCAGCTCCAGAGCCCGCGACGCGCCGTTCCTCGCGCCGATCCCGCCGCCGCCGCCGCCCTCCCCCTCCTCCTTCGGCGCCGCCGCCATCGAGAGCGACGCGGCGCGCGGCGGCCGTCCCCCGCCGGCGGCGACGAGGGCCGCGCGCGGTCGGGGATTGAGGCGAGGGGATTCGGAGGAGGGGATTCGGGATCGAAGGGAGAGAGAGGATCCCGCCGTGGAAGCCGCCATTGGAATGGAGCTTCTTCTTCTTCTTCTTCTTCTTCTGCCGCTTCGCTCTTCTGTTGTTGGTGGGAGAGGGAGAGAGAGGGGGAGCGAACGCGGATTTAAAAAGTCTAGTTTTTGGGGAAAAATCAGAAACGTGGACAGCCCACATTTCCAAAGCTCCTCAGGAGCAACTTTTTTCCCAAGATTTAAATATCATTTTCTGGGCGTGCCCAGGAAGAGGATAGAATATAAGCATTGAAAAAATATGAAAAAGGAAAATAAAGTATTTACTCGTCATAAATTATTCTTTAATATATATCTTTCGAATAATTCATTGTTAACGAAATGCATACTTAATTTTTTAATAATAAAATATTCGAATTTTTAGAATATACATAGATAGTGATGTTTTTAGTCTTACGTTGCGTCCCATGAGTAATGAATAATCGCCGGCGAATCGGAAATGCATGTAAGCATACGTTTCTCTAGTGTTTTTGTTTAAAAAGGTGACTTTTAAAAGCACTTATTAGGTATTATTAGACTTTCGACTGAGAAAAAAAAATAAAACCGCTTTGAAAACGAAAAAAAGGTTTGACCAAAAAGCAAAGAACGAAAATGAAGGGAAAATGAAGTCGAAGATGGATTGAAGGTGAATCGACGACTCTGACCACAGACGTGATTTTCGAGGTGGTCAGTACGGACCCCGAAGAGGGGTTCGGGTCTCCGGTTGGTGACTGGGACGCGATGGCGACGTGAACGTGTTGAATTTCGGCAATCGTGGATTTCGTGGTTTGTAAGGTGGTCCTTGGACTACTGACAACAAAAAAAAAAAAGAAAGGTGGTCCTTGGACTTCCATTTTTTATCACCCTAGAACCCAATAACCCCCCCGCCAAGGAATGAATGCAATTATGAGGGTCGATCCAAAAGCCATTACTGACACGACGAGTTGGGCCGAGAAGGTTTCGGGCTTCGGCCCATCTCGGCTTCTTCACTCGCGAGGGCCCGGAGGCCGAGAGCCCACCACCCCTTTGCTTTTTTTATCTAAAGCTTTTCGAGTATCGGCATCGAGCGGGGTCATCCATCTCGAGCTCCATCGCGCGACCATCTCGAGGAGAGCGATGTGTGAGATTTTACGGGAGCTCGACCGAGTTTGTAGTGATGACATCTATCTCCTTAATGAAGCCGAGTGCCCAATATGCATTTACTGTTTAGATCGGATGTTCGGGGCTCTTCAACCACTTGATGAACTCTCGTTCATATTAGCAATGTCCGTGTCCCACGTGCACCAGTCAATTTCCAAGCGAACAAATTTGCTGTTCTCAAAGATAGGGGTGAGCGGGTTTTGAGGGTAAAACCTAGAACTTGATAACCGAACAAATGGGAACTTGTTTGATTTCCAAGTTCTGAGTCTCAAGATATGTAAGATAGGTTCCAGATTTCAAAAAATGAGGAATATGTTTCGATAAATAAATTCCAGCTTCTAGATTGGTGGAACCTAGAACAAATTTTTTTATTTTTCTTAATCTATGTATTCATGCTGGAGTTCGATGATAAGTATATAATCCGAAACTACTGAGCTTTCATTCTATCCCAAAACTTTTACTTTGTTAATATTTCATTTTTTTCGTGTGTGTAAATATAAATTATTATCGGTGAATTATAGCATAATAATACATATGAAACATGGATGGACTCTAAAATTGACCATGTGCATGTTCCAAAGTATATAAGATAGGTTTCAATTTTTTTATTTATTTAAAAAAAAAAGAACCTAGATAGGTTTCAACTTAAATATGTATTGCTCGCTCCCTACTCAAGGAGGCTTCAAGCGAAATGCATAGGTGGGTTTCAAACTAAAGGAAGACAAACACACAATATTTTTTTTGTTTTTTTTATCCGTCCTTTTTTAACTTTTAACTTACTCTCGGATTTTTTAACATCCCTATTCAAACCTCACACCTACGCGTGTGAGACTTTACAGGGGCTCAACTGACTTTATGGTGATGACATCTATCTCCTTAATTAAGCCGAGTGCCCAATATGCATTTACTGTTTCGATGGAATCTTCAGGGCTCTTCAACCACTTGATGAGCTCTCATCCATATCAGCAATGTCCGTGTCCCATGCTCAACCAGTCAATTTCCAAGCGAACAAATTTGTTGTTCTCAAGGATAGGGGTGAGCATGTTTTCAGGGTAAAACCTAGAACCTGAGAACTAAATCGGTGAGAACTCATTTGATTTCCAAGCCCCAACGTATGCATAGTAGATTTCAAATTCCAAAAAATGAAGAACGTGTTTCGATAGGTAGATTCTAAGTTTTATGATAGTAGAACTTGGAACAAATTTTATGTTTTTCTTGGTCTATCACTTTGAGCAATTTTATGATATTCCATAGAGTTTGATGATAAGTATATAATCTAGAATCATTAGTATGAGTTTTCATTTTATGACTAAGATTCTTACTTTGTTAATTTTTTTTTTTTTAACCACTGGGATTCGCCCTAGTGGCCACCCTTCTAACATGGAAAGGGGAGGTGAGGGGTTCAAATCCCCACCTTCTCAGAGGAATGGGAGTGGGGACGTGTAAGTTTCAGGAGTGGATTTCGACTCCCACGCCATGCAAGAGACAGAGTAAAAGTTTGAGAATGAGTGTAGAGTAGAAATAGAGTAAAACTGACCAAAAAAAATATTTCTTTTTTTTTTGTGTCTAAATATAAATTATTGTCGAAAATTATAGTAGCAAGTGATGATCATTAAATGTAATAATTTACTACAATTAATTAATTAATAATACATATAAAACACGGGTAAACTCTAAAATCAACCCTAGCCAAGTTCCAAAGTATGCAAGATAGATTTCAAGTTTAAGAAAAGAAGAACATAGATAGGTTCCAACTTAAACATGGACGGAACTTGAATTGCTCACTCCCTACCTTCAAGTGAAATGGATTGGTCTATTTCAAACTAAAGGGAGACAAACATGTAATAACTTTTAACTCACTTTCAGATTTTTTAGCTTGCATATTCGAACCTCACAATCACAACTAAACATCCCCACCGCTAGCCTTTTGAAGAAGTGGGAAATCGAACTCTTCACATTTCCATTCTCATATGAAAATGGTGGTCACTAAGGCAATTCTATTGGCTGAAACACGCAAGATTGGGTATGGACCATTATGGGGTGCTTTGGCAGGTTTCCCTCTCTCTACTTAGTATTGTGCGGGCATTGATGACGGGGGGGTTGAGATGTTACATGCGTGGAACAAATTGGAGCTTAGCGGAGTGTCCCAGGACGGTTTCGTGGGAATGGGACAGCGGGCCGTTTCAGGGTCCCTGTCCGTCCTGTCCTCGAGTGGACACGAACTCGCGTCCGTTGCCAAAGGCGCCCAAAAACACGACGTGGGTTCTCTCTCTACTCGCGTGCCACACGACCCGGCGTGTCGCACGATCGTCGCCCGCTCTACTGTTGCAAATTGCGACTTTCGAGTGCTCCTTAGAAACGACGTCGCCCCTCAGTTTAGTTAGCTATTCATGTACAGAGTGTTTCGATATCATAACGTGATGAACGCTTTTTTCTCCGAAGTGACGTCGACCTGACGGAACTTTCATAGTAGACGAGGGAAAAATTTAAAACAAAACAGCTATATCATGGGAGTGTTTTAAATTCCAAGGTGATGATATTGATCGTGCCGTTGTGATCATGTAAAACGTGTGTCATTAAGAACGCTTGGATAGTGATGTAATACCAAATATCGTGTGACATATATCTTCTTAGTCCTTCCTTAGATATGAGAGTGGATGATAAGATGAATGAGAGAAAATGACACATGATCGATGAACTTTAGTTTAACGTATGATATAATTCATAAATTTTTAAATTATTCAATGTGGTCCATAAACTATAGCTTAGTGTGCGATTTGGTGAATGAACTTTTAATTTCTTCCAAGTGATTTCTGAATTTTTTATACACGTTCAACTTAGTCCCTAAACTGTATAAAAATATTCAATATTATCTCTATACTTGATTTAATGGAAGGATAATATTGAAACATTTTCATATAATTTAAAAACTCGGGTATCATATTGAACAAACTAAAAATTTATGGACCACAATACATATTAAGTTACAATTCACATCTTAAACAAATTAAAATTCAAAGACTGCATTGTATATCAAGCTAAAATTCATAAATGTATCTTCTTCTATAATTAAGCCATGTATCAGTGCATCCCACCTAGATATTAACCAATCCTTTTACGAAATTTCTTGCGTCTTGCTATTTCATATCATATTAAGTATTGAGGTTGCAAACACAATACTTTAAATCAAGTGGGAACCAATTAAAGGTATATCGCAAAATCTGAGTTGGCGAGCGCGGGATTATAATGGCTTAACATGATATTTCGAACAGAGTACAGACATAATTAATTAATCAAAAAAGTCGTACGTAGCAATATCTCAGTCAGAAGAAGGCAACTACCGCCCACGTTCCCCTTAAGTCTGCTTTTGGAATCTGCCTAATTTTTCTTAATCTCCTTAATCCCCTTCTTCTTCTTTTTCGGTTTGCTTTTCGCAATACCGACACAAAACCGGTGGTAGGGACCATCTTCGGTAACAGCAAAATGGAAGATTTCGCGAACCGAGGAGAGAGGAAAAGGGGAAAAGGGGGAAGGAAGCAAGCAAAACCACGCATCGCGACGTGCGAATCAGCGACCGTGTCGCCCCGAACGGACGATGATGCTTTGCTTCGCGACGAGGGCGAAGAAGGTGAGGATCGGGCCCCACGAATCCCCCAACCCAAAAAAAGACAGACAATTTTACAAAACCCGATGAAAAGAAGAGGGGAACATTAATTATATAAATAAATTTTAAAAAAACGAGATTATTAAAAGAATAACTTAGTCTCCACTCCTCGGCTCCCTCGAAATCCACGACGAAATTTCGCCCCCCTCCCCCGGTACCTCATTGGCCCGCGTTCGCCTGTCGCCACGTGTCGCGCTGTCGGGTGGCGTCCGGGGAATCGCCGGGAGGGCGGCGGGTCCCGCCGGCCACCGACCAGGGCCGCCCCACGCGGGCCCCACTCCTGCCTCCTCCTCCTCCACCTTGCGGCGCTTGCGTCTTTCCGTTCCAACGACCCGCCCTACACGCTTTTGCTAGAGCGGTAGGTGCGCAGCCCTCGAAGATTCCCCTCCCCACCCCGACCGATGTTCTTAACGAGGAAGGAAATGATATTATATACAACGTTCTTCAGGACAAAACAGCATTAATAATCAATGATTTGTCTCGTGTTGTGCTGAGACTAATGGTCTGATTTGGGGCGAGATACGAAGCAGATACAGATGGGAAAATCGGGCTCCGTCGTGATCTCATCAGGCGCCCATTATCAAAAGGAGGCCCTTCGTTTCCCTAAATGGAAATGAAATCGAGATAAAGGATCGGGTGCATGAGTAATTGATTTTGTCTAAAATGAAAATGAAATGATTTAAGAATAATGGGAGGACTCTTGCGTTCCTCCTGTGTGCTTTGCCTTTTTGATAGTCAAATGTTCACGTAATTACATATTTGAATCTCTCAGCTGCTCCCCAATACTAAAAAACCTTATTTATTTGTGTAGGGTATCGGAATGTCAAAAAGATTGATCTATATTCTTATTCAATTGCTTAAAAATTTAGAATGAATAGCAATGGCCCACAAGAATATTTGTTTACATGATATGAAAGTGTGAGATTTGAGTTTGAATCTGTTGAGCCTCTTCTTTGCCTTCCTTATTATTTATTTCTTGTTTAATTTCATCTAACAAATTCCGATTAGTTGCACACAAGCAATAGTCGAGAGAGTGATGGAATATGGAGTCTCCGCCATCAATGCGGAGTCTCATGATCATAGATGGAGGAGATATTAGTAAAATCAAATAAAAAGGATACTGAGTGGCAAGAGAACAAAGAAAACTGTATTTTCCACCAAAAAAATTAATAAAATTATATTGAGGCAATGGATGGAATGTTTGGTGTTTTTCCTAGATAGCAAATCTTCCATCTATACAGCGTTGGCACTTCACATTGGATTAAATAGAAGAATAGTATTTATAAGCCGTTGTTTTCATTAGTTGATAATGTTTTGTTTCATTTGATTTTAGAATATCTTCTCACCTTTTTTTCTACCAAGCAAAAAAGTACCTTGATTTTTCATATGACAGTCAAATAAACATCAGGTCCCCTTCAATTTATTATGCTATTGTAGAGGGTATGATTTTACACCATGAGAAGTAATCTTTGGTAAGTTTTGCAATGTTTGCACCTTTTTTGTCCCAATGATCTTTTTACCTTGGTAAGTTTCATTCGTTTCAAGTAATTAATGTGATTGGCAAGTAAATACAAACCATATTATTGAAAATTTAATTTGATACATGTCATAGGTTCTTTTCCCGAGATGTAAACATTTTCAAATATATGATGATTTGATTTGGTATCAAATGAAAGTCAACGGTTTTAATCTTGACAATTTGCCCTTATATTTTTATTATTAACAACAATTTATATATAATTATTTTCGTAGTCAATTAAAATATTTTTGGTTTATTCATGTTTGTAAATAATATAAATAATCATTTCTTAGGAAATTCTTTTATTTCAAATCATCCTTTCAGCAAAATAACGAAGTCTTAGGCACAAAACTAGAACCTTGTTCAAGTCCCACAGGCTAAACTAAACGGGAAACGCCCAGCGAAGGATCGGGAACCAAGTTCCAATAGGCACACGAACTAGAAACACGCGAATTTCATTATGCACACCAAGTGTCTGACAGCAAGGCTCTGCATCTGCAGGGGAATTTCCAACTTTTGCTGATATTCAAACCCACAGTACAAGTCTCATCATCATCTACAGACAGGTCCCGAGACATGTTTGGACGCAGCCAGATACGGATTACATGAAAAGACACCAACGGCGAGAGATGCAGCTCGGGAATCAGGCCATTCTACATGTCAAAAAGAGTTCCGAATTTGACCTCAGTCAAAGACCGCTCCCAACAGTCACACCTAGCCGTTGTTTTCCATTTTCACATGCCATGCCACTGCCCGATACCGGAGCAACAACATATCGAACGCTCGGCTCGCTCGCCTCGTCCTCGGCTCACATGCCAAATCACCCGGCCACACTGATAGCTTGATGCGTGCACATCCAGCCCATGCTCATGGCTTGCCCAGTCATCTACGAGTCATACTCAGTCTTGCTAACTCACCCTCACTTCTAGCCGTATGACTAGTCGAAGCTTGGGCTCGGCCAAGCCACATGCACGGGTCATGCATTTGTTGTAATAAGAGCCTAATCACGACATGGTCACATGGATCGAATATAAGCATGAATAATCATTGAGCTACTCTCAATCGTGAACTGTTTTTTCAAGTCACCCTTTCATAGGTTAGGCCACGACCTATGCTGATCCTTCGATTCAAGTACAAACACATCGCCTGGCGAAGCATGCCCTGCTCATGCTCAATGCTTAGCCTCAGTTTCAAGACAACCCAAACCATTTCCAATAGAATCAAGGGTCCTATGGCAACCATCAGCATCAATCACACAACCATTAAACAAAATTGCACCATAATAGTTGTACAACAATAAGGCTATGCTTGTTCGTGCGACATCTACCATTAGTAGTCATACGCAATAGTATATAGTAGTAATCGACATGATACATACATTGGTTTACATTGCTATTTTGTACAGTTTCTTTTCATTGTGCGATGACTTAGCTCCGGCACTGGACCAGCATGCATTTCATGTGTGCGCAAGCCTTACAACTTGCGTTCTATTGGATTCATGGGTAAAGCACCATGGCCGTCGGCAGCAGTACTATATTCACAGCTGAAAACAAGATAAGACGTGGGGGCCATCGTTTTACATCATACCCCTTCGCTTTCCTCACATTCTTGTACCCCCGACCATTCAAACAAATTCCTGGTGGGCTAAGCAAAACCCGATGATTGATTCGATGTTTTCTCACTGTTCTGGCGATGGGATTTAGCCTACCAAATCGCTTTTATAGGGTCACATTATTGCATGGCTATCATGGATTCTCTCGTCTAGCCAACATATAGAAAACGCCTATCACGCGCACTCTCTCTCTCTCTCTGAGAGAAGAATAAGATGCTTCATCTGTCCCTAGGGCACGGTTCCAGATGCCGCTTTTGCTTTAGACATCACTCCAAGGAACTAGTCGCTTTGACTGACACCAGTTTGACCGGTCAAAGGGACATGCCCCATCTGCCCCCACATTCCCAATCAGCGAGCCACCACGATGTCTCTGCAAACATCATGTGCTGCCACCACTCAGAAAAGTACAGTCGTCGCTTGCAATGTATCGACGTTGAACGTCCCTGTTCTCGTTGTGGATCGAACCGGGTCGTTGTTAATTATCTTTTCTTGAATCGGGGTCGATGGTGAAGGGCGGACATCGCGGTGCCCCGCTAGAATCCAAAGACGGATCAATGATTGCTTGCTTATTGTGGTTCCAAGTCCAACGACATGATGAGGGTTCTTGGAATTGGAATTCAGGTTGGTGCATGGGAGATCCCGCCGTTCCGAGGGATCTGGCCCATAAGATATTGCAATTTGCGAATTTCGTTGTTCAGAATTGTTAGTCGGACATTACCAAATTGGAGAGAGAGAAACCCTGGGACCCTATCAATATTGGGTGCTTTACTCTCCCATCCCAAATCTAAATTGGGAGTTTTACTTCCTGATCTTATGAATGTGAAAGGTTTATCTCTTGATCTAGTTTTAGATCTAGGAATTTTAGTGAATAAGTACTCCGTTTCTAGTATTGATGATGTTCAAAGTAACTCCAACATTAGATCTATTCTCGTTCAAGAAGTTCTGGTATCTCGCACTTGCTAAAGTGCTCATTTTCACAAGTGCCGGATCTGGGCTCATTTAGCATGTTTTTGTTATCTCTATATGATAATAGTGTTGAGGAACCGAACTTAAGCGCAAACCAGCAAAAGACAAAACTGTAATTACAAATAAAGATCTTGACACGTAATTATTATTGACGATGATGTGTAAATAAGAGATTAGGCATCAATCCTTTTGCTTGGATGCAATCACACGTCTATTTATTGAAAGATGAGCATGTGCTTACTTCTATGAACCATGCTAATGATCATTCAATTTTCAAAGGTCAGCTTGTCTGAAGGCTATCAAATGCACAATCTACTAGTTTTTAGATGCTTAGCATGAAACTAGTTCCTGTTTGCATAGTGGATGTAAGTAGAAGATTAAGTCCATGACGTAAAATTGCTATCTCTCTCTCCATCAGTGTCGCATGTGGCGCCTCTATTGCGAAAAACTTTGCATAGAAATTAATAAATATACTGAATCAATGATGAAGTGTGATTGAATTGAGATTGATGGAATTTCATTAATAACGTATGATTAAATGCAAGTTATTACATACTTGCATTTTATCCTTTCTAAAGATTTCTTCTAGATATGTCAAGAGTATTTCTTTCGGTACATCTTGACCCTTAAACTTTATATGAGGTTGGAATACATAACCCGAGGCATCATCTAAATGACTTCTTGAATCTTAACCATCACGATTAGCCGCATAATCGTCTAGCGTCTCGCAGTAAAAATAAAAAAATAAAAATGAACAAGCCAAGCAGCAGGTGGGCCCATAGCTATTGAACAATGGCGAACTTTTCAATCTTTGAGAGAATATAATGAAAGTCCGAAGATTTTCCTAAAATGTCACTGTGGTTCTTTGAGGCCACGGAGCTAGAAGACGACGAAATCGATGCTCTGACACGACTAAATAGCAGCGTCGCTTGCATGAATCTTGATTTTGGCCGGACATAAGCTTGTTTGCATTACAATTCAGAGGATGAGTACTAAAAACATGCAAATCGTCGAGTCGGAGATGTGTCTCCCTCCTTTTCTAACATGAGCAATCCGAATTCAACGACAATTCCAACAGCACCCACTTGTCATTTACTTCGGACGTACGTAAGCTCTGTTCTAATTGCTATGTTATGGCTCGCGGCAATTATAGTGATGGCGATAGCACTCGGTCCAAGTGCGGGAGATTGAATGAGACGGATGGGAAAGCATACGTTCCTTGGAGGGACCATAGAAGCACAGCCACCAAAACCTGAGAAAAAGAAAATCGAGAAATTTTCCATGGCGGGCCCTACCGAGATCGATCTTTTTTTTTTTTTTTTTTTTGGTCGGTCTACCAAGATCGATCTACAAAGCGAATTTTTTAACATGAACGTTCGATTATTCGATTACCAGACATTTTTAATTGGAGAAATAAATGGGATCTAATAAAATTTGAACTTAGGATCTTTCGCTTTGATATCATGTGAAAATTGGTAAAATCACCATTAACTATTTAAAAAAATTAAATTATTATATGTGATTTAATATTTAATTATTTTATCAAATCTTGAATGATTAATACCATCAAAAATCCAAAACCAATATATCCGGATAAATTTACTATAAATTAATATTTTAATTACAAAAAAATTCTATACTAATAAATATATGATAAATTTATTCTCTATTAGTTTCCATTAAATTGGATTAATGTTATAAAAAATGTATACTTTTAACAAACAGAGGGTGAAACTCCAAACTAGTAATTTAAGGGTTTAATTTAATGGAAATTAATAGAAAGTAAATTTGTGATAATCATATAATTTGAGATTTCTGATGTCTAAAAAATTAGTTTAAGATAAAATCAATTTGAAATTTTTTATAATATCGACCTAATTTCAAAACAACACGGCTTTCGCTTTCGAAACAGTGGCTCCCATTGCTGCGACGAGTCCACATGATCAGGATTCAGCAGGACCTTCAACGTCAGAACCGAATCGATCGGTCGACAAGCATGCTCGATTGCCGTGTGGCCCACCGAAAAAGCACCAAAGGATGTGTGGGTGCCTCCTCAGACCTCACACCTACCTCTTTCCTCCATTCGAAATCTTCTTTTTTATTTTTTTCCCTTTTTTTTTTTTATTTATTTCCCTCCATCGTTTTTTAATCGGAAAAACTCCCTATCCCAAATCTCGGCAGCGCATTATTTTATTATTTTAAATAAAGTTGTGGATTTTGTTTCGGAACACGAGGAGATTGTGGGGGTGACTCTTTGTGTAAAGACAAAAATTTGAACTTATCATGCATGACGGAAGGAATCCGGGATTAAGAGTAAACACAAATGACGTCTGTGCATTTGTAAATAATCGATTAGGGATCGAGAAAGACATGATCTTGATTCTAGCTATCGTGCTATTGTGAAAGTGTCTGTACCTAATTTTTATGCGCCATAATAAGTCAAAATTCTTCGAATCATCCATAAATCTTGATGGTATCTGAGTTTGTATGTACTTTTTCCCTTACAACGTGTCGATGGGATATTGGGTGAGGTTGGGAATTAGATTTGAATAGAAATCACAATATCGTGGAATCGGAATATGCTCGCAACTCCGAATCCTGATGATGTTCCTTGAATTTGGCTTCGCCCATCTTGTCATTATATGCTTCCTTGCTATGTGCTCGCAACTTACGCTAGCTGAGTGTTAAGAAATATTTAAGCTGTATAAGACGTGATTTTACATGGAAAAGCGACGGTCGGGATGATCGATTTCATAATTCGTCTGTCAACTTGTCGTTTCGTTACGTTGGGTCACTCCGTTTATAAACTTAGGAAAGAAATGAGTCGATATGGAAAGCGATTGTGTCGAAAGTATCACGGGGGATGATCTCATAGTGTCTGAATCCAATCTACTAGACTCTAGAGCAAGTAAGTAAACTTGTCCGATGTGGGAGAGGGAAAGGGAAGGGGAGGGGTGGGGTGGGGCCCTTTCGATAGTTGAATCCACGCAAGCGGACGAACGCCGTGGGCCCCACAGCCCTTCTAATATCTGAATCCCGCCTGGAATTTTCTATGCCCTCGCCTGGATTTTACTATACTAGGCTCTCTCTCTCTCTCTCTCTCTCTCTCTCTCTCTCCTCTGGCTGGATTGCTTTATATATAGGGACTGAGTTGTCTTGTTTCGCACACTTCGAACAACTGCGCCACACCTCTCTCTCTCTCTCTCTCTCTCTCTCTCTCGTTCCCGACAGATCAAGGTGACGAACTTGCTGTTACAGCTGAGATTGGCGTGTTGTTGCATGGATGGAGTCTTCAGGCGTGCAACATCAGGTGAGGATGGGAGAAGCGTTTTCTTATGCACCCTTTTGATGATGATGATGGTGATTATGTTGTTCTTTAGCGTTTTTTTATGCACTGTTTTGATGATGATGATGAGGATGATGATGATGATGGGGGTGTTGCTGTTCTCTCTCTTTCTTCCGAGGAGAGCAAGCACTTTGCTCTTCATTTCGAGAAGTAGCCGCGAGATTTTCCCCTCAGAGCCCGATTTGGGTTTCAGATAGAAACTTTACTTCACTGAAATAAATTTGGACGAGTCGACTGATTCAACAAGCTTCGCCCATTTGCTCAAAATTTAAACTTTTCTTTCCCTTAATCTGCTTGGTGTTCGAACTATTCTATTGACAGGAGACATGAGTCAATTCAGTGGTGCTTAAAAACCGTGATTTTCTTGAGCAGGAAATGTCCGGTTCGCTTGAAAGCATGCTGGTCTGCACGAAACCCCAGCAGGACAACAAGAAGCCCAGGCCTCAGCCGGAGCAAGCCCTAAAGTGCCCGAGATGCGACTCCACCAACACCAAGTTCTGCTACTACAACAACTACAGCCTCTCTCAGCCCCGCTACTTCTGCAAGTCCTGCCGGAGGTACTGGACCAAAGGCGGGACCCTCAGGAACGTCCCCGTCGGCGGCGGCTGTAGGAAGAACCGGAGGTCGTCGTCGTCGTCCTCTTCTTCCGCGAAGAGAGCCCAAGACCAGCAGCTTCTCACATCCAGTGCCAATTCGGTCCTCAATGGACTCCCCGGGTTGAGTACTTTCGACTCTAGCGATCTCACGCTCGCATTCGCCAGGCTCCAGAAGCAGGCCAGCGGGCAATTCGGGCTCGATGACCATGACCTTCCAATTCTAGGAAAACCCAACATACACCCAAGCGATGTTATGGGCAACCACGGCGGTTTCCTCGATTCGCTCCGGCACGGGTATATCGAGACCCATCAGGGCAATTTCCAGAATTTCTATTATGGCCTAGGGGGCGCAAACGCCGGAGACCCAATGGAGAATGGCTGCGGCGCAGGAGAGATGGGACTCGGGTACGATCAAGAAATGAGCGGCCCCCAGACGACGGCGGCGGTGACGATGACGACGATGAAGCAAGAGCTGTGCTCCGGCGCGGAAGGTGAGAACAGGATCTTGTGGGGATTCCCATGGCAGCTCAATGCCAATTATGCAGATGGAGGGAACATGATGGGTGATCTTGATTCTGCAAGAGGAAGCAGCTGGAGCAATGGGCTCAGCTCCCCATGGCATGGCCTTCTTAATAGCCCTCTGATGTAGGAAGTCAACAAGATTTTCCAAGTTGAAGTGTATGCAATTAGTTTAAGAAGTGGCCAGAGGGCATTAGGGGGTTCCTTCTGTTCCAGAATGAATGAATCCATTGTCTTAAAAGGAAATTGGTCCTCTGCGTGGTGTGTTAAAGGGATGAGATTAGTCTAAAATCATTTCCAATTTTTCTTGGGGGTTTTGGCTTTTCTTTTAAAATCTTTAATCTTTCCTTGTTTAATTTAATGAGAGAATGAAATTTCAATTTTCCTTTTTCTAAGAGATTGTATTTGTACGGTGTGACTCCAGTGGTGATGGCCAATCAAGTGGTCCAAAACTTGATTTGCAAGTCCAAAGTTGCAAGTTCGGGTCTCTAGCCTATATTGTTCTTGCTAAAATCTTTATTAGTCACTAAAAGATTAGTTTGTACTTAGGTGTACTCCCTTTTCTGGGTAATCCACTAACATCATAATGGGGTAAGGCTGATAAACTTACGTAATGGGCATTGCACATATATAAAATCTGCAGTCTCAAGTCGAAAATTCTACAAGGGGTGATTCATACCTTGTCAAATGCCATCACCTTGTCAAATGCTAGGCATCCTTTTATGGGTTCAACAATAGTATGTGAATGCACAAGCCAATTATATGTGACTCTTGTTTACATTTCATGATCTATGGAATAAAATTTAAAATTTGTCATTCTCAAACTAAAAATTCTACTAGGGATGATTTATACCTTATTAAATGCTAGGCATCCTTTTATGAGTTCAACGGTAATACGTGAATGCTAGAGCTAATTACACATGATTTTTGTTCACATCTCATGATTCGAGGAATGAAATTTTGAATTTGTCGTTACAGCGAAATAGTAAGAAAAAACTGTATATGTTATTATGGAGAAGTGATTCAAAATCAAAGCTTGAAAAAGTTCTCACGAAATCTATTATCTAGAGATTAGCCGTCGATTCTCTATCCTTCCGAGCTCTTTCCGGGTTTTGGAGATAAGAGAAAAAGCAGGGACAACGAGTGACGTTACGGGCGTTTTGTGCAGCCTGGACTTTTGCTTTACGTACTCTTATCCCCCTGCAGGTCGTTCCAGAAGCGCATTAATGTTTTTTTCGCTTATAATGCGAGTGGGCAGTTCTCGAGATATTCCGTCATGATTGCCCTGGCTGTTCAGACAAGATTTCGAGAATATCAAGAATTCGGATTATAATAAGGAAATAATTGTCCGATGATGGGGTCGATACAAGTCGCTCCTTTTCCGCCCGTCGCATTTCTTTTCTTTTAATATATCACGTTTTCTCCCCGCAAAGCATTTCGGGATTTCAGTGAAGCGTGAGCGCACCGATTCCGGAGAGGATTTGCACTTCCTCCGCTTCCCTTCTTGCTCTTCTGCCCAGACAAGATCCAGCAACAAAGATTCGGGCGTGCCTGAGCGGGCAGCGCGATCTGGCGAGGACTGCTGACTCGAGAACGAGAGCAGGACAGAGTACGAGATTCCAAAGCGGGGGGAGGCAGCCCGAGATGTCAGAATCGGAGAGTGAAAAAATAGTGCGGAGGACGTCTGCTCTGCTTGACATCAGTGTCTGTCTCCGCTTCTTTTTTTGACTATCTGTCGTCCTCCTGGGTCCGGTCTCCGTCTGGATGTGAATTGGGTTGGCTGGGATCGAGGAATGAGTTGCTTTCGATGGAGTAATGGTGGAAGCTGGATGAGCTTTGAAAAGCACAAAGCTTGAATGAAATAGTACTTAGCTCAAAAATCAAACAGCTAAGCTAGATGGATCAATGTTACGTGTAAACGGACGTACGTTGAGCTTTGATACCAAGTGATTAATCCGTGACATGGGTATCGTAAAGAATGCCTTGGGTTGCCCTATTTGTGATAAACGTTGGCAGACTTGTGATCTATTTGTATCTATATCTATTTCCATATCTATCTACAGGGTTATCTAATTTTGAATAAATTCATGTTGGGCTCCACGATTGATGATTGTCATTCAGACTTCTTATGTGAGGGCCGGGTCTTTCTCCTTTTGAGGAGTACTTTCCTCGTGTTCTCCACTCATTTTGCTTCTAAGTGAAATGTCGTGCTTGCTCCGTTCAACTAAAGAAACCATAAGTTTTGATGTGTTTTAGTGTTGCAAATTAGCAAATATGGAAATTCTAGCATTTCGCATGGCATTTTTATATGATACGCGGTATATGCAGCCCATTTGTTACGCAATCCATCTCCATCACCATTAATATAGGTAGGTGTAGTCTGTTAATCTGACAAATTATCTATACCAACGGTAATAGATTTAGGTTTTGTACAAAAAATATTACTCGGGTTATGTATTTTAAAATTAATCCTTTCCTGTAGCTCTTCCTACTGAGTATTCCGTTATTGCCCTTCCATAATCAATACCATGTCCTTTCCATTGGTGAGGGATCACATATAGAATTTCCCTAAAATAACACAGGCCGATTTACCAATAGAATTCGTCTGAAAGGACATAATTTATTCTCATGTATATATATATATATATATATATATATATATATATATATATATATTTTGGTAAAGATAAGAAATTCTCATGTATTTTGTAATAAACAAATTAAATATATTTCATATTTGGATCTTCCAATTTTTTTCACGTTTGATCTAGATTTAAAAGATCCATAAGTTATACAAGTTGCCCGATTTCCCTATGACATCGTATTTGGAAGCTAATCTTAGAAATATTTTATATTTAGGTGGTGTTAGGGTGAGTATAGTCCAAGGTTAGAATGTGGAACCTGAGAGCTGAATCGATGGGAACTTCTAGGTTCTAGCAAGGTGGGTTCCGGGTTCCAAAAAATGATTAACTTATTTCAATAGATAAGTTTTAAGTTCTTAATTGGAAGAACTTGTAACATGTAACCTATAACCTAGGATCTGAACAAGTTTTTAATATTTTTCTAAATTTATGTCTTTGTGCAATCTTAAGATATTTCATGTTGTTTGATAATGAGTATATAATTTAAAAGCACTAATCACAACTTTCATTTTATGACTGAGATTTTTACTTTATTAATGTTTATATTTTCCATATGTCTTTATGGTCAGTGAATTGTAGCAGTAAGTGGTGAATACTAACGGTTTTGATTCATTGTAATTGTTCAATTAATAATATCGGTGGAACTTGAATAGACTTTGGAATCGACAATGAAACCTGTGACAGGGTAGATTCTAGATTCTAGGATATGCAAAGTAGGTTTTAAGTTTTAAAAATGAGGAACTTATTCTAATGGGTAGGTTTTAGGTTCTAGATGGAACATGTATAGAACTTGGAACCACTCACCCTTAGGTGGTGCCATGGTTCTTCCTCCTAGTTAATTCCTTTCCCTTCCTTTCCTTTCCTTTCACGATTTTTTATTAGGTTTTACAAATTGATATTAATATGTGACATCTTGAACTTTTGTGCGATGTGTCAACGTTTTTCACTTGATTGCCTCCATATTGCCTTTTTGTTGCCCCTACAATGTTAGGAAGGCGATAATCTTTTAAATTAAGACTTTTTGTTTTGTACATTGCTGGTGTAAGAAAATCATCATCCAAGCATAGTTTCGGCACCAACACATGTACTAGAAATATATAAATATATATATTTATTTACAGACACATGTACAATATTAAATTTTGATATTCCACAGCAAATTCATTTGTCCTTTTTTCTTGATTCCAGTTACATTTGATGTTGCCACTGTTAGCATTGTATCTAAAGAGGTTTCTTAGACTATAGTAATTTTATTTAGTAGCAATTTGAAATGATTTTCGATTGAAAAATATAATTCTCCATAATCCCGTTGTGGACTTCATATTGATTGGAACCAAACATCAATCAACGTCCTTGATGGGTTCCCATGAAACACGCCTTAGTCGTCTACGGAAACCCACAAGTGAGTTCAATTTTTTATGGCGACGTACTTCAACTTTTTCATAAGGAAATATATATGAAAATTAAATTGAAAAGTAACGACCAACCACAAAGGCGATAATCCGCACATAAGTGAGGTATGTGCTGATATTTAAATAATATGGATTAAAATAGTAAATAAATAATCACATAAAAAGTTAAAAGTTTATTGAAATAAAATATAAAACATCCAAAGGGCGGTAATCCGCACTCAAGGAAAGTATATCTCGTGATCTACGAGCCAAGCGATACCTCTTCGGATGAGAAGAGATTGTTGTTTATAGAGTGATGAATTGTAAAAGGCGTTAAAATGAAGGCACTACAGTGTGAGTGTTACGATAAGAAGGGTGGCTGGGACACTATCTCTTTGATCAATGCAAGGTATCACTATTTTTCTAATTCTATTTAATTCACATGATCTAAAATTAGTATATGTAGATTCTTTTCAACTAAAACATACTTGAAATTCACAATTAAACTATTTTTGGATATTATCCCAATTATCCTGATTTTCTTTTCACCATACCTTTCATGATATCAACGACTAAATACCGGTTCATGTCCCATACCATGGTAGATTTCGTCCCATCTTTTGATTTTGTTAATTAAAGGAATTGCAGGCGGTGATCATCGATGGAGTTTGCCAATATATATGTATGAAGTAAACTGAAAAGGAATTTCTTCTGAACTTTTAAATTTGGGGATTACATTCATGAAATTTTCACAACAGTGATGCCAGTAGCTCTGAACTGAAAGTCACCCCCTTCCATACGGGGTCCGTTTCCAGGGAAGAGAACACGTTCAAAAACCAAAGCAAACTTCTTGTTCATGCGACACCATACGATGACATCAATAAAGATCACGACATAATACTCGATACTTAAGAGAAACCAAAGGTTGTAGACAACCAAGGACCTGAAGGTTGATGTGGTTCACTTTGGTGTTCGCCGAGAGATTACACGAAAAGATTACTGACTGATTGATGACAGCAATGGATTCCATCAAGAGCTGAGGCTCGAAGTTGTCTATGGAAAAGATTTCCAACGACATGAAGAATCTTAGGTAATTGTGAAAGGTCCGGCCTAGGGTTACGAGTTGATATAACTTTCACTTAGTGTGTATTATTTAATTCCAATTTAAATTGAACGTTCACTTTAGTCTGATTTCTTTATTACTTGTTTTTTTCAACCTTTGACGGATTGTAGCACTAGGAACAGATGGAGGTTGCTTTTCCTCTTGCATTCCATTTCTTTGCGGGACCACCCAACAATTGTTTATTGCATTCAAATCTCTATTGAGCTGGTAAAAGTGCATCGTTTCCAGGATTCGTCTGCTATTGCCGGAAGACCGCCTCTCTCTCTGTGCTATATATGTTTGGCAGGGATGCAATCCTGTCAAAACAAACGGGTGCATCTTCCCTCTCAGGCAACAGAAAGAACAGAGGAAGAAGGAGGAAAAGTTGAAGAGCATTTGGAGATGGGGACAAGGTTGATAACGAAGGCAAGAAGAAGAGGTGGGCATCAGGACATTTCTTTCTATCATTTTTGAGTTCAGTTCATTTATTTTGCGAAGTTCATCAACAGATTTCCTTTGGTGGGTCTCTATGATACATGAATGGTCTCGCAACTTTTCTGGTTGAGGTCATTTGGGCTTTGATTAACTTTCTGATGGTATTATTTGATCATGGGTTCTGGTTGTTAGGTGGCGATGAGGATTTGCTGCAAGATCATTCAAAGTAGTGTAGTGAACAATAGTTCAAGTCTGACAACCTCAGCTCCGCTAGTTGCCCTGATTCCATGGCAATCGATGAATTTTTAGTACTTACAAAGCTGAGAATTTGCAGCCCTTTTAGCTTACCAAGAATGGCTACATCCTCTAACAAACAACCATTGAGACACAGCACATAAGTTATTCAAGAACCGAAAAAATGAAGGCAAAAGAGTGAGAGGTATCTTAGTAAGATTTAAGTGCATGAATTTTTCATAGAATCGAAATATAAATTTGAGACTTAAGAGAATTATTGTCTGTGAACAGTAAAAAGATGTGCAATTTAGGGCCAATCTAATGATTTGGGAAGCTTCTTCACATCAATATAGGGAAAGCATATTACCATACAAATTCTGAGCTTATTCTTGAACAACCATGCTACCAGCTTATCTCTATCTTTCAACATGAGATGAAGTTGTTTTCTAGAAGTGATCGAAGCAACAAACTCATGAACCAAGTCATGTAGATTGAAACCATCAGCATCTCCATTATCTAACAAAAGGGAGGAGACTTAAAGTGTACAAATTAGCAAGCTCAACCTATCTCTAGCTTCTTCCATGCTGTTATTTTCTTGAAATACTCCAAACCTATGTCATACCTGGCCAAATTTTCAAGAGAGGACCCGAAGACCTCATAAACAACACAGAGTCATAACAATGACTTCACCTCCTTGCCTTTTAAATGATCATAACTCAATTGCAACGTCTTATTTATCACCTCACCGATTCCTTCATTTTTAGACATCTCAATTTGTTTCAAAACATCCTTCCATTCAGATAATCCAGAGTCCTCAAAAGGTTTTGCCATTATAAGAACTTGCACATTCTAAAGACTTTGTCTTATCTAAATGGAAGGATTCCTTAAAATAAATAGAGATGTCTAAAAATAAAGGAGTTAGTGAGGTGATAAATAAGATGTTTTAATTAGGTTATGATCATTTATAAGGTAAGGTGGTGAAGTCATTGTTACGACTTTATGTTGTTTATGGCATCTTCTAGTCCTCTCTTGAAAATTTGGTGAGGTACAACATGGGTTTGGAATTATTTTGAGAAAATATCAGCATAGAAGAACCTAGAGATAGGTTTAGCTCCCTAAGTTGTACTCTTCAAGTCTCCTCCCTTTTGTTAGATAATGGAGATGTTGAAGGTTTCAAGCTACATGACTTGGTTCATGAGTTTGTTGCTTTGGTTGCTTCTAGAGAACATCTTCTTTTCATGTTGAAAGATAAAGATAAGTTGGTAGCACAGTTGTCCAAGGACAAGCTCAAAATTTGAAGGGTGATATACTTTCGCTATATTGACATGAAAGAGCTTCCCAAATGATTAGATTGGCCTTGAGCTGGACATTGTTTTTTTGTTCACAAACAATAATTATCTTGAAGTCTCATATTTATATTTCGATTCTATGGAAAAAAAAAAAATTGTACTCGTAAATCTTATTGAGATATGTCTCACTCTTTCAACTTCACCGTTGTAGTTCTTGAATAACTTACGCGTTCTGTGTCTTGATGGTTGTTCATTAGAGGATGTGGCCATTTTTGGCAAGCTACAAGGGCTGCAAATTCTTGGCCTTGTGAGTTCTAATAACTCATCGATGGCCAAGAAATCAGGGCAACTGATAAAGCTGGGGTCATCAGACTTGAACTATTGTTCACTGCACTACTTTAGATGATTGAACCAGGTGTGCTTCAAAGTTTTGGCAAATCGGGAGAGTTGCAAACAGCGAATACCTTTGATCAATATTGGATGAATAAAGGAAAAACCAGGATAAACTGCCTAAGTTGATCAAGTATCTCCCAATCTTTCCTCCAACCATCCACTTCTGTCCATACTCATTTGGTCTTTTAACTTGCGACCTCAAATGTGCAACGAAGTTTCCTGTCATTTCAGTTGAAGAGGAAAAGCAGGTGGCCGAGATTGGTCTTCTTACCATGTTAGTTATGTGGCCATGACAAGGACCTGTCCAGACCGTTGCGACAGTCGCTCAAATCCGCAGGTAAACAAACGTATGGAAACATTATGCAAACCAACTTGCGTTTTATCCTGTATGGATGGAAAGGCAAGGTGCTACAGACCAGCAACTCCGTTGGACACCGGTTATAACAACACCTGAGAAAGTTCATGTAACATCCCAATATTCACTTGACTCTAAAACCAGATTTGAAATGCCCATACAACACACTTCGATCTTCTATCTCCAAATCTAAGGCAGCCTGCAAAGACCGACTCAACGCTGAGTGAAAAATTCACCGACTGAGCAAGAATTTGCCACCTATTTCAGAGAACAGAAATACTAAAAAAAACATAGATTACACAGGTACTATTTGTCGATACTACACCATGCATCTAATCCTATCAACGCACACATTTGACACTGCAAGTGGTTCGTGAGTTCAAGAGATGGCTCTCGCAGTTGTAACACTTGATCCCAGTGGCACTCAGCTCTAAGATTCCATCTATTGCAATGCAAGTGATGTCGGCCCATTCACAGGCACGACGTATACACTTTACACAATTGATCCAATTTGTGTGTGGAACACGAGATGTGGTCTACAAATACTTAAGAGAGGGGATGAATCACTTACATGAGCTGCGAAGCTTCGTGGAGGGACATTCCACCTTGAACACTATTCATTTATCTCCACTGTGATTTTCCTTCAATATGATCTCTCTCTCTCTCTCTCTCTCTCTCTCTCTCTCTCTCTCTCTCTCTCTCATTCATTCACTCAGTTGCTCTCGACATGACAATGATAAACGAACGAACGGGCCTTAGCTTATATCAAGATGGCCCAAGCTAAAGGTAGAAGCTTACTCACAAGACCACGGTAAGCATGCATGACATCTCTTCATGCATTCTCCCCACGTAATTCTACGAAATTCACTAAGCTCTAATACCAAAATTGAAACATTTTAGCTTTTGCTCAGCTCTGATACCATTCCTGTAATGCCCCAAAATACACTCTCCTCTCACCGTGCGCTTCGATGTCCCGGAACATCGTTTTCTTACCTCCCTACGAGAAAACATGCAAGCACTGTTCCTAGGCCTGCCTTAACGCTGCCGAACCACCTCTTCTAAGGCCTAGAAATGCTAATATACGATGGCAGGACACAAATGATACCAATGATACGTGTTATGTACTTAGTCCACTTGATATAAATAGATGGCAGCACAAGTAGGATTCTAGTGGCGTCTTCCTCGAATTCAAGAGGTAGCTCTTATCACGTAGCACTTCACTTCAGGTTTAAGAGGTGGCTTCCACTGTGTAGCGCTTTGTCGATTGCGGCACTTAGTTCTCGCCGTGTACAAATAGTAGTCAATGTTCAATGCATGCGACTTCATTTGATCATGTATCTGATATTCGATATTAATCTAGTGTTTGAGTAAGTGCTTGGTAATAAAACATTGTTGAGCAGAAAACTCATTGCCACTGTATGTTGCAGATATAACGTAGCTGAAGGGGTGTTGGGGTTGATTGACTTGAAGATTCATTGCCTACACGAACCGTGATAACGCATTCGGATGAAAGACGATGTGCCTTTCTTCGATCCCAAAGTGTGGAATGTCTATCCGCTATCTGTCACGTGCACATTAGTTCGATTTAAAAAACAATTTCTTAAAAGTAGTTACTTGTATTGCTTACAAAAAGAATGAACAAAAAGAACTTTTATGGTCTACAATATTGCTGATGAAGCATATTTCCTTGGCTAATTATTTCAAGTTTATAACAAATCATTTTCAGGAAAATACTTTCCAAATTATTAATTTTCCGTGAAACAAATAGAGCTAAAAGTTTCATAATAAATGAAAATGTTTTTTTTATGAAAATCATTTTAGAGGAAAATAATTAGTTTTCATTAATCTAATGGTTTAGGAAAAATGATTTGCTTCTTGCAGAATGGGAAGTTGTTTCCCGCAATTTATTATTTTTTCATTCCATTGAACAAGTTTTTTGTAGACCAATCAACTTTTAGTCATCAAATATCAGAAAGTTGGAAAATAATTTACCCGAAACAGTTTTTTATTAAACAAATGAATTCTAAGAGTAATTCTTTAGTGCGCTTTACAAGCAATGATGATTATGCTTATTAGTAGCTCATTCTGCAAGCATGGATGGTAAGGTATGTTTAGGGTACATTTGTTTAGGTAATACAACTATTTTCGAATTAATTTTCTAAACTTTCATTCGTTTGGTTTGCTGAAAATGATCAATTAATTGAAAATCATTTTTAGTTAAAGGAAATGCACATTTTTAAAATGATTTTCCTAAAAAACAATTTATTCGAAAAGTATTTTCTTTTATTACGAAATTTTGCCTAAAATAAACGTGCCTTTAGTGTGTTTGGAGAAGATGATACAAGTGTGGGATACTCTGATGGAAGATGCATCGTTTATGAGAGAGAGGACATGAAAATTTCTTCTTCAAAAGATCAAATTTTACATGAAAAGCCAATGAAATTGATGGTTGTGATTGATTTGACACTGAATATGGATTGAAGTAAGCATTTCCAAAAAATGGACTAATCGTCTTGCGGGCCACAATGGTAGTCAGATATTTCTTTTCGGGACGTTGCTAAGAGAACGACACCGTTATTAGGAGGGAATAACAGTGCCTTGTGGACAATTAATTTCCACTCAATGGGGATGGGCAACTGGTGGAATAAATTTGGGAAACAAACCTAGATAGAAAATTTTGAAGTATCAATCATTATTTTTTTTTTGTAAAGAAAATGAAAATTCCTGCTTGGCCCATTAGATACTTTGCATAACTATTTAAATATAAAACTCAATTCTATTGCAAAGTACTTGCGAAATCAATTTCACCAATTCTAGACACAATAAAAATCAAATTAGCAACCCACACATGTATTTTAACTTAATATGATGAGACTTTGAAGAATTATTGAATAAGTAAAAAATTTGAAAGTTGGCTAGTATGGAGTTAAGTAAGATTACTCACAAGATGATTAAAACTTTGATTTTTGAGTTAACTAAGATTGCCTTGGCTTGAGTAGAATTTATTGAAGTTTTAAATTATGTAAATTAGGTATTCAACTCTTTATTTTGACAATTGTGTTCATTAAATAATATTTTCATTCACTACTGCAAGTGTAAAAAATATTTAATTTTAGAAGTACTGTTAATAGAAATCCAATATTTTTTTTTGGTCATATAATAAAGATGTTTGGACATCTTGTAAATTGTTTACACATCCGCTATACAACAAGTTTGTAGACTTGAATTTTTCAGAAAAATTACTACAAAAAGAGAAGATTCATAGCACCAAAAAGAAGAGTGCAAAAAAGGCGTAAACAACCTAAGGGTGGAAATCGGATAAAAGAGTTTCCAGGTCTCTTCGAAAAAATCCGTGGCCTGAAAAGGGCCGTAACTCTCACGGTAAATTTCCCACCATTACTTCGTCATTTCTCTTCTTTTCCTGTAGAACTGTGAAAGTGGGTCAGCAGCCAGGCTGGAAATACTAGAAACGTGTGGAATTTCATGGGCAAGTTGACTTTTTTGAACTTTCATTTACTTTTCTCTTTTGACGATTCCTCACTACGAAAATTTCGAATCATCAAATAGTGAAAAATGTTCTGAAGCACCACCAGGTCTCGATCAGACCAGAGGGGCGGTCAGCCGTTGCTCCGAAACACAGCTAGGATCTCGCCCGACACGCGGAGCTGTTACTTGCATCTGCTGCAACTCCCTTGGCAGAATCATAGAAGGATTCGCAAAATCAGTTGAGGTTAGCTCAGTAGAACAAGCAAAGGTAGCAGCACTGGTTGAAACCTTAGATTTTATCTCCTCAAAGTTTCCCTCGAACAAAACAAGGAAGCTGCAAGTACACTCTCGCTACAGCAAGCTCGTGGAAAGTGTCCTCACTTCAATTGGCTTAAGCGGGGAAGTACAACCTTTGGTGGATCGGGCCAAGACCAAAATGAAAGAAATTCCGAGTCTTACATTGGCCCATTGCAATCGAGACACAAACAAAACAGTTGATTGGATAGTCAAAACCTAACACATGAATTGTCTTCTTAGTAATTGGGTTACTAACCCCCCGTCTACACTTTTAGATCTGTTATGTGCTGATGTTCTTGATGTAAGTGCAAAGAACTTAGTTTGGTAATGAATATCATCTGCATTTTCAATAAAAAAAATAGTGAAAAATAATTGTTAATTAAAATTTCAAAATTGGTTAAAATTTCGAAGAGCAAAGAAATTCCATCGATACATCTAAATCGAGAATAATATATCCAAACCAAATTTGAATGTGGTTATAGTCTAACTGACCAAATACATTCCAAAAGAATTGTATGATTAACTTACATTACACAAAATTAAAGGCTATGATTAATTTGATCTTGAATTTGGATTAAGATAATGCATGGCTGCCAAATGAGACTTCCTCTGTTATAAAACCCTCTTCTTCTTCTTTTTTTGGCAATTCGTCATTACAAAAATTTCAAATCATCAAATTAAAAAAAAAAAAAGTAATTGTTGGTTAAAATTTCAGAGAGCAAAGATATCCAACCGATAAACCTGGATGGAGAATAATATATCTAAAATTTGAATGCGGTTCTAGTCTAACTAACCCAATTAACATTTCGAAAGAATTGACATTAATTGAAGATACATGGAAAAGTAAAAAAGAAAAAGTTCCCAATCTTAGGGTCCGTTCGTTTCACGGAAAATATCATGTTTCGGGAAAACATTTTCCGGAAGTCATTTTCCAGGAAAATGACTCTATTTTCCTAGGTGTTCGGCCAAAACTTAAAATTTGAGTGGAAAATATTTTCCACCGTTCGTTAGCTCATTTAATTGTTTGGGAAAAATTATCAAAAGTTGAATTTTAATATTTTTAATTGACCAAAAATTTAATTTAATTTTTTATATTTTTTTTAAAAATGAATTTTTAATTATTTATATTTTTAAAAAATCGAAATTTTTATTATTTTTCTTTATTTTTCTTTTTCTCTTCCTTCCTCCCTCCTCCTTCCTCCTCTTCCTTCCTCCGCCGCCATCTCCTTCCTCCTCCTTCTTCCTCTTCCTTCCGCCGCCGCCGCCGCCGCCTCCTTCTTGCCCGACGATGGCGGCCGCCCGGCTCGCCGGATCCGGCGAGCCGTGAGCTCCGTCGCCAGATCCGGCGAGCTCGTGGCTCGCCGGATCCCGGCTGGCTCGCGGCGAGCTCGGGCAAGGCTCGAGCCCCGCCCATCTCTCCGAATCCGGTGAGCCGCGAGCTCCGCCACAGATCCGGCGAGCTCGCGGCGAGCTTGGGCGAGGCCCGAACCTCGCCCAGCTCGCCGGATCGGCGAGCCGCGAGCTCCGCCGCGATCCGGTGAGCTCACGACTCACCGAGAGCTCGGCGAAGCTCGCGGCGAGCTCGGGCGAGGCCCGAGCCTCGCCAGCTCGTCGGATCCGGCGAGCCGCGAGCTCCGCCTAGGCCGGGGAGAGCTTCGCCTCGCCGGCCGCCGGCTTGCGACCGATCGCCGGACGCCGTCGTGGCCGGTCGCTGGCCACTGCCAAAGAATAAGGTGAAAGGGAAAGAAATAAAAGAAAAAAAGAAAAGAAAAAAAATTAAAAATTCAATTTTAAAAAAATAAAGCAAGAAAATAAAATGAAAATGTATTGATAAAAAGGAATAAGAAGGAAGAAGCCATCGAAAACGTTTTTCACTTTTGAAAAGTGGAAAACGTTTTCCACACTTTAAAGGTTGTTTTTTTCAATGATGGAAAACATTTTCCTTGACTAGTTCATTTTCCGTGAAACGAACATCGGAAAATCCGGAAAATATTTTCCCGGAAGTTATTTTCCGTGAAACGAACGAACCCTTAAAAAAAGGTATGAATTTTTCTTTACTCTGATGTAGTGATGTGTACGCATGTGCAGTCATATATATGTATTCTTTTTTCCTTTTTTCGTCAACCCGCAAAAGCACAAACTAACAAAGATCAACTCTTTAGTTGCTGTTATGTAGGGAGAGCTCGTTTCACGCACTCCCAACGCATGTTGCCTATCGGCTTCGTGTGAAGTTGATCAACGTTGGCCGAGAAGATATTTCGATAATTTCTCCCATTTTTCTTGGAAAGAGGGTGGAAATTGATGAGGTGAAGAAATTTTAATTTTTTGAAAAAAAAAAAATCTGCATTTTAAAGTGCCCTTTTTTATTCAATCAAAATCTATTGGCTTCAACACATGTTGGCTATCGGCTTAGTGTGAAGTGGGTTAACGTAGGCGAGAAGGTATTTCGATAATTTCTCCCATTTTGCTTGGAAGGAGGGTGGAAATTGAGGATGAAAAAAAAAGCTATTTTTTTTTAAAGAAAAAAGTGCATCTTAAAGTTCCTATTTCATTCAATCAAAACAATCGGCTTCAACACATGTTCGTTATCGGCTTCGTGTGAAGTAGATTAACGTAGGCGAGAAGATATTTCGATAATTTCTCCCATTTTGCTTGGAAGGAGGATGTAAATCGAGAATGAAAAAAAAAAAACTATCTTTTTAAAGAGAAAAAGTGCATTTTAAAGTTCCCTTTTTTATTCAATCAAAACCTATTGGCTTCGAGACATGTTGGCTATCAGCTTCATGTGAAGTAGATTAATGTAGGTGAGAAGGAATTTCAATAATTTCTCTGATTTTGCTTGAAAAGGAGAGTGGAGATTGAGGAGGAGGGAAAAAAGAACTATTTTTTAAAGAAAAAAGTGCATTTTAAAGTTCCCTATTTTATTCAATCAAAACCTATTGGCTTGGACACATGTTGGCTATCACCGATCGGCTTCATGTGAAGTAGATTAACATAGGCGAGAAGGTATTTTGATAATTTCTCCCATTTTGCTTGAAAAGGAGGGAGAAAATTGAGGAAGAGAAAAAAAAAAATTATTTTTTAAAGAAAAATGTGCATTTTTTTTTTTCGGTCCTACTCTATGTAAGAATTTGAAGTAGGATAGGCAGATTGGGGAATTTCTGTTTTGTATTCACTGTGTTTTCAATGTACAATTGTTACATTTATATATTACAAAGAATGTATAAGAAAAGCAACTAAATATTTTACAAATTAGATCCGATCAGATTTGATATTAATTGATCTTGTTTGCTGATTGGAATCTTCTTCTGTATCTTCCTGTGATTGGAAACGCATATCTTCCAACACTCCCCTTTAAGCCGGTGGCTTGTAGATGTCTAAGACACCCAGCTTGTTTAAGAGATATGCGTGTTGTCTTTGACACAAAGGCTTGGTGAAGATATCTGCTGGTTGCTCTTCTGTTCGAATTCCTCGCGTCTCGATTATTCCTTGCTGGATCTTCTCTCGTGTGAAATGACAGTCCACTTCTATGTGCTTCGTCCTTTCGTGAACGATAGGATTCGAAGCAAGTTTAAGAGCCGCATCATTATCGCAAAATAATTTGGTTGGGCCTTCAATTCGCACTCTAAGATCTTGAAATAATCCACATAACCATACTATCTCGCATGTTGTCTTCGCCATGGCTCGATATTCCGCCTCTGCTGAGGATAATGAAACAGTCGGCTGCTTTTTTGTTTTCCATGAAAGAAGAGAATCCCCTAGCTTAATGCAGAAACCGGTTATGGACCTCCTGCTCATCGAGCTGGTCGCATAATCCGAATCACAATATGAAATCATCTTCATATCACACTTCTTGGAGAGGAGAATCCCAAGTCCAGGACATTTCTTCAAATATTTTACCCCTTTGAGTGCGGCGTTCATGTGAGACTGCTTAGGACTGTGCATAAACTGACTAAGGGTTTGCATAGCATAGATGATATCTGGCCTAGTCATGGTCAGATATATGAGCTTCCCAACAAGTTTCTGATAGCTGGCCAGATCTTGCAGTGTATGATCGTCTTCTCCAGAGATTCCAACATCATAATCAACTGTGGTTAGCTTGATATTTTGCTCAATTAGAATTGTAGCTGGCCTGCATCCTGACAACCCTGCTTATGATATAATTTCCAAGACAAATTTCCTCTGGCTGAGGGATATTCCTTGGTTTGATCGGGCAATCTCGATTCCAAGAAAATATTTTGGTGACCCCAAATCTTTTATATGGAAAGTTGAATGCAAGTATTGTTTGAAACTTTTGATAGCTACTTCATCATTTCCCATAATTAGTATATCATCTACATATATCATCAAGTATATAGATGACATATCTTTGGTCCAAGTGAAAACAGCATAATCAAAATTGGATTGTTGAAACCCAGCAGCTATTAAGGAGTCAGAAAACTTCGTATACCATTGCCTAGAAGCTTGTTTAAGCCCGTATAAGGATTTGCGGAGACAATATACTTTATCCTCCCCCTGTCTTTGTAACCCTTGTGGTACGTCCATATAAATTTCTTCATCAAGATCTCCATGTAAGAAGGTATTACGAACGTCCATCTGGTGCAATTGCCAATCTTGAAAAGCTGCTACACAGAGAAATGTCCGGACTGAGCATCTTTGGCGACAGGAGAGAAGGTTTCGTGATAATCAAAACCTTCCTTCTGTGTAAAGCCCTTAGCCACTAAACGAGCTTTGTATTGTTCAACTGATCCATCAGCTCGATATTTGATCTTGTAGACCCATTTATATCTAATTGCCTTTTGATGTGGAGGTAGACTAACGAGTTCCCACGTCTGATTATCCATCAGTGCCTGTAGTTCTGCCTCCATAGCCTTTTGCCCTCGTGGATTAGTGCTGGCCTCATCATAGGTGGAAGGCTCTCGTTCGTCAAAGATGCGAGCAATGCAACATCTATGCTCTTTTGATAAACGATCGAAGGATACATAAGAAGAAATGGGGAAGCAGATATCTGATGAATTTCTTACTCCACATATGAAATCTTTTGTACAAGTTGGTGGACGTTTTGCTCAACCCGAATGTCTTGGCTGATGCTCCTTAGGATTTTTTGGAGTCTCTGTCGCGACCAAATTTTTCGCGGTGTGAACCACCTAGGATTTGGCTAATGGATTGTTAAGCCTAGACTTAACTCGGGCTCTCCCAAGCCCATACCAATTCGCGACTTAGGTTTGAATTCTTAACATGCAAATGATTTTTATTAAGGAGTCGCCACTAATCAGTTTTTGATGGGTCGATTAGAAACCCAAGTAAAGTAATAGGAGATTACTTTACTCCTACGAACCAGAGATTATGGGTACGGGGACTTAGTTACACTAGATTTCTCTAATGCCCTTTCGGTACCATTCTTTTATTTTTGAAAAATGTTTAGCAGGCAGCTTGAATCGATTTTAATTATCTCCCTAACATGTGAGGTGATCATGTGGGTGCACAAACCACCAATTTAACACCCAATAAAAGCAATAAATAAATTGCAAGGCTTACCTCAAAGCATTGAAAGCATCTGCAATGTTAAATTAAAATCCACATAATCAATTCTAGATATGCTTTCTAATTAACACGCAGTTTTTTTTTTTTTTTTTGTTTTTCACTTTATTTAATGGAATTTAATCTAAATGCAATGTATGCTAACAACCTAATATGGCAAATTGACCTAAGGAAATGCAGCAACCTAAATGTCCTAATATGCGGATTTTAATTAAATGGTCCTAAAATGTAAATTACCTAACATGCACCTAATGTTTTTGGATTTTTTATCTGGAATTTTGAATTAATAAAAGTCCTAATTAAACTACCTAAGACGAATAATTTTCTAATTCATGTTTAGGATTAACTTTAAATTAACCCTATTTTGACTTAGAAAATTATTTCGTTATTTTTATTTTGTTTTTTTTTTTTTTTAAGAAAATGATGCCAAGTTTTCTAAGAATTAAATTGTCTAAATCTAATCCTAACCTATTTTAAAAAAAAAAATTCCTAAAAATATAATCCTAAAAATGTGATTAAAAAAAAACCCTAATTTACTAACCCACATGTCTAATGCTAAATCTATATATCTAATTTTACATGCTCATGCAAGATTTTGATTTTTTTTTTGTTTTTCTTTTGAATTTTATGATTTCTTATTTTTCTGAAAATTAACTAAATTAAAATTCTATCTAATTCAAACTAGGGATTAGATCATCCTAATTTAAACTAAGATATTATTTTAATTCAGCAATTTCTAGCCTAAGATGCAACATGTCTAAAAAATTGATCTAAGCTTAAAATTAAACATGCAATTCTATTCTAAAATGCCTAATGATTTTTATTTGTTTTTTTTTTTTTTTTTCGCTTTTTAAATAAAATTTAACATGCAATTCAACTATCATCCTAAGTGAATTTTGCTTTTCTTTTTTGCTTTGTTTTTTTTTATGATCTAAATAAAATCCCTAATTCTAAACATGCAAGACAATAAAAAAATCCTAATCCTAATTTAACATTTTTGAGTTTTTTTTTTAAAAACTTTTTTTGGTGTTTTGAAATTAACAATTTCTAAACATGCGACCTAAACTAATTAATTTGATCTTTTTGATTTTTTTTGATTTTTTTTTAAAAAAAGGTAAATTTCTATCCTAAACATGCAAACCCTAAAACTACATTCTTTTGATTTTTTGGTTTTTATTTTTTTAAAAAAAGAAAAGAAAATTAATTCAAACTAACCCCAGCAAATCAAGGAAAATTGATTCCCCAAATTGACGAACCGTATCTCGCGTATGAGATTGGGTTGGCCAATTTCAAGCAAAAATACAAATCAGATCTCGGGCTGGAGATCGGATTGGCAAATTTTTTAAGTAACTACGAGTCGGATTTCGGGCGCGAAAATCGGACTGGCAATTACTAATTTCAAGCAATTTCACATCATGGAATTTCAATTTAACATTAAATGGAACAATTTCACCTAATTTAACAAATAACATGTTATATTAGTAACAATAAATAAAACAGGAAAAATAAATAACATGCAAGAGTAAAAATAAAAATAAAAATAAAATTACCTAATTTTTCTTTTTTTGCTTTTTTTGTTTTCTTTTCTTTTTTCGGAAAAGAAAAAGAAAGAGAAAAAAAATGGGGGCCGGCAAGGGGGGAAAAACGCCGGCTAGGGTTCCGGCGGCGGCGGCTGGAGGCGGCGGCGCGGCACCGGGGAGGCAAGGGCGTCGCGGAGGCGATTCAGGCGGCGTGGACGAGCGACGGGGCTCGGCGGCGGCAGCGCAAGAGGCGGCGTGGACGGGCGATGGCATCGGGGCTCGAGGAGGGGGCGTCGGGCGCGCGGCTGGAGGAGGCACGAGCGACGGGGCGGGCGGTGGGGCTGGACGGCGGCGGGCTCGAGGAGGGGCGTCGGGCGGCGGCGGCGTGGACGAGCGGGGCGGTGGGGCTCGACGGCGTCGGGGCTCGAGGAGGGGGCGTCGGGCGCGCGGCTGGAGGAGGCACGAGCGACGGGGCGGCGGTGGGGCTCGACGGCGGCGGGGCTCGAGGAGGGGGCGTCGGGCGCGCGGCCGGAGGAGGCACGAGCGACGGGGCCGGCGGTGGGGCTCGACGGCGGCGGGGCTCGAGGAGGGGGCGTCGGGCGCGCGGCTGGAGGAGGCACGAGCGACGGGGCCGGCGGTGGGGCTCGACGGCGGCGGGGCGAGCGGCGGCGTGGACGGGCGACGGCGTCGGGGCTCCGCGCATGGGCGGCGGCGGCACGAGCGACGGCGTTGGGGCTCGAGGAGGCGTCGGGCGCGCGGGCCGGAGGAGGCACGAGCGACGGGGCCGGCGGTGGGGCTCGACGGCGGCGGGGCGAGCGGCGGCGCCGACGGGTGACGGCGTCGAGGCTCCCGCGCCTAGGCGGCGGCGGCGCGAGCGGCGACGTCGAGGCTCGAGGAGGGACGCGGGTGGCACCCCCTTCGGGAAGATGAACGGTCGGGGGGCTTTTTCCTTTTTCCTTTTTGTTTATTTTTAAAACAAAGAAAAACTTCTCTCTCCCAGCTCACTCCCTTTTCTTCTTTTTCTTTTTTGCCGAAAAAGAAGCCCCCTTTGAATTTTTCTCAAAAAATTTTTCAATCCCCCATGTTACGAAAAATGGACTTCTCTTTTATAATGATTCCGAACGGCCACTTTGTATAGCATTTTATGAGTTTCCATCTCCAGTCACATTAAATCAAAGCTATAAATCAGAGCATGATTTCGTAATCAGTTCGATTTTGTTCGGATTTCTTCCATTTTGCAAAAATTCTTGCCCCTTACTCACTTGATTTCAAAATTGTTTTTGCATTTAACGACGATCTGAATATCAAACTTCCATGCATGAACAATCAAATCAATTTCCCCATTTTTTCCATTTTTTCATTTATTTGTTCAAAATGCAAATTTTATTTTTCTAAAATTAAGTGTCAACAGTCTCCTTAGTAGTTTGTGGAGTTTCCACAGAAGTTGATTCTTGAGTAACTTCTTCAGGTAAAGGTTGATCCGTGTCTGCTTCTAATAGTGTCAATGCCTTGGTAGACGGACGATCAATCCCTGTATTTTTTGAGTATGGAAGTAGAACATATTCTGGGTTGGCAATGGATTCCTCTACATGACGAACATTTAGATATTCTCCAGTATCTGCAGTTGAATCCTGGGCAGCAAAAGGAAAGATATTCTCCTAGAATTGAACATCTCTACTAACAAAGAATTCACTTGTAGAGGGATCATATATCCGATACCCTTTTTGTAAGGTAGGATACCCTATAAATATGCCACGGCGAGCTTGCGGACCCATTTTATCCTTAGGTCCAACTATAGAAGCATGACATAGACACCCAAAAATCCACAGATGCTTCAGATCTGGCTTCTTCCCAAACAACCGCTCAAAAGGACTTCGACAAATAAAGAATTTTTGTTGGCATGCGATTTATTAAATAGGCTGCAGTCAAAACACTGTCTCCCCAAAAAATATCCGAAATAGATGCTTGAAACTTTAAGGCCCTGGCAACCTCCAATAAGTGACGATGTTTTCTTTCCACTATCCCATTCTATTGTGGTGTGTATGTGCAAGAACTCTCATGTAAGATTCCTTGAGATGTGTTGACACTTAATTTTAGAAAAATAAAATTTGCATTTTGAACAAATAAATGAAAAAATGGAAAAAATGGGAAATTGATTTGATTGTTCATGCATGGAAGTTTGAAATTCTGATGAGTATTCAGATCGTCGTTAAATGCAGAAACAATTTTGAAATCAAGTGAGTAAGGGGCAAGAATTTTTGCAAAATGGAAGAAATCCGAACAAAATCGAGCTGATTGCGAAATCATGCTCTGATTTAATGTGACTGGAGATGGAAACTCATAAAATGCCATACAAAGCGGCCGTTCGGAATCATTATAAAAGAGAAGTCCATTTTTCGTAACATGGAGGAGGATTCGAAATTTTTTGAGAGAAAATTCAGAGGGGAATTTTCGGAATTTTTTTGAGAGCTAAAATACGAGGGGAATTTCGAAGCAAAGGGTGCTCCTTCGGTTTAGAGGAGGCTGTTTGGAAAAAAAAAAAAAGAAAGAAAGAAAAAAAGAGAAAATCAGCTGAGAGAAAAGAGGGAGAGAGAGAGAGTGGTCGGAAGTAGGTGAGCCGAGGGAGAGAGAGAGAGAGAGAGAGAAAGAAAAAAAGAAGAAAAGAAAAAACAGGCCGAAGCCCCTCCTTCGCGTCCGTTCATCTTCCCCGGGAGGGGAACCTTTGCCGGCGCCGTTGCCGCCAACGCTATCGCCGCCGGACGCGACGCCGCCAGCCGCCGTACCGCCTCCTCCTCTGATCTCACTAGCGCTCCTCGCGGCCCCTGTTGCTCCTGCTCGCGACGCCCGAAGACCCCGCCGAGCGCAGCCGCGCCCGTCCCTCGCCGTCGCTCGCCCTCGTGCCCCGCCCAGATCCGAAGCCCGCGCGACACGCCGCCGCCGGTCCCGCCGAGCCGCGGCTCCCCCCGCGCGCCGCGCCCCGATCCGCCGCCGCCGAGCCCGAGATCCAGCGCGCCGCAGATCCCCGGTGTCGCGCTGCCCCCGCCTCGCCCGAAGCCCTCGCGCGACGCCCTAGCACCCCGACGCGCCGACGAGCCGCCACGACGCCCCGATCCCGCGCCGAGCCGCCCCGACGACCCCCGACGCCTCCCGAGCCGCCGCGACGCCCGATCCCGCCGAGCCGCCGCGTCGCCGTCGCGCCATCCCCGCCGCCGCCTCCGCGACGTCCCCGCTACCGTGCCGTGCCGCGCCCCGCACCGCCGTCGCGCCGCCGCCGGAACCCTAGCCGTTCCCCCTCGTTGGCCCTTTTTTTTTTCCTTTTTTTTTTCTTTTTTTGAAAAAAGGAAAAAAAGAAAAGAAAAAGCAAAAAGCAAAAAAAAAAAAAATTAGGTAGATTTCTTTTCTTTTATTTACTTTATTTTATTTTTATATTATTTTATTGTTATTTTATTGTTATTATTTTATTGTTATTCTATTTTTGTTAATAACATTAAGCCTTGATATGTAATTTACCCCCTAATTCGCAACCGCACTGATTTTTTATTTCGTCTATAAAGCTTTAGACGAGGTAATTAATTATGTGGAAATAAAATTGATATTTTGATCTTTAAGGCTTAAGATCAATTTATTGATTTTACCAGTGAAATATTATCCACGATTTGAATAATATGTGATATCTTTTTTGGGTAATTTTGAATGAATTTGATTGTTTCTATTTATCTTGTAAAATGTTTGAGTTAGAATATTGCTTGTTTAGAATTATTTGCATGTTTAGGTTAAGCATTCTAGTTATCATGAATTCAAAAAAAAAAAAAAAATCAAAAATTCAAATTAACTAGTCTAGGTTGCATGTTTAGTTATTAGAAATTGTTAATTCCAAAACACAAAAAAAGTAAAAAAAAGAAACTCAAATAAAAAAATCTTAAATTAGAACTAATTTTTTATTGTCTTGCATACTTAGATTAGGGATTTTATTTTAGGCCATAGAAAAGAGAAACAAAAAAATAAAATTCACTTAGGATGCTAGTTGAATTGCATGTTAAATTTTAATTAAAAAAAAAAGCAAAAAACAAACAAAAAAATCATCAATTTTTTTTAGAATAGGATTGCATGTTTAATTTTAAGCTTAGATCATTTCTAAATAGATTGCATCTTTGGCTAGAAATTACTAAATTAAAAGAATGTCTTAATTTAAATTAGGATAACCTAATTCCTAGTTTAAATAGGATAAAATTTTAATTTAGTTAGGAATTTCATTCAAATATCTTAGGATAAATTAATTCCACATTTTTAGGATAAATTGCAATTTTTAGAAAAGAATAAAAAAAATCATAAAATCAAAAATCAAAAATAAAAAATCTTGCATGAACATGTAGAATTAGGAATACAGATTTAGTAAATAAGACATTTAGGCTAGCAAATTAGTTTTTTTTTATATTCACATTTTTAGAATCATTTTTTTAGAAATCTCTTTTTAAATAGATTAGGATTAGATTTAGATAATTTCATTCTTAGGAAACTTGGCACCCTTTTTTAAAAAAAAAAAAAAATAAAGAAATGGTTTTCTAAGTCAAAATAGGGTTAATTTAAATTAATCCAAAACATGAATTAGAAAATTTTTCGTTTTAAGTAGTTTAATTAGGAATTTTATTAATTCAAAATTGCAGATAAAAAAAATCCAAAATAGGTGCATGTTAATTAATTTGCATTCTAGGACCATTTAATTAAGATTTGCATATTAGGTCATTAAGTTGCTATTATTGCATTTCATGTCATATAATTTAGATCATTTTGCCATGTCATATTAGGTTATTAGCATGCATTGCATTTGGATTAAATTCCATTAAATAAAGTGAAAAAAAAAAAAAAAGAGAAATTTGCGTGTTAATTAGAGACCATATCTAGGATTGTTGATGTGGAATTTAATCTAACGATGCGAGATGCTTTCGTTGCTACAAGGTAAGTCCCTTAACCTTATTCACTGTTTTATTGGGTGTTAAATTGGTGGATTGCGCACCCGCATGATCACCTCACATGTTAGGGAGATAAATTAAAATCGATTCAAGCTGCCTGCCAAACATTTTTCAAAATAAAAGAATGGTACCGAAAGGGCATTAGAGAAATCTAGTGTAACCAAGTCCCCATACCCATAATCTCTGGTTCGTAGGAGTAAAGTAATCTCCCATTACTTTACTTGGGTTTCTAATCGACCCACCAAAAACTGATTAGTGGCGACTCCTTAATAAAAATCATTCGCATGTTAAGAATTCAGACCTAAGTCGCGAATTGGTATGGGCTTGGGAGAGCCCGAGTTAAGTCTAGGCTTAACAATCCATTAGCCAAACCCTAGGTGGTTCACACCCCGAAAAATTGGTCGCGACAGCTTGGCGACTCCGCTGGGGACTTGAGTTAAAACTCTTAGTGGACTTAAGCTAATTTTTCTTTTCTTTTGAAAAATATTTTTGCTTGGCAGCGAGGATCCCAGGTACGTCCCTAACATTTAAGGTGTTAAATGTTTTTGCAGATTGGGAGGTATAAGGGGAGTAGTCTTTGCTAACCCTTGTCTTACAGGTTGGAGTTAGGGATGAATGTTTTAAATTCAAATTATTGAAGTGCTGTTTGATATAAACTGTTATGCATGCCTTGCATTCACAACCTGCCGCCGGACCTGGGCCGCACTAGGATATTTAGGATGATATTGAGTTGGATACGACTTCGACCGCGAGGCCGCGTAGTAGAGGTTGCCCAACTCAATCCCGAAAGTTTCTTTCTTGGTGTCAAGAATGTTTACCTCGCCCGCGAGTACGCGTCGCATTGGGGTATCATTCTTTCGAGCCGGAGTTAGAAGGGCTTGACTCTTAGTATGCGAGGCTGCAACTAAGTCATCCCACCCTTTTAGCTCCACTTTGTTTAGCCTTCCTAGTTAGAAATCGAACTTCACGTTTCATGTGCTTGTCTATGTGGTTGTTTTAAATCTCCATGTGAAGTAAGTTTTCTACCCCTTACTCTTGCAATTTACTTATTGTATTTCGTCTTTCTTTTGTCGGTCCATGACATTAGGTTGGTCGAATCCTGATTTATAAACAATGGGAAAATCCGACATTCGATTCGTGCCTGCACCAAAGGTTGAACTTAAATCATGGTGGGATCGTCTGGGCCATGGTGGCCAAAGCTATGTTAAAGGAAAACTGCGTCGCCTTACTCCTCTTCTCGACATTGATGTTCAAAGTGGCGTCATGCAAGCACTCGCTCATTTCTCGGTGTCCCCAAACATCAACATTTATATTCGGTAAGCATGAGCTCACCCCGACCTTGGAGGAATACGGCATCGCCATAGGAAAACCTTTGGAATTGGATCTAATAAACCCACCTCTTGGAATAAAACCTGCATCAATTTTGTCTCGATTTTCTTAGGATGGATGAGGATCGAATTAAAAGAGTGCTGAAAGATAATTGTCTTGCATGTCCTTTTTCCTTCCTAGATCAAAGTTTTGCTGATGCGAGACGCTCTTTTGAAAAGCAAAATCTTCATCTTAGCCTTTTCGGGTTTATTATTTTTCCTCTCCGCAAAGGAGCTATTAATCCCTGCTATTATATGGGTTGTCAAACAAGTGTGTTTGGGGTTGGTTTTGTCAATACCATTTTAGCTGAAACATTTTTGTCACTTACCCGATTCAAGGAAGATGAGGATAAAACTTTTCATGCACCAATTGAACTATTACAAATCTGGTTCTTTTCTCACATGAGAAAGATCGACATTCACATGCATATTATTAATGTTATGATTCTCATCATCCCATTGAGGTATTCAAAAAGTATCGGGATCGAACTCCAAATCTTTCTTACTCAAAATGGATCAAATTGTTAAAAAATTCCAATACCAAGAGTTTCTTATGGCATGCTAAATGGTTCCAAGTCTCTGAGGCACGCCTCACTCACGGCGATGATGAGCCAATTCCATTGTTGGGGATCACCGGTGCCACTTCTTACTATCCACTCCGAGTGGCCGTCAATATCGAGTTGTGCGGGACCTGCCACCCCCTCTCAAGCTTGGTTTGTTTCAAATTCAATTCACTACCAAGGATGGTGATCACAAGAGGTGGCTCCACCGCATCGAACAAGCCCGGCTCGCGTGTCGCGAACAAAAGTTGAACTTGCCCGAGGATGAGCTTGAAGGGAAGGAAAAGGTTTACCATGCCACTACTCGATACATCCGTTGACACAAAATTCCAATCGAGTATCTCCCGAAGGTGCCGGATGTGACTGAGAAGCCCACTCGGCAAGCGGAGCTTAATCGTCACAAGAGGAAGATTAAGCAACTTGAGAAGCAAGCCAAGAAAGATGCCAAAGAGAAGAGGCAATTACGTCGAGCGTTGGCTTCCCATTTGTTTGTGGATTAGGCTAAATAAAGTGGCTTGAGTCAATTTAGTCTTTCTACTTTAGTTTAATGTCTAGGAAGTTGAGTCATTTACTTTATTTGTCGAGAACTTTTCAAATGTCATTTTCCATTTCATTAATAAAAGTGGTTAGATTTTCGTCATGGGCCAGCACATTTCATATCAAAGTGCTTATGTATGTTCATTCATGTTAAATCAATTAGGTGACAACGGACCCTCCACGCTCACCCATTATCACGCGATCAAAGGCCAAAATGGCTGAACAAAATGAGATGCATGATCGTATGTCCAATATAGAAGATCAGCTCCGCTAGTTAGCTGCCTCCATGGAGGTTATGATGACTCAATTCAGATCATTCCAAGTCAATCCGACTCCTCCACCCGTTCTTCCTCAGGCTGTTATCCCAAAGATAGCGAGATAGGCCCGATCAAGTAATAATGGCATACCCGATTCGAAGAAGACTCAATCCCGATCAATGTGGAAAAAGGAAAGTTCGTTGACCTCCCAAGACAGAGCCGGATGAACGCTTCGCGAAACTTGAAGAAAAGGTGAAGCAATTGCGGGAGTCACAAAACTCACTCCCCTTTGACTTGTCGGTCTACGAGAAGGTCAAGATGCCGAAGAAGTTCGGGATGCCGGAATTTGAGAAGTACGATGGTACATCTTGCCCAAAGTCTCATTTGCGGATGTATCATGTACGCATGGCCCAAACATGTCAAAAATGAGCCCCTCATGATCCAATCATTCCATGCCAGTTTGACCGGACCTACATTGAACTGGTATGTGATGAAAAATATCAATCTTCTTGATATCTGGAATGAAGTGGCTGATGCATTCCTCAAGCAGTACAAGTTCAACATGGACATTGCACATTCTCGAGAAGATCTTGAGAGGATGGAGAAAAAGAGGAGCGAGTCGTTCAAGGAGTATGCCGTGAGATGGCGGAATCTGGCTGCTCAAATCACTCCTGAGCCTACTGACAAGGAGTTGATGAAGCTCTTCATAAAGACCCTCCCATCGAATTTCGCAATCGGATGGCAAGCACTTATGTTGAGAGTTTCAACCAGGTGATTCCAAAGTGGGAGAACAAATTGAGATGGGAATAAGGGAAGGATGGTTCACCGAGTCATCAAGTAAGAGATTCTCCGTCAAGAAGGAGAAAGAAGCCGTTGTGGATGTGAATGTAGCCTATAGCCAAGAAAGTCCCGTTCGTACCCCGATGAATGTAAGGCAACAACAAGCTCCTGGCCGTCAGTCATTTGCCCAAGCAAGAAGACAGTTCACTCCACTCCCTAGATCTCCATCCCAGGTTTTAGCAATTCTCCAGAAGAAAGGTTTGCTTTCCACTGAGCCAAAGCGCCCTAACCGCGAAAGCATGCGTAATTACGACTCGACAAAGAAGTGTGATTACCATAGTGGGGAATTGGGGCATTCAACCGACGAGTGTTTTACCCTCAAACACAAGATTCAAAACCTTTTGGACACGAAGGCCTTTTCGTTCCAAACCGCTCGACCAAATGTTCAAAAGAATCCGCTACCGGAGCATGAGGGTACAAAGTGAACGCTATTCGGAATCGAAGTTGGTCGCATCAAGAATTCGAAGGTACATGTGGCGGATGCTTACAATGGCCTAGTAAGAGCTGGGTATTATCCGGACCATGAAGATATTCCCCTATCATTGATGAAGGAAAGAGTCGCCAAAATGGTGGATGATGGCATCATTGTGTATGCCGATCGTAACTGCACAGTTCCCACTATTTCCCACATCATCATCGATTGGGAAGAGGAGCAGGCTGCGCTTAAGGAAGAGGTTGATTCTTCACTCGCGGACATGCCCCAGTTAGAAGACGCGTCCGATGATGAGATTGTGATTGAAGTGCCACAGCTATATGAGTATGTCAGCAACAAGTCCGTCCCTTGGTCCTATGACTTGGATGTTAGCGTTGTCACAAGGTCCGGCCGGACTTATGCTCAAGCAAATGTTCAGCCTGCAAAGCCTGTCACTAATGAAGAGGCCAAGAAATTTCTGGCTGTAATAAAAGCAAGTGAGTATAACGTGGTCGATCAATTGAGGAAAATGCCCTCCCAAGTCTCTTTGCTTGAGCTCCCGCAGACACTCTTTGTGCATCAAAAGGCACTAATGAAGGTGCTAAGTGAAATTCATGTGCCGAGACGATCGAGGCGAGACAATTTAGAAGAGTTTGTAGGATCAGTCCTTCTCAAGGATTTGATCGCCTTTTCCGATGAGGAATTCCCTCTTGAGGGTAGAGGGCACAACAAGGCACTTTACATATCCGTCAAGCACAAGACTACCCATGTGTCCCGAGTGCTCATTGATAATGGGTCCGCTCTAAATATATGCCCGTTGGCTACTCTTCACCGCCTCAAAGTTGACCCATCCAGGATACATGGTGCAACGACCTCTGTGCGAGCTTTCGATGGCACGAAGAAGGACGTGATCGGGCAAATCCACCTTGATGTACAAATCAGGCTGGTCGTCTTCAACATTCCCTTTCAAGTGTTAGACATCCCTACTGCATTCAACTTCTTACTGGGACGTCCCTGGATACACACCACGGGAGCGGTACCTTCAAGTTTGCATTAGGCTGTAAAGTTCGTGATTGAAAGGAAGTTGGTCACCATATATGGTGAGGAGGATCACCGGATCTATCAGGAGACGGCCATCCCCTATGTGGAGCCAGACTCTGAATTCAAAGCGAGCTACCACTCATTCGAGTTAGTATCCACCATACATGCTGCTCCTGACTTGACGCCCCCTACTCCCGAAGTTTCAAATGCTGCCCTTATGGTGGGAAGAGTGATGGTCGGGAATGGTTTCGTTCTGGTGGTGGTCTTGGAAGAAATGGCCAAGGCATTCGAGACCCCATTGAAGCCCCTCGAGGTCCCATTTTTTGGATTAGGGTACCATGGAAGAGGTGGACAAAATTCAGGAGGAAAAAGACAAGAAGGACCAAACCCGACGCCTAACCGAAGGCAGGGGAGGCAAAACCCGTTGCCCCCAAGTATTCATGAAACATTCCCTGGTCCTCCGGTAATGATGCAGGATGAGGTGGAAGTGATAGACACCCTGGGACAGCCGAGCGGCAAGTTTGACTACCTGGTGAAATATTCGACCCCTCCAAGCTTCTACATAGATCCCCGGAGCATTGTCCCAGATGGATGGGGTGGCATGGATGATCCGACACCCCCGAAGACTGAGGATCCCGAAGACATCTTTGGAAGGAGTAACAAGCTTGTTCGATGACATCGTCATAGGAGCCATTGGCGAAGGATCCCCGAAGAGATGGGCCCTAGCCCACAAGAGTAACTCATTTATTGATTTCTCGCATTCCCCTGCGTGGGAATTTTTATTTGCTTTCTAGGAATAATTATCGCTATCTAGCGATTATCTTCGTTTTCTTTTCTTTTTTGGATTTGCATTTTCCATTCAATAAATGTAATTGATTGATGAATATCAATAAAATTACAAGTTTTATTTTGAGGGCATGATGAGGTATACCAAACCAGCCCGGTGATGATATCCAGCCGATAAAAAAGAGAGAAAAATCCAAGGAGAATTCTGAGGCCTGGGCTTCATCATGCTTCCTCGTGTCAAAATGTTTATAAAAATCATTTTCAAAAATCTTTCAAAAAGTCTTTCAAAAAATCTTTGAAAAATACAGATTACTCTGTTTATTTTTCTAATTTGTCTACTTCCTATTTCAGGGATAATCTTACAACACGCAAAGGCGTGGAAATGGTCCAATTCAATGCCACAAATGCTAGTGACGAAGTTCTTGGAGACTTGATTGAAGATTCCATTGAAGTGCAGCGTAGCTGGGAGCAGCATGAAAAAGTCAAGGCTCTTACATCCGAGCAAATTGTCACTATCAATTTAAGTGACACTGAAGAAGCCAAGGAGGTCAAGATTGGGGCAAATCTCCCAAAAGACGAGGCCGAGCGCCTAATCCAGCTACTAAAAGAATATCAAGAAGTCTTCGCGTGGACCTATCTTTGACATGCCCGGTTTAGACCCGGCAATCGTGGAGCATACCTTGCCTACTAATCCGGACGTGCCACCTAAAAAGCGAGAGGCTACGGAGGACCAAACCCGAGCTCTCAAAGAAGATTGAGGAGGAGGTGATGAAGCTTTTGAAAGTGGGATTTATTGAAGTCTCACAATATCCTGAATGGGTAGCTAACATTGTACCAGTAATGAAGAAAGATGGTCGAGTTCGAGTCTATGTCGACTATCGGGACTTGAATAAGGCTAGCCCGAAGGATGATTTCCCGCTACCCCACATAGACGTCCTTGTGGATAGCACTACTGGATTTGAGTTATTCTCATTCATGGATGGTTTCTCCGGGTACAATCAGATAAGGATGAAGGAAGAAGATAAGGAGAAGACTGCATTTATTACCCCGTGGGGGACCTTCCATTATAAGGTCATGCCTTTAGGACTCAAGAATGCAGGGGCAACTTACCAGCGAGCCATGGTTGCATTGTTTCATGATATGATGCATCAAGAGATCGAGGTTTATGTCGACGACATGATTGCAAAGACCCGACCTGGAAGAAGCCATGTTGAAACCCTGAAGAAGTTGTTTGATCGTCTTTGTGAATTCAAGCTTCGATTAAACCCTGCTAAATGCGTGTTTGGAGCAACATCCGGTAAATTACTCGGATTCATTGTGAGTAGTAAAGGAATTGAGATTGACCCATCTAAGGTTAAGGCCATATGTGAGTTGCAGCCTCCATCGACGGTCAAAGAAGTCCGAAGCCTTTTGGGGAGGTTGAATTACATTGCTCGATTCATTTCCCAACTTTTCGAAACGCCAAGCCGTTCTTCAAGCTCCTAAAGAAGAATGCACGAGTCAACTGGGATGTCGAATGTCATGAAGCATTTGACAAGATAAAGCAGTATTTGATGAAATCACCAGTTCTTGTGCCACCCTCACCAGGGCATCCTTTGATTCTCTATCTCACTATCCATAGTGAATCATTGGGAGCGATGTTGGCCCAAGAAAGCCCCGTTGACGAGAAGAGAACGGGCCATTTATTACTTGAGCAAGAAATTCACTGTATCGAGCTGAAATATTCTAATACCGAGAAAACTTGTGCTGCATTAGTATGGGTGTTGCAGAGATTGCGGCAGTACACATTGCACTACCAGACGTTCCTTGTGACTGAGAATAATCCTATCAAGTATTTGCTTGATCGGCCAGCTTTGGTGGGTAAGTTAGCTAAGTGGCAAATTTTAATAGCAGAATTTGATGTGCGGTTCATGCCGCAAAAGTCGGTTAAAGGTCGAGTGATCGCGATATCTTGGCCGAGAATCCGGGAGTCTCAAGTAATGATGACAGTTCCCAAATGACCGTGTTTTGAGTGTAGATGAAGGCTCATGGACAATGTTCTTTGATGGAGCCGTGAACTTGTCCGGCTCGTGCTGGGCGAGTCCTAATATCACCGGACGGACAACATCATCCAGTAGCTGCAAAGTTGGTGTTCCCATGCACTAATAATATAGCTGAGTATGAAGCTTGCATCCTCGGACTCCAAGCTGCCATCGAGATGGATGTGACCAAATTGAAAGTATTTGGGGATTCGCACTAATCATACTACGACCGTAGGAGAATGGGAAACCAAGAACCCTAAACTGCTCCCATACCACAAGTATCTAGGAGACTGGTAAAGGAGTTCAAGGAAATTTCGTTTGAATACTTGCCAAGGTGTCATAACCAATTTGCGGATGCACTCGCAACTTTGTCTTCTATGTTGCAAGTCACCAATGGATTGGAAGTTGAGCCATTGAAAATAGAAGTTTTGCCAAGACCGGCTTATTGTATGATCGTGACTCGAAGAGCCCGATGGAAAACCATGGTATTATGACATCATGAATTACATTCAAAAACGGGAATTTCCTGAGGGAAGCACTTCAGCTAATAGGAAGTACGTCATGAAGATGGCCTCAAAATTCTTTGTTAGTGGCGAAAATCTATACAAAAGATCTTATGATTCAGCTGAAGCCACTCAAATCATGCAAGAAGTGCACGAAGGAGTATGTGGCCCTCATATGAATGGACACATGTTAGCCAAGAAGATTATGAGATTAGGCTACTATTGGCTCACATTAGAAAGTGACTGCATTAAGCATGTACGGAGTTGTCACCAATGCCAGATCCATGGGGATAAGATAAATGTGCCCCCAACTGAGTTACATCAGTTTTCCGAGTCATGGCCCTTCTCAATGTGGAGTATTGATGTGATTGGCCCGATAAACCCCAAAGCTTCAAATGGGCATCGTTTTATCTTAGTGGCAATAGACTATTTCTCCAAGTGGATTGAAGCTTCATCCTTTGTAAATGTCACCGCTCGCAATGTTGTGAAGTTCATCAAGCGTGAGATAATTGCTCGCTATGGCGTCCCTGAAGCAATCATCACTGATAATGGGACAAATTTGAACAACAAACTTATGGATGAATTATTCAACGAGTTCAAGATCAAGCATCTGAATTCGTCTCCTTATCGCCCTCAAATGAACGGGGCCGTTGAAGCAGCCAATAAGAACATCAAGAAGATCTTGGCTAAGACAGTTGAGAATTATCGAGATTGGCATGACAGGTTACCCTTCGCACTAATGGCATACCGGACATCGATCCGCACTTCTACTGGGGCAACTCCTTTTGCTCTGGTGTACGGCATGGAAGCTGTTTTGCCTGTGGAAGTGGAGATTCCTTCTCTGAGAGTTTTATCCCGAGTAGGGTTGTCGAAACGCAGAATGGTTGCAGCAAAGATTTGAGCAATTGAACCTAATTGATGAGAAAAGACTGAAGGCTCTTTGTCATAGCCAAATGTATCAACAGAGAGTAGCCAGATCTTTCAATCGGAAGGTGCGGCCGAGACATTTTGAGGTAGATGATCTTGTTCTAAGGAAGCTGTTGCCGATTTTTCCAGACCCTGGGGGCAAGTTCGCCCCGAACTACAGTGGCCCATATGTGGTGAAGAAGGTACTCCCTGGATGTTCTTTGATCCTAGCAGAAATGGATGGTCGTGAGTTTTCCATCCCAGTTAATTCTGATGCTGTCAAGAAGTATTATCCATGATAGATTTTGACATGTCATGTTTTGAATTACAAGCATTTCTGTGATGAATAAATTGCCTCAATAAGTTGAATTGTTCAAATGTTTTGCAAATCTTGCATGCTCTCCTTGATGAATTGTATGAGATAAATTGAATGTGTCAAATGGGATACTTTGGAATGACGAAAGGCGAGCCTTATTTCATACACTGTCTAATACACTGATCCCCGGTGAGTTGTGTGGAAAAATTTTCATGTCCACAAGGTAAAGGGTAATCTCGCAAAGGGTACGACAACTGAAGTGACGAGAGGCAATTTTTTTCTCTTATCCTAAACACTGCAGGTATGCCCATTGTTTAGCCCTTTGAGCCCACACACATGAGGTGTTTTCAAAATTACCCCTGTCAAGGATCATCCCACACTTGGGACCAAATTTGAAATGAATGGTAGGGATTCTCTTACTCACACTTGCATCAATCTTCGAGTATTGCTTTCGCAGTGTAACTTGTACGATGATTAAAGTGCCTTAAGATGATGAAGAGCAGTCATTTCTCTATCCTATACACTTTCTTCCATTGCGTAGCCCACTTGAGCTTATGAATTCATTTCATAATTAAACCCAGTTGGTGATCATCCCCCACACTTTGGGGCAAGACAAATTCAAGTGGCATGAATTAAGATGCCCACAAAAAATGAAGGTTCGATAAAAAAAAGAAGTGCAAAAATGGGGCATAAAAAAAAAGCGGTGTGCTGGTAAAAGCAAGGCCGATGCCCAAAAGAAAAGAAAAAAAAAAAAAAAAAGCTCAAATGCTATTGCAATCAATGAGTGCAAAAGAAAATCTTCGACATTGAGGTAGAAAATCAGTGGAAGTGTCAAGATGATCACCAACTTTACCCTTTAAACACTTTTTGAGTTCAATGATCCTTTCATTTCTCAACCCATAAACCAAGCTTACGTTATGTCCCTTACAAAGTCTCTTAAGATTAGGGTACTTGAATTAACGTAAATGTTCATATGTTCGAAAGCATCGCTCGAAGAAGTGTGAGTAAGGCAATTTCTACTTCATTTCGCATGTCTCTTGACTTGTAAACCCAAAGATGATTTCAGCAATATCATTCTTCATTAAGCCTTGACTCAAAGAGTCTCCTTTGTTAAGCCATTGACCAAGCCCAAATTACGTTCCATGTTAAAGACCTCTCAGATTGGTAAGGTCGTACCACTTGCGAGATTACTCGAACCCCTGTTCGGCATGATGATAGAAAGACAGAGTGATTGTCGAATTCCTGCATCAAAGGTCAGGACAAATCAGCCTTTTCGTGAGAATGAGTGAAAAGTCCTTTCGGACCTGAAAGATCTCTCATTTGACATATCCATGACACTCATGACTTCAGATTGGAATATTCTTTTGAAATATTTCCAAATGGGATTTGGTAATACAAGATTGATAGAAATCATCACACATGAACCTCATGTCTGTTGATGCACGTTGCCTCCCCTATAACTGTGTTTTGCAGGAGACATATCCCTTAAGGAACGAACATGTCATCAGGTAAGTACATCTCTATCCAGACCTTAAAATACTTGTCATTGTGCAGGTATTCCTTTTCAAGCACCGTACTCGATGGAGTTGCCCCCAAAGATTTTTCTCAGATTCAATCTGATTAAGGCGACCGAAGAATGGTTTGTGTCCTGGTCAGGTAATCTCTGTTGCAAGACTGGGCGACCATAGAATGGTACGGGTCCTAGTCAAGCAAAACCTCAGTTTAGGCGACCGTAGAATGGTACGGGTCCTAGACACCACTCAGGCGACCGTAGAATGGTACGGGTCCTGGAAAACCCTTTTTCGTTTAGGCGACCGTAGAATGGTACGGGTCCTAGACACCACTCGGGCGACCGTAGAATGATACGGGTCTGGAAAACCTTTTTCGTTTAGGCGATCGTAGAATGGTACGGGTCACAGGAAAGCGAGTCTTTTTGTAAAGTCATGTTACTATTCTAGGCGACCGTAGAATGGTACGGGTCTGGACATGTAACACCGTTATCTTGAGTTACTCTACCCTCTTGAAGGTAAGTTATTCCGGGTAAGTTCCTTTATTATTTACATTAGTATTTTCATGCATCATATAGATTTCATTTCAAAATAGGATTTATTTTCAAAAAAAAAAAAAAAAACAAATACAAAAACAAAAATGAAAAAATTTTGCATTTTAAAATAGGCTCGTTTATTATTTGCATCTTATAAATTGCATTCAAAAAATGGAATTCATTTTCCGACAAAAAAAAAGTCATTTAGTGCATGTGCATGATCTAAAATTAGGTCTCAATTTGTCTTTGAAGGCAACCTCTACGAGCTCACCTTCAAAGAGAGGCAAATTTGTTGACACTTAATTTTAGAAAAATAAAATTTGCATTTTGAACAAATAAATGAAAAAATGGAAAAAAATGGGAAATTGATTTGATTGTTCATGCATGGAAGTTTGAAATTCTGATGAGTATTCAGATCGTCGTTAAATGCAGAAACAATTTTGAAATCAAGTGAGTAAGGGGCAAGAATTTTTGCAAAATGGAAAAAATCCAAACAAAATCGAGCTGATTGCGAAATCATGCTCTGATTTAATGTGACTGGAGATGGAAACTCATAAAATGCCATACAAAGCGGCCGTTCGGAATCATTATAAAAGAGAAGTCCATTTTTCGTAACATGGAGGAGGATTCGAAATTTTTTGAGAGAAAATTCAGAGGGGAATTTTCGGAAACTTTTTGAGAGCTAAAATACGAGGGGAATTTCGAAGCAAAGGGTGTTCCTTCGGTTTAGAGGAGGCTGTTTGGGAAAAAAAAGAAAAGAAAGAAAAAAAAAAAGAGAAAATCAGCTGAGAGAAAAGAGGGAGAGAGAGAGAGAGTGGTCGGAAGTAGGTGAGCTGAGGGAGAGAGAGAGAGAGAGAGAGAGAGAAAAAAGAAAAAAAGAAAAAAAGAAGAAAAGAAAAAACAGGCCGAAGCCCCTCCTTCGCGTCCGTTCATCTTCCCCGGGGGGGGAACCTTCGCCGGCGCCATTGCCACCAACGCCATCGCCGCCGGACGCGACGCCACCAGCCGCCGTACCGCCTCCTCCTCTTATCTCACCGGCGCTCCTCGTGGCCCCTGTCGCTCCTGCTTGCGACGCCCGATGCCCGAAGACCCCGCCGAGCGCAGCCGCCGCCCGTCCCTCGCCGTCGCTCGCCCTCTGTGCCCCAGATCCGAAGCCCGCACGACACCAGTCGCCGGTCCCGCCGAGCCGCGGCTCCCCCCTGCCGCCGCGCCCCAGATCCGCCTCCGCCGAGCCCAGATCCAGGCGCCTGCAGGATCCCCGGTGTCGCGCTGCCCCCGCCTCGCCCGAAGCCCTCGCGCGACGCCCTAGCACCCCGACGCGCCGACGAGCCGCCATGACGGACCCCGATCCCGCGCCGAGCCGCCCGACGACCCCGACGCCTCCCGAGCCGCCGCGACGCCCGATCCCGCGCCGAGCCGCCGCGTCGCCGTCCGACCGCCAGCCGCCGCCGTCGCGCCGTCCCCGAGCCACCTCCGCGACGTCCTCGCTGCCGTGCCGCCGCGCCCCCGCACCGCCGTCGCGCCGCCGCCGGAACCCTAGCCGTTCCCCCCTCGCCGACCCCTTTTTTTTTTTTTTTTTTTGAAAAAAAGGAAGAAAAGAAAAGAAAAAGCAAAAAGGCAAAAAAATTAGGTAGATTTCTTTTCTTTTATTTACTTTATTTTATTTTTATATTGTTTTATTGTTATTTTATTGTTATTTTATTTTTATTAATAACATTAAGCCTTGATATGTAATTTACCCCCCTAATTCGCAACCGCACTGATTTTTTATTTCGTCTATAAGGCTTTAGACGAGGTAATTAATTATGTGGAAATAAAATTGATATTTTGATCTTTAAAGCTTAAGATCAATTTATTAATTTTACCAGTGAAATATTACCCACTGATTTGAATAATATGTGATATCTTTTTTGGGTAATTTTGAATGAATTTGATTGTTTCTATTTATCTTGTAAAATGTCTGAGTTAGAATATTGCTTGTTTAGAATTATTTGCATGTTTAGGTTAAGCATTCTAGTTATCATGAATTTTCAAAAAAAAAAAAAAAAAAAATCAAAAATTCAAATTAACTAGTTTAGGTTGCATGTTTAGTCATTAGAAATTGTTAATTCCAAAACACAAAAAAAGTAAAAAAAGAAACTCAAATAAAAAAATCTTAAATTAGAACTAATTTTTTATTGTCTTGCATACTTAGATTAGGGATTTTATTTTAGGCCATAGAAAAGAGAAACAAAAAAAAAAAAAAAAAATCACTTAGGATGCTAGTTGAATTGCATGTTAAATTTTAATTAAAAAAAAAGCAAAAAACAAACAAAAAAATCATCAATTTTTTTTAGAATAGGATTGCATGTTTAATTTTAAGCTTAGATCATTTCTAAATAGATTGCATCTTTGGCTAGAAATTACTAAATTAAAAGAATGTCTTAATTTAAATTAGGATAACCTAATTCCTAGTTTAAATAGGATAAAATTTTAATTTAGTTAGGAATTTCATTCAAATATCTTAGGATAAATTAATTCCACATTTTTAGGATAAATTGCAATTTTTAGAAAAGAATAAAAAAAATCATAAAATCAAAAATCAAAAATAAAAAATCTTGCATGAACATGTAGAATTAGGAATACAGATTTAGTAAATAAGACATTTAGGCTAGCAAATTAGTTTTTTTTTATAATCACATTTTTAGGATCATTTTTTTAGAAATCTCTTTTTAAATAGATTAGGATTAGATTTAGATAATTTCATTCTTAGGAAACTTGGCACCCTTTTTTTAAAAAAAACAAAAAAAATAAAGAAATGGTTTTCTAAGTCAAAATAGGGTTAATTTAAATTAATCCAAAACATGAATTAGAAAATTTTTCGTTTTAAGTAGTTTAATTAGGAATTTTATTAATTCAAAATTGCAGATAAAAAAATCCAAAATAGGTGCATGTTAATTAATTTGCATTCTAGGACCATTTAATTAAGATTTGCATATTAGGTCATTAAGTTGCTATTATTGCATTTCATGTCATATAATTTAGATCATTTTGCCATGTCATATTAGGTTATTAGCATGCATTGCATTTGGATTAAATTCCATTAAATAAAGTGAAAACAAAAAAAAAAAGAGAAATTTGCGTGTTAATTAGAGACCATATCTAGGATTGTTGATGTGGAATTTAATCTAACGATGCGAGATGCTTTCGTTGCTACAAGGTAAGTCCCTTAACCTTATTCACTGTTTTATTGGGTGTTAAATTGGTGGATTGCGCACCCGCATGATCACCTCACATGTTAGGGAGATAAATTAAAATCGATTCAAATTTTGCCCGCCAAACATTTTTCAAAATAAAAGAATGGTACCGAAAGGGCATTAGAGAAATCTAGTGTAACCAAGTCCCCGTACCCATAATTTCTGGTTCGTAGGAGTAAAGTAATCTCCCATTACTTTACTTGGGTTTCTAATCGACCCACCAAAAAGCGATTAGTGGCGACTCCTTAATAAAAATCATTCGCATGTTAAGAATTCAGACCTAAGTCGCGAATTGGTATGGGCTTGGGAGAGCCCGAGTTAAGTCTAGGCTTAACAATTCATTAGCCAAACCCTAGGTGGTTCACACCCCGAAAAATTGGTCGCGACAAGATGACAGCAGAGTTACACACTCATAATTGAAAAATTCTGTCCCATTATTAGTCCGAATTTTTTGGACATTTTTTCCAAATTGAGTTTTGGAAAGGGAAAGGAAGGTTTTTAGGTGTGACACTACTTGACTCTTGGACTGCATAAGTGTGGCCCTTGAATGATCATCTACAATGGTGAGAAAAAATCTAGAACCATCGTGGCTTAAGGTGTGATATGATCCCCAGACATCCATATGAAATAAAGAAAAGATATCAGTGGCATGGCTTGTGCTTAATGGAAAAGGACTACGCGATTGCTTTGCAATGGGACAAATATGACATTGAGGAGATGGGAAGAAAGAGCTGTGGCCCAATCCGTAAAACAAAATAAAGCTGTATTGTGATTTTTGCAAAAGGCCCCACCACACAATTGAGAATTGCTGGAAGCTACACGGCAAGCCTGGAGAAAAAAGAGGAAAGGAAATATCAGTAGCAGCATATCAACCTACAGGACAGATGAATCAACCAATTACCCATGGTGAATATGAGCAATTGATGCAGGCCATACAAAAATTGGACATCCCAAAAAGGGGGAGCAGCTTTACAGGTATTTCTCATTGTTTGATAAATAATTTATCCAGAAATACTTGGATTATTGATTTTGGATCTAGTGATCATATTGCATGTGAGAGGAATTTATTTACTATCATGAATGAAGAACTGGATAACCCCATTATAGTGCACAATTACCAAATGGAAGTATTGCTCGAGTTACTATGACATGGACAATTAATCTAAGTCCTCAAATCATTCTCATAAATGTCCTTTATATCCCGTTAAACTAAGCCGGAACAGGTTTCCATTGCATCAGTTGGGGTTGATTCTGTGTTGGGATTTGTTGCGGGATGTAGCAGCGATGGCAGAGGATTCTTGGATCTGGGACGTCTGGGACATTACTTCTCTTGAGGGTTGATCATCGGAGGTTGAGGTAAAAATTTGTGGGTTTGGGTTGGCCATGATAAAATTCTCGAAGGAATTTAACAACGATACTTTGTTCTGCAGGTGGTATCATTGTTCTGCAGGTGGCTTTTTAGGAAAAAACTTCAAGAGGAATTCCTATTGGAAGCTACTCTGTTTTGCAAGATCAATATGCAACAACAAGAACAAGAAAAACGTAGGCAATTCTCTTGAATGAAGATGCGGAACTGTAATAGGGTCAAAACCGCTCTGATACCATGTAAGAATTCGAAGTAGGATCAGCAGATTGGGGAATTTCTGTTTTGTATTCAATGTGTTTTCAATGTACAATTGTTACATTAATATATTACAAAGAATGTATAAGAAAAGCAACTAAATATTTTACAAATTAGATCCGATCAGATTTGATATTAATTGATCTTGTTTGCTGATTGGAATCTTCTTTTGTATCTTTCTGTGATTGGAAACACGTATCTTCCAACACTTTACTATTTCGATTCTAGTTTTTAGGCTTTTGCCCGGCTTTCTTAAGAATGTGAGAATTCGAACTCCCATCTATTTCTTCCATTTTAGAAGGGTGGCCGCTGAAACAAACTCTACTTGTTAAAGAAAAATGTGCATTTTAAAGTTCCATTTTTTATTTAATCAAACAACATCCATTTGCTTCCTTAGGGGAGAACGCTACTTCTCTCTTCCGTTCGTAACAGAGGCGACGAAAACGCGATCTTCCCTCCACCTCCGAGAAAAAAACACTGCTACTTTCCCGCACACTTTCCCGCAATCCGCCCGCGAGAAAACGCAGGAAAGTCTTTCGCCGGCCCGAGAAAATGGAAGGCGGCGACCTCGAGGCCGCCGTCGCCGAGCAGCGCCGGGAGCTCCTCGCGTCCCGAGCCCTTGACTCCGACGCCGACTACGCCTTCAAACTCCAGATGCTGGAAGCCGTACGCGCTTCCCTCTCGCCTTCCCGCCCCCCGGCGCCGGGGTCCCCGCCGGCGGCCGCGGACGGCGCCTGGTTGGTCGGAGACGACGGCGACGGTCGGTCGGTGGCGACCGCTCTGATGCTGGACGAGATGGAGAGGTACGTGCAGGAGCGCCAGGATCGCGAGCACTGCGAGGCGGAGTTCTGGAGGATGAGGCAGGACTTGGACCGTCGGGTTCACGACCTGAGGTTCGCCGCCGAGATCGTCGGCATCCCTGAGGAAGAGTGGCGAAACTACGGCGACGATTATCACAAGCCGTTCCAGGCCGTTTGCGCCTCCTCTGCTGCATCGTCGTCGTCCTCCGCGAGTAGTGGCGAGTGTTTCAGGGTTCACGTCAAGGGTTTGGTGAGCGAGGAGTGGATTAAGGGCGAGAAGGTCGTGGTGGCCGGGCTTGGGGTGGCTGTGTGCGATTTCAAGGACAACGTGATCATCGAGGTGAAGAAGCCTTTGATCAACGACGTTTTGGTCAGCGACTTGGAAGCTGAGATTGAGGCCTTAGTCCAAGGGCTTCATGCTGCGGTTTGCCTGGATTTGAAGAGGGTTAACGTATTGATCGGCGATGTTAGGCTGTATAACTACGTAAGTTTCGACAACTCTTGGCATTGGAGTCTGTCTTTTCCCATGAAAAATCGTGTTTTGCTCATAGTTTTGGTGCATTCACTAAGCTGTCGGTTCATCTTGACTGGTTTGAGTATCTGATGCATTGTTCTAACTTGTAATGCTGGATTACTTAGGCTCGATTTTTAGGGAAACGGAAATGGTCTGGTGATGCTGACTAGTATTTTTATACAGTAGTAGGCATTAAGCAAGGTATAGAAAGTTGCTAATAATTAAGTTGGTAAATTGTTATCATTTGGTTGAGGAGGGACTTTCTTTTTTTACCCGACCATAGTTTTTTCGCCCTATGTTGCAAAGGAAAAGAAAGCAGGGGTTGTAAACGAAGTGATCTTTCTGGTTTCAGAAATTGGAGTTTTGGCATGAGTTGTTTAGTATCCTCCGTCTGAAGAAGAAGTATTCCCAAATGCGATGCATTTCTTGGTGAATCATTAGAGCTAATTCTGCACAATTACCTTACTTTCCTCTAGACAGTTTCTAGTTCTTCCCTTAGTAGTAATACTCTGAAATGTTATTCTTATTGGTGGAATGCGAATATGCTAGACAAATATCTATAAGTATGGAACTATCTCAACTGGCTAATGTCATAAAGCTTGGTGCGTCATTGCTCCCTTCATCACTTTAAGATGGTTAGTTAAAATTACTTTGTTTTTGAAATGGGATATCTTATGGTGAGAAACTGACATCTGTTCCGCTAAGGAGAGCAATGATGCTCTGTATTGCAAGGTAATAGCCTCTAGGTCCACATGGTTGCATCAGCTCTACCCGGCAGCACTAGAAACATTTGCTCCATTCTATATATGATGATGACTCATTTCACTACAGAGAACCAAAACACTTCTGTCACCAATATAATTGCCCATCTGATACTGCAGTGCTCTATCTTTTTATGTCAAGGGAGTTACTATTAATCTACTTACATGAAAGTATTACTTTTCTGATGAAATTGTTTATTTGGAGTAAATAGCAACAACCATATGGCATGAAATTTTTTGTTTGATCTTTTAAGTACATCAGTTCTCTTTTTTGATGTACATTAAATTGCTATTAGAATTTGCTGGTAGGTATGACTTGTCTATCATTGGATTTTGATCAAGTGATGCTTTGACCAAGGGTTTGCTTCTACTTTCAATTCGCAAACCTTGTAAATTATCTTCACTTTATACAACCCCATCTGTTTTTGCAGCCACCTGTAGAGGGAAAAATAGAAAGTTTTAATTGGCTTCATCGATGTTGATTGTGTGCTCTTTAAAGTTCACTTCGATGCAAAATTGCAAATATATATTGATGTTGTTTGCTCCTCAAGTTTCAGATGGCATTTTCATTATTTTGCTCATGATGCTCTGCAGTTGTCCTCTTCTGGTTTGTACATTGGAGGTGTCATTCTCATGCTATTTTTCATTTGTAACTCCTATCGTTATCCACATACTTCAGAAATTGAATGTACTACTGAAACTTTGGTTACATGTTTTTATTTTTCATTTTTTCTTTATGTAATCAATCCTGATAATCAGCAATAACGACAGGTCAGAGGCATCCAATCGCCCGGACAAAGCAAGATTGCTGCACCATTGAATGAGGCTACCATGCTGCAAAAGAAGTTAACGCATTTTGGTGCAACCCTGGTGGGGCCAAATGATACTAAATATGCATATAAACTAGCAAGAGATGCTATTGTTTCTCAGATCTCATGGCCTGAGGAGACTAACCATGAGAAGAGCTTGAAGGAAACTTGTGTTATATGTTTTGAAGATAAAAGTGTCACTGAAATGTTTTCAGTTGAGGAATGTCTGCATAGGTATTGCTTTACTTGCATGAAGAGGCATGTGGAAGCAAAGTTGCTGGATGGAGTGATGATTAAATGTCCTCATGATGGTTGTAACTCTGAGGTGAAGATTGATAGCTGTGGTGGGTTTCTGGAACCAAACGTTATTTCAATTATGAGCCAACGGATGAAAGAAGCATCTGTTCCTGTGACAGAGAGAGTCTACTGTCCAAATCCCAGGTGTTCCACTTTAATGTCAAAACAAGAGGTTTTAGAATATTCCAGAAGTGCTTTTGTTGGAGCTGAACGTAGCCGAGCTAGAAATTGCATGAAATGCCAATTCTTCTTCTGTGTTGACTGCAAAGTCCCCTGGCATTATAACATGACCTGCTATGAGTACCAGATGTCGAATGCTACTGCGACTGCTGGAGATGCACAACTGAAGTCTCTCGCAAGGAAGAGACTGTGGCGTGAGTGTGTGAAGTGCAAAAATCTGGTTGAACTGGCTGAAGGTTGCTATCACATCACGTGCAGGTTTTTCCCTGTTCTTTAACCTTATTTGCCTTTCTCACCGTTGACACTTGATATGTGATCCTACACTCAGTCAGCTGGGCTCTATTCTTAGTTAGGATGTTTTCTGCACACTTTAATTTGGAAATCTCATCTCAGAATGAACTTGAGATTTTCAGTTCGTGTTTTGGTCCTTGGGTGAACTTCACATTTTTAGTTAGGTCTGTTGGTGTGGGCTGCCCTAGATCTTTTGTCTGAGTTCATAGCTCACCAGCGGGCTGGACCACTTTTGGAGTTGGCCAGAAACAACTAGGACTTCTTCTGGTATACTGCCTGGGATATGTTATAGATCTTTCCACTCGTTAAATTTTGTGCTGTCCAATTTTTCCTATGATTTTCTAATTGTATAATTCTGTGTTGCCAACTTAGTTGTTTAATTCTGAAATTTGGATTGCAATTGATTGCCTTCATAAATTGTAGATGTGGACATGAGTTCTGCTATACCTGTGGAGCTGAGTGGAAGAATAAGAAAGCAACATGCTCCTGCCCAATCTGGAATGAGCGGAATATTATTCGTGATGTCCGCCGAAGGTACTGACGCTACGTGAAAAAGAATGTATAGAATCCATAGATCTTAGGTTTCTCTGAATGTCGAGGAAACATTGGCATGGGAAGATCCGAAATTGTCAATAGGACATGGGCAGAAGGCGTTATACTTCACTGCTGATATGTTGATGGGCTGAATTGTAAATTCTAAAAACTGCAAGTTGCCTTAGTTTTCAATTTCTTAGCTACTTCGCAATCACAGGTACACTAGTAAAAGGTGTATGGTATGACATACAGTTTTTGTTAGTACCTATATCTCGTTTTGGTAATCCAAGTTAGGAAGAAAAGAGATGGGAAAGGAAACGTCAGTTTCCTCTTCAGATTCTCGATATACTTCAAGGTAATATGTGGAGTGGATCAGAGTTATATGCAATGGATTTAGGTGTGAGACTAGCGACAGAGAAATTGAAAGGTGTTTGTGGTGGTAAAATCTGCTTCCAGAAGGTGGATTATGCCGGAAATCTCTTTCGTCTCAAACTATTTCCCTTCATCTGTTAATCTTTTCTCTTATCTATTATCCTCGCATGTCAAGAGTCGATGCCTAAAAAGGGAGGTGCTAAACAGGGCTTTGCTTTTTAGTTTTCCCTGAACTCTTCCCTATCGATACACTGCGATTATAATGCATGTGTTGCGTGTGCAATCACGAGTAGGTCCGAAGGTCATGACTGATCTCATCGTCAGTTTGGCCTAGAAAACATACCCGGTTCCTGGCGAAACTTCGGCCACGAAAGACGGCATGTGAGCAAACCTGAGGAAGCTGCTCCAGTTGTCCAAGTCGTTTGATTTGGATAACTTGGGACTCTACAAGCATGTGGATTGCTTTTGCTGGGGGCGTGTGTGCATAGTTTTGGCAGAATATTCACCGATGGTGCGAAAACTGCGGTGGTTAGGTAGGGATGGACCACCCATTATTGAGGCCACTCGGGGCTAAAGGAGGGGAGAGCCCATGTGCCGTGCGTACTCTCGTGTGTGATTATTTGCTCGAGCTGTCTCGGACTGAATTATTACACTCGCCACCGCCACGGACGTGACGATACGATGTGCTCTTCGTCCCACTCCAAGCATTTTGATAATGGGATGGGAAGCATTCGTGGACCCACCTCTCGTAGCATGACGAGAGACGGCGACAGTAGCTCGCAAAGAATTAGGAATGATCGACTTGACTTCCTTTCTTCTCCGATTGAAGTTGGTGAACGTCCTTGAGAATGGGACGACTTCGGAAATGATGACGATGGGTCGGGACCGTTCATCAGATCTATTGCTATCCACGGCTGGTATTGATTTTCTCCGCTCGAAAAGATTTTGCAGCTTCCCAAAATGCGGATTGGATTATACAATTACCAGTGCTAAACAGAAATGAATGTGTGCGGCGCATGCATGTAAATGACATGCTCAGATAATTACGGAAGAAAAGTAGTGGACCAAAAGTTACGAAGTGAGTAGTATGTTAATGTCTACAGGGGATGAATGGGGTTGGTGATGGCTGGTAAATGGTAATAGGCTATTCTCAATTTTTCAAGATGTTCAAACCTGTAATTTCTAATTTGACGTTAAGAAATAATTTTATATATGAGGATCAAAGATGTGGGCATATGTTCAATTCACCTCGCTATCAAAATGTATTCGTATGCTTTGTCCAATTATTTAGGGCTACGGACTATTCAATCTAAGGTGGTTTAACGAAAAAGAGAGATGTACCCATTGCAGTACAATTACAATAGTCATCAGTCAACGTGCTTGCATCATTATTCCAGCCAAAAGTGATTAGAGAGAGAGAGAGAGAGAGAGAGAGAGAGAGGGGGGATTAAGGAGGGTGGAAATAAGGAAGGGAGTGGGACCCCATCGCGTCTGTCCTCGGCCAACCCTATCCTCCGTCAAAGTCAGCCAATCACGATTCAGGACGACTCGTCATTGACCGCAGCAGTTGGCGCGGAGACGAGAATTAGGGGTAAGCATAGATCACACTATAGAATCCACCGTAAAAAATCAGTCTTGCTTCAGATTTACGCGATTACTAATCCGGCTCCTATCGGAATGAATACTGTGTGATTTGATTCTTGACTTTTAATTAAGAACTGAATATGAAATTGAAAAATTGGACTATGAATTGAAAAATCGCAACTACGTATATTGAGATTTTTATTTATTTTATTTCACATAATCAATATGTATTATTACCGACAAAGGCAAATTTTTGGTTATTGCATTCACTTTTATTTTGTTTAATTAAAACAGAAAAAGAAAAGAGAAAAAAGAACTGGTTCGGTCCCTGTAAATTCCGAAACATTGACGGAGTGGCTCCAAATAACTGGATTAACCATTGAAGCCATTCGATCTCTTAAAAACGCTCATATTCTGTTACTAACGACCGCTGGCGGATGCTGACGGCCGTTACTCAAACAGTTGCGCCGTCGCAACCTCTTCGCTGCCCCCTCCCGCACGTTCGTCTCCACGTGGCGAACTAATGGCCGTAAAGATCCTCAGCGGCCACGTCATCCTGAGCCGCCCACCCTGCCACTGCCGCTGCCAGTGCACCAGACCTCACGCAACGGCTCCGTGGTCCACACGCACTCCGCCTGCCCCGGACCGGCGCCCCGCGACCATTATTCCGTTCGGTCTTTTTTCCCGGTCTGCGACAAAAGAGTAAATTTATTTATTTTTTTATAAAATTAATTAATCCCACGCACTTTCTCGTGCCAGGGCGGTGATAATTATTAACACACCCAGCAGATAAAAATGACCAGTGAAAATATTTTTATATATAGTGATTCGACGACGTAAGGTGGTGCACGGGATCCGATTTTGATTTTGAGTTTCTATCAATCGGACTATTATCACTAGGGATATGCATGATTTCGGGATCGAATATAGACCCGATAATCAGATCAGAAGAAACTTATAAATTTCAGGTTTTAATGTATATATAATAAGTTCGGATTTCAAAAAATGATAAACTTGTTTCGACGAGTAAATTATAGATAGAAATATTTGTAATTTGGAGTTTGGAATAAGTTTTAATGTTTTTCTTAATTTATATTTTCTCACAATCTTGTAATATCCCATACAATTTGATAATAAGTGTATAATTTGGAAGTACTCATTTAAATTTCCATTTTATAATCAAGACTCTTAACTTTTTAATGTTTATATTTTTTATATATCTAAATATAAGTTATGATTAATGAATTATAACAACAAGTGATAATTATTAAATGTTTTAATTTATTGTAATCATTCAATTAATTATATAGATGGAACTCAGGTAGATCCTGAAATCGACCTCAAATGAGATAGGTTCTAGGTTATAAGTTATAGAGGATATGTTTCAAGCTCTAAAAAATGAAGAATCCGTTTCAACGGGTAGGTCCCAAATCTAAGGTAGCATTTGTACGGAATTTGGAACCACTCGCCTCTAATCCTCATAAAATAAATGCTCAGATTTAATGGTGCCCCCTTTTTTTTTTTTTTTAATATATATATTTCACATAATACGTCCAAAGTATGTCCAAATTTGCATCAAGTTAGGAATTTTTTATTTTAAATATTTAATTTGTGGAAATTTTTCATTTCTTTTTACAAAATTGGTATAGTCTGGCTGAAAGTCAGGATTAATTGAATATCACGTGAGAAAATCTATTTCGAAATAGAAAAGTGGAATAATTTTACCAAACGGATTTCTATTCCGTAATTGTTTCGAAATAAAAAATAATTTACGGAACAGAAATGCGCGCGCAATCATGCGCGCCCTTTATAACTATGTTTGGAGATGAGCAGTTCCAAAATTGGTCCAGATTCCACTTTAAAACTTAAAATCAACCCGTTAGAACCATTTTATTAATTTTTGGAATCTGAAACCTATTTTATATATATTGAAATGTAAAACTTATCTCGTCAAAAGTTTTAGATGGGTTCAAGGTTTATTTGAATTCCATTTAGTGATATCAATTTATACGCTTATTATAGAATTTAGAACCTATTTGTCTGAATTAATTTCTAACTTTTAGAACGTGAAATAACTTCCGATTTCAGCTTGGGACTATGCTCAATTGAAAAAAAAAACACAAAAATATAAAAAAGAAAGTTTCAGAATGTCAAATTATAGAAATCAAGATCAGATTTTCACATTGCACATCTTTTTCAGTGGAATCTAGTGGCCGGTGGATCGACAGAGAATCAAGGACGCGTCCCACTCGAGAAAATTCCAAAACCGGGAAAGCAAAAGGCTCCAGGAAAACGATAGAAAATAAAGGAAGACCTTCTCCCGAAAGCTTTGACAATACCGTTCATGGCGGAGAAGAAGCGGTTACACAGCAGTGCTTCTTAATAGCAACTCCTCTCTCTATATGCGAGTCCCTTTCCAATCCCCATAAAGACGCTGCTCCCTCTCTGCTTGACTCGTTCCGCCTTCCTCGGCCCATTTCCTCCTCCTTTCCAGCCTTTCCACGCCAACTCAACCACTGCCTACCACCGTTGCCAGATTGGCAGATCCAGCCCTGCCCTCGTCCTCTTTGACCGAGATGGGTTCTGGGTTTGCTTCGAACTGAACTGGGTCGGGGGAGGCAGGGGAGGGGAGAACCGGGTAGAGAGAGAGAGAGAGAGAGGGAGAGAGAGGGAGGGGGTGCGATGAGTTCGGCCGGCGGCGCGTTCCGGGACGGCAGCGCCGGAGGGGTGGGGGCGCGGTGGACCACGCGAGGGAGTTCGCGAGAGGGGCGGCGGAGATGTGCGTGGAGCTGGCCAGGGGCTGCCGGGACATTGTGCGGCAGACCCTCGGCAACGAGAACTCCTTCCTCGCCAGGCACTTGGGGAGGGACTCGTATGTCGCGGGCAGGATCCGGGGCCCGTGCGGGAGGGCGTTCGCGAGGCTGAAGCGCCTGAACGAGTACTTGCCCGAGGACAAGGACCCGACGCACGTCTGGTCGGTCGTGCTGTTCGTCTCCCTCTTCGTCGTCGCAGGTTGGTTGGTGATTCTCTCTCCGGATTCCTGGTTCGAGCGAGGAAATTGTTTGATTGAGAAATGCATCGTCACATCTGTGTATCGGTGTCGTTGACCCCCTATGACCGTTTTTGACTATTGTTTGATCTTTCTGAGAATGAGAAATTGGGGAATTCGATCGCTTGACTCTTCTTTCAGTGCTCTGAATTCAGTCCTTTCTGGCTTTGTTGTTGATGAATTCGGATCCATTCAATCGGAACCTCTTGGCGAGGTGATGAATAGTCGTAATCATGGGGCAATCTGTTGTTCAAGCGTTGACTCCCCTCTCAGTGCTCTCCCAGGCTTTTGATTGTTAGTGGTGTATGTTGCTAGCGTGGTCTCTTGAGACACTGGCTTTGTTCGGTCTTTACTTCATTCACTTCAGTCTTAAGAATCACAATGCGGAGAGTTGAAATGAGTGACTGGAGACTGAATGATGTGCAGCTGGATCAACCTCCCTTTTCAGTACATGTGATGAGTTTTGTCACGAATTTAGATGCAGGAACATGAAATTAGGTACACTATATATGTACTTACCTATTTTTCATTGAACTTTTGAGGAGATAGATGCCATCGGCAAGATGACAAATGGCACACTCCCAAGGCACAACTGGCAAAGATTTCACTTTTCTTGGAAGTACGAAATTAGTGAATTGGAGTATCAGATGAACATAACTTTCTCTTCCGTTTTAAGAATGTTAGGAAATGGGATGTTTGCAACCAGACAAAAAATTAATTGGACGTTCAGCTTTTAAGATTAAATGTTCCTGTGTGGAAAAGTGGAGTGAATTGCACCTATGTCGAAGGGACGATTAAAGTGAGTTACCAGGTTACAAATGCTAGTGCCAACTTATCGATGGGATTGTATTTACTCCAGTGAGAACACTTGAGTTGGAAATGTGTCATGATAAAGCAAGAGTAGTCTCAGTATGGTTTGAGGAATATTCTGCAAGCACTTGCAAACTCTTTCTTCATGATGCAAATTGATCTCACCCACATTCTTTTGGCATGGACTTACTGTTCTGAGGGCATTCCTGATTAGACTACTTTCTTGTACCGTTTTCTTTCTGTTTTAGTGTTCCTTTGGTAATTGTAGTCTTATGGTCAACAAATTGCAGCATTGAGTGTATATATCCAACCTAAAGCTTCTGTGCCTTTGGCAAAGAAAGTATTCATACATCCTCCAAGTGCTAGCCGCATATTGCTTCCAGATGGCAGATACATAGCTTATAAAGAGCATGGTATTCCACCTGACAAAGCTAGGTTTACAATAATATATCCACACCCATTTCTCTCCTCTCGACTCGCAGGTGGGATTCTTCAGTTTCTGCACTCATGTCATTTCAATTCTTTTCTAGTTATTTTGGAATCTCTTTAGTAGCCCTTAGATTTTGGATTATTTGAATTTAATAGGTATACCAGGACTTAAGTCTTCATTACTGGAGGAGTTTGGCATTCGATTAATAACATATGATCTGCCTGGTTTTGGTGAGAGTGATCCTCATCCACGTAGAAACCTTGAATCATCAGCATGGGATATTTCTCTTTTAGCAAATGCCTTAGGAGTCAATGACAAGTTCTGGGTGTTGGGATATTCCAGTGGAAGTATGCATGCGTGGGCATCACTGAGGTACATTCCTGGCAGAATTGCAGGTACATCGTTTCCTTCTTCATTCTTTTTGTATGTCTTCCCCACTTTTTCTTTTTCAACTCTCTAACTCCTATCAAAACGCGGGTTCTTGGATAAGCACTAGTTTTGAGAAGATTGCAGAGCTTTAGGAAAACTGATGGACTACCCTTGGTGCGTTTGCTGAAAAGTACTATCAATTCCCCTTTTACCTGATATGCAGGAGCTGCCATGTTTGCCCCCATGGTCAATCCATATGACCCTCTAATGAACAGGGAGGAGAGATATAGAACCTGGAACCAGTGGACACGTAGAAGAAAATTCCTTTTCTTTTTAGCAAGAAGATTACCGAGATTTCTTTCTTTTTTTTATCATCGGAGCTTTTTGTCTGGAAGGCATGGTCAGATTGATAAGTGGCTGTCATTATCACTTGAAAATAGGGTAAGTCACTTGGTTCTGACAACCGATGGTTTTTTTTTTGCAAATTTTCTTTGGTTTTCCCTCGGTAGAAACTTCTGTTACTGCTTTAAAATTTCCATATTGCAATTATTACGGATTGGTAGCTTTTGGGTGTGACTAGATTATAGTCATCGATCACATAATTCTTCATCATGGCTTAGAAACATTCAGCATTTGATTAAGAGACTGACTTTTGATGGAAAACTATTATAAATTCTTTCCAGTGGTGATGATCTGTGAAAATTTAGGTTGGATGTCATTTTACAGGCAAATAGTTGACTATGATCTGTCACTTTTCCACTATTGCACTTTGGCCCCATGGTTTTCCAATAGCCCATTCACATTGTGAGGTGGGAACATGATTGTAGAGTTCTGGAATGAATAATGGAATTGCATGCAGAACTTGATAATTTGTCATACCATCAGCTTTAGCTGTTTATTTATCTTTCATAATACTCTTAGTCACTGGCGTTAGTCCAGTCATGATCTCTCCCTGATTTCAATGTTCCATGATGCCAAACAATTTGGTGTTATCAATTGAATTCTGCCAAATTATTTAGGACAGAGCATTGATAGAAGATCCATTATACGAGGAGTTCTGGCAAAGGGATGTCGAAGAATCAATTAGGCAGGGGAATGCGAAACCTTTTGTTGAAGAAGCTGCATTACAGGTATCAGACTGGGGTTTTAGCTTGGCAGATCTCAAGTTACAGAAGAAACGTCGAGGTAAAGGTGTTTTGAATTGGCTTAAATGGCTGATTTCTCTACTCAGCGAAAAAGAGCCGGAATACACAGGCTATCTTGGGCCAATACATATATGGCAGGTTTGTCATGCATACCTTGAACATATTATGTCCTCATGGCCTTAATAAGTTTATGGAAATGCATTCAATGTTCATTTATTTGGGTCTTTCTGTTGGCAATACCTAGTGATTGCATTCTCTATTGAAGCTTTATATTTACTCGATTCTTATGCCTGGGTTAATAGTTAAATTTTAAAGTAGACTTTGTCATACCCTTGGAAGAGATTACTGGTAGGATCATACATCATTTGTCATTGATGATCGCAGGAAGGGGGGAAACTATTTAAATAAGCAGACTTGTAGAATATAACAACATTTGATTCTTATAATTAGTACTTCGGAGCAATGGTTCTTATATGACTTTTTCTTTTTCTTTTTCCTCTTATATTTTTCAATTGTTTGCTGTTCATTAGGGAATGGATGATAAAGTGGTTCCACCAGCAATGACTGATTTTGTGCACCGCGTCCTGCCAGGGGCTGCAGTTCATAAGCTCCCATATCAGGGTCATTTTACCTATTTATACTTCTGTGATGAATGCCACAGACAGATATTCACTACACTTTTCGGAACCCCACAAGGCCCCCTTACCAATAATCCTGAAGCTGATCTAACTCAGAGGGATGAGAAGATGGCAGAACAGGAAGACATTATTCTCGTTGATGTTGCCACCGAGTGATTGATGATCAGCCACCGAGTGATTGATGATCAGCTTACTATACAAGGGAGAATTACCATGTACATATAAGATATACGGGGTTTCTTTGAAAGATGAGATTGCAGATTTCATGTCTTTTGACTCTCGTCTTAGGCTGTCATAGGATAGCATTCTTGCTGAGTTCAGATGGAGATATCGATAGATAAATTAGAATTTGTTCTCTTGTTCTTGAAGTTGGCCGAGTAGTTCAAGTTCCTCCGATTTGAACTGCTGAAGCAGTGTTTACTTCTGCGCAAATTTTGATGTTCTATTTATTCATATCACCATCACTTCCCCGATTTCTCTGGACCATTGTGGCAAAAGAAACATAGGTACCATCGATAATTGTCTGGTTGAGTTGCTCCACATGGACTTGGTTTATTTCCTCTCACATATATGTATATTCTATAACCTCCCTACCGGATTACCAGTTGTAATTTATCGAGGTTAAGTTGGAGTTGCATCCTTGGATTAATCATGTTTTGCTTTAACCTGTCTATACATTGCAGGGAATGAACACTGGTCGACGGTGTAACGCTGATCTTACGTGAGACTTTCTTTGCTCGGAAATGATCATAATCCGGTAAATGGGGGCAATACAGTTCTTTCTTTCTGGAGAGACAGGAGTAAATATACAATCTTCTTCGAAAAACATCATCTACATCTAAATATTCACAAAGATTTAAGCTTAACAAAATGTCGCTTCTTGCTCCATACCCCGGTTGGATCGCTTCGACTAGCTGTTCGATGGCAAGCATGAAAACACCGAAACTACTCCATTTGGGTCAAACAGTTCTGTTTCTCTGCAGCTGAGGACCGGCAGCTCTCCCATCAACTCGCACCAGCATGCGAGAGCCGTCGTAAATTTTATTCCTTGGAGGCCAATGAACCCTTGGCTGTTCAGTACCGCTGCGCGTCTGAATCAAAACACTTCCTCTCATCGAGCCTTCATTACATGGTTTGTCCTCCTCGAGTCCTGATTGCACGATCCACAGGAGATTGCGGCCTCCTGCATTATAGAGCAAGATGATAGCTGTTGCGACTAGAAGCTGTATCATCCAGGGGACTGTTGCTAACGCGACACCAGAGATGGCGAATATCTTCACATAAATGATGTTCTGAGTGTTGGCGGTGGCAAGGCGAAAGAGGAAGACACCGACCACGGTGATCCAGAGCGAGTGCAAGAGGATCGAGCGGAGCCGGAGGCCTTGTCTGCATAAGCTCCGTCGCAGCTGCTGCTGCTGCACCGGTTGCATCTGCATTGGGTGTTAATGGAGCTAAGGAGGCAGACTCGAGAGAGTTCAAAAGTCTATTCAATTTTTGGTCATTCACCATTGATTTGGCAGTTTTGTCTATTATTTGATTCCCTTTGTTCTTGTTCTTTCTTCTTTTCTTCTTCTTCTTTTTTTTTTTTGAATTTTATTTTGAATTTTCTAATTACGTGCAGATGCTCAAATCATGGTCATTTGAGTTAATAAAACTGAATTCCATGTAGAAACTAGGAAGAATATTCTTTAAAAATCAACAAAAATTCACAATATCTTGATTCCCATAACTGTCTCCATGATTTTCTCCAAACTGCACTCCTTGGTGGCCCCCTAAAGCACTAATTAAGTTAACTAAAGCGAGAATATTACTTTTGCAAGACATTTTTTTAGTCTTGGCTTCTTCGCATGGGTGGCTTGTGCTCTGATAAGTATTCCATGTACCAGTTTTGAAGATATGTAATTCGATTCTAGCATCGTTTAAAGTTGCCGTTGTTAACTGTTGTCTTTAAACTTGTGGTGGGGTCTAGTCAACTTAGACCGGAATTTGTTAAATATAATTGTAACAATGTACAATTAACCCAAGTTCCGTGCCAACACATGAAAGGTATATAAGCATCTTAGTATAGATGCAGCCGAATCAACAAGATAGGATTTTTCTGACCACAGAAAGAAAAAAGATAGGATCAGATTATGAACTGTTGGGTTGGAATTGATGTCAAGGCCATAGTATATATGCTTTTACTTATGATTTGTCATAGAAATTGTTTGAGCTGGTTTGTAAAATCGTTCCTATTTCTATACTTGGGGAAAGATTAATTTCGATAGATCATGTGCACACCTAACGGCACTATCTCGTATTTAAAAAAAAGTCATTTCCCTAATTTAGCTTCGATTTTCGAGAGATATGAATTATTCGTCGAAACCCTTCGAGACAAACGAATTTGTTTTTCCGCATATCATCCTCATTTAGTTGAAAGAACACAAGAAAAAGGTTAGTACAGATGCTGTGTACTAATATGCCGAGCCGTGTAAAAGATTTTATTCATGGGCGCCGTGTCACTTTCGTAAATATGGTCCAAAAGCTATCGGCTGTGATCAAAGGTTCCATCCAGTTGGAAACACAGTTAATGATATAGGGACCCAAAAGTCAGAGCTAACAAACGACTCAGTTAAAAGGCTACATTAGCCCCCAAAATGACCCCAAATTACTCCCGTGAAAATCTAGAAATTGCTTTAACTATGAAAGGGAGAATTCTTGTCCTAGATATCTAGCTGTCAAAGGAGTCATTCAATGGTAATGCTGTCGCGTCGATGAACGATCGGGAAATCGGAATTGTCCCCGGTAGATGAACTCTTTAAAGCAAAACTACGTGTAAAGGAGCAAGCGGAACTACAAAAGCTGTGTGGTGTGAAGACGGGTGGTAAATGAGATAATTATTTAGAGTGAGAGATGTGCATGGTTTTATAGTAGAATTGGGAACCTAAGAACCAAACCGGTGAGAAGTGGTTGAGTTTCAATTTGTAGGATATGTATGGTAAATTTCAACTTTTAAAACTTGGAGAATCTTTTTTGGAATTCAGATCTCGAACAAATCTTTATGTTTTTCTTATTCTATGTTTTCGCATAGTTTTGTAGTATTGTACAACGTCCAATGAGGAGTGTGTAATTTAAAACTACTAGTTTGAATTTTCGTTTCCGATGATATTCATAATTGAAACTTTTATTTTGTTAATATTTCTTGTTTTTTGTATGTCAAAATATGAGTTGTACATAATATATTGTAGCAAATTATGGTTATTAGATGTGATTCGTTGCATTGAGAGTACATATGAAATCTAGATAGACTCTAGAAGAGACCTAAAAACCCGTGATAGAATAGGTTCCAAGTTCTCAAGGATATAAGGTAGATTCCAGGTTCCAAGAATTTGGCAACTTGTTACAGGATTACTCATCTTTACTTAGAGCATGTAGATGGTTGAAACTTGGTCGTACATGATATGGTTCGAACTGTCAGATTGAATTGAATTAGGGATCTCGATTTGGTTAACTCCCCAATTGGTCAGATGGAGAACTCGGTCGAGACTCAACCCCCAAGACAAGGTAATCACCACAGTAGAACTTGGCCAAGATTCAAACCCACGACAGTGGAAGGGAGGAAGAAGAAGAAGAGAAAGGCAAGACAACACGCAAGAAAGGCCACGACTTTTTTTTTCCTTAAAATAGCCGAAACCATGGGCCGCTTCCCTATCATAATGAGTGTGTAATTTAAAACTACTAGTTTGAATTTTTATTTCCAATGATATCCACGTTTGAAACTTTTATTTTATTAATATTTATTATTTTTTGTGTACCAAGATATGAGTTGTAATTAGATGTGATTATTCATTGTAATTATTCGATTAAGAGTATATATGAAATTTGGGCAGACTCCGGAAGAGACTCAAAAACCCGTAATAGAGTAAGTTTTAAGTTCCTAGGATACAACAATTTTCGGGTTTCAAGTTTTAAGAATTAGACAATCTATTGTAGGACTATTCATCTTTGCTTAAAGCACGTAAATGATTAAAACGTGATTGTATATGATATGATTTGAATTGCCAGATTGGACCGAACTAAGGGTCTCGATCTAGTTAACTCCCCAGGTGGTCAGCAGAGAACTCGGCCGAGACTCAACCCCCAAGACAAGGCAGTCGCCGCAGCAGGAGTCGGCCAAAGATTCAAACCTAAGACAAGGGAAGGGAGGAGGAAGAGGGAAGAGGAAGACAGGACAGCACGCAAAAAAGCCCACGGCTTTTTTTCATTTTTTTTATTTTTCCTTAGGATAGCCGGAACCATGGACCGCTTCCCTACCATCTTTCACTAGCCTCTTTAGACCCTCCCCACCTCTCTCTCTCTCTCTCCCCTGCTTTCTCTCTCTTCTTAACTTCCCCCGTTTTAACCCCCACTCCATTTCGAGAATCGTTTTCTTCACTCCAGCAGGTAGTCCCCATCGGATCACTCAAAAAACCCCACCGAGCCCCCAGTCCTAACCAGACAAAAACAAACGAACCAAGAAAGGCAAGGCAGAGAAGAAAGAAAGAAAGAGAGGAACACCAACAAAAAAAAAAAAAAGGAAAAAAAAAAAAAAAAAAAGAAGGGAGGCTCCCTTCGACGTCCTCCACAGCCCCCGCCGTTCCTCGCCCGACCCGCGAGCTCGAGCTCGGTCCGGCCCGGTCGCCTGCCCCGGTCCCGCGTCGATCCCCCGCCCCGATCCCGCCATGCCCACCGCCTAATCCCCACGCGATCCGCCCGAATTCCGCGTGCCCCCGCCGATCCGCGTGCAGCCTCCGCCCAGATCTGGGCCGCCAGCCGCCGCCTCGCCCGCCCGCCCGCCCCCCAGGGAATATATTCTTCCCATGGCAATGCCGTCGGGGAATGTGGCCGCGCCGGACGTCAAGGACAAGATTCAGGGCGGCGCCGCCGCGTCCGGGGACGTCTTCGGCCACCTCCCCCAGTACGGCCACCGGCCGCCCCCGCCGCAGCAGCAGCAGCAGCAGCCGCAGCAGCAGTGGTTCGTGGACGAGCGCGACGGGTTCATCTCTTGGCTGCGCGGGGAGTTCGCGGCCGCCAACGCAATCATCGACGGGCTCTGCCAACACCTGCGCGCGATCAGCAGCGAGCCCGGCGAGTACGACACCGTGTTCGGCTGCATCCAGCAGCGGCGGTGCAACTGGAACACCGTGCTCTATATGCAGCAGTACTTCCCCGTCACGGAGGTCATGCAGACGTTGAAGCAGGCCGCATGGCGGCGGCAGCATCTGCAGCAGCAGACGCACCACCACCAGCAGCAGCATCATCAGCACAGGCATTTCGATCCAGTCAAAGTAGGTGGCAAGGATTATAGGAGATCCGGCTCCGGGTATAGGTCGGGGCCAAGGAGCGAGAGTGGCCGAGAAGGCCACAATTCTGGCGTAGAGACTAGTGTTAGCGATTCAGGGGCCAACGCCGCAGAGAAGGGCGAGAAAGGGAATGAGAAATGCGAAGAGAGGAAGGATGTTGTCAAGCCTGTCGATGCGGCCGTGGCAAATGTGGAGGAAGAGAAAGGTAACGCAGGCGATTAATTTGGTGTAGCGTGCTTTAAATTTTTCTATTGATCTTGTGAGCTTTGATTTCCGTACATTGCATTAGTTTAAAGAACTCTCATTTGATAATCCATTCTTGGGGAGATGCTGTGTTGCCTCCTAGGAAGCATGCGAGCTTCTTCATTGATCATGAAATCAAGAGAGTTGTGCCTTCGGATCTATTTTGGCAAGTGCATTATTGATAGTGATTTGGTAAAACGACTGCTTTATCATGTGCCTTTTTTCCTCATTTCCATTAACAGCTTAGATTGAGCATACTGGATGCAGTAGTCATGTCAGTTGATTTGGTTGCATTGTTTCGATGTTGAAGGAGCTGATTTCTAGTGTGAGGGATTTCTTTTGCCTTTAGAACGCTTCCTTGCTCGGTTGTCATTCAAAATTGTAGGAAAGCTCCTTTCTTGGTAGGTTGAACCAATCTAACCTGCAGTTGTTGTAGGCACACATCTTTTCTTTAATTCACGAGTGTGCGTTTCTGCTTGGCGTTCTCATTCTAGATAATGGAAGTATTATGAGTCCTTGTCAATTTTGTATGGTAGATCGACGTGCTAGGTCTTGAATGCTGAATGTGCTTTTCAAGTTTTTGTGGTTTCAATATTTCAGGTGCTGGATGGCAACATTACTTTTAATGTCTAGCGCTCTCATTTAGCTTCATTGCTTGAATAAATGCATACTAACTGTATGCGGCCTTTCATGGTTCTTAACTTTATTTTTCTTTCAGTGTTTGTCATGCCTATGCTTTATACTTATATTTATTCATACTGCACTTTTTAAATAGTACCAACAGAACTGTTCAGCCTGATTTGCCCAGCTTCCTGCTCCATTCTGTTTTATACCGGGTGAAATGTCGAATTGGTATCACATGCTAACAAAGTGTTCGAATTTGTTGTATTCTTTTAACTTACACTGGAAAAGAGATCACTTGATTGGGTAAGTGGTACCACGTCATAATACTAAGCGGTAAAACTGTGGCATGAAAAGGGCACTTCAGTTTATTACATGGTATGCTGGTGTGTCATGAAGGCACTTAAAGTACTTGCCTTGATGAATGATGCAGTGCAGCTTTTGCCTTAAGTAATAATGCAAGTTTATTTGACCCACCCAGCACATAGGCTACCACTGGAAATGGATGAATCTGCAACTTGCATTGCATTCTCTTTGTTTTAGTGCAAGCTGCTATATCTCATTAAAATGGAATCTGGAACATGGTTCAAGTTAAAATTTTCCAGAGAGGCTTCCTTTGAGGCAAGGAAAAATGAAGAGGGTGGAATTGAGGAAAAGTTTCTTCATTCTCCCATGGGAGTTTAGTCTTTGTGTTGATGCACATATGCACATTAAACGATATACTTTTTCTGGTTGTGACCATATATGTTACCAGAAATTCTACATGCCACTCTTTTTAAATGGAGACGCTTGGAGGTCTGATTGATCCTCATTTTCTTCCTTCACTCGTATGAAATTGGTCTGTCACCTTACTGTAATCCAGTTCTTCTCCTGGCATCGTTTGTCCGTCTTTGTCACTGTGACTACTTGCTTTTTGTCTTCCATGTTGAATTTATTACCTCAGTGATTGGATCACTAATCATTACATAAGCTGGGAGAACATTCTGGTGACAGTGCCCTGTTTTTCATTTCCTGGGCAGGTCCTGTAACAAAATCTTTTGCTAATATTAGCTTGAAAGATTCAGGTAGTACAGTGATAGTTCCATGTGATGATGCTAAATCTGAAGCTGAGATAACGATTCATAGTTCTGCAACACCCTCTAGAGGTAGTCCTCTTGTTAATATTGATTATGAAATATTTACTTGTTAGTTTGCGGGGTTAGGGGACAGATTGCACTTGAAATAGGGCAAAACTATGATTTCTTTAGGCATACTCTGGGCTTTAGTAAGAATTGTTACTTAGGATAAATGTACTATGCTGATTGATGTGTCTTATCATGACTTGTTTAATGTCACTTTGCATCTTCTTCTTCCTCATCCTTCTCTACTTCTTGTCCCGTGTAAGTCTTTCTGACTGATTCTCCCCCCCAACGTCGAATGAGATCCATAATAATGGTTCAGACTTTCTTATTTGATATAAAACTAATTCTTTATATAATACATGTTCTTTAATGTTCTTCCAGACCAAAACTTGAACATGAAGCAGGGTGTTGATGCTGTTCCTAAAACTTTTGTCGCGGATGAGTTGGTTGAAGGAAGGACGGTAACTCTCTGTTTAGTCCTCAATTGTTATTTCATTAACCTTTCTTTTCCAGCATGAAGGGTTTTACAAGGAAAATGTTATATTTATTCCGACTACTTGTAATTTCCAATATTTTTAATGTGTAGGTCAATGTGGTTGATGGACTCAAGTTATATGAATCACTGTTGGATGACAAAGAAGTCAAGAAACTCGTTTCATTGGCAAATGATTTAAGGGCAGCAGGAAGAAAAGGACAATATCCAGGCAAGTTTATATGAAAATTTAGCATCATTTAATTGTACAAGCACCTTTGTGATGTCATTATTATCTCTCAGAATAGAGTGCTATTTCCATTCTTAAAATCTGAACTAGTGTTTTTTCCTATGATGCTTCTTTTGCATACACCAAACCTATTGGAGGACACCATTTCACATCTTGTTATAACATTCTCTACAGTTGTGAGCAGTAAAACTAAATGATTTTTATATTAGAGTATTTAGTTATGGCAACTAAGTTAGTCAAACTACTTATGTGTGGGACTATCAACTCTCAACGAGGTTATCTTGCTACGGAAGTTATTTCTGCTGTGGATTTTATCCAGTTAATATTTGATGCTAGAGTAGGATTGGACTACCTAACAAAAGATTGTGTGAAGCAAATGAAGCTTCTGTTCATACTGCCTTGTATTCTTCATTTTGTTTCTAGTCATCTTGCTATGGCTGTGCTTGCTCTATGTTTGAGTTGTTGACTATTTTCTTTCTCTCTTTTCCTTTGCACATTTCTAATGTACTAGCATTTTCTTTTCAATAATATCCTTCATTTTTTATAATAAGAAAGTTAATGAGAAAACACCACACCACAATGATGATGGTTGCATTTAGGATTCTCATTGCATTTCTGTCTGATTTGAGGAAAAGTCAAGTGGATTATAGTTTTCCTTTTGCTTTAAATTTCCCCTTAAATGGTTTCTCAAGAGAGTCATTCATCATTTCTATTTATATCATTGTAAAATGTGTCAGCAATGAAATCTATCAACAAAATCCAGCTTCTTGCAGTTTACTTCCCTTTAATTGCACTTCTAAATCCTAAGTTAACAAGTGAAATTACTTTGAGATATTTCGAGACTTTCCAGTAGCATTATTGTGGACACGTTTGTTAATATTTGTGAGAGCAACAACAATAACAACAAATCAAGCTCTTTCCCACTAAATGGGATTGGCTTTAGTGAGAAGAATATTGTTTCAAAATGGAAACATTTGTACAAGTTAATCCTTTCGTCACCACTTTGTGTAAAATCGTTAGGTATGAATATATTAGATACTTGTGATTCGATTGGTGAAATAGTATCTCTTTCCAAAAATGTGCATTTTCTTTATACCGCCACAAAAAGCACTTTGTCTCATGGATAATCAGATTAATGAAATATCATCATCTAGCTTCATAGTTTCGAGTGCTGAAGAATTTATTTAATTAAGTTTTTTAGTTAAAATGAATTACCTGTAAAAATAAAAAAAGAACCTGGAATGGTAAGAACAACTGATTGCAAACTTGAAGAGGGACGTCGGGTGTCTTGATTAACGTTAAAAATAAAATTATTTGAGTTAGTACTGAAGTGGGAAAATCAATCTATAGGAATGCTGCAGATTTGGTTGTTTTCTGAGACTGTAGAATAAGCAATCCTCGTGCTTTATTTGCTTTGGTCATTTGCATTGGGGGGAGGTCTTCAAAAATGAAGGATGTCGATTTACGTCTTCCTCGAAGGGCCAGGAATTGACTTCTGCTTTCATCTTTCTTTAAAATATGAATAGGAATAGAAACTAAAACTCTGAACTTGTTTCGTTAATGAGATTCACACTTCCACTTTTCTCCAGTGATTGCCTTCCTTCCGTAATCAGTGCATTACCTGGTTTAACAATCAGAGGCTTAGTGAAAGTATTGATTGTGGTTGTTTCTCCCATGTGATATGGAAAATAGGAATCAGGGTTCCTTCAAGTTTTGTCTTTTCTGTTGACTTAACTTTTAGGAGGCGGAGAGTTTTCTTTGAAGTGTCATTGGAGATTCTTTGTCACATTTCTAACTACATGTATAAGCAAGCTCCCTTATGACCGCAAATTTCTTTTTTGATGAGAAGCAGTTAATACGTATGTAGCCTCGAAGAGACCAATGAAGGGACATGGTAGAGAGATGATTCAACTAGGCGTGCCAGTTGCCGATGCACCTGTTGAAGTAGAGAATGTCGGAATATCTAGAGGCATATCTACTTATCTGAAGATCTTATTCAATTCTTGAGGATTTTATTTGTCCAAAAAAATAAGATGTGTCATTTGGCTTCTTTGTTTTCAATCTTTGCAGACAGAACTATACCTGCCTTACTGCAAGATGTCATCGAACGTGTAGTTGGCATGCAGATCATGACAGTGAAGCCAGACTCTTGCATCATTGATTTCTTTAATGAGGTAATTACCCCCTTTTTATTTTTGAACAAGTGGTCACGTTATGAAAGAATTGTCTTATATTTGCTTCATGCAGGTTGACCATTCACAGCCTCATACTTGGCCTCATTGGTATGGGCGTCCAGTTTGTGTTCTGTTTTTAACAGAATGTGACATGACCTTTGGGAAGGTCATTACAGCAAACCAACCAGGGGATTACAAAGGCGCTCTCAAGCTGTCTCTTGCACCTGGGTAAGCAGTTGACTCTCTCTCTCTCTCTCCCCAGCTGTAGTAGGAGTGTGTTATATAAATCACGTTTGAGCTCCTATGTGTGGTTGGAAGGGGCTGATTAGCATTGAAGTTATTAAATGGTTCATGTTTTCTTATTTTATCACATGATGTCTGTTCTTGTTTCTCATCGTTTTGCTCTAGACAAAGATTATGCTTAATGGTATCTCACAAATTTGACAATCTTCTGAAAATTTACTGTAGGTCCCTCCTTGTGATGCAAGGAAAATCATCAGATTTTGCTAGGCATGCAATTCCGTCCCTTCGCAAACAAAGGATACTCATCACCTTCACAAAATGTCAGCCAAAGAAACCCACACCCGGCGAAAATCGCTTTTCGCCACCAACCATAGTTCAGCCTTCTCATTGGGTCCCGTCATCCCAACGATCTTTCAACAATGTTCCTCATCCTGCAGGATCAAAGCAATTCGCATCAGCTGCAACGGCTAATGCGTTGCCACCTCCCATTCATCCACCAATACCAGCACCAAACGGTATGCAGCCCCTCCTAATGCCACAGCCTGTTGTGACGGCTATACCTTTCCAAGCCCCAGTACCAATCGCAGCTGCTTCGGCCGGGTGGACGGCAGCTCCTTCACGCCATCCACCACCTCATCCCCCAGTTCCTGGAACTGGTGTCTTCCTTCCTCCTCCCGGCTCCGGTAATCCGTCCTCTCCCAGACACTTATCTACTAATACTAATGAAATTAACCTTATTCCAGAGACCCGAGATAATGGTATGGGGAAACTTGATCATAGCCCGAGCGGTTCCCCGAATGGAAAATCAGACGTGCAAATAGGACGACAAGAAGTCAATGGAAGTATAGAAGCCCAAAGGGATATGGCCAATGAAGAAAAAAATGAAGGTGATGATAAAAGTTTGTCGAGCAAGCCAAGTAGAGCAGCTTAGAAGAGGGAACGTGAGAGTAGTAGGCTGCGAGGAGATTTGAGTCTGAAGCAAATGTAAAGAGCGGCAAAATTTGAGTGGGTAGACACGTCACACGTCATGGGAGTACGAGGGAAGGAGGACGAGGAACTTCTTGGTTCTCTTTAATTTTACTTCTCTGGTGCTCCTTTCTCTTTTTGTTGTGCTATCATACAACTCCTAGAAAATGTATGGGACTACATTACAAACTCATTAACATTGAGTTACAGAAAATTGATTTGGCCCAGTTGAAGTTCTAGCATGATAGCCATGGGTTGTCTGATCTTCGCACGGAAGTGATGCCGTGCGAACTCGATCAAGATGGTTTCCTAGGTGGTCTTCAGTTGCTTGAATTCTTAGGTTGTGTTTGTTTTGCGAAAAACAATTTCCGGAAAAACGTTTTCCTCATTTTTCAAAGATTTGGTTCATTTAGAAAAATGAGTCAACGGAAAATGTTTTCCTAGTCAACAAAAATTATTTTCCTTTCAAAGTTTAAATTCGGGAAAACGATTTTCCTTTGAAAGAACTGAAAACGTTTTTCAAAATGTTTCGGGGTCCTTACTTAAGGAAAAATTTATTATTAAAAAGAATTTCTAATTAAAAATTTTGAATTTGTTATTATTATATCTTTTCTTTTCTTTCTTCTTTTTTTTTTCCTTATTTTCTCTTTTCTTTCTTTGCCTATGAATATAAACCCTAACTTCTTCTCCCCTCTCTCCTCTTCTTCGCCCCCTCCCTTTTGTCACCACCCCCTCCTCCAACCTTAGCCCCTCCTACGCTCCCGTTGACTTCGCTCGCTCATCTTCCTCTTTGTCGGTGTCTTATACACTTTTAATTATTTTTCAAATATAATTCAAACACTAAAATATATTTTCAGAGGAGATCTAGACTTAGAACTAGGGAAGACGAAGTCAATTTTCTGTAGGTATGCATCCCACGGTGGGCGAACACTCCCGTTCAAACCCTTCAGGGACAGTCTTTTAATAGAAAACCACTTAGTCTTTTAGTTCAGAGCCTAGGGACACTCAGAGATGCCAGGATGGAAACGTTTCTAACATACTCGAGCTGCATTTCTTGGAGGATCCTACCAGGCTAGAGAAGAAGAGAGGAGTTTAGAAAGCCATGAGAAGTTTTTCACAAAACACTCACTTCATTCAAGGGACTCTGCCCAACACAATACAGACTCCTTGCCTTATATAGGCAAATGGGAGACTCCTTGCCTTATATAGGCAAATGGGAGACACAAACAGACAAGGACCAACTAACGGGTCCAGGAACAGAACAAAGGCACCGGAACGAAATTTCCAGGAGGGGATTATTCGCACACTATGAACAATACCCGTACTGTGAACAGTAATCTGCTATAGTACTTTCCCTAGCCTAGTGAATAGTACTTTGCTACAGTGACTTTGTACGGATAACGACATTTCAGCGATCTCGTCCGTCACAGGCATTGTAGTCATAGTCTGAGTCATCTGAGCTGTGCCTTGTTGCAAAAAGATGTTCTTCATACTTCTGTTCAAGGGCTTCAAGATTTTCTAGTGAGAGGATCTGTCTTGGATGGTATGATGAGGATGCTTCTTCATGTGCCCAATGTGATGCTTCTTCCTGTGCCCAGTTTGTGCTGTCGGCAGGAATGTTTGGCTGGGGCCAATTGTTCGGATCCTTGTAGAAGGATACATCCATGCTTTGAGATAATGACGAGGATCCTGGAGCATAGGGATCCTGGGACAGAGGACCTCCCCATCTAACATAGGGGTCCTGAGTGGATTGGACAATGCCATCAGCATCTGTCATTTCTTGTTCCTGGGATGACGCTGCTTGTCTGAAGTCATTGAGTGCTTCTTTGGCCTCTGGAGCTAGGTCATAATGATCCCACGCAGTAGGTACATTATAATTCCAGACATCCGGAGGCATAGTTTTGTTTTCTTGGCAAAGAATTTGCTGTAGTTCTCGATATTGGTGTTCACAACATCCAACAGGTCCTAGATAAGATTTATGGATTCGAGCTTCTCTGCTCTCCAAGTGAGGTTTATATGATGTGGTTCCTATAATCTGTGGTTCATTAATTATGCTTCCATTATTTCTGAAAAAATGCCATGGACGCTTAAAAAACATAATGGTATGGACTTTTGGGTTTGGTGTCATGGTTCTTAGTTCTTTCTCCAAAAGATGTTTCCAATGAGTCGGAGGATAGAACCAGTTGAGAAAGTCTAAAAGATTTTTGTCACATTCTCTTTCAACATTACCTTTGCCGAGTAAGAAAATCCTTGTGAGGTTGGCAATGAATCTTCTGGTTGGAATCTCCATAGCTATCAGGTACTTGTTGGTTAAGTACCATAATAACTTTTTAAATTGATCAGGGAAATCGTCTTCCTTCCAGATGAGAGGATGGATGAATGGATAATCAGCATTTAACCCAAAATGATCGAGAATGGAACCTCCATTGGATCGAAATAGTTCAGTATGGCATTGCCACATGAGACTATCCATGTTTTCGTTGAGGCGGTCTTGCTGGATTTCTTCAATAATCTCCTGGGGATATTTCCAGCTAGGCAAGTTTTTGATCTTCTCAATCTTGTATTTTTCTCCATGATTGAGCTTATGGAAAGCAGGTCTCTTGATATACATGTTGATCTCTGCTGGTGCTTTCGGTCTTGACAAGAAGTCAGCAAGCACATTTTTCTTTCCAGGAATGTGTTTGGTTTCAAAATAGTATTTTGAGAACCATTCAGCCCAACAAAGCAGTTGAGAATTTGGGATCTGTTTCTATTTGAACTTGGTCATCTGTGGAAAAGATGCCATGTCTAATTCCACTAGGAAATGATGACCGATGAGATGAAACTCAAATTTTTTGATCCCATTTTTGACTACTAGAATTTCTTTGAAAGTGGAATGGTAATGCATTTCAGCTTGGGAGAATTTTCCACTTTTGTGAGCACAAAGATATCTCTTACCATCAATTTCTTCGAATAGGACTGCTGCCCAGTATTTATCACTGGCGTCAGTCTGAAGGATTCTTTTCCCTGTTGATGGTATTTGTAGTGGCGGGAGATTCTGCGTAATCTCCTTGAGCTCAGCAACTGCTTTAGTCTGGGTTCTTCCCCAAGATGGGGGATTCTTCTTCAACATTAACTGGAGTGAAATCAGGAGCTTTGCAATGTTTGGAACAAAATCTCTGAGATAATTAATTATCCCAAGAAATTGCTGAACTTGCTTTGTGGTGAAATTTTCTTCAGGGAACTTTAATAGTTCCTGTGCAATATGTGGCCCTGGATAGTACGTATCTTTGTTAAGGTGCATACCAAGAAATTCAATTTCAGTCTGCGCAATATTCATTTTCCTCTGAGAAAGCATAATACCATGCTTCCTCACAATCTCTGCAAACTGTTCAAGAAGTTGGCAGTGCGACTGCTCATCAGGGCTGTAGAGCAGAATATCATCAATGTAGATTGTAGCATTTGACAGGATTGGTTGGAAAATTCGGCACATGGCCTTTTGGAAGAGGGATGGTGCAACTTTTAGGCCAAAAGGAAGAATTTTCCACTGGAAGTGTTGGTTTGGGATACAGAACCCTGTTTTGGGTTTGTCATCAGGATGAATGCCCAATTGCCAAAATCCGACTTTGAAGTCGAATTTGGAATAGATGTGAGTCTTGGTTAGGCCAGCAAAGAGAGAATCTCTTGAGGGTAAAGGAAATTTATCATCCTGGAGAAAAAGATTGAGAGGTTGATAGTTGATTACCAATCTCATTTTTCCCCTGGTTTACTCAGCACGCTTATTGACATACAAGGCTTCAAGCCCATTGGGAGTTGGAGAGTTCAATAAGTCCTTGTTGGAGAAGTTCTGAGCATTCCTTTGAGCCAAAACTAAGTGTTCTGGGTTCATTCCCAAGTGACTCGCCTTGATTGGATTTATATCCTCATTTTTCTTAAAAGGAAGACGAACAAAGAACTCTGGATTTTTCCATAAAGGATGAGAGCACTTTTGGGCATACTCAGAATGGGATTCTGCACATGATTCAAGTAACTTTTGCATGATTGGATCAAGTAGACTCATGTGGATGGAAAAGAGTCTCTGAATATTGACAAACTCAGAGAATTGGTCCTTATATCTAAGACCTTTTCTAGGGATAATGTGAAGTTGAGCAATCTGAGTCATGATGTCCCACCCAATTATCAGATCTTTATTAGGAAGACTAGATCCAAAGATTTTGGTAGTGATAGAACACTAAGGGAAAAACTGGACAGTGACAGGAGTAGTTCTGACATTTGTGGAGAAAGTATCTCCAGAAGCAGAGTTGAAGTATCGGACATGAGAGGTCCAATATTCTTCGGGTAGAACTTTGGTGTCCAGAATGGAACAACTTGCTCCAGTGTCAATAAGAGCAATGACATTGATTGGTTGTGCAAACTTGGAAGTGAGGATTTTTACACGAAAATGGGGACATTGGGTTTGGCTTGAGAATATATCAAGAGCTTGTTCTGAAGATGCAAGAGATATATGAAAAATTTCTTCAGACTCTGTGTCGGATTCAGTTTCATTGGAAGTTTGATAGGAATGAATGATACAAAGAGTTTGTTCCGATGGTTCTTCATCAGTAGAGAATAAGGATTCAATATCATCATTTTCAAGAGAAATTCTAGTTTCATTCTCAATATGATGAATTAAACGATTCTGACCTTTTTTCGCTTGAGGACAATTTTTGGCAAAGTGTCCTTTCTGGTTGCAGATGAAGCATCGGTTTGATTTCTTGTGGCTTGTGCGATCTTTCCTTTTTCGTAGATATCGCCACTTTTTCTTTCTTCGGAAGTGTTTGGGGCCATGTTTGTACTTTTTGATGTTGAACTTTTTGAAGTGTTTCTTCTTCCGAGAATACTTTCCACAATCGCCATCGCAATCGTGTTTGGAACACTTAATCTTCAGCTTTTGGCGGGAACAGGCTGCTTCAAGGCCTTTGTCTTCCATGATGTAAGTGCGGATCATCTGGCGCTTTAGATAAAGTTCTTCAAGACACAGATGGATTTCTTGTTGAATTTCTCCCAGAGGAATGTCTTGTACCCTTTTTTGTTTTCCAAAAAAGGATCTTTCAACCATCTAGGACAACTCTTTAGGAATGGAAGTCAGGAAGACATGCTTAAGGTTTGGGTCAGCCCCAACCTGATAAAAAAGCTTAAGCATTTCTCGATAATGCTTATCAAGATGTTTCTTTTGGAGAGAACAGCATTTTCTCTCAAAAAATTCTCTTCTTTTTAATTCCACAAGATCAGTGGGTTTCCCCACAAAGAAATGATATAGGATGGTGATGGCATGGCTAAAATCTGGTGACATCAGAAAATGAATCTGATCTTGTTCGAATACTGATTTCCACCAGGCTTTGAGGCTTCCTGTAAACCTCGTGACAAAGTTGTAAAGGACATCATTCATATCATGGTTGGTAATGGATTGGGTGTTCAACCAAGTATGAAATTCTTCAAGTCTTTCTGGCCATTTGTGATAAGGGATATCATCAATGGTGAAAAATTGTTTTGATGCCATGGACACATGTTGTCTGGTATTATTTTGAACAATTTCTGGTTCAGAGTAATTTGATTCCATATCAATATCTGGAGCTGGAGGATCTGCCATGAATATGGATGAAGTGATTGGTGCAACAGGGGGGGAATCAATAGCAGGGATCGAAAAGGATGAGGAGGATGCAAGGGATACCAAATCTAATTCGGAATCAAAGATATCAGGAAAAGTTTGTTCTGTTGAGAAAAGAGTCTGATTATTTTGAATGGTAGGATCAGGCTGTTGATCAGGCTGTTGGCTCACAGGATCAGGATCAAATTGGTGCTGAGTACCCAAATCCTTTAGAAAAGATTCTAATGGATTTGATAACATCATCTGATCTGACCTTTCTCTGATAACAACAGAAGAAGTTGGCCTTTCTTTTTCTTTTCCTTTCTCCTTTTGTTTTCGAGTGAGATCTTTGAGGTGAAATACCCTAAGGCTTTTATTTATCGGATTTGGGGACTCAAGGATGATATGTGATTCAATATGACATATCATGTCCTATGAAAGTAATGCGTAACCTGCCTTCGATCTCGTCGTGAACCAGTTACTATTGGTTGCAGATAAGCACTCTCTCCTTCGAAAAGAAAAAAAAAATCTAGGACAAGAGCTAATGGCAAAGTCTCATTTGAATCCTCCTCTTTAATATCCCTGCATAAGAAAAAACACATAACACACATCCTTCTCTTGATGGGGCTCTCGCTCTCTCGTTCAATTGTGTCCCTACCAAATAGCATGAATCCTCTAACCACTGGGGTTTACCCCAATGGCAATGCTTCCAACATGAAAGGGGGAGGTGGGGAATTCGAACCCTCACATTTTCAGGAGGGTTGGAATGTGGATGATTTAGTTTCAAGTGTGAAATTCTACTCCCACGCCCCGTAAGAAGGTAGGATAAAAGTTTGAGAGTGAGAATTAAAATAATAGTAGAATAGGATCGACTAAAAAAAAAAAAAACAGCACGAATCCTTTGCAATGTCATCTTACCTGTTTCATATTTCACCTTACATTCGAAATTTATTCGGGCAAATCACATTTACTTCATCAAGTCCAAGCTAAATCGATGCTAAATCGATGAGCATTAGCTAAATCGATGAGCATTGCCGAATGTTGAATGATAAATACAGCTCCCGTAATATTTCTACATGAGCTCTTTCACTAGCAGGCAAAGTTTAGACCCATGATCTTTTGGGAATCATACCATGATGTTTTGGGAATCATAAGCAAAACTTTAAAAACCTTAATTCCAGCAATGTTCAGGTCTTGCATGTGCACTTCACTCAAAGTTAGTTGCGCATAGTGTCATCTATTTTGCAATTTTAAGCTCTATTAGGTAGTTATATTAAAACTCCCTTGTATTCCTAAGGCCACTAATGCAAATCACATCTCCTAGTCCATGCAAATTGCTGCACTAGCATTAGTTATCAAGTTCCGCCCCTTTTGCTTGAAAGGTGAGACCTGAAAATTGAAAGTGATAATTCCCTTGCATCAGCTGAAGAAAATTCCTCACGCTGAAGAAATATAAGATTTTTCCCCACTTTTGAGGGGGGCAGCATGAATTCAACTAAGATTGTAATAACTCTGATTGCTGTGCTGAAAGAAGAAGATGTCACATTCAACCTGATTTCACAACCGACAAACCACCCGTCTGAATACAATACAGAACTATCTTAGCCTCGGTCTCATGTCTTTCAAACAGAGTCATCATAACAGGCCACGGTTCACCAAAATTGATATGTCAACTGAGATTTTGAAGGGGAAGAAAAAGAGCAAAGAAAAAGAGTAATGCGTTTGAAATTCATAAGTTAAAAGAACGCAGAAGCAGAGGACAGAGGAAAGCTTCTGAAAATTGGCATCAGGGTGTGGGATGCCACTGCCTAACCCACTCTGTCAAGGAAGCCACATTCCTATCTATGTCGTCCACGGTGTCACTCTTCAATGCCAAAACGATGTCTTGAGGGTAGCTTTCTTTTGCCTCCTCCAACAGTACTTGGAATATTTCACATTCTATATTGTTTGAGAGCTTCGACCCAGTGTATCCTCTGACATATGAGAGAGACATTAAGTGATAAAGTTATGCAGAGATATCAATTAAGCGAGACTAAGTAAATCAAGTGAGCATTACCTCTTACTCAAGCGATCATAGAGGATAGAGTTTTCCGTTTGAAGCACAACAACGAGATCAAACCATCGCTCGGGGAAGAAGTCGCACCCATGGTAATCAACAATGTTCCCACCTTGTTCCATCGCGTCCTCGAGCTCATCACATACCTAACATCAATATTACGGAATGAGCCTCCCATATCAACTACAACTTTGACAAGTCATTTACTGCAGTAGATCACTAAAGATGTTCAAAGAGACCAAGCAAGCGAGAGGATATGGTGACATAGAAGAAGTTACATTCTATAAAGGACACAGGCAACTTTAAGAAGTTTCACTACTAGTTCATTTGCACTGGACTGAAAATTAAATCCTGATCTTAATATTCACAACAGGGCTAGAGTTAATTACTTAGCCCCCAATCTAACCTTCTCTCCTAACTTCCATCTCAATTATTCTTCAGAAAAAGAAACTAAAATCTTAATCTATGGATACCTGTAACCAAAACCAGATACAACAGCAATCGCATTCCAATGCGTAATGCGACTACGCTGACAAAATCCTGGTAGCTCTCACTGTAAATGCTGAACCCTATTGTGCTACTCATGACCACTTCAGCTCAGCCAGCATCCGAAATTATTTGAACAAAACCATGCACTGGGAGGCTCATCGATTATAAAGTTAGTGGGTCATCATCAAGAACCGTATCTCCACAACCATTGACGAATCCTTAAAGATCGTTTTGGCTGGTGCGGCGACACCCACGAACTAGAAACACTTCGCAGCTCGGTTGAACAGCCGCACAGCCGATCGCTGTGAAAAGATTCAAAATTTACCGTCCTTCCGACTTCTATGAGAAAGATTGACATTCACGAATCCTCCAATTGAAGGTTCTTAATTCATAATATCATCTCTACCGTAATTAAACTGAAATCCCCCTCTTTCTACGCCCCTCCACAGGTTTTTCTCTCATTCAAGAGAGAAAATTCAGATAAACCCAGCTCAAAACAGAATCAACTAAGAACTACGCAGCAGCTCCGCAGAGAATCATATCAATCGTCCGCACGAACTCCTCAAAATAACCGGCACGTTACCCCGAAACAACCAACCCAACATGCAGCCAGCGAAACGGCGGCGGCAAAAAATCTCTAGGGTTTCCGTTGCTCTCACCAGGTCCTCGTTGATGACGTGGCACTCGAGCTCCTCGTCCCAGCCGTCGTGCAGGCCCTTGTCCTTGACCAGGTCGCCGATGCCGACGTGGCGGAGCTGGGTGGCCTCGGCGAGGGCGGTGGCCGTCGTCGTCTTCCCCGTGCCGGGCGTGCCCGTGACGAGGATGTTGGGCCTCTTCTTCTCCCGATCCTTCGCCATATCTCTCCACCGCCTTCAACCTTTCCTCTCTAGCAAACTGCGAAAGTAGAGAGAGAGAGACAGAGAGAGAGAGAGAGCTCAAAATCCACACTTTGCCAATGCTGTGTTGGAATCAGACCGGACCGCCTTAAAAATTAGTCCAATTTTAGGTTTCCGTCGAAACCGGTCCGATTTCCAATTTCCAGATGCTTCTTTACTTAGGAAATAATTTCATAGAGTTTAAAAACCTTAGATTTTTTTCTTGATGTTTTTTTCCTCAATTCTCTTCTACCTTACTTAGACACTTCACGCTCACGACTCACTCTTCTCATTGCTCGCTCATGGCTCGCCCCCCCTCGTTCAGGCCTTACAACCCTCGATAGTTCCTAACCTACCTTCACTTGCTCACTTTCGTTTATCTTTTACTTTAAAACATTTTGTTCTTTTAATGGGAAATACATTTTTCCATCTTGTTTAAGTACATAAAGTAAATGAACAATTCAAATGGGCTCCGCGAAATTGGGCTTCAACAACCTAACCCGTCGCTTTATTTTATGACCTAGAGTAGTGGGCTAAACATAAAAAAAAGGCATGCAAGAAAGCAAGGCCCGACAATCTTATAATAGGTACTTTAACATCCTAAAGGAGGTGGGTCTCCACATAACTAAGGACGCACATGACAAAATTTATAGAATATAAATTAATTTCTGAATTTCTATTCCATGGAAAAATTTCTGAGCAAAGAAATACTTTGATAATGATTCAAAATTTCTATTTCTGAGATAAAAATTCGTTTGATAATAAAATAAAATTTCTATTTCTAGGAGTGGCAATGACCGGTGTTCGGTGACTGGCGGTGGGCGGCTGAAGTCCAGAGTCCGACATTCGGCGCCGGAGTCTGGTGACCAGTGACAGGTGGTCGAAGTCCGGAGTCCGGCGACCGACAACTGACGTCCAACGTCTAGAGTTCAATGTCCAACGTTCAACATTAGGAGTCTGGCAATCAGAGGCTGGCGGTGGGTGGCCAGTGGTCAGAGTCTGGTGGACATTCGACGGTTGGTGGCGAGCGGCGGACGGTCGGCGGCGGACATCCGATGGTTGGTTGTGAGCCTCTAGCATCCAACGATTGGCGATGAGCGGCCAACGACCCATGGGCATCCGGCATTCGGAATTCGGCGACCAGCGGTTCGCAACAGGCGACTAGAGTTCAATGGTCGGTGATCGACAGCTAGTGGTCGGGGTCGGTGGCAAGCGGTTAGCAACCGACGATGGACATCCAGCATCCCACGGGTAGCAAGTGGGCGACAAGTGGTGATAAGAGTGAACAATAAGAAAAATTTTGATTTTTTCATTTCTGTTTCTAGAAATAGAAAAGTTAAAAATTTTAACTTTTAATTTATACTTCAAATCTATTCCTGGAATAGAAATCTATTTCAGAAATAGAAAAATGAAATTGTGTTATAAAATGGATTTATGTTCCAAACCTATTTCGGGGAATAGAAAAACAGATAAATAGAGAAATAGAAATATTGTCATGGGCACCTTAATCTCCCCTACTCTTCACATTTCGATCAATCTACAAACACAAAATAGTAAACACCTTTGACATTCTTTAGAAAAATATTATAGCCAATGAAATCATAAGAAAATTTTAGTTTTCGTTTGTTCAAAAAGATGTATAGTTTTCGTTTGCTCTTAATTCGTAACATTAGTACTAAATGCTATCTTTCGCATGAATTTGTCACTAAATGTTTTTGGAAAGTGTTTTTCTCCATCCATTTTTTTTTTTTTGTTACCCAGGGAACTCCTGTACGGTAGCCAGCCGGAGGGTAAACCCTGGGATGACACGTAAGCGGGAGGACCCACCACCCCCAGCGTCACATTTAAGTCCCTAAGCGACCGTGAGGGGATTCGAACTCCTCCCCCTGCGTTAGGGGAAGAGAGCTCAAACCATCACGGCTACTAAGACAGTAGTTTTTTCTCCATCCATTTATTCATGATAAAAGTGAGATCACAGAGCTTGATTGGTAATTGACTAAGCTAGTACTTATAGAGTAGTATTAATGATTTATGGCTTTTAGCTACATCGCATTTTATTAGCGCATCCAATAACAAAATTGAAAATTGATCATCAAATTGCCGCTTCCGCTGTTTCGGTCAAGTAAAATAATTATTAATCTATGTTTCCATACATCGAATATTCCTTAGAAGTCTAAGTATTGGCCAAAGGATATGCATTGCCAAATTAGTGGATTATACAATTCCTACCTAACCTACCATTTATCATATTTCTTGCTAGGGGAATACATTGAATGCAAAATATGCAAGTGTATCCACTGATGAAAAACGAGTGGCCAATTCTTTGCCTTTATATGCAGCTCTCGTCCTCTTATGCTTCACGCCTCCTTATTTTATTACTCTTGAGCCACAATCTTACCATTATCCTCACTAACGAAGTTCCATCGACTCTTATAATCTTTTCCTCAAGAAATCTATTGATGCATCTGAATTTTTATATCGAAGTCATGAAAGACACTCCTAATTTTAGTAGGAGATGCATAATCACGACCTTAAAAACTAAAAAGTTGGATTGGTCATTTACCAAAACAATCCATTCACAAGACTCATCTCTAAGGTATGAGTTCCCAAATCATTTAAGCTTAACTATTTTTGTCTTAATATGACTAAATATCAGTCCCACATGTTGGTGTGAGCCGGAATCCCCTAATTTGTAGGGCATTTTATTTTCCTTCTGATTTGTAGAAAATTCTATTTTCATAATTTGTAGAGGTTAGACTTGTTGAAAAAGTCCGTCTAATTGTGTGTGTATACATATATATATATATATATATATATATATATATATAGATATATATGGTTCTATAGATACTTGATGATTAAGGAGAAAAAGAAAAATAGAAAGAGGGTCAAGGAGGCTTACTCGAGGATGTAGGCACATGCCGAACCTCATTAATTCTTGTGTTTTTCTGCTATTCTTCTTGATATGCGTTTAGATTGTGAACATGATATCAAAGCGATAGATCTAGGGACCAAAAAACCCTAAACACTGTGCCACCACAACAATTGTGACTTGCCTACATTAGATCGTTGCTGCCGCCACTGTTGCAATTCAACAAACGTGGTTGTTGCCGCCGCACAATTCTTATGCTGCCGCCGCTCCGTCAACCTTGATCAAACCACTGCGACATCTGTTGTTGTCGTGCCATCTAAAAAATCCATCTTCGACGATTGCAGTGACACAAATCACTGTGCCGACTAGATTTCTTTGCCACGATCCAAATTGCCATACCGCCCATGCCAGTTGCGGTGACACAAATCACCATGCGGACTAGATTTCTTTCATGTGAGCATGCATTAGGTCATATAACTAATTATCCAAGGACAACCTTCTCGCTAATTACGTATTGGAGACGTGCATAACATGTATTTATGCAAGTAAGTATGCCATACGAGTGTTATGTATGTCCACAAGTGCATTTAGTATAAACCTCCTAAGCTGCGTTTTCTATATTCATTGAAAATGCACATCTCAATATTTTCAAAATTTTCAGACATATTTCTTTTAAATATCTCCAAAAGGCGGATATTTGTACTTAGTAGTATGTTGTATTATCTTAGTGATTAACGGATAGACTTCGGGTTTATGGATTAAAGGCGTGACATAGGTTATTTTTTACCATCACCATATACAAACAATTTCATTTCGAGTCATTTGCCTGGGTTGAGTTCATGTCTAATCTAAGGAGCGCTTCCTCTTTATAAAACAAAATATAAGGGCAAACAATGCTGGACACAACCCGACTATACAACACAAGTCAAAATATGAATTACAAAGACAAAAACCTAAGTATGGCATAAGAAGCGTTGCGTAATGTGAGCGATTGAAAAATAAAATAAACAGAACAAGAAAATAAATTAGACACTAGATTTATGCGATTCGATCGTAGTGATCTACGTCCATGAGAAGATCAATGACGAATTCCATTATAGATACAAAAGCTACAACCACACTCGAGTTGCTTAAACACTTACGGTGTTTTCCAAATCTTAATTACACTCAGTAATGCATGCAGTGTTTAACCTCATAATTCTTCGCGAAACAGTATCTCAATCTTACGAAAGAATTATAAACAAATTCTTATCACAAGAATTTAATCGGCTATAAACACTTATCATCCGTGTAATCCGATGAAGACGCCCACTGCTAGGCATTTGTGAAAAACGGCACTTCCATATAGTTTGCACATCAAGAGCGGCACACCAAGCACTCGTACGTAACACGGCGCTTCAAGGCCTTCTTCTTAATATACTGTCAATACTTGCAGTATACACATTCAAGGGTGACACGTCCAAGGAGAACATCCTCAATTATATTTAAATAGCCACCGCCTGGACGAATAAAAAATTCGGTCAACAAAGTCCACCAATTTGACTTTTTTTTGGTCTTCTTTCTTCACCGAGTCTAACTTTTAAAAGAAGCAATATACGTGCTCGATCGCGACACCAAGAAAGATGAGGTTTCTGCGTCATGCAAAGATCCAATCTTGAACTTTCTTTGATCTGTCGAGTTAAAATGCCAATAAACTTGAGTCGGGTTCGTTAAATGAACTCAATTTTGAGACATATTTTAACAACAAGACCCAACATGTCTAATCTTATATGTGGTGACAAATTGACATAAATAAGCACGTCTTCCCTCATACATTAATCATTTGGCATGTGCAATCAAAATTTCGATGTTTTAAGCCAATATTATTTTATACGAATTGCATAGACGGTGGTGGCGAGCCCCAAACAATTGCACGACATCGAACAGTTTCTAAGAGTGATTCTACGACTACAACTTTAAATTCTCATAGATCAATAATAAAGTAATCCTGATTTATTTGAGAACGGACGTTACAAGTTCGATAACGAGTGGGCCAAGCCCATGCAAATGCCTCTGATAAAGTAATCCCAGTGGTTTGCTCTGTGTCCTCATTTTCTGGTTAATCTTTGTAGGCCCATGAAGATCGTATTTATGATGTCAGAGTTAATTTGTAACTATTTGTAATAATTGATCATTTTACTTGTACGAGCTTAACAGGAAAGCAATCTTCACTCGCCAAACAGGATCGAAAGACTAATGATTTACATGAACATTTTGATTCTTGCTAAAACTCAAATTCAATAGGAACTATGAGGTATAGTCAATAACACAGCTTCTCAAGGATTATTGCCCAAAAAGTTTTAAACTTATTTTATGACAACCAATTCAGTTATAAGCTTTTTAATTGTGTTAATTTAGTTTTAAACATTTTGACGATTTATCAATTTAATCACAAACTTTTGGAAGATTTTCTAATTTAGTCTCAAACTTGTTATTTGGATAGCTGACATGATTGTATTCATCAATTAAAAGGTTTTAGATTAAATTGGCATAACTAAAGGATAAGGACTGAATTGATCTTCATATAACTTGTTTATGACTCTTTGGAAAATTTTCCCCAACTTCTCAAGCATAAAATGTTTTGTTATCACCCAAATTAAATGGGTGACTATAAACTTCTTGATAGTTCAATTGTCGAGTGAATATATGAATGCCTAGTTAATTTTCATAGCATATGCATAGTTTACTTGGAAATACTTGAATAATATGTTAGGAGCAAACAATAGAAGCCCTTGCCTTTTGCCCAAGGAGATCATGCAAAGGGAGCCTAAGTCAAAACTTGTTAATATATTCAATTAGACCCATCTTCCTAAAAAATTTAAGCCAATAAGTTATGGGCCAATTAGGTATAGTAATTGCCTACATCATACTAATCCATCAATATAAGATTTCTCTGACACAATTCATATGTGCATCCTAACATAATATATAGAGGATTGGAAGTAGTCTAACACGCAAAAACTTGGAAATAACCAAAACTACAATCTCCTATGATCCAAAGAAATCTTGGAATATGCCAATAGTTTTCTAACATCCTCTCTCAAGCTCAACGCGGTTCCAAGGATTTCAATTGAAATTTGGACGTGAACTAGAAAATTGAACGAGAGGATTCAAATGTGACAAATGTAATGTGCATGTATAAACTCAAGCCTAGCATTAGGAGTGTGCCAATATACTAATATTAACAAAAATTAGCATGACATATATATTTCTCGAGACCTAAATTTTGACAACCCATTAGTTATTATATAGAAAAATTAGGGATTGACCTGGCCCCTAAACAAAAAATTTTAGTAAGCTGCATTTACATAATAGGAGATTAATAGCATTAATAATAATAGGCCTGCATAAATTGCATTACTTTGAGCCGAATTAAATTATCTAGACAAAGCCGGTTGAAGTATAAAATTCGACCAAGCCCATGATTCCTTCTACATGGCTGAACTTGGCATTTGCATAAGACATGGATAGCTTAAACTAAAAGTAAATTTTAATTCTTCAATCGAATTGGGAAATCAACGAAACGTTACGTGCAAATCTCGGCCATTATGAGGAAAGATACGACAACTCATAGTAGTTAATTGCATGGTGAAATAATATAAGGTTGACATCTTTCGAATGCAAGAGAAGACTATGTACATGGCGGCAGTACGTGCACGTAGGCTCATATGGTACGCTATGTTCCCCTGCGCACTCAAGGTATGCCTCGACGATAATTTGTCATTTGAGATTTAAGTGGATGGGAAAAAAACTTACTGAGACTACAAGGGTCTTTTACTATTTTAGAGATACAAGAAAAATTACTGAGTTCGTGTTACCCTAGCAATTTCATTTTCCGATTGCTCTATTTTGCATTATTTTTTTACGTTATTTATAATGACGAAATATCGAATAAAATAACTTATGTTGACTCTGATATTGAAAAAAAGTTGGCTTCTTAATTTTTTATCTTTTATATGTTTTATGCGTACTAAACTTGAGAGAAATTATAGAGAAGTTTTAGACTCTTTTATCTCATATGTTTATCAATTATGGATTGATACAAACAGGGGGAATGAACTTCTATATATACTGCACTCATCACATTTTAACCGTACATTTTTCTTTAATCTAATGTTGGAAATCTAATCCCTTTATCTCTTTTGTCTAGCTATTGCATTCCTTTGAGTTACAGCCGTACATTTTTCATTAATCTAAAGGTGGAAATCCAATCCCTTTACATCTTGTGTCTAACATTTATCGAGGGATACAAATAAAGAAATAATCATGTGACTATTTTTAATTTACTGTGAGATTAAGAGCTTATGTTGGATTACAAAAAAATTATTAAAAAAACTAGAAATTGTTGTGGGCTTTACTTTTTTAAAATTTTATGACTCACAACGTGTTGTCACTTTCACGGTAGCCCCAAGACTATTGGGCTAGCAAAACTCTAGAAATAAAGAGAAGGGACCCTTATGCTTGCACCCCTAGTGCTACAACTATTTCCCTTGATGGATAAGATTTATCATGCTCTAAAACTACCCAAAAAATCATATGGAACATTCAATATGGTCACTCAAAGGGCACGCAAAAAGTACTTATGTAACATCCTTTAGTTTTGCTTTGAAATGTAAATTTAGGACTTAATTGCATTTTTCAATAAGAGGTTGATGACATAATTAAACCAATCGAAACATTTAGGACTCCACTGCAATTTTTTGTAAAACTTTAGGACTTGACTGAAATTGTTGAGGTTTGAGGCTAGTGTCACGGGCCGAAAGAGTGTCGACCCAAGAGGTTTCCCGAGGATGATTGCGACTCGCCCGTGGACTTCCTGCTCTCGCTCGGATTTCCACCAAGTCTTCTCCCAGAAGTTTCCAAGGGCGGACGACACCATCATTCCACCTGATTCTAGAAGCCCCTTATTTATGTTGGTGGTTGGTTGCTTCCATTATTTATGTCGGTAGACGGTAGTTGATATTTATGTCGGTTGTTGAGGCGGTGCGATCTTGCTTGTTGGATGAAAAGTAGATCAACGGTTGTAAGTCGAGGCCCTCAACTATAAAAAGGGTGTCATCCCTCATTTGTAATCATCCAACATTTCAGCAATACAAGCTTACTTTCCTTCAAGAACTTCTCTCTCTAAACTTTCTCTCTCTAAGATTCGGGTTGTGCGAGCGAGTTGTGCGATTGATTAAGTAAGGCTTGGCTTGGGTGATCCAAAGTTGCCCGAGTCGCCGCACGGTTCGATCCCAAATCGATCGGCTCGTGACAAGTGGTATCAGAGCAAAGGAGAGTTCTATTTGGAGAAGGAGCACCAACTGTTCGAAGGAATGTCGAGCCAAGAAGCTGTCATGGATGGAGAGGCCGCGCAAGTCAAGGAGACCCGTGGTCGAGCAAAGAAAAGAGATGCCTCGATGGAAGCTGTAGCTGCATTCGATGAGAAGATCGCGAAGGTCCGGAGTGCCGTGCTCGAACTCATGGAAGGTCTTGACGATGTGCAAGACCGGATCATGGAGGTTGAGACCTCGCTCCGTGAAGACTTCACGACCGGCCTTAACGAAGCTACTGCCCCATTGCACAAGAAGGATGAAGCCCTTGAAGCATCGATCGATGTCTTGAAGGAGCGCGTCCAAGTGATCGAGGAAGAAGGTCCACGTAGGGACGAGGTCAAAGCCATGAAGACGGAGATCCAAGAGCTCAAGACCGAGCTCGCCCTGTGCAAGCTAAGCATTGCCAATGGAGCAATGCCAACACAAGCGGTGCCCAAAATTGAGGTGCCCAAGCCGAAGGAATTCAAAGGAGAACGATCCGCCAAGGAGGTGGACAACTTCGTCTGGAGCATGGAGCAATACTTTGGCGCTGTCAACATACACGACGAGTCGATCAAGGTACAAACCACTTCCATGTTCCTTACTAATACGGCAATGCTTTGGTGGCGCAATAGGTGTGATGAGGTTAGACGCGATGCCAATCCCGTGGAGACATGGGATGACTTCGTAAGGGAGTTCCGGGACTATTTCTTCCCTGAGTTTGCTCAACAAGAAGCCCGTAGCAAGCTCCATCACCTCGAGCAAAGAAGTGCGATCCAATAGTACGTGAAAGAGTTCACGGAGCTCAAACTCCAAATTCGCAACCTAAGCGAAAAGGAGGCTCTCGGAGCGTTCATGGATGGATTGAAGCCATGGGCACAACTCGAGCTCAAACGAAGGGATGTGACGAGTCTCGCGAGAGCGCTAAGCGTGGCCGAGTCGCTTGTCGACCTCACCAAGACCGAACCAAGGAATCGATCGTGGAGGTCGGATCAATCCAAGGACGAAGGAAGAAACACTCCCCGAGGCGCGCATGAGCAAAACGGCCGTGCCAAGACGTGGGGAGAAGGGTCTTCCAAGCCGTCCTTCCAAAGGGGTCGACCGCAACCGGACTGTACGACGAGTAAGTTCGATCAACCCCCGCCTTCTCCTTGTTTCATTTGCAAAGGTCCGCATTGGACCCAAAAGTGCCCGAAGAAGGGTCTAATCAACGCCCTCCTTGCCATCGAGGAAGAGAAGGAGGAGCCCAAAGAAGATAAGCGGCAGATTCGGATTGGAGCTATGAGGATGGTCAACTCAGTCCAAGCTCGATCGCCATCGAAAGAAGAAGGAATTGCACCAAACACGGATATGTTCTTCGTGGAAGTCGAAGTGGGCAGCCGAACGCTTTACGCCTTGGTCGACACTAGTGCATCGAACATGTTCATGTCAATCGAGGTAGGCAAAGCCTTGGGACTTCGTGTAGAACCATCCGGGAAGTCGTACAAGCCCATCAATTCGGGCGACTTCCATGGCGTAGGAGCAACTCCCGACGTGGATGTCAAAATCGGCGGATGGAAAGGCAGGATGGCATTCGAGATAATCCCTCTTGACGATTATGATCTCATCCTTGGCATGCAATTCTTTGAAAGTGTGGGAGCCATGATTGACATGAGGACCAAATGTCTCATGATCCTCGACCAAAAATGCTCGTCAATGATCCCCATGATCAAAGGAGTGGTCGACACCAAGACCATTGTGTCGATCCGACGCCTCGACAAGAGCTTGAAGGCCGTGATGCGTATCAACAAGCTATCCGAGGTGAAGCCGAAGGTCAAGTTGGATCCTACTCCAACACACTCCATGCCGATTCAAGTGCTCTTTTCCAAGGTCGAGTGGTCACCGCATGCCACACCTAAGCCAAAGGTGGAGTCGCATGACAAGCCCGAGCTGACCATAGAAGGTTGCGAGCCTTCGTACGAGAGCGTCCGCACCAAACGAAACAAAAACAAGAAAGCTCGTGCCAAATCCTGTGCTTGCACCAAGAGGGCCGATCGTCAAGCTGAGAGCGACGAGGACGTTGCTCGATTGAGTGGGGGAGAATGTCACGGGCCGAAAGAGTGTCGAACCAAGTGGTTTCCCGAGGATGATCGCGACTCACCCGTGGACTTCCTGCTCTCGCTCAGATTTCCACCAAGTCTTCTCCTAGAAGTTTCCAAGGGCGGACGACACCGTCATTCCACTTGATTCTGGAAGCCCCTTATTTATGTTGGTGGTTGGTTGCTTCCGTTATTTATGTCGGTAGACGGTTATTGATGTTTATATCGGTTGTTGAGGCGGTGCGATCTTGCCCGTCAGATGAAAAGTAGATCAACGGTTGTAAGCTGATGCCCTCAACTATAAAATGGGTGTCCTTCTTCATTTGTAATCATCCAACATTTTAGCGAGACAAGCTCACTTTCCTTCCAAAGCTTCTCTCTCTAAACTTTCTCTCTCTAAGATTCGGGTTGTGCGAGCGAGTTGTGCGATTGATCGAGTAAGGCTTGGCTTGGGTGATCCAAAGTTGCCCGAGTTGCTGCACGGTTCGATCCCAAATCGATCAGCCCATGACACTAGTGTGGTGCAGTATTCATGTGATTGCTCCACAATTGTCCTTGCTAGAAAATTAATATTTGGTAAAAATATTTTTCTGTAATTTTGCTTTGGAGAACATGATTTCCCTTTTATTTTTATTAATTGCGTGATTCTTGTGATTCATAGTATTCCATAAAAGAAATGGTTAATTTCATGAAAAATCTCAAATTAATATACGTATGACAAATTTATTCCAAATTAATTTTTTCATTATAAGAAATCTCAAATTGATAACCTGTGACAAATTTACTCTCAGTTTACTTCCATTAAATTTTACCATCAAATTATTGAGTTGGATCATACGTAGTAGTTGATAGGTATATCAATTTGGGGATTTATTGTCCAATTTGCAATTTTTCATGCTAGTAATTTTATTTAACTAAAATCAATGGAGGGTAAATTTGTTATAAATATATAAGTTTTGGATTTTGGGTACTCAAAGAATTAGTCTAGGGCATTTGTCACTAGTGTACCAATTTTTTATTTTTAGTAGTCAAAAATTATTTTGATGTAAATTTGTCACAAATATACCGATTTGAAAGTTTTTGTGATATTAACTCTAAAAGAAACTCATTTATCTAAGCTAATAAATACATTTTCCAGTGAAAAATCAAGTCTATGGCAACCTTTTGATTAAAAAAAAAAAAAACCAGAAAAAAATTGAAAGTCCATTCCATCTATATTATTTCCATATTCGATATCTAATATTATTTATCTATGACTTCATGTCATTTGTTTTATTTTGGACTGGTACCTCACCATCTAATTGCAGTCAATTACACCATGGATTTCCTTTTCTTGAGCAATGTCATTGCAATTGTTTCTTAAAATATTACCCATGCAAAATCATTGATTTTTTACAAGTCCAGTTGCAAAAATGGAATTAATGATTGAAATTGTACCGTCACTTTTCTTATTTGCACATAGAATGTGAGGTCAACTCTTGAATTCTCAAGTCCCCTGAATTTATTTATTTTTTTGCACCTAATAGGATCACAACATTCTTTTGTCGTGGCACCTCGTACTTTTACTTAACATTGATACTAATTTACATTATTTTACAATAAAATTTATTTATGTCAATTTCTCTCAACATATAAAATTAGACATGTCATGTTGTGTCTTGTTATTAAAATTTATCTTGAATTTGAATTCATCCAACGAAAGTTTAAGATTGGATCTTACATAATAGGAAACCTAACCTTTATTGGTGTCGCCATCGAGCACGTATATTGTTTCCGTTTACAAGTTCGAGTCGGTGAAAAAAGAAGACAAAAAAGGAAAGTCAAATCGGTGGACTCTGTGACCGAATTTTTGACTCTTTCGGGCGGTGGCTATTTAAATATAATTAAGGATGTCGTCCTTGGGTCTTCACCGTAGATCAAGAAGGCTCTTCTCCGGTTTCGCTCGGAGCAAGAAAACGGGTGTGGAAAGTCTCTGGCTTTCTTCTTCGTATCTCGCCTCACTCGCTTCTACCCATCGCGTCAGAGGTTCCCTCTTTTTCCTTTTTTTTTTTTACTTAAATTCTCTGCAAGTATTGACTCTTTAAAAATATGCATACGTTTTGGGTCAAATTTCCCGTTCAATGGTCCTGATGGTAGTGGCCAAAGTTGTTCTGACTCGCGTGCTTAGTTGGTGGTAGTTTGGAAGTTTGTTCCATCCATGATCTCACTCCTACTAGATAATCTTGGCACTCGTGAGTTTGCTCTGTGAAGTGGGCTGTCTTGTTTTTAGTAGTAATCTTTAATGATTGATGGTTGCTGCTGAGTCATTCTTGTTTCCAGTAATCAGAAATTCATTCTTTTATTTTGGATTTGTCATTGTGAGAAGAGATCGCCCTAGTATCATTCTCTTTTCCATCTTCTCAGGCTGTGGTGATCTTTCCAGCAGCAACACATGGGGAAACGATCTCATCGAGTAAGCAAAGACGATGGGAGGAGAGATGGACGGGAAAGAAGACGGAGGTATGATAGTGACCTGAAACAGAACAAGAAAGAGGGAAAGGGAAGAGACGGCGAGAAACAGGGAATGGATGGCAGAAAGGCTGATAGTTGGAGACCAGAACAAGCATCATCGCAGCAAGGCCGTATGAATAATGATTCTTCAAACTTGGGCAGAACTGGAGGAATGTACATCCCGCCTTTTAATCTCCGGAAAACGATATATCTAACGATTATGTCCAGTGTTGATTTCGAGGAAGCAGGGCATGAACTATTAAAAATTAAACTGGAAGCTGGACAAGAGGTGAGACAACATTTCATTTGTTGCAGCCGAATTTGAATACCTATCTTATTTCTTACCCTTGATTTCTAAGAAGGTTGATTACTCATGTCTGGTGATATTGATAATATTAGTAAATATGGCTGATTTTGTTCCCAAACAAGCTGTGTAGTTAGATGAGGAAAATATTACTTTTGAACTTGCTTTAAGGCCTGAACTTTTAGAACTGATTCCTTTGCATGTTATGATTCATCTCTAAACGAGGATAGACTGCCGCGGCCTCTGTGTATTGCAGCAACTTTGAAACTGCGGCAATTGAAAATATCCATGTCCAATTTTTTTTGCATGGATGCAAAAATGGTGCTTTTGCTTTTCTTAATTTGTCTTTGTATTTCATATGCTCCCACTATGAAGTGATCAACTTTGTACTTACATGTATGTTTATTCGAGGACTTTCTTGCGCGATACTTGTGCCACATGAGTTTTGAGTAGATATGGAGTAGATGAAAATTTGAGATCTTGTTGGCACTTCTGGTTTTTCATCTCCTTAGTATATATTGCTTCATCATTTTCATTTGACTCAGCTGATAAGGCATATGGTAGCTTAGACCAGATAGCTTAAAAGTAGAATCCTTTTATTTGGAAGCATTTAATGTTTCACTGTTTCTGCAATTAGTATGGTAGATGGCGCATAATGCTGCATTAGTGAAGTTCTGCTTGGTTGTGTGACTATAAGCGTCTGGGGTTGAGTTTCCGTGGAGTGTAGAGATTTCTAAAATTGACTGGTTTAAAGGCCAACAGGGGTGAGAACTTTTAAAGGGGGTGCTAACTTATTCTAAGCTAGATGGTGGATTTGGTTAATATCTTTGATTGCAACTTTCATCGAAGACGCTAATTGTAATGATTTATCTGTTGCTTGTAGTTTCTCATGCTAATTTGTTAGAGAAGTTCATATAAAGATTCTTTTCAACTTTTTTCCTTTTTCCTTTATGTGTTTTTGCCTCCTTTACATCATGAACTTTTAGAATTCCTATTTTAGTCCATCAGCTGCTTCATTTGCTGTCCTTGGAACTAGTTGTCTTCTTTACTTACTGTCTTTTTTCTTTGAGCTGTGCAGATGGAATTATGTATAATGATGTTGGAGTGCTGCAGTCAAGAGAGGACTTACCTCTGCTACTATGGTCTGCTGGCACAGCGGTTTTGCATGATCAGCAAAGTCTATCAAGAGAACTTGGAGAAGTGCTTCGTTCAGCAATACTCAATGATTCACCGTCTGGAAACAAACAAGCTAAGAAATGTGGCCAAGTTTTTTGCGCACTTACTTGGCACCGATGCTCTGGCGTGGCACATCTTGGCGTACATACGTTTGACTGAGGAGGACACCACTTCATCATCACGAATATTCATCAAAATTCTCTTTCAGGTTAGTGAAAACCCAACTGATAAAATTTCAGACTTACTGTTGGTTTCTTTTACTAAAATTACAATGGTAGAAACAACTTGTGAATGCTCTAAAGAAGACTATTTGTTATTTACTTGCTTTGGTGGGGAGAAATTACTGATGTTCAGGTCTCACCTCTTTGATGTTGGCAAAATATGTATATGGCCGATGAAATAAGTTTATGTGGCATGTTTCCTTTTAGTATCCAAGAATATTTATTTTGGGCAGAATGTATGCAATCCTGATCGTGGTTTCCATCTAAGTTCTAGATAGATGCACCACAAAGATTGTTATGTTTTCTGGTGCTTCTATAAGTATTTGCTCTGTTCGTTGGCAAATGTCAGTTAGTACTCATTATAATCTCAAATTAAATACCTCTGAGTGCTAACTTAATTATCGTTCCCTGAGATAGGCTTTCATTGACATCACTTTCCCTCTTGTAGGAACTGTCAGAGCATCTGGGGATCCGTTTGCTGAATGAACGCCTGAATGATCCATTGATGCGGGACTCTTTTGAATCAATTTTCCCTAAAGACAATCCAAAGAACACAAGGTTCTCCATCAACTTCTTCACATCCATTGGACTTGGTGGCATAACTGAGAACTTGCGTGAGTATTTGAAGAACATGCCGCGTCTCATCATGCAGCAGCAGCAGCAGCAAGCATCGTCAAGCTCAGATTATGACTCGGGAAGTTTGAGCTCTTATTCTTCTGAATCATCTGGAATTGATAGGGGTAGAAAACGCAGTAGATACAATACGTATTAGGGGAGACATTTGTTTTGCCTGAGCTACTGGTGTATATAGATTAATGTGATTTTCTCATACTTCAATTTCCTTTGCCCTTGTTTACTACTCTAGAGGCTCAGGTTGATCTTAATGAGCAAACATATGGCGATTTTCTGAAGGTAAACAGTTTCTTCTCTTAAATGTTGGCAGTGAAGACATATGGTGGCAGAATTGAGGGATATGATATGCTAAAAGTTGTGCCTAGTGCTGTTATCATATATAAAAGCTCTGTCTAGTTCTGTGCTTGATGAACTTGTGCATCTTGCTTAGGTGGGCACTTGCCGAATTGCAAATTATCAGATTTCCTTGCTTTTGTTGGAGGATGACAATGTGTCCTCGATGACTTTGTTGAACATGATAATGTCAAGAAAAGTGAAGACCTGCCCGCTTTTGCTGATGGTCCAACCTGTAGTTTTCCTTGTTTAGATTGATATGGGAACGTATGCTCTTCATTCTTCTCCATTGTTCTTTTTACTATGATGCCAAATAACTGGCTATTTACCACTCTGAATTTTGCAGAAGAAAGAAATATGAAGCTGAAAGAAATAAGAGCCTGACTTTCATCTGAGAGAAGAACTGGACCCCTCCCAGGTTTCTGTAGATGAAGTAAACTTCAACTCTGTTCTTCTGGGCGGGTATCTTGTCCTTAATCCTTAATCTCTGGAGGAGGTGGCAAAGTTTCCTCATCGTCCATCCCTTGGATTCCGACATCTTTCAGTATTGACTTGTCACCAAGGACGTAGCTGCAGATAAAGAAAATCTACGTGATTAGTAATCGATTCCCAAACTTCTTCAGATCTCTTCTATGTGATTAGTAGTCAATTCCCAGACTCCTCCGGATCTTATAGAGAGAATGATGACATGATGACTTTTTAGAAGACTAGAATGTACCTGTTCATGTCGCTATCTGCGCTGGGAGGGAAGTAGTATAGCAGTCGCTGAAGCATCAGCGAAGCTGCCTTTCTGTTGCGTGCAATGAGAACCACATTTGGCCACCATCAAAGGTGTGTGCAACCTGTTATATCTTCCAGTATCAGCCCCATTCTCACCAGTTAAGGGCATTTGAACCACAACGTCGAGGAACAAATTCAAAACACTGCATGTACTTGTTTTCCAGACTTTTTTAGTACAATGAATCTTATCCTAAATCAACCCAATTAATGCTGAGGCTAGAACTCTTGCTTTCTTTGTATCACCATTGCCATCTGAACTGGAGGCAACTGGATGAAATTGAAAAGAAGAAGAAGAAAACAGGAATTATCTGATAAAGGCGAACCGTTTGTCAAATCGAAAGAGGTGCCCTCTCCTCCTAGAAGTGTGCTATTTCAGAAACTAAGATGGCACTACGCAAGTCAAAATACAAAATGTCATTCTGTAATATATGAGGCACCATTCAACTAGTTTCAAAAGAAAAAAAAGATCTTGATGGAGAAATATGTTGGCTTCTGAAATATTTTATGAAATCAACAAACTTGTTGAACCTCATCAGTTTTGTGTACACTCCAGAAAATATTCCTTTGCCTTCAAGTGGATACCACGATCGGTATGAGGAACTTCCAAGAAGCTACTTTTAATAGCAATCCCCATAAAACGCAGTTCCAGTAATTATTCATCATGTTTCGTTTGTATCGAGAGGCATGGATACACCAAAACTTTAGAATCTTGTATAAGTTAACATGACAATGACAACGCAATTTTGTTGTGCTTTTTGGATCAACACAGCTTGTTGAGAATTACATCAAATACTTCCACTATCTCAACATGCAAAGAGGAAGTCTACGAGTAATCTGCTAACTGAACACAGGGGGAATGATGATCAACAAGAATGTGCCTTTACTTAAGCTAGTTGCTGCAAACCCCCAGATAGAACTTAATTATAAGGGTGGTAGAAAGATGAGACACATTGAATACCCGAGGTGCTTCTTCTGAACTATTCCATTTCTCAACACAGCTAATAATCCCAGAATGCAGGGCCAAATATTTTTAAATGGTAAACACTGATAATCATCACAGGGAAGCATAAGTACGGACAAACCAGTAAAATCCAGTATTATAAACTTAAGTTGTCTAAAAATGGGTATAACTTGCCAGGGATGTGTCATTCACGTAGAAAATTGGAGGACATGTATCGAGGCACCCTGCATGGAGCTGACCGCTGTCTGCACAGGTTAGTCCCACAAAAGATGCAAACTCACGATTTTGCATGGTTATTTCCATCTTTACAATCCGATTGGGCACCACCTACTATTTCATTTAAATTAGAGGAGAATGAGTTGGTGAGTGTTTACTTCAGAAGCGTGCAGAAACTTCAATTAAAAGCTTTAAGTCAAAGGAAATGACCATCCTTCAAGCTTTGAGTTCACTCTAGCTAATATCCATGCAAATAATTCTTTTTTTGATTGTCCCCATTCCGTAGGAATACCCAAATATTGTCTTGTTTTCTTGAACACAGGGACTCTAAGGGTTGAAGCCAGATTTCTCTTTAAAGGTAATGGGCAATGAGCACTGAAATAAACCCCAGATTTGTTGAGATTCACTGCTTGTCCCGTGGCGAAGCAGTACTGAGTTATTGTTGCTGCTAGGTTTTGGCACTCCAGGATTGTACCATCCAGAAAGAAGATTGCGTCATCTGCAAAAAGAAGGTGAGAGAGTCTGGGGCAATTCCTGTTTAATTGAATGCCTTTGATACTTCCATCCACCATTGCTTTTTTCATTAGCCATGTCAGCACATTAGAAACCAGAATAAATAGGTAGGGTGAAAGAGGGTCACCTTGTCGGAGTCCCCTTGATGGTCTGAAAAAAGGAGTAGGTTCCCCATTAATCTTAACGCTGAATGATACTGTCGAGACACACTGCATAATTAGTTTCACCCACTGCTCACAGAAACCCATGTGTAACATACAGTCGCGTAAAAAGTCTCATTCTATCCTGTCATATGCTTTCTGCATATCAAGTTTGAGGACAGCATAGTGCTTATTCTTTCTTTTTGTAATTCGCAGCTAATGGAGAACTTCCTGGACGATATAGATATTGTCCTGAATCTGCCTGCCTTGAACAAATGCACATTGTTCCGGTTCTATAAGCTCAGGCAGGTAAAGTTTAAGTCTATTAGCAAGAACCTTAGCTATGATTTTATAGCTGAAGTTGCATAGACTAATGGGTCGGTACTGGCTAATTGTTTCAGGATTCTTCACCTTCGGAATCAAGGAAATGTAAGTTTTGTTTAGGTGGGGATCGAGATTACCTGTCTGGAAGAAAGTCTGAACAAGAGCCAGCAGGTCAGTTTTCACTACCTCCCATGCATTTTGATAAAAAAAGTCCACTAAAACCATCTGGACCAGGGGCCTTTAGAGCCCTCATTTGAAACACTGCATCCTGAATCTCCTGAATGGTGGGATCAGCCACTAATGCCGCATTAATACCAAAGCCGGGAAAGAGGTGTTGATTAAAAGTGTGGTTCAGGCTATTCCTACCTACGCTATGGCTGTCTTTAAATTGCCTATGTCGATATGCAAAGCATTAGAAAAGAGAATTGCTTCTTTTTGGTGGCAGAAAGGAGATTCTAAACCTGGCATACATTGGAGGAACTGGGAATTGCTGAAACAACGAAAAGATGAAGGGCGTTTGGGGTTTAAGGACTTACTATCTTTCAATAGAGCCCTGCTTGGTAAGCAGGCATGGAGATTAGCCACGACACCTACAGCTCTTTGGAGTCGTGTGTTGAAAAGCATTTACTTCCCGAATGGGGATCCCTGGACAGCTGCTACAGGGACTCGGCCTTCATGGGGTTGGCGCAGTATGATGCTCGGTCAAGACACAATCAAAGAAAAAATTCAGTGGTCAGTCGGAGACGGTAAATCTATCAAAATCCATGAACATAAATGGCTAAAGCAGGGGATTATAGGAGGTCCAACACTTCCTACAGAACCAGTTATAGTGGCAGAACTCATAGATGATGAAAATAGAGTGTGGAAACAGCCCCTAATTCAACACCTCTATCCAGGACATATAGCAGATGAAATTCTAGCAATCACTTTAAGCCCACAACCACAACCGGACTCTTTGGTTTGGACAGGTAACAGTACAGGGACTTATTCAGTCAAAAGCGGGTATAATAGCTTTCAGCAAGCATCACGGCATCAAAAATAGAACAACCCATCATGCTCTTACCAGCTGCCTCGCAATTTCTGGACTAAACTCTGGAAGCTAGTAGTACCCCCAAAGATTCGTAGCTTCATCTGGGCCCTATGTCAGAATGCTTTGCCAACAAGAGAAAACCTGTATAAACGCCAAATTAGTCCAGATCCTCTTTGCCCAATTTGCCATAATAAGGTAGAATCCATAGAACACATTTTTTTCAATTGCAGTTGGACTAAAGGTATATGGTGTGACCCAAAGTTCTTCGGCCTCAGCACCACTAAACGAGTTAATAGAGTTGATCAGTGGTTATGGGAAATCTTTTCGGTGAATGAAGAAATACCTGATCGAATTTTGGTTGGTCAGGTACTGTGGCTGATCTGGAAGGCAAGGAACGACGCCATCTTCCGTGGAAAGTCCCCTTCGGCTGTAGCCCTGCTTAGCTCTGCACACGACCATGGTCTGATTAACAGTAAAATGGCGAAAAACGGCAAACAGAACATAAACCACTTACCTTCATCATGGCGACCCCCGGATAGACGCCAGTTGAAGCTTAATGTGGATGCATCATGGTGTTCTACGGCCTGTACCGGCTCCATTGCAGGCGTTGTGCGAGATTCAAATGGGACGCTTCTGGAGGGCTTTGCGGCTTCTGTTAGAGCAACATCAGCACTAGCAGCGGAATCTGAAGCGGTACTAAAGGGTCTGCGATACATCGAGGATCTTCAACATGGCGTCTTTCAGGACTTTTCCCAACAGCCGGCTAGTTGGCTTCTTGAGACCGATAGTCTGTCGGTGTTGAACCAGGTAATGGGTACAGCTGAGATACACTGGGATGTGAGACATGAAATCAAGGAGTGTCGGCAAGTGTTAAATCAATTGGAAAATGTTACACTCACCTATTGTCCGAGAGAGGAAAATAGAGCAGCCGATTGGGTGGCCCGACAACATCGCATGCTTCAGCTACCGTTAACCTGGTGGATTTCCCCCCCTTCCCCCTTGTGGCATATAGTGTGTGCTGATTTGTCTCGGATTCGGCCACCACAGTCCCTAGTCGACCGACAGGAAGCTCCTCCAAGCCGAACCGCATCACCGCTCTCTCTGGCCAACCCTCCGACTATTGGGGATCGATTTAACCGGAGTCGCAAAGGTAAGGCACCTGTCACCGCACCTCTTGAACTACCGGGCCAGGGTCGGGGCTCCAACTCCAATCCGGTTAGATCTGAGAGGAATCATGACGAAAATCAACCGATTTGCAGTAATCAGGCCCCCCCACACACAGATCTCGAGTTTCTGCTCCAGATTCATGGCCAAAACATGCAGCCGCACCCACGGAACCAGGCGAGAACGCAAAAGAAGCAACCCTTACCTGAGTATTGGGTACCACCAGACAGATCCATGCTCAAGATGAACGTCAAAGCCTACTGGAGGCCTGGAGATCTTTTAGGCTCTGTGGCTGGTGTGGTTCGCGATTCGGTCGGGCAGATGATCGAGGGTTTCTGCTGCAACGTTAGGGTTTCTTCGGCTGTTGAAGGAGAAAGTGAAGCGGTTCGGTTGGGGCTGGAGTACATACGGGAACTAAACTGGGACCACGTGGACAGAGGGATCAATCAACGGCTTCGCTGGATTTTGGAAACTGAATGCTTGGAAGTGGTCGACAACGCTATGGGCCGGGCCGAGTTTACAGAAATCTCTGCTGAAACGGAGTTAAGATCTAATGCACTGAACAAAATTAACGGCGTCTGTCTTAACCCCTGCTCGAGTGACGGCAACAGAGCTGCTGAATGGGTGGCCAGGAATCACCGAGCTCATCAACTCCCCCTCAATTGGTGGAACTCTCCGCCTCTATCCCTTATGCATATTTTATTTTCAGATGTGAGTACTCATCTTGCTTGTAAGACATCCTATAAGTAATGATATCAGTCTACTCTTTCACCAAAAAAAAAAAAAAAGGAAATGACCATAGGATGCCCAAAAAAACACTAAAATCAATCCTGAAGAAGCTCCACAGGTGCAATGGCATGAGTGTATAGATTCTTGTTATGCAGCTTATGAGATTCTCCCAAGATCCAACTCATGTTAAAAGATTGAGGACTTTTCCAGACATAAAAAATTAACGACGACTTTATTGAAGGAGAAGAAGAAATACCTTTCCTCTATCTTGCAAAAGCAAAACTTGTTTCGACACTCTCACGCATTCCTGTAATGCTGCTTGTTTCCTTTTGCCAGGAACTTACCTGGCATCACCCATGCAGAGGCTGCATAAAATTGAGGACGCAAAGCAACAAAACGTTTAACCGTCGTATGTAAGTGTATTGGGTGCATGGAGGTTCAATGAGACCGCCCTTCTCCACACTTACCTACATGCTGATGCTCATGATTTCGATAGCCATATCAATGATTTGGAGGAGATCTCTCGAAACAATTTAAGAGTAATTAAGCGGACGCTCACTGAAAATGTTTAGATTTTAGAGAGGAATTAACGAGAATTGTGATTTCCCGAGGGTGTTCGCCATATATAAAATTACGTAATCCGGAGTGTTTTTGAGTTAAGTGTAAGAGGGACACATATTTCGTATATTTATGCATTTCCCAACGACCCCACTAGCCATCCCCTTGACCTGCGATGGTAGGGCTATGGTGGTAGTGCTATGTGGTTTATGCATTTCCCAACGACCCCACTAGCCATCCCCCTGACCTGCGATGGTAGGGCTATGGTGGTAAGGCTATGGTGGTAGGAGCTGGTTAGAAACCCTTTTTTTTAAAATATCTTTTTTGAAATTTAATTTAAATAAAGTTTGTATTAACATTGATTGCCGCACAATAAATTTAGAAATTTTGTTGAATAATTTTTTCCACTAGCTGATCATGTAACTTTTGTGCCCATCTCACTAGAGTAAATTCAATCAAGTAATTCAAAGGATACCCATCTCAATCATGCTTTAATTGTAAATATACGGTGTTATGAGAATAATCAAGTATAGTATTTAAAAGATAGGTATACTTGAACTGATGTAGTAAAATATGTCTAAGGCATTGCAAGACATTAATTGTTTATTTCTTTTTAGGGTTACAGTCATTATGTCATCCCTAATAGGTGCATAATTTGAGCTTCTAAGTATAAGGGGAAAAGTGTTAAAAAAGTCATAAACCTTTTGTATTTGTGTCAATTTAGTCATAAATATTTTTACGTTGTACTAATTCAGTCTTTTTCGGCTAATTTTGGCCGGATTTTGCTGATTGTACGCCGACCGGTTGACATGGCCCGATCGGCGCCGACGTGAACAACTTTTAATAATATCGTAATATTTTTGAATTTTTATTTCTTTTTACCGGCGCCCGCTAGAGGAAGAAGGAGGAGAAGGAAAAAGAAAAAGAAAATAATAATAAATAAACAAAAATAAACAAATAAAAATAAACAAAAATTCAAAAATTCAAAAATATTAAAATATTATTAAAATTGTCCACGTCAAGCACCGATCAGGCCACGTCAACCGGCCGATGTCCAGTTAGCAAAATTCGGCCAAAATTGGCTGGAAATGACTGAATTGGTACAACGTAAAAAAGTTTAGGACTTAATTGGTACCAAAAAAATGTTTAGGATTAAATTGACGTAAATACAAAAGGTTTGGGACTTTTTTAACACTTTTGCCAAGTATAAGTGTACTTACTGGTCACATTCTTGCCAATATGATTTATTTCTAAAATAGGTGAACGTTGAATGCCTTATAATATTGATAGAGCACTATTAAGCCCATCATATCAGAGTGGGAGATGTTATTTTTATATTAGTACGTCAACGAAGGGATGCAATTAAGATGTACCGATTCTTCTTAATGTGACATAATAGAGAGACATTTTGAAAGGGTGTGAGGGAAGTTATATAAATAACTTCTAGATATAATCATCATAGTGATTGGCAGAAATTATGTTTGGAAAACTATTCTTTCTTCTTCTCCTCTTTCCATCCATTAATCAATATTAATGCCATGGAATATGAATACTTTCCTCGTTATTGTTTTTGGACCATCGTGAAGTCGTATCGTCCTTCATACGCTCATGATTCAACATATTTTCTTGGCTAATTTGTTTATTATGCAGTGAAGAGGTTAGTTGTTTTATCCGGGTGGAGAAACCACTGGGGTTTGTCCTAGGGGGAGGTAGGGGGTTCAAATCCCTACTTTCTTAGGGGGGTTGGGGTGGGGATGAATTAGTTTCAAGTGTGGATTTCGACTCCCACGCATTGCAAGAAGGCAAGACAAAAGTCTGAGAATGAGAGTTAAAATAGAAGTAGAGTAGGATTGACCCAAAAAAAAAAAAAAAAAAACTAAGTTGAACTCTCCCTTTTCCATCTTCAAATGGACCCTAACCCTCCTTTGGAAGACAACCATTCTTGTCTCATTAAGCCAATAAGCTTTTAGAATGGGGTAATTTAGGGATTTAATCCAACTATGATATAAAACACTATTCATGCACATGGGTAACTTATTGTACAAGCTTCCAAAAGACCAAGTGTGGGTTTAATTGGGCTTATGGGCCCTCTTGGGCTGTCCATGATGGGCGTGAGGCCCATCGGGCTCAACCATGGTTTGGGCCCTCATGACTCCTCGTTCGCAACCTTTTTCACTTTTCCAAAAATTCACAATTCGCGGATGTAAAATTGAATTTTTATCCTAAGATGACTATCCCTTACTTTTTCATGATTTGTCAATTACCGTCATAGTTCTATTCCTTAGATAGAGGTCGAATCGAGGATATCACACTAAATCTTGGATACAATTGATTTTTTTTTCCCAGGGATAAGAATGCCACAAGCGATATTTTTTTGTATAGTGTTTACTTGAGTGTCATAGCCTTTTTTTTTTCCAGATCATGTAAGTGCCATAACTTCTTAAAAAATGAGGAATGTTTCTTTAGATAAGTCTAAGGCTTTATGTTGGAACTGAGGCTCTTTGGATGGGCATCTTACGCCTTGTTTGGCAAATTTTGTTTATGTTTTCCGGAACAACTATTTTTGTTCTTTTGTTACATGGGACGAAAAAAGAATAGAAACTTGTTTGGTAAAATTTTCGTTCCCGGAAATAGATTTGGAATAGAAACAAGAAGTAGAAAAAAGTAATTTTTTGTTCTCGGAAACCATTTCTAGAATCTATTTTTTTTTTCTCTTCTCTCTTCTCTTTTCTTCTTCTCTTTCTTTTCTTTTTCTTATCCCTTTTGGCTGGTTGCCGGCCTTGGCCATGGCCAGCACCGGCGATCGGCCAAACAAGAGCCTGCAGTCAAGCCTCGCATGGCCACGGTGAGGCTCGACCTCCCCAGCTGGCGCGAGGCTTGGTCTTGCCAATCCAAGGTGAGGCCGACCTCATGTCGTCTAGGTGAGGCCGAGCCTCACCGGTGGCCAGGCGCGTGGCCGGCGACCGACCAAAGAGAAAAAGAAAAAGGAAAAAGAAAAAGAGAAGATATAATAAAAGAATTTACAAATTAAAAGAAATATAAAAAAATCTAAGAATCCTACCAAATGTATTTTTATCCTGGGATTAGAAATTTTGTGAAATCACCAAATATATTCTTTTGCTTAGAAATTGTTCCCGATAACAGAATAAAAAAAAATCATTTCTGATAAAAAAATTGTTCTTCGGAGCAGAATCATTACCAAACATGCCCTTAATCGCTATAATTGCTATTGGGCTTGCAGGAGTGTTGCTGCTCTTGCCGATTGAATTTGTGAGGGTTAGTTATTGTTGTTGAGCTTGAAACATGGTCTTGGCTCGCCTGCTTTTGTGCTTGTGTGAATGAAGTTCTGACTGATCGAGAAAAAAACAAAAGAAGAATCTTCCATTCATTGAGTTGCTCTGGAAATCTTTCGACATATAGACGATGATCCTTCTAAAGCCTTGAATAACACACAGTAACTATCTACTTTGATGACGTTTTGTTGGGCAAACATAACCCAGCATACTTGAGTTCAATTAATAGGAAAAGTTTTGCTATGATAGGACTGACTAATTTACATTCCGCCACAACTCTCTTGCCGACATCGGGGAATAATTTACCCATACGAACTATTAAAGAAATTATGAAGATCTTGATTCGAGTCTTCATAAATTTTTCTCGGATGCGTACATATTGATTGCTTTTTCAATTTTTTCATCAACATACGCTCATGCTCTTTTTGTTGTGGAGAATCGGATAAAAGCTAACTACACATCAAGAATCTCAAAATTTCCATCAAAACCTGTCGTCACGGTCTCAAGCCAATTGTATCATCTCGACCAGTTGGCATGTGTATACTTCTTTAATGACCTTATCAACAGGAAAAAATTCCTTACAAGTAGAAGTTAAAATATAACGATGTTTCAAATAATCTTTCACATGTCAATAAAGTACTTAAACTAAGAAGCGGCTACGGAGGCGAGGCATTCACCCAATTGTGGGAAAAAGTACCCCATCAGTCTTAAATAATCAATAGGGTCATGAACTTTTTAATTTGACTAATTTCATCTTCTGATGATTTTTCAACATAGTCTTTTCAGTCATTATTAGCCTTAAAAAATTGACTAGTGATCCAATCACCACCGATCATTTTATCCGACGCGGCCAGTATTGACATTTTCTCTCTCAGTTTGAAGCCGAACTCAAGCAGGTTTAGTCCTGATAGTGGATAGGGAAAGTTCGAGAAAACCGATTCGGTGGATGTTGGGATTGTTGAATCCTCAAAAACCAGATTCGACCCTAAATCGAACCCCTAAATTTGCGCGGAAGACGAGCCCGGGAAATTCACATGCATCACCAATCCTAAGGCACATCACAGAATCGAACGTACCTTGTTAGCCACAGATTAAACACCGACGCCGATATGAGGAAGAGAAAACCGGTTCTGTTCGATCCGATGACGCCAAAAAGCCTTGGAGAATTGTAGGGAGTCGCCTCTTGCCTTAGTTTTTCTTTTGGAGAGTGTTTTTGAGGGAGAGGGAGAAGATGTACGTAAAATCTGCCAAAAGGTACGTTTCTCCCTCTCTTTCGCCCTTTTTATACATCCCTCCAAAAAATAGAAACGTGCCCCTTCATCATATCCCTCCATCCATGGGCCCTAATTTTGTGGGCCAGGCTTTTCAGCCCAGCATGGGCGGACGGGCCAACTTAGGTCCATCAAATTAATTAATAAAAAACCATCATCTCTCACTCGCACATGGTGGGCCGAACAGGATCCTCTTAACCTCTTTTCAACATTCATACTGGTGAATAATCCGTGCGACCGGCATACTTTGAGAGCTCGTTACCATACATCTCGTTAGGAATATATAGCAGCTCATAATGGGCGTCACACTCGAGTAGATTTAGTATGTACCTAGATCGATCGATCATATTTATATCTCTTTTGATCTCTTTTTAACAATGATATATATTGCATTCACAATTATGATTATCCTAAAGACAGTCATAATTGGTCGACCAGTGAATACAAAACTACAATGTGATTCTCAAAATCCGATCTTCCTCTTTCCTTCAAACTCTCAATCCCAGTTTAGCTTGCTTTTCTAGAAATGTCCCATTAGATCGAATCAACTCATGACCATTGGCAACATTCTAAGATAGCAAACACTAAATAGAAATCGTGAGAATAAGTAAGAGTCCTGAGGGCACCAAAATTGAGGAACTCATTTTCCTTAAGAGTCTCACACGGCATAAAAGTTGAGATCAAACTTTTGCCACTCTTATTGGTCGTCTCATGCATACGCAGTATGAAATGCGTATTACGATATTAACTCATTTCCCATGGAGCGTATGTCTACACAATTAATACCGTACAGATGATAGTTCAGACATACCCAATGTCTAACTTGAGTTCACGTATCTACTCATTCACATAATTCATCAGAACTCACATCTGGCATCTTAGACAGATAAAGTAAAATATGTGGGGTATTTTACTTTCGGACATAGTATTTACCATGTCCTCATCTTAATACTTAGTTAAGGCGACATATATATTTTAAGCTTGAGCTCTCGATTATCACCTAGATAATAAGCTTAAAAACTGTCTCATCTCTATTTATCACACAGTAAATAGATGCGATTACCCGTGTGAGTGGGCTAATCTCTTATCTGTCCGACATACTTTCTCAACTCAATATAATGCACTAAGCATTAAGATGCATAAAGATCAAACAAAGATTCATAGGCATTAATGATGAAAAACACAAGTTCATAAATGTGAACAATTCAGGGAAATTACAATATCCAGTACATCAGACTCTACGCAATCCTAGAGATTTTACATGACCACAAAACACATCTCTAGATATTGGCTTTGTCATAGGATCTGCTACCATTCTATGCGTAGGTATGTACTGTAAGTTCACATCCTTTCGTACAACCATATCTTTGACAAAGTTATACTTGGTATCTATATGTTTGGTCTTGCCATGATACTTTGGATCTTTGATATACACTATAGCTGCTTGGCTATCACAGTTAACCAATAATGGATTTGCAGCTTTCTCAATAACACCTAAATGATCCAAAAATCTCTTAAGCCAAACTCCTTCTTGTATTGCTGCTGATAATGCCACAAGCTCAACTTCCATCGTAGACAAGGCTATACATGTTTATTTCTTACTGCACCAACACATGGCGCCATTATTCAGTAACAAAAACAAAAATAGAGATAGATTTCCTTTCATCTAAATCTCCTCCTCAATTAGTGTCTAAATAGCCTTCGAGTCGTAGATCCTTTCCTTAATAACTCAGTATATAATCAATAGTTCCCTTCAGATACCTCAGTATTCTCTTAATGGCTTTCCAATGTGCTTGTCCTGGATTGGATTGGTATCTACTCACCATTCCAACTGCAAAGCATATGTCAGGTCTTGTACACATCATAGCGTACATCAAGCTCCCGACAGCATTAGCATAAGGAACATGCTTCATTTGTTCCTTCTCTTGTGGAGTCATTGGACACAGTCTATGGCTCAATCCTTCACCTTTTGCAATAGGAGTGTTTATGGGTTTACAATATTGCATACGAAATCGTTCAAGAACTTTATTTATATATGTTTCTTACGAAAGAGATAATGATCTCTTCGAACGATTTCTTGAAATCTTAACTCCAAGTATGTATGCAGCCTCACCCATATCTTTCATCTCAAAATTAGAAGATAACTAACTTTTGATGGTATTAACTAACTCCATATTGCTTCGGGCAATTAGTATATCATCAACATATAATGATATGATCACAAATTGATCTTTGGATCTTTTGATATATACACAATTATCCTCATCAATCATTGTAAAATTATATGCCATCATAGCATTATGAAAACGTATATACCACTGTCTTGACGACTGCTTCAAGCCATATATCGATTTCAAAAGTCAACATACCTTTCCTTCTTGGCCTTTCGTAATGAAACCAATAGGTTGTTCCATATATATTTCCTCATCTAATTCTCCATTGAGAAAATCAGTCTTTAAATCCATTTGATGTAATTCAAGATCCATACTTGCCACTATTGCCAGAATAATGCGAATTGAGGTAAATCTCACAACAGGGGAAAACGTTTCCTCATAATCAATTCCTTCCTGTTGATTATACCCCTTCGCCACAAGGCGAGCTTTATATCTTTCTATCGAGCCATCAGCTTTACACTTTATTTTGATAACCCACTTGTTCTCAATAGCTTTGCGTCCTTTTGGAAGATCAACCAGTTCCCAAACATGGTTTGACTTCATTGACTCCATTTCCTCTCCCATTGCATGCGTCCATTTTTCCTTACTAGGGCAATTTAGAGCCTCATGTATATTTCTTGGCTCATCCTCATCTTGTGGGGCAATCATAAAAGTTTCCCCTTCAATGTCAAAACGTCGACGGGGAATACTTTTGCGACTTGTTCGCCGTATGGGAGATTGTTCACTTAGCACATCATTTCCCATTATGCTCCCACTAGGATTAGATAATGATGATGTCGTCTCATCATGTGGTTGTAATTGAGAACCAGTTGTATGCAATTCATCACTTCTCATATTACTCCCACTTGGACGAACCCCACTAATATCATTATCTTGATCCATGGTTTCAAATAGGGAGTAATCTTCACCTATTTCGCCCTTCTTAGGAAACTCATCCTCTAAGAATGTGACATCCCGTGACTCAAATTCAGTTATACTCCCACTTTCCTGCTCACCTATGAACACATATCATTTCGAGTGTTCGAAGTATCTTATGAAAATACTCTTCTTTCCTCTGGGACCCAATTTCCCAAACTTGTGAGAGGGTTCATGGGTATAGGCAGCACAACCCCATGGCTTAAGAAAACTTAAGTCCGATTTTCTACCTGTCCATAACTCATATGGAGTGGAAGTAACTGATTTGGAAGGCACCCGGTTAAGTATATAGGCAGCAGTTAACAAGGCATCACTCCAAAAAGTGATAGGTAGGTTAGCATGCGCCATCATGGACCTAACCATTTCCAGTATGGTTCTGTTTCTTCTCTCTGCAACACCATTTTGTTGAGGAGTATATGGAATAGACAATTGTCTTTCTATCCCTTTTTCATCACATAATTTTCTGAACTCATCCGATAAATATTCTCGACCTCGATCGGATCTCAATACTTTTATTTTCTTGTCTAATTGATTCTCTACCAAGGCCATAAACCTCTTGAAACAACTAAATGCTTCAGATTTATGAGAAATCAAATAGACATATCCGAATCGAGTATAATCATCTATAAAAGTGATGAAATAAACAGTCCCATGCCTTCCTCTCACATTCATTGGACCACATATGTCAGAATGGATTAAATGCAGAGGAAAATCAGCTCTTTTACCTTTTTCAAATGGTTTCATTGTCGTTTTCCCTACTAGGCAATGCTCACATATGGGCAAATCGACTTTTTCAATGTTGCCCAACAAGCCCTTTTTGGCTAGTCTGTTCATACGTTGTTGGCCAATATGACCAAGTCTAGCATGCCACACATTCACATCATTATCATATGAATTATGAGACATGAGAAGGGAATAACAAACATTTGCATTAACATAGTCAATGTCTAATACAATGAAAACATCCAGAAAATAACCACAACCATAGAAATTTGTTTCCAAAAACAAATCCACACCTCTATTATGGAAGTTCATATTAAAACCTAGTTTAACCAACACTAAAACAGACACTAGATTCCGATGAATCTCCGAAGCATACAATACATCATGTAGGATCAAAGTGCGTCAACCACGCATGTTTAGTTGGCAGGTGCCAATTCCTTTTACTTCAGCTCTGGAGTTGTTTCCCACATAGATCCACTTAGTTCCAATTGGTACTCGTCGGAATTCCACAAATGATCCTCTATCCTTTGCTACATGGTCTGTTGCTCCTGAATCTACAGTCCACAAAGGATTGGATTCAGCTAACGATACAGAACTTGACACATAAGCAAAGTTCTCAAATGTACAAGAGGTGTTTACCTTTCTCGGCTCACGACAGTTGCGAGCATAGTGACCCTTCTTGTCACAATTGTAACACCTTACCCTTGACATTTTCTTCACTTAATGACGTTTTCCTCTCTTGTGTTGGTTAACTCTTGGTTTCTTGCAAGAAGGACTTGATCCTTTGCATACCCACATATTGAACGAATCAATACGCTTGCGCTTAGATCTCAAAGCCCTTTCTGAGCTAGAACCAGCATTGCAAATATTTACTTTCGGCTCAAATGCCGTTAGGTAGTCCTCCACTAGCTCAAGGTGGCGCACTGTATCCTCAAGATCTTCCATAACATGGTCAAGAGCTTCTAGTGCTTCTGGCTTTTCCAGCACATATTGAATCTTCATATTCAATATTTCACAATTGTTGCCGTTCAAATCAGCAATTACTTTCTTAGTTCTTTGAAACCATCGATCCGAACACATCGAGACATATATGCACGAATAATTAATGCCTATCATTTATGCATCCACTTTGCATAGACCCATCATATTAATGAACAATTTCAAGTAAGGTTTTAGAATCAAAAAGTCACTATGTTTCCAATCATCCTCCAAAAAAAAAATCCTAACTTAAAACTGTCATTAATATAATTGTCTTATACAAATTAAATTCTATGAAGTTACAAAAACTTCTATGAACTACCCACAGCAATCAACAATAACAGAAAGCAAATAATATTTGGCATCCAATAAAATAATAATGCTTTCACAAAATACGACATATCCATTACACTAAGTAATACATACAGAGGAAAATATCAACTCAAAAGGAGATATCTACACCCAAAATATATATATATCAAACTAAGCTAAGAAATAAATAGGAAAAGTCTCTTCTAATCTATCAGTCCAAAAATCCAAGGAATCTGAAGGCACATTTGCCAACCATGGAAAAACTTTTGGAGATCTCTCATGTCGCCTCCAAGGCGCATTCACTTTGCGCCATGTGGCACTTATACTAAGGGTTGAAGTTTTGGTTAACCCAATCCTATAGTATTCTTTCACAAAAGCTGCTACCAGATTTCTATAACCCGGGACCACGTTGACCTCCCATAGCCGATCTAACACTGCTTGCCATCCAGGTGGAAGAGTGTTCTTGAAGGTCGACACCTTCTCAAAATTCGGCATAAGATAACCATTCCAGATGATTTCCTATATCATCTGATTGACCTTGACCACATGTGATACTAAATCACCGTCATGCCACCGATAATTAGCTAACTTTGCCATCAGTCTTTTAAGTCTTGCACGTCCTTCATCCATTCTCGGGAATGCAGGTATTCGTGCATATCGCATCATAGTTCCTGCAACAAATACAGAACTTGAAAATGGATCACTTATAATCCATAATGAACATAAAGGAAAATACATAATTTTCCATGATTCATGCAACAAATGCAAAATAACAATGGATTACTTTTAACCCACATAGACATAATTGAAAAAGAAACACATTCCTTTTTTTTTTTTTTTGGTCAACGGTCAATGGTCAAAGTCAACGGTCAACGGTCGTCAACGGTCAACGATCAACCATCGTCAACGGTCGGACGGATGGTCGGGCCGGGTCGCCGATCGGGCCAGGTCAGACGGACCGACCTAGCACGTGCAGCACGCGCCAGCGACCGCTTGGCGCACGTTCGTCGCACGTGCGCGCGTCGCCCACGCGCACGCGTGCGATGCACACGCTTGCGTGTTCACCAAGTTGGTGCGTGCGTTGCACGCGCCGAAGACACCCATTCACTCTGGCTGCGCGTGGGGGCGCGTCCGGTGTCCGTTGGCGGACCACTCGTCGCGCTCGTCTCGACGAGACCTTCCGTCTAGTGCCATCAGAAGTCGATTTCGACTTACAGAAAGTCGAAAAATCGCATGAACAGTCTCAGGTGTCGGGATTTCTTGCCCCGATCGGTGCCGGCCAAATTTCTTTTCGCGAAAATCAATAAAGAAACATTCACAGACATGAAAGGGGTCGGGAAAAACATGAAAAAGGATCGGGAAACATAAACTTTTGCTCTGATACCAATGTTGGTATTGTCGGATCTCCAAAAACCGGATTCGACCCTAAATCGAATCCCTAAACTTGGGCGGAAAACGAGCCCGGGAAATTCACATGCATCACCGATCTTAAGGCACATCACAGAATCGAACGTACCTTGTTAGCCACAAATTAAACACTGACGCCGATATGAGGAAGAGAAAACCGGTCATGTTCGATCCGATTACGCCAAAAAGCCTTGGAGAATTGTAGGGAGTTGCCTCTTGCCTTAGTTTTTCTTTTGGAGAGTGTTTTTGAGTGAGAGGGAGAAGACGTACGTAAAATCTGCCAAAAGATACATTTCTTCCTCTCTTTCCCCCTTTTTATACGTCCCTCTAAAAAATAGAAACGTGCCCCTTTATCATATCCCTCCATCCATGGGCCCTAATTTTGTGGGCCAGGCTTTTCGGCCCAGCATGGGCGGACGGGCCAACTTAGGCCCATCAAATTAGTTAATAAAAAACCATTAGTGGAGACGAAGGTAAGGCCCCTAAAGATAATGTGAACGCTATTTGTCGTGGATTACAAAGGAGCATATTGCTCTGAGAAGGACAGTGAGAGGGACTCATACACGAGGACGACGACGACGAGGATATATGAAAGGACGAAGAACTCAAACTAATCCCCAATACACATCAGACGCCAGCTGGCGGTGCTGGATCTCTATGTTACCATTTTCGGTCTAAATTGTCAATGATAATATTGAAAATTATTAACATGTTTAAAATTAAATTAATCAAATTAAAAAATCAAGAAATAAATCAATCGTCGTAGTCGTACAATATATTTAGGACTGATCGGATAATTTTCTCAGCAATTATGAATATAGCAAGCCCAAGAAACAGTCGTGTCTATCTTAGCGAAACCATTTGAGGTAAGTTTCTTAGTTAGCAAGCTAATTATGGTTAATTTGTCTGTAATTAATGTGCTACTAATTTTTATGAGCTAAATAGATTCATACAATATCGTCCACAGTTGGCGCCATCCTTTCATAAGAATTCCAGCAAAACCATAAATGAGATTCCCATATAATTCAACTCGTTAAGATTTCATTGACTAAAATTGTGATGGTTTTATTTAGGACGAATTTCTTTGTCGGCATCCTAATCCAACAACTATGGTCCATTGTAGCATAAGCTGTATTTTATACTTAAATTAGCTGAATTTGTACATGCTGGCATCTTCCTTTCAAAATTCCAGGACTCAAATCATGAATAACATTGTCATAGCATGTAACTCATTCATACATTTACTATCTGGCCAAAAAAGTAAATATGTAGTTTTTAATATCCAGCGTCAATTTTCTATCACTTTGGAATCGCTTCTATATGATGAATAATTGCTTTGGTACTCGAAAAGACATCAACAACCCTATCTTTTGTAGTGATGGCATATTTTTTGAAGTAATAATGTCCTTAATGATCCGAATCCTTCCCAAATTAATTCTAAAAAAAATCAAACTATGCGCTTATTAACCTCAGATAACACACTGATCTCATAAGATAATATTAATCTTAATGCCAGTGAAATTGACGTAACTTTCTTTTAAATTAATAATGTCCTTAATGTTCCGAATCCTTCCCAAATTGATTCTCAAAAGATATCAAGCTATGCACTTATTAACCTTAGATAACACACTGATCTCATAAGATAATATTAATCTTAATGCAATTGAAATTGACAGAACTTTCTTTGCGCACTCTGATCTCAGAAGCTCAATTTTCCCTACTCTCCTCAATTCAATCAATTTGCAAACACATAATATCAAACACCTTTGACATCTTTCAGAAGAACATTATGGCTGAAGAAACCGTTAAATCCCAAATAGAGATAACCACATATGTCTCAACCAAAATGATAATTTTAGTTTTCACTTGCTTAGAAAGATGTATAGTTTTCTTTTGCCGGTAAATTAAGATTTTCAATGTAGACTTCAGCATCTAAGCATAACAGCGAGGAGCTTTTAAGTCTCATAGGAGACCTCCATTTCAAAACTTGCTTGGAATGCTTGTACCCACCACGTTTAGAGGTTTGCAGATCCTTGAGCCGTGCCTTTAAGAGTTGTTACTAGCACCTTTGAATATGTCAGGATCGAGGCTCAAAACTAGACTGAATTCGCCATACTAAGGAAATGTGACATGATTTGTATGATTGCTCAGGATGGATCAAATATCTTGAAAACGCCGGTTCAACACAAATGCTTCAAAGATTCTCAGTGAAGGATAGGGATTTATTCTTTTGTGATCTTACGGTTAAAAAAATCTTTAAGGCTCAGATCATCGTAGATTTGCAGGAATGCCTGATGTAGTAAGTGTAATCTCCTGCTACATCTCAACTTAAGGAAATTCTCGCTAGGAAGGAAAACCAAAAGTAGTATATGAAACATTGATTTTCCAGAAGCTCAATTTCCCCTACTCTCCTCAATTCGATCAATCTACAGACAAAAAATGCGAAACTCCTTTGACATCCTTTATAAAAATATTATGGCCAGTGAAAATATCAAGTCTCAGATAGGGATAACTAATTCAGTCTCGATCAGAAGATATTTTTAGTTTTTGGTTGCCCAAAAAGATGTGTAATTTTCTTTTGCTACTAATTCATTATATTAGTTCGCCTAAATTTGTCGATAGACACTTTCGAAAAGTATTTTTTTTTTCTCCATCCTTTTGCTCAAAACATTAGTGAGATGAAGGAGCTTGATTGATGTGAGAAATCCTTCTAATTGACTAGGATAACAATTTACGGCTTTTAGTTGCATAGCTTTTTATTGGCACATCCAATATTGACATTGAATATTGATCATCAAATTGTTGTGTCCGTTGTTTCAATCAAGCGAAACAATTATTAATATATGTCTCAATTCATCGAATATTCCTTGGAAGTCAAGTACTAAGCAAAGGATGGGCATTGTCACACTATGGATTATACGATTTCTACCTAACCTACCATTTATCATATTTATTGGTATGGGAATACATTGAATGCACGATATGCAAGTGTATGCACTAATGAAGAGAGTGGCTAATTCTTCGCCTTTATATAAAGCTCTCATCTGTTGATGCTCCATGTCTCGATATCTTATTACTCTTGAGCCATAATCTTACCAATCCTCATTTACGAAGTTTCATCGACTCCTACAGTCTTTTCCTCAAGAAACCTATTGATGCATCTATATCGTTATCCATGGTTATATATTCATTAAGAACTCTCCTAATTTGAATGAGAGATGCATAATCGCGCCCTTTAAAACTGAAAAATTGGATCAGCAATTTATCAAAATAAGTTATTTGCAAGACTTCGTCTTCAAGGTATATTTTTCCAAAAGCTACATCATTTTAGCTTAATTATTTTTGTCTTAATCTAACTAAAAGGAAAACTCCAGTTAAGGGCCCGAAGTGCACTTATTTTCTTAAATAAGAGAATAAAGTGGATATTGTTTCAAATAAATATATGAAGTGGTTATATCAGTCTCAAATAAAGTCTAAAGTGATTACGGCTATTTCAAATAAAAGTTTAGCCTTGCCGGCTTGCTAGCCAGTAAAAAGTCTAGCCCATCAAGGATATTTTCATACAAATACAATTTAAATTAAAATTGAATTGGATTAAAAATTAAAAAAGATTTTTTTTTAAAAAAGCAAAAATAGAGCCCTCTTACCTATGGCCGCCCCCGCCCCCAAAAAATATCGTCGATGGGGCAGCGAAATGGTCGGCGAGATCGCCCGTGCTCGGGCGAAGATTGGTGACCCTTGTTGACTAAAGGCGAGGGCCAGCAAGATCTCACTAGAGATGGAAGAGTGTAGTGACCCTCTCCTAGATTTGGGCAAGGGTCATCGGTCCTCACCTAGGCGTCGGCAACCCCATTGGCCATTGTCACCACCCCATAGGCGATAGGGCAGTGGTCACAGGTAGGAGAAAGCCCTCCCTCCAGTTTTTTTTTTTTTTTAAACAAAAATAAGAAAGAAATAATGAACAAATTTAAAAGTCAAAATTGTCTTTCACCAAATAATGAGTACGGGTCCTTATTTGAAACGGATATGACTACTTGGGCTCTTATTTGAAATAAAATCCACTTCAAATCATTATTTGAAAAAATGAGGACACTTTAGGTTCTTATTTGAAATAATGTCCACCTCATGCTTTTATTTGAGAAAACAATAGCACTTCAAGCCCTTATTTGGAATGTTTCCCTTGACTAAATATCACTCCCACGTGCAAATTGGATGATTGATTTAGGGGCCGTTTGTTTGTGTTCCTGGTCCGTGTTTATGAACATAATTTTTTTTTTTGTTTGGGAACAAAAAAAGAACATAAACGCATTTGTTCCTGTTTTTATTCCAAATCTATTTTTTTTTGTTTTCGAGAATAAATTTGAAACAGAAACAAGAAACAAGAAAATCTTGTTTTTTGTTTCTAGAACACTTTTAAGAAATAATTTTTCTCTCTCCTATTTTTTTCTTTCTTTTTTTCTTCTTTTTTTTCTTTGGTCGGTCGCCGGCCTCGGCCATGGCGGCGACCGACCATTGAGGGCTGGCGACTTTGCCGAAGTGTCGTCAACCCCCGACGAGCCTCGTTGTGGCTGGGTGAGGCCGTCGGCCCTCGTCGGCCTGTCGCCAGCAATGGCCGAGGCCAGTGACCGGCCAAAAGGAAGAAAAAGAAAATAAAAATATTTAAAAAATTAAAAGAAACAAAAAAAAATTATACAAGTTTACTAAACATGTTTCTATTCTTTTTTTATTCTAGAAACAAGTTTACCAAACGCGTTCTTCTGTTCAAAAATTGTTCCCCGGAGCAGAAATAATTTTTTCTATTTCTGTTTCGTGGAACAATTTTTAAACAAAAACATAACCAAACGCACTCTTAACTTTCCATTTCTGACTTATTGCAGGTTGGGTGATACTTGTGGATATCACTTTATTGGATAATCTTTGCTTTATCGACACATCCAAGGATCGTCAAATTTCTGCATCTGCATTTCAATCGAGAAAAATCTTCAATAGTTTATGGTCTGATACATTAATAATCTATGGTTTTACGCATTAATTTTCAACAATCACACGGCAAATCGTATAAGGGTTCGTTATAGGGTGTGAGCTTCCCTTGTTTTTTTTTTCCTCGCCAAGAAATAAACTTTTGTCACACGGAACATCCATTTATTTTCCTATAGTATGTTCAGATCTCGGATAGAATTGATTCTAATTTTTTCATAAGTGCCGTAGTTTTTGTATAGTGCTCACTCGAACGTCATAAGTTCTTTTTCCCTATCATGTAAGTGCCATGACTTCTAAAAAACATGGAATGTTTCTTTAGATAAGCCTAAGGCTTTATGTTGTAACTTGGGATTCTTTGGATGGGTATCTTAATCGTTGTAACTGTTATTAGGCTTGGAGTATTGCTGCTCTTGCTGATGGAGTCTGTGACTGCTGGTTCTTGTTGTTGAGCTTGAAGCTGGGCCTTGGATTGCCCACTTTTGCAGCCGCGTGAATGAAGTTCTGACTGATCAAGAAAACCAAAAGACGAATCTTCCATCTTTTGTCTGCTCTGGATATCTTTGGACATGTAAAAAATGATACTTTGAAAGCCTTGAATAACATGGCATCACATAAACTGTCTAATTTAATGCCATTTGTTGCGTAGACTTAACCCATTATTTTGAGTTCAAATAATTGGAAAAGTTTTGCTATAATAAGACCATCTAATTTACATTTCGCTACAACTATCTTTTTGAAGTCAGGGAATAATTTACCCATACGGACTATTGTGCGTATTATGAAGATCTTGATTCATGTCTTCATATATTTTCTTGGGGAGAATTACCAAAAAAGTCTTAAACCTATTACAATTGTGTCAATTCAGTCATAAACTTTTTTTTTGGCCAATTTAGTCCTAAACCTTTTATAATTGTGCAAACTTAGTCCATCCGGCCAAAATTGGCCGACCGGTGCTAACGTAGATGCCGGCGATGGACAGCTGGCTGGTGAACGCGATATGGCAATTTTAAAATTTTTTTAAAATTTTAAAATTTTAAAATTTTTAATTTTTTTAAATTTTTAAATTTTTAAATTTTTTAATTCTTTTTCTTTTTTCCTTTTCCCACCCTCTCATTCCTTTGGCTGGCCGATGCTGGCCAAAGGTGAGGGCCAGCAAGGTCGGCCCTCACCGGCCATTGGCGAGGGCGAGGCCCTACCAAATCCGATGAGCTTGGCCCTCGCCAAGGCTGGGCGAGGCCGAGCCTCACCAAATCTAGCAAGGCCTCGCCCAGCCAAGGCAAGGGTCGACCTCACCAGTGGCCTGTGAGGGCCGCGGTAGCCTCGAAGGTGGCCTAGTCGTGGGGGCTCTTGAAAGCAAAGTCCTTGCTGGAGTTTATCCTACTGAGCACATTCCGGTACTTCTTCTTAAGCCGGCAGAGCTTCTTGATGAGCTGGTTCTTGTTGAAATCGAGTTGGAGCTTGCACTTGATCTGGTCGTAGAACGCGGCCGTGTTGTGGTGGCTGCAGGAGGGCACCCCGCTGCGCGGCGTGGTGTAGTCGAGGAACCCGCGGAGGAGCTCGATCTCGTCCTCGTCGGTCCAAAGGCACTGGAACAGGGGCTTGGTGACAGTTACTGTCGGGGAGGGCCACTTGAGCTTGGAGGGAGAGATCGTGCTGACGATCAGGGGGACGGGGGAGGTGGCGAGGGCGGCAATGGCCACGACAGCCTCGCCGGCCACTGGCGAGGTCGACCCTCACCTTGGCTAGGCGAGGCCTTGCTAGATCTAGCGAGGCTTGGCCTCCCCCAGCATTGGCGAGGGCCAAGCTCGTCAGATTTGGTGAGGCCTCGCCCTCGCTAGTGGCCGACGAGGGCCGAGCTCGCCGACTCTCGCCTCCGGCCGGCGGGGGCAAGCCTTGCCGACCCTCGCCTCTAGCCGGCGGCCAAAGGAATGAGTGGGTGGGGAAAAAAAAAAAAGAAAAAAAGAATTAAAAATTTAAATTTAAAAAAATATTTAAAATTCGAGAAAAAATATTAAAAAATATTTAAAAATTGCCACATCAGCATTTGTCGGCCGACCGTCCCCGCCGGCATCCACGTCAGTGCTGACCAACCAATTTTGACCAGAAAGACTGAATTGACACAATTATAAAAGGCTTATAACTAAATTGGCCAAAAAAAAAAAAGTTTAGGATTGAATTGGCACAATTGCAATAGGTTTAGGATTTTTTTTTGGTAATTCTCCCTATTTTCTTGTATGTGTATACCTTTTAGCCTGAAAATTCTAACATGGCAGTCCAATCACCGTAGGCCATCATATGTGGTACGGCCAATACCGACATTTTCTCTCTCAGTCCAAAGCCAAACTTGAGCAGGCTCAGTTTGGATTGTGGGCAAGGATGAAAGAAGATGAAGGCAAGGATGGAAAACAAAGAAGAGCGTGGGGAATTTTTGTGTATTTCATGTATGTCTGTCTCAATGTACAAGGATGATATTATGGTACAAAACATGTACAAGAAAAGGCAACTAAATAATCTATGAATAAGATTTGATACTAATTGATCAGATTAAACTTGAATAATATCTAGAAGATATTGCGTATCTTCCAACACTCTCTCTCAAGCTGGTGGCTTGTAGATATCCAAGACACCTAGCTTGCTCAAAAGATACACATGTTGTTTCTAACATAAAGGTTTGGTGAAAACATCTGCTGGTTGTTCTTCTATCCTAACTCCTTGTGTCTCAATCTTTCCTTGCTAGATTTTCTCTTGAGTGAAATGGTAGTCCACTTCTATATGCTTTGTTCTTTCATGGACAATAGGATTTGACGCAAGTTTGAGGGCTGCATCATTGTCGCAGAATAATCTGGTTGGTCCTCTAATTTGTACCCTAAGGTCTCGAAGTGAACCTTGCAACCATACTATTCACATGTGGTTTTTTCCATGGCTCGATATTCTGCCTCTGCTGAAGATAATGAGACAGTTGGTTGCTTCTTTGTCTTCCATGAAAGTAAATAATCTCCCAATTTAATACAGAAACCGGTTATGGACCTTTTGCTCATAGGACAGGTCGCATAATCCGCATCACAATATGTGGTCATACTCATATCACATTTCCTGGAAAGGAGAACCCCAAGTCCAGGACATTTCTTCAAATACTTCACTATCTTCAGTGTTGCATTCATATGATACTGCTTCGGCTTGTGCATGAACTGGCTGAGTGTTTGCACTACATAACTTATATCTAGTCTAGTCACAGTCAGATATATGAGTTTCCCAACGAGCTTCTGATAATCCAATGGATCTCTGATTATGGGATCATCATCTTGAGATACTCTAGCATTGTAATCTGTTGTAGTTAATTTGACATTTTGCTCAATTGGAATAGCAACTGGCCTACATCCTAATAAACCCACTTCTGATATGATTTGCAACACAAATTTTCTTTGACTGAGTGAGACCCCTTGGTTTGACCGTGCAATCTCAATTCCAAGAAAATACTTGGGTGAACCCAAATCTTTTATATGAAAGGTAGAGCGCAAGTATTCCTTGAAGCTTTTGATAGCTATATCATCATTCCCCATAATAAATATTTCGTCTACATATATCATCAAGTAGATAGACGACATACCTTTGGTCCATGTAAAAACAGTATAGTCATATCTGGATTGATGAAATTCGGCAGCTATTAGAGAATCGGCAAACTTGGCGTACCACTGTCTGGAGGCTTGTTTAAGGCCATATAGGGATTTGCGGAGACGACATACCATATTCTTCCCCTGTCTCCGTAAACCCTGTGGTACGTCCATGTAAATTTCTTCATCTAAATCTCCATGTAGGAAAGCATTGTGAACATCCATCTGATGAAAGAACCAATCCTGAAATGCTGCTACTGAAAGAAATGAATGGACTATAACATCTTTGGCTATAAGGGAAAAGGTTTCGTCATAGTCGAAGCCTTCCCGCTGTGTGAAACCCTTGGCCACTAATCAGGCTTTTTATCTTTCAATCGATCCATCCGATCGATACTTAATCTTGGAGTTTGGGACACCTGGAGTGCCATAACTTGACACGGGAGGACACTTAAGTGCCATAACTTTAAAACGGTACACTTAAGTGCCACTTTTTTTTTCAAATGGAACACTTAAGTGCCAATATCGGAGTTAAATGGAACACTTAAGTGTTACTCCAGCGAAAATCCGGCCAAACGGCTGACGTAGCAATTTTCCAGCGATTGAGGTCTAAAACGGCGTCGTTTTGCATGCTGACGTGGCGAAAAAAAGCAAAAACGACGCCGTTTTGCGTCGGACGTGTAAAAATAATAAAAATTAATTAAATTAAATTAAAACTTAATTTTAATTAAAAATATTCTAAAATTTAAAAATTTTAAAAAAAAAAAATTAAAAGAAAAAGGGGGGCACGAAGGGGGCGGGCGAGGGCCGAGCCCTCGCCGCCGCCGCCTCCCCGCCGTCGCCGGAAGGGCCGGCGACAGAGGGGGAGGGTCGGCCGGGGTCGCCGGCCCTCGGCTGACCGGTGGTGAGGGCCGAGCCCTCGCCACCTCCCCGCCGTCGCCGGGAAGGGCATCACCGACTAGGGGCCGGCGACCCCGACCGACCCTCCCCCTCCGTCGCGGCCCTTCCCGGCGACGGCGGGGGGCGGCGGCGGCAAGGGCTCAGCCCTCGGCCACCCGTCCCCTTCGTTCCCCCCCCTTTTTTAAATTTTTAAATTTTTTAAATTTTTTAAATTTTAGAATATTTTTAATTAAAATTAAGTTTTAATTTAATTTAATTAATTTTTTATTATGCAAACGACGTCGTTTCGCTGAGTCAACGCCAACTCAGCTCTCCGGCGAGCCACGCAAGCATTAAAAAATAATAAAACGTGCCACGTAGGATTTCCGGCAAGGGTCGCCGGAGGTGGCACTTAAGTGTTCCATTTGAAAAAAAAAAGTGGCACTTAAGTGTACCGTTTTAAAGTTATGGCACTTAAGTGTCCCCCCGTACCAAGTTATGGCACTTGCGCTGTTCTTTACTCCTTAATCTTGTATACCCATTTGCAGCCAATTGCCTTGCGATGAGGAGGTAATGAAACAATTCCCCATGTTGTTTCATTATCCACTAAAGCTTGTAATTCTGCTTTCATAGCTTCCTGTCATCGCGGATCAGTGCACACCTCATCATAGTTGGATGGTTCTCACTTTTCATATATGCGAGTGATGCAACATCTATGTTCCGAAGATAATCAATCAAAGGAAACATAGGAAGAAATGGGAAACCAAGTACCTGGTGAGTTCCATGCACCACATATGTAGTCTCGGGTCCAAGTCGGTGGGCGCATAGCTCGTCCTGAACATCGTGGTGGATCATTCTTCGGAGGTGAATGTGCTTCTGGAGTCTCAAAGTGAGATGAGTCATTTCTATCCACATCATCAGAACGTTGGTCCATCACTTCCATAGGAGGAGTCAGTTCCATGGTGGACTTAGATGATGGAGAACTCCTTGTGTTCTCTGGTGATGGAAGTAGAACATATCCTGGATTGTGTGATGGGGCCGCTTACAAAATTCATAGAATAATTTCTCCTTATTTTTTGAATTTTGCCCATAATTTCTTGAAAAAGAACCATCGTTGGATCCTTTTGGTGTGAAGCCGTCTTTGCCATTCAAATCCTGCAGATCAAGGGCACCCTTGGAGCCGTCAGATGGTGGCGATCGATCATGGCCTTCAGATCCGAAGCCTTTAAAGGCTTGCTATTCTGCTGGAAACCCTAGCAACTCACACCTCTTTTCTCTATCTAGGGTTTTTTGCCCTCTTTCTCCTCTTGCTGCCAGCGCCATGCTCTCTGTTCCTTTTGTCTCCGACGAGGTAAGGTGTTGGCTTTCTTCCTGCACCGCCAGCTAAAAGATTTGGCCAAGGGGAGGTGCAGGCTCCATCGCTAAGATCTACGACCTGAAAGTGAGGTAAGAGTTGTTCAAGATTAGGAGAAACCATGTAGCTTTTTCTTGGTCTTTCATGGCCTTGTACTGTTGAAGGGTCGCCTCGGGCCCTTCTAGCTTTTCCTCAGCCGCTCCCAGCTCATTCTAGAGAGTTGAAAGCTTGTTGAAACATGCCGTATCAGCATGTTTCCCTGCTTCAACTCTGCAAGAGCTTGATGCAATGAGAAGATCTTCACCCAATCTAACTTCCCGTACATTTCCTTTATGCTATCCCAAATGACTTTCGAGTCTTCTGTGGGGGGCAAACCGGCAGCAATCTCGGGGCTAATGCAATTTCCTATCCAAGTCCTAACCAACTGATTACATTTTTTCCATTGCCGCGCCATTTTTTCGTTAGTTGGGATTGGGATACTTTCGTCAATGAAACCGTCCTTGCCCTTCGTGACAAGGGCTTGCCAATAATTCCGTGCCCAGTTCGAGTAGTTCTCTGGTTTCGTGAGAAGGTGGCTGATAAGCCGCAACTCCGGTTCATCGGTGGTGGAGATGTACAGCACGTCGCCGAGTTCTAGGCGACCCATGGCGGCCGCGAAGGGAAACGGCAAAAGGCCGGGTGGAACTCCCGAGTAGGGATTTACAGTTTGACCTGGATGTAACCCGCCCGATACTCTTGTATTCAATTCGCCTGACCCGTTAGGGTTTTCGCCCACATTAGACGTCTCAAATCCTTCTGACGCGCCCGCCCCGCTTGTGACCGATGAGCCGTCATCCCTCCGCATCTAGACTCCTGAAAAATAAAAGTTTGGGTTTGGCCCATAGTACATGGGAACCGGCACCCACTGGTATGGTAGGCCCAAAGTGGGCTACCCCGGATTGGGTTGCCACTAGAAAAAGGGGCCTATAATGGCCTAACTTTGGGCTCCAGCGGCTGTGTTCTGCATGGAGTCTTGCACTCCTGATGTAGGTGTTTCTACAGGGACTTGATCATCGGTCATGGTGATGGTAAGATTCATTTCCTTCCTTCGTTTTTTTTTTTTTTTTTTTTTTTTTTTAGGAATTCAAGAGAGTGATTCCTACACCGGAGTGTTAACGCTATTTTGCAGGTGAGCTTGTTTCTTCCGGCAGGCAATCAGAGGGAGTGGAAGCAAAGTACAAACGCACAACTGTGCTCTAATACCATGCGAGAAGATGAAGGCAAAGATGGAAATCAGAGAAGAGCGTGGGGAATTTTTGTGTATTTCATGTATATCTGTCTCAATGTATAAAAATAATATTATAGTACAAAACATGTACAAGAAAAGGCAACTAAATAATCTATGAATCAGATTTGATATTAATTGATATGATTAAACTTGAATAATAGCTAGAAGATATTGCGTAACTTCCAACAAAGGAAAGTTCAAGAAACCCAGTTGAGCGGAGAAGAAGGTAAGGCCCCCAATGATGATGTGAACACTACTTTGTCTTTGATTACAAAGGAGGATTGCTCTGAGAAGGATAGTGAGAGGGACTTATACACAAGGATGACGATGATATGATGATATGCGAGAGGACGAAGAACTCAAACGAATCCCCAATTCAAGCAGCTACTGAGACGGTGAAGGGCTCGGACGATTCCAACAGTGATTGTTTTCAGGCCGCTCCCCTAATTCCAAATCCCCAGTTTAAGTAAAACCCCAATTCGAGCAGCTCTAACTCTAATCTGCACAAGTGGCCCGATGTTTATCTCACGTAAATTCAAGTGCACTTGGGAGCTTGCCATCTACTCAATGCTCAAGATCAGATCGGTTGACGATTGAATATATACTTTCCTTGCGTTAATTTCTCCTTAATCCATGCTTTGTTTCTTCCTTGGCAGTGCGGTGAATGAGAAATGTCTCGCGTCGGAGCTAGTTTCGTTGCTCAAGTACCGTTAATGGACATCACAAATATGACTTCCCTTGTGTATATAGAATCAGATGACTGATCGGGCTTCTTTTTTTTTCATTTATTGATGTTTCCGGTAATGTTTCTTAAAAGAAACTGGCAAGTTTTGTCTTCATCCCTTTGAGCTTGTCATGGCATGTCTATCGTTCTGGTGTTGTTCGAGGGCGGCGGCTGCTGCTTGCGGAGAACTTGCAGAGCTGGAAAACTTAGCTAGCAGTTGAAAAAAAAGAAAAAAAGAAACCAAAAAGGAAAAACAAGAGAAAAAATCGACAAAATCTAGCACCTGTGCCTCGCTTCGTTTATCCCCAATCCACGTCAGATGCCGACCGACGGTTTGGTCTAGACCTCTATGTCAACATTTCTTGGTCTACCGATTATATTGAAAAATCATTAAAAAAATAAAATAAAAGATTAAATTAATCAAATTAGAAATTTGAGAAATGAATTAACTGCCACACAATATATTTAGGATTGATCGGGTAATTTTCCTAACAAATGTGCACATAGCAGCCCAAGATACCATTGTGTCTATATTAGCGACTCCATTTGAGGCAAGTTTCTTAGTTAGCAAGCTAATTATGGTTAATTTGTCCGTGTTTACTGTGATACTAATTTTATGAGCTAAATAGATTCATACGATATCTTCCACAATTGGCTCCATCCTGTTATGAACATTGCTGTAAAACCATAAATAAGATTCCCATAGAATTTATTCGTTTAGATTACATTTGGCGTAAATAGTGATGATTGTATTTAGGACAAGTATCTTAGCCCGCATCCTAACCCTGCAATTATGTTCGATGGTAGCATAAGCTGTATTTTTTGCTTAAACTAGCTGAATTTGTATTTGATGGCATCTTCTTTCCAAAATTTTAGCAATCAAATCATGAATAATAGCCCCATAACATGTAACCCATTCATACATTTACTGACTGGCCAAAAAAGTATATACGTAATGCTTAATGTCTAACCCTCGATTGTCTATTGCTTGGGAATTGTTTCTGTATAAGGAATAATTATTTTGGTACTCAAGGACACACACGGTAATCATTATATTTTTATTTCAAAATTATTTTTTATTCTAGAAATAAGTTTAGGATGGAAATCCATTTGGTAATTCAATTTATTTTTCTATTTTAAAAATAAATTTTTAGTCTAAAAAAGGTTTGGAATAAAATTGAGAAGTAACTTTTCTATTTTTATAACGAAAATGGAAAATAAAAGCTATTTTCATTGCTCATCCCATGTAGTAGTTAGCCACCCACTTGCCATTGCCCGTTGCTACCTCCATCCCTTGCCATCCGCTGCTGTTCGGAAGAGATTAAATTTGTGTTGTTATCAAATGAATTTTTATTCTGGGAATATAAATCAAACACATATTTTTATTCAAAAACTCGCTTAGGAATAGAAATTCAAAAATTAATTTCTATTCTAAAAATCAATTTCTAGCTAAAAAGGTCATCATTCATGCCCTAAAAGACATCAATAGCCCCATTTTTCTCACTGATCGCATAGTTCTCAAAGTACTAGTATCTCTATCTATTCAAACCCTTCGCAATTTAAATCCCAAATAGAGTCAAATTATACGCTTATTAAGCCTTAGAACACACTGATTTAAGAGTGCAATATTAATCTTGACATAAATGAAATTCACAAAGCTTTCGTTGCGCACACTATTCTCAAAAGCTCAATCTCTCGTGCTCTCCTCGTTTTTATCAATCTGCAAACATAAAATGACAAACACATTTGACATCCTTTAGAAAAACATTATGGCCAATCAAAATATTAAATCTCAAATAAGGATAACTCAATAGGTCTAAAAACATAAGATATTTGTAGTTTTCGTTTGCTCAAAAAGATGTTTAGTTTTCTTTCGCTATTGATTCGTTATATTAGTACAACATGCTATCTTTCGTGTAAATTTGTCGCTACACACTTTCAGAAAGTATTTTTTCTCCATCCTTTTATTCATAATAAAAGTGAGATCAAGGAGCTTGGTTAATAATTGACTAAGCTAGTACTTATGAGTAGTATTAACGATTTATGGCTTTTAGCTGCATAGCATTTTATTAGTGCATCAAACAATGACATTGAATATCGATCATCAAATTGTCGCTTCTGCTGTTTCAGTCAAGGAAAATAGTTATTAATCTATGTTGCAATACACGAATATTCCTTAGAAGTCAAGTACCGACCAAAGGATAGGCATTGTCAAATTAGTGGATTACACAATTCCTACCTAACTTACCATTTATCATATTTCTTGGTATTGGAACATTGAATGCAAAATATGCAAGTGAACCCACTAATGAAGAAACCACTGGCCAATTCTTTGCCTGTATATGCGGCTCTCATCCTTTGATGCTTCACGCCTCAAGATCTTATTACACTTAGAGCCACATGTAAGAATTTTCCTAATGTGGACTACATTAATTGACGTTGCAATTTACCATTTAATGGTTATCGTTTTATGGGATTTGGTCTAAGGTGAGATAGAAGGTTTCTTAATTAGTCTAATATGGGGCTGGCTAGTGTGGGCCGAGTTGATCCTGGCCCGTAATGAGGGGGCCTAGCTGGAAACTCTATAAATAGTGCTCAAGTCTCTCCTCTAACCCTAATTCTCACGTATCCTCACATAAGGAGCGTTTACCTAACGCTAAATCATGAGGGGGGCCGCCTCATTGAGCCAGTGATACAGAGGGCAATAGAGGAGAAGGATTTGCGCAAGGAACATCGTGTTTCTGCTTCCGCTTCAAGAAGGATGGATCCTAAAACAGGTGCGTTAATTTTTCTATTTGATTGTGCTTGTTCTTGTTCTAGTTATGGAGATCTTGGGTTGCATAATTTGATTTCCTATCATGTGGTATCAGAGCCTCCATAACCCTAGAACTTGAACGTAATTGATTTTGCCCTAATTTGTAAGGATTTTGCCATAATTTGTGATTTTCGAAATTTTTTGTTCAATAAAAATAAAATTAAATTGCAAATTCAGACTGAGCTCGACAAGACGAGTAAAACTGTGGGCGGTGCGTCGCCGGAGGAGGCCGCACGCTCCCCTACACGCGGCCATGAGCCGTTGGGGCGTCGAACACGCGCGCCATGCGCGGTCACGCACCCCCACGCGCGGAGCGAGGCTCACGCGTGTAACGCACACGGCCGCTGACATCACGATGACGTCAATGACTCGAATGGACCTGATGACATCAGCGCCCAGCCTGGATGACGTCAGCGACCCGACCCGAATGGTGACTGACCCGACCCGACCCGACCCGACCTAGGACCCGACCCGACCCGACCCAACCTAGGACCCGACCCGATCAACCCTTGATCGGACTGGTCAACCGGTTGGACCGAGTGGCTGGACCGGACGGTTGAATCGGGAACTGGTCGAACCGCCACCAATCGGACCGGTTTCTAATCAGATTTAAAGCCACACGTGTGAGCTCCACGCGCCGCGCACTCAAGCGGCATGTGCGGGCGCATGGAGGCTCTTTTTGACGCATGGCTAGCGGCGTTAGACTCGTATGGTGATTTCCTATCTTGTGGTATATTTATTTTATATGTTTGATGATTTTATTGATGTGAAATTGCATACGAAATCCTAAATACGTGTATTTTGATTGAATTTTTGCGTATTTTTTCTTGTATTTTTCTGTGATTTTAGAAATACAAGTGTTGGGTTACTGGTATGTTATTAATGAATAAAGCAATGTAATTAGCATGATATATGTTCTCAGTGATATGTGCCCCTATCACTAAAGTTAAAATCACATGTATATGGTGTATGTGAGATGTAAATATATCCCTGATATGAGAGAGTTTCAAGGATTCAATTGAGTTGTGACCGCCAAAGTGGCACACTTGATTGGGTTTGAGAAATTTCGATCTCGTATATTGATTGGGATGTCTCCTGGTCTAATGCATAGTCATACTCCCAAAGGAGGTGATTGTGTATTAGTTCATGAAGGGATACATAATGATGTGGTGGAGGATTGATTGATCCTAGTGGTTCATATGTCCAAACGTGATGAATTCACGAATATTGGAATATATTCTCATAACCGCTATCATGTGGGAGTGTACAATCGCATGTCATGTATTCTGTCCAAAGGTGATTATGTATTTTGCATGTAACTCTCTGGATGTATACTTGTGTGTCAAGTTACACAATGCTCACATGATACTAATTGTATATACACTGCTTGTCTTTCAGTCACATTTTCTATAAACGGTAACTCCGTCACTATTGATGTTCTTGCTGATTCCAACTTTAAGAAATGGAGAGAAGATTTTCTGTTTGCTATGGAGATGGAAGATGTTCATATGGTTCTTACTGCCGATCGGCTGGCAGCTATTACTATCGAGAGTATGGAGGCTTAGAAAGCACATTTTACTACCTGGGAAAAGAGCAATAGAATTTGCTTGCTGTCCATGAAGGTTCAACTCAGGAACACTTGAAAAGTGGTTTGCCTGCGGACTGTACTGCTAGGCAAATGATGGAAGCTTTGGTGGCTAGGAACCGTGTGTCGTCTAATGCTGTGATAGGGACATGCTTGCTAATACTATTTACCATGAAGCATGATGGTTTTGGTGGAGTAAGAGATTTTATTCTGAGGATGGTTGATTTGCAGACAAAGCTTCAGGCTCTCAATGTTGCTATTTCCACTACCTGCATTGTGCATCAAGTTTTAAACACTCTTCCTCCTGATTTTGGGATTATCAAGACTAATTACAGTTCCCAAGATGAAACCTGGTCAATTAATGACCTGATTGCCAGGTTGGTGGCAGAGGAAGAGAAATTGAAGAAAGGCAAAGGGCACATTGCTCTTTATGCTTCAAGTTCTGGCAGTGATAAGGGTAAGGATGTGAAAAATTATACTCATAAAGGAAATTTTGAAGTTGCTGGACCTTCCAATAATAAAGGAAATTCTGAAGATGCTGATCCTTCTAATAGTTTGGGTCCAAAGAAACCATTCTTATGAGTATAATTTTTCACATCCTTATCCTTATCACTACAAGAACTGGAAGCATAAAGAGCAATGTGCCCTTTGTCTTTCTTCAATTTCTCTTCCTCTGCCACCACCCTGGCAATCAGGTCATTAACTGACCAGGTTTAATCTTGGGAACTATAATTAGTCTTGATAATCCCAAAATCAGGAGGAAGAGTATTTAAAACTTGATGCACAATGCAGGTAGTGGGAATAGCAACATTGAGAGCCTGAAGCTTTGAACCATCCTCAGAACATAATCTCTTACTCCACCAAAACCATCATACTTCATGGTAAATAGTGTTTGCAGGCGTGTCCCTATCTCAACATTAGACGACACACAGTTCCTAGCCACCAAAGCTTCCATTATTTGCCTAGCAGTACAGTTCGCAGGCAAATCACTTTTCAAGTATTCCTGAATTGAATGCTTCATGGACAACAAGCATTTTTTGCTATTTTTGCAGGGAGAGAGGACACTAAAAGAAGCATTGCAAAAAGTTTAAGGCTTGGTTGTCTAAGAAAACCAAGAGTGAGCCTAAAGGTAATGATTCTTTGGCATTAGTTTATGAATCCAATCTATCTGAAGTTCCGATTAATTCGTGGTGGCTAGATAGTGGTACAACTAATCATGTTATATTTACCATACAGGGGTTCATAAACAAAAGGACGCCAAATCAGGATGAATCAAAGCTCACTGTTGGAAACAGTATTGGAGTTGACGTCGAGTTCGTGGGAGATGTCATTTTGGTTTTAGATTCTGGTTTTAGGATGATGTTAAGAAACACTCTTTACGTATCTTCATTTAGGCGAATTTAGTTTTTGTGTCTTGTTTGGACATGTGTGGATACTCTTTTGAAATAAAGAGTAATGCTATTTCCATCTTTTATGATTCCAATAAGATTGGGTGTTGCAATTTATCTAATGGATTATATCGATTGAATTTATCTCCCAACAACATGTACGTTGCTTATTCAGCTGAAAAAGTTGTTTCCAAAAGGCTTCTACCTAGGAAACAGTCTTATGCATTGTGGTATAAATGACTTGGTCACATCTCTAAAGAAAGAGTAGAAAGGCTTGTAAAGGCTGATATCTTGCCTACTCTTAAAAGTTATCAAAAGACTTGCGTAGACTGTTGTAGAGGTAAGATGACTAAAATAAAGAAGAAATCCACCGTACGAAGTTCTGACTTGTTGGAGGTTATTCACACTGATATTAGTGGACCATACACAGCTACTGTGTTGCAGAAATTTCTATTTCATCACATTTATTGACGACTATTCCCGATATGGATACTTATACTTGATTAAAGAAAAGTCCGAGTCTCTTGACAAATTCAAGATTCTTCGGATTGAAGTGGAGAAACAATTGGGAAAAGTTATAAAGATTGTCAGATCTGATCGTGGTGGTGAGTATTTTGGTAGGCATGGTGATGCTGGACAACTTAAAGAGCCGTTTGCTAAATACTTAGAGGATTCTGGGATAGTAGGTCAGTTTACTATGCCCGGAAGTCCTGAACAAAATGGCGTAGCTGAAAGGCGCAATCGTACTCTTATGGATATGATGAGAAGTATGATCAGTATGACCAATTTACCTACTTTTCTATGAGGTGAAGCTTTGAAAATAGCTTTTTATATTCTAAATCGTGTTCCTACTAAAGCAGTTCCATTGACTCCTTTTGAGTTGTGGACTGGACGTAAACCTAGTTTGAATCATCTTGAAGTTTGGGAATGTCCAGTAGAGGTGAAATTATATAATCCAACATTGAATAAGTTGGATTCCAAAACTACACAGTGTTACTTCGTGTCTTACCCAGATCATTCAAAGGGGTATTGGTTTTATAACCCTAATGGAGGTACAAGAATTGTGGAATCTTAGACTGTAAAATTTCTGGAATTTGATATAGCTGAAAAAGAGAGCTGCTCACGAACTATCGAAGATGATAGTATGGTGGGGATTACTAGATCCTCATCTCATCCTGTGCAGACAACTTTGGAGCCTCCTCTACTATAAAATGAACCTGTTGTGGCTCAGGATCTTATTGTTGAGACAGTTCCTGATGAAATTCCTCAAGCCCCTCAAATTCAGAATGAGGTTGAAGTAGCTCTACTCAGAAGATCTACTAGGGAAAGACGTTCAGCTATACCACCAAACTATGTTGTCTACCTAGGAGAGCATGATTATGATATTGGCTATGTTGTTGATCCGGTCACTTATACGGATGTCATCTCTTGTCCTCAATCAGATTTGTGGCTAGATGTGATGAAAGATGAGATGCAATCTATGAAACATAATGGTATTTAGGAGCTTGTTGAATTGCCTGAAGGTTGTAAACTTATTGGCTGCAAATGAGTATTCAAGACTAAAAGGGATTCCAAAGGAAAGATTGAAAAGTTTAAAGCCAGATTGGTACCTAAGGGACTCAAAGAAAAGGAATAGATTATGAAGCAATATTTTCTCCAGTTTCTTCTAAAGATTCCTTTAGAGTAATCTTCACATTGGTAACTCATTTCGATATGGAGTTACACCAGATGGATGTTAAGACTGCTTTTCTAAATGGAGACCTTAATGAGGAGGTTTATATGGTGCAGCCTGACGGTTTTACAGCAGATGACTCAGGTAAGCTTGTTTGTAGATTGAAGAAATCTATTTATGGCCTTAAGCAAGCTTCTAGACAGTAGTATTTCAAGTTCATAGTGTTGTCACTTCATTTGGATTTATTGAGAATAAAGTAGATCAGTGCATATACACCAAGGTCAGTGGGAGGAAATATATCTTTCTCATACTTTATGTAGATGATATCTTGCTTGCAAGTAGTAACATTGGTTTACTGCATGAGACAAAGCGGATGTTATCGAAAATTTTTGATATGAAAGACCTTGGTAAAGCGTATTTTGTTCTTGGCATTGAGATTCATAGGGATCGCTCATGCCATTCATTGGATTTGTCTCAGAGGGCATATATTGATCGTATTTTGGAAAGATTCAATATGTAGGATTGCAAACCAGAAATTGCTCTTGTTTTAAGGGTGATAAATTGAGTCTTTCACAACGCGCTGATTTAGATTTTGAGAAAGCTCAAATGAAAAATGTACCTTATACTAGTGTGCTTGAAAGTATCATGTATGCTCAAGTTTGCACTAGACCAGATATTACTTTTGCAGTTGGGCTTTTAGGCAGATATTAGTCAAATCCAGGACGCCAAGAAGGTTTTAAGGTACTTAAAGAGAACAAAGAATTATATGTTGATTTATAGACATGTTCCAGACTTGCAACTAGTAGGGTATTCAGATGCAGATTTTGCCGGTTGTCAAAGATGATAAGACGTCAACAACAGGATACATATTTATGTTGGCAAGAGGTGCAATATCATGGAAGAGCGAGAAACAGAAGTCCATATCTTCTTCTATCATGCAAATGGAGTTTGTAGCATGTTTTTCAGCTACTACTCAAGCTATTTGGCTCCGGAACCTCGTTAGAGAGTTATCAGTTTTTGATTTTGTGGATAGACCCATATAGTTACATTGTGACAATAATTCTACAGTATTGTTTATTAACAACAACAGAAGTCTCAAGGGTTCTAAACACATGGAGGTCAAGTTTATGACTATAAAGGAATCAGTGCAGAATGGTGACGTTGCTGTAGATTATATTCCTAACAGATGATATGGTTGCAGAGCCACTAACTAAAGGCCTATGCCTGTGAATATTTGATCGACATGTCATTAGCATGGGCCTAGAAGTATCTTGGGATGCTGTTATTTAGTAGGAGTTGTATTTTTTTCCTTAAATAAAATTTATATCTACATTTGTTACAATTTGATAACACTTTGATATATATGTGCGCGCGCGCGCTGCGTGCGTGCATGCGTGTGCGTGTGTGTGTCAATTGTTGCATTCAGTATAATATTTTTGAATGGATTGTTATTTTGTTGTGTGTGTGTGTGTGTGTATATATATATATAGTTAAAAATCTCAAGGTATTACTTAAACCTTGAGTGAAGGCTAGGGGCATCCGATTATTAGCCTTGTACATATATTCTTGTGATATATAAAGAAAGGTTAATCATAAAGACAAGACATATGTGGGTTCATTGAAATCATAAAGTCATTCTCTAGTGGCACAAGCTTTTGTGTTGCCTAAGGTAAAAAAATGGTGACTGACAAATGAAATCTCTCTATAAGAGATATTAGCCATTTACCACACTACCATATTGAATCCATATCAATAAAGTTGAAAGCACTTGTGACCATGGAAGGCTCTATATGTATACATGCAGTTACCGCCATAATTCGGTGTTTGAGACTTTATGAGATAGAATTGACTATTAAGAATTATCTTTGGACCAATGTGCGCACATACAGTATAATTTCAATTAATATAGTCCAAGTGGGAGAATGTAAGAGTTTTCCTAATGTGGACTACATTAATTGACGTTATAATTTACCATTTAACGGTTACCGTTTTACGGGGTTCGGTCTAAGGTGAGATAGAATGTCTCTTAATTAGTCTAATATGGGGTTGGCTAGTGTGGGCCGAGTTGAGCCTGGCTCGTAATGAGGGGGCATGATTGGAAACTCTATAAATAGTACTAAAGTCTCTCCTCTAACCCTAATTCTCACATATCCTCATATAAAGAGCATTTACCTAACGCTAAACCGTGAGGGAGGCTACCTCATTGAGCTAGTGATATGGAGGGTAATAGAGGAGAAAGATTTGCGCAAGAAACATTGTGTTTCCGCTTCCGCTTCAAAAACGATGAATCCTAAAACATGTGCGTAAATCTTTCTATTTAATTGTGCTTGTTCTTGTTCTAATTATGGAGATCTTGGGGTTACATAATTTGATTTCCTATCACCACAATCTTATCTACGAAGTTCCATCATCTCCTATAATCTTTTTCTCAAGAACCCTGTAGATGCATCTGAATTGTTATCCAATGTTTAATCAAAGGCATGGAAAACACTCCCAATTTCAATAGGAGATGCATGATCACGCCCTCCAAAACTGAAAAGTCGGATCAACGATTCACCATAATAAGCCATTCACAAGACTCGTCTCCAAGGTATGAGTTTCCAGATCATTTGAACTTAATTACTTTTGTCTTAATCCGACTAAATATCGGCCCCATGTGCAAATTGGATGATTGATCTAACTTTCCACCGTTAACTTATTGCAGGTTCGGAGATATTTGCGGATGTTACATTTGTAGATATTCTTGCTTTATCAGCACGTCCGACAGCGACCTTGGATATTGATCATCGATTTTCCGTGTCCGCAAAACAAAACCATCAATAGTTTATGGTTCAATACAGCGATAATATGTGATTTGATACATCCATTTTCAAGTACCTCATGTTAAACCAAATAAGGGCTCCGTGTAGGAAGTGAGCTTCCCTTAATTTTTTTGCCTCTGACAAATTAATTTCATTTACACAGAGCATCCATCTATTTTTCCACATACCGTGCAGATTTTTAACACGGTTCTAATTTTTTCCTGTGCTGCTCATGACACATGTGATATTAATGTTGAGCGATGATCAAGTTAATCCTGCGACAGTAACATGATCCCGAAGCAATGGCAAGCTTGATTGATCTTTTCTGTTATACTTTTATCAAATTAACAAAATCTGACGTGGATCCTCTATTAATTATGTTGCTTTGAAGTCCCATATACATATTTTTCATAAATTCAAAATGAAAGAAAGTTAAATAATCCTTTACCAAAAGAAAAGAATGAAAGTTAAATAATACATGCTACATGCTCTTGATATAGATACGATCTCTCTCTACCTAGTTCAGCAGATCCTTCTGTTAGTATTTGTTGTGCTTCTAATTTTATAAGCTAAATAGATATCGTCCGCAATTGGCTCCATCCCGTCATAAGAATTCCAGCAAAACCATAAATGAGATTCCCATAAGATTCAACTCGTTAAGATTTCATTTGGCTTAAATTGTGATGGTTTTGTTTAGGACGAGTTCCTTTGTCGGCATCAAAGATTAGCAGAAATGCGTGATGTGGTGAGTGTAATCTCCTCTGCTACACCTCAACTTAAGGAAATTCTCGCTAGGAAGAAAAAACCAAAGTAGTATATTAAACATTTTTTTCAAGCCTCTAGAGGGGAAACAAAATTGAATTTCGGAGAACCGCTCGGCATTGAACCTCCGGTTACACACATCTTTCTAACTCCTCTAGTTTCACAGTTAAGGACTGGAAATGCAGAACATCTAAGGCGGCTTTTTCTACCATCGGTCTCTTTCATTCCTCTTAAAAAGATCTCACTCTCCCTCCTCTTCACGTGGTTGTATCGTTAATATGTGCCAGTAGGCAATATCCAGACGAAAAGCCCTTTACTTCCCATAAGATCCACTCATATTTATGTCTGGGCATATCCACACCACACAATTTGGGCCACTTCAGGTGACACAATGGGCCAATAGAACACTAGAGACTTCTATGTCCTAAGAGACACCCTATTCTGGCAATGGCAGCTAAAAGGAAGCAGGGAATTCACAGCACATTTGACCATAAGCAAACCAAGCCCCAAGAAAACTGAGGAAAATACCAAGTCCCCCTGTATCTGTTCCTATTTTCAGAACATTCGGGGCTAAACATACCTGGATAAACCTCTATTTTGCACGCTCCTCAGCTGCAGACTCGGTGACCTTTGCTCTAGTAGGATCCTTCTTCTTCTCAACACTCTTGATCAATTATGTCCATAACAACAAATCAAACCAATGGAAGATACTCAGAGAAGGTCCACAGAGTTTTGAGGGGACAAACCCACTGGCCTGACCAGAAACTTAAGCTCCTTGAAGGGCTGCCCGCCAGAGTATCTTACTCAGGATGGCGATCAAGGTCAGGGCATAATCATTTATGATCTGACCAGGGCAGTTCATAATGATAACATGAGATGTGAAGCTAGCTGCCTACTCAACAGGATCAGCTTTTTGAGTTAGAAGAAAAAACAATATGTTTTAAATGAGATCTATCAGTACAAGACTTTCTCGGAACTACAAATGCAGTTGCAGAATTTACCGGGAGTCCACCGAGCTAACAAAGATTCAGAATTCAACTGTGAAAATGATTAAAAGATGAAAGGAATTGCTAGTACCGATGCAATAATTTTTCATCGTAAACTAGTATCAGATTAACAATGATAACATCAGAGGATACAATGAATGAAAAAAAGACTTAATGTGACTAGTCAGATATAAAATAGCCTCAATATCCCTATCCTATACATTCTCCACAAGCTCTCAACTGTAATGCTCGTCACACTAAAAGGGAAAACGAAGGCAACATATCAAAAAGAGTACATAATAATTGCTCTGCTGGTGTCAGTACTCCGAAATATCTTCCTGTTCACCGATGGCAAGTGGTCTCCCCTGGTTGTAAGTTGTAGTAACTCAATGACTGCAAAGAATCAGCAGTTTAATCAAAGTTCGAAACGTAAGGTAGAATATATAGGGACTGTAATCTGTAACATGAAAACCTTCTTCAAAAAAAGTGAGGGGGAAAAAAAACTTCAGTACCAGCTGGAGCATTCCAACAGTTTGAACATATGCAAAAAATACCCTCTTGACCATTGCTCTGTGATGTACCTTTTAATCATAAATCCTTCTCATCACCAAGCTGAGCCTTGGCTGCTGCCTTCTCTGCTTCTTCTAGAACAAATATTTTAAGTGACTCGGCATTTCTTGGACCTGTCACGGGATTCCAAGAAATGGTTAGCTCTTCCATCATATCATAGCTGTCAGTTTAGTGAGGGTAGAAAGCAGGATTTAGGTGATATGTTGGATGCAAACAATGTCTTTTTCCTCCAAAAGAAATCAGCTACTAGTCATGTTTCCTCAGTTCACTTTTCAGTCTCTCCTGTCGATTCTTCAACTGTAATTGTAACTTGAACTCAGCCATATTTTAGAGGAGATAAATAGTCACTATCTACAGACCCTCAACTTCTTTTGCTAGGACTATGACTGAAAACTTGAAGTGAATATAAATGCTCATATGATGGTCTACACATACATGACCAAAGCAGAAGCCTACTCGACAAGCTTCAGAAACAAAATGCTGAGCCAGCTCTATAGATGGAAATGTATCCGGAAAAACCCACTTAGCAGCCTACATACAGTATCTCTACTACTAACACAGATACTTGATACTATACTTGCAGTTTGTTCTCTGAGTCCTACAACTTTCTCAGATTGCATGTATATACTGCTTTGGCACTTCATTTAAGAATTTGATTTGCCCTTTAACTTGGAAATACAATCTCCCTCCAGGGCATTTAAGGAACACCCACACAGATGGAGCACATATACACAAAACATGGTATTAGCAGATCTCAGACATTAGACTTATATTCCAACCCAAGTTTGAGTACAGGCCATGCACTATTTTGAGTCCACATACACTATTTTTATACCAATGACATGTCATATATCAAGATTTAACTTCCACAAATCCAAAACTGAACTACAATTATCCTGTTGATGGGTTAAGTATCTACCATTATTAAAGGAATTCCAACGGCCAACATAATGCTCTACACAAATTTAGCACAGGGAAAGTTCTACAGATGATTGCTTCCTAGAAAAAAAATTGTAAATCTAAGTTGTACAATAAGGATCATAAGCATCCAGATTCTCTGAAAGTTCCAGTAAGCTGTCAAAACATGGCATTTGATCATTACCTTGATATTTTGCAACTTCCTCTCCATCGTAGAATACCTTAAAAGTAGGATAAGAATGAATGTGAACTTTGGAACAGACTGGCTTATCGGTTCCGCAATCAACCTCTCCGATCTCTATTTCATCTTCACCTTCCATCTCCTTGCCAAGGTCCTCCCACAGCGACCCCAGATTTTTACTAAAATCCATCGATACGATAACAATCACTAGAAAGGCAAGTGAAAAAATGGCACGGCAAACTTTCATCGAAAATCTTGACACGGGGGGGTGGGGGGGGTGGTTACCAGTGCTTACACCACGGAACACAAAACTTCACGAACCAAGCAGTGTCCTTCTCCTTTATCTGGACAGAATAAAATGCATAAGTACAGCACAAATGAAATCCCCAAATATCTTACAGATGAACCTATCACGCAGCAGATTTCCTAACTTAATTCTTCGGGACCAATTTCATCATCTAGTCTCCAACATCAATTCGCACATCACAACGGCAAACTCCAATGCATCATTACTTGAACTGGACAAAACCCAACCACCAAATTATACATTCTGACTAAACCCAACTTAACCCTCCTCCTCTTCCGCCTATTTATGGGGGGGTTTGCAATAACAAACGCTATTAAACTGAATGTCATGCGAAGCGGCGCGATCTATCGATGAACCTAACCAACCAACCAGATCGAACATCAGGATCGGAGAGGACGTGCAAGAAACTGAAATCCCGCGATACACGCGAGAATCACAGGAACCCGCAAACTGAGATCGATTCAAGCAGCCGCGCCCGTTCAACCCCAAGAGGGGAAGCCGTCAAACGCCCTCGCGATTGCATATATTATCACCGGAAACAGTAGGTAGGCTCTACGAAAAACATTCTCTGGCGGTGTGGAACAGGGAAACCGCAAGCCGGTCCACCATCGGACGACTTAGGGTTTCGCGAGCATCACTCACCTTGTCGGAGAAAGTGTCGGCGGTAAGAGTGAGGACCTCGGCTTCGGCAGCACGGCTCGCTATGCCGAGAAGGAGGACCCACGCCGCCACGAGCACCGCGCACCGATTCCTTCTCATGGCTGACGATTCCTCCAAGGCCGGCCGATTGCAAAGATCGCTCGTTCTCGTGTTCCCGAGCCTCTCGCGCCTGCAGATCAAAGAGGCCGCTAATGAGATGGTTAAGGACGAACTAAGGCACGTGCTCCGCACGTGACGTCGGCCATCGCTCCCTCCGACATTTGTCTATTATTTTAATAGGAGTAATCGGATCCAATCCGGTCCCGTTTCAAAGTGGAACTACAAACTGGACTGAGAGGACCGGTTTCCAAAAATCGAAATCCAGAACCAGACTACTTGATCTTAAGACCAGAAATCGGACCGAATCATCAGTTTAGTTCAGTCCAATGAAACTTGTTGCTTTTTTTTTTTTTCTCACTATTTTTTTTTCCATTTCTTTTGTTTGGAACAGGACCAAGATAGTATTTAATTCGTATTTTACCTCTTTTTTTTTTAAGAAATAATGAATCTCCTTAGAATTGAGGGTCGGACCATCCGAACATCAATTCTACTTTTAGGAACTAGAAACTAGACCGACATTCTCCAAAATGGGATCAAATCGCCCGATTTGAACCCCAACCAAGCGATTCCAATTTGGACAGTCTGTTTTAAACACCCCCATTATTTGTGGGTGCATTTTGTTCAGTTTCCAAGAGCTCTCGATCTCAAAAAGAGATATTGGGGTGTTTAGCAAGCTTTTTCAAGGGCTTTTAGCCAAATGCTAGCATATAGAAGGCTTCAACATTTAAGGGATCTCGAATTAGAGTGAACTAATTTTTTTTTCTAGAACTATCATTACCAATGCTTTAATTTTCTGATTTTACCCCCTATTGTTACCATACATCTTCTTTGTGTGAGGACCAATAGGGCTAGATCTACCTAGCGAAAGGGCCGATGAGAGGCCGGCTAGGTCACTAGACCTAGGTGGCAATTGCCTAGGTCACTCAAGGTCAGGTGACCTTAGTTGACAGCCGCCTATGTTAGATTTGGCTCATTGGTGGCTTAAGCACTTTGTCAATTTCGACAAATGATTTGAGTGTTTTTCTTTTTTTTGAAAAAATATAGCTAAAGCCCTTTGTAAATTTTCTTTTTTGTTAAACACAATCTGAACCCAAAGTCGATTTATATAGAGTTTTTACCAAATTTAATTTGTATATCCCCGAAGGACTTCGGCTTTCAACATTTGCATTGTACCTTCACCTAGGAAAATAACACAAATAATGACCAAAATTTAGCCAAATGTATACCGTCATCCTTAAACTTTTAATTCATTTAATTTATTGAATTATTCCTCAACGTTCAATTAGAGAAATTCATTCAATTGAATAAAGGATTAGATGAAACATGCGAATGAAGAGAAATTGTGTTCTTTGAGAATATGACATAATCATATTCAAATTAAACAACACACGTACATCATAGTTCCCTTCTGGGTAATCCTACGATATACATTAAATTTGTAATGATGCTAATAACTTTTATTTAATAATATAAATAAACCCCATTAAAATTTATTTGCTAGCTTTGAATTTACAAATAAATTTAACAAGAGATATTAATTAAAACTATTACGTCAAATAATAAGAAAGTGATTAACCTTTAGGTAAATCCCTAAAATCTTATAATAAATGAACTTCAATATATCACCACCGCCTGCGGTGGCCCAGTTGGATAAGAGCTCCCACATCCTACCGAGGGGGGGAGTTCGAATCCCGCCGGCCGCACGGGATAGGGTTTATCCTCCTCCATACCCGAGCCTACTGCCGGGCTGTCCGCGGTTGGAGTTGAGGGGTTCCCTGGGTCACCCAAAAAAAAATATATATATATATATATCCATGACACTAATAAGGATAACATATCAATTTTAGTCATAGCATCAATTGATCATGAGTAATTGAATAAAATATGTTAAAATTTCATAAAGTCAATAGGTCTTAAGGTTCAACCACTTTCGTAACTTACAAACCATTTACAATTGAATTTCTAAAATTGTAACACGAAATAATTATTTTATAATTTGATTATATCTAAATGTTAAGATTTAATCACTTTCGTGGTAAAATTGTCATTAAGCTATGAGAATCAAATTATATATCATGACGCCTTAAAAATATATGTCAATTCAAATATAAATATATGAATACATATAACAAAACAATTAACGTGCTGGAAAATATGAAAATATGTATGCACCAAGAACACACTAAACCCAAACAATAATTTACGTATGATTTCATTAAGCAATTGCTTGAATTAATAAATTCGACATTTCATATGTTCCTTCATAGAAGGCTGAGAAGGGGATTTGACATTCCCTATGGGCTGGTACTACACTAAATCATAGCGCACAAGGTTGTCTTGTGAGTAATTTGCTTACCTAAAAGGCAAGGAGAATTAGGATTACTCGATCTGAACATACGGAACAAAAATCTGTTAGGCTGCACGTTATGGAACCTCACCAATCATCCATCCTCTTCCCTTTGAAGTATTTGGGTTAACAACACAAATGCAGAGGTACTCCAATTATGCAGCTCTACAGTAAAGGCAATATGGCTTGAGGTTGATGATGTCTCCTTAAATTGCAACCTATTAACCTTGATTATCTCTAGCTCGAGGTACTCAGGCCAAGATATATATGATGAACTTAGACACCGGGGTTCGGTTGTGGAATGGTATAATACAATTTGGAGGCGGCGGTATTAGCAAACATAATTTTACTAATTGGCCTATTCGCAATGATAGATTACCGATAACATACAACAGAGATTATAACACAATGAATGACTTCATTGATACACAGTGTAGCTTATGCAGACGATATAGAAAATAGAACACTTCTATTCTTCCGGTGTGAATAGATAGGCAGCACAGGGTTCAGCATCCTTACACAACGTGGAATTAGGCATTCATTAGGAGAATAGCATGAGGAACTTCAATGGATAAATAGTGCAGCAAAAGTGCAAAAAATGGTGGCAAGATGCCTGAAGATATCTTCCTAATAACTATATATATATTATATTTGAATGGAGTACAATTACAAATATATTGTATTTGAATGGAGCGCAACTACAAACTACAAACGATTTCAAAATAAGTCAACGGACATTCCTTTTACCTTCGTTCAGGTGCGTAAAAATGTAAAGAAATAAAACTTCACTCTATCAAAAAATTAGACCATCCCAGATAAACATTATATTAGCTATTATGTTAGCTATTATGTGGAGACACCTAACCCGATGTACTTTATCTCCACTATAATACTTACATTTTCCAATTTGTCTTTTCCTTTCCCCGGGTGGAACACATTATATGTCACAGCATTTCCACCTGAAAACGTCGAGATCGGCGGGACTTGCCACCCGCCCACAAGCTAATGAAAAGCTGATGCCGCCGCTCCTCCGTTTGCCACGATGAGCCATGCACGCCCAGCTGGAGACACGAGATGCTTTGATCATAATGACACCTTTCATAATACGAGCAATGAGAAGAAAGTCTGGCTTGGTGAATCGGCTAGCTAAGCGCCACAAGGTCCCGGCCCGGACCGTGTAACACCAAACAATATTCACACTCTCGTGTCATATTTATCACTGCAGAATTTTAGGGACACATTCAGCACAAGGAAAGTTAAGACACAGGCAAGATCAGTGGAAAGGAGACGGGCGATTTTATTGCACAAGACAGACGAAAGTCGTGTCCAAAATGAACCCAAAGGAAAAGGCTAATGAACGCTTGCTCAAACCTCCCAAAAAAGCATGACCAGAAAAACTGAAGCCTACACATAAACTCCTCCAAAAGGCCCGTCTCTCCCACCAGGCGCCTCTATTGCCTAATCTAAGCCCATGACCGTCTCACTGCCAAAGGTCCTCCGTCACTTTCTCGATCCTTTCGTGTTTAACCTTCTCCTCCTCTTGCTGCTGCTTCTTCGCTGCTACGTCATACGGCGGCGCTGCCGATGCTGAAGGCAAAATGACGGCCTCGCGCTGAGCATCGAGGAACCGCCGTATGGTCGTCTCGTTGCTTACCCCGAACGCGGCTGCTAGTTCGGGCCCAAGCAGCGTCTGGAGGACTGAGTTTCGGCCCACCAGGAACTGGGGCCTGTTCCTCCGGGCTGAGGTAGTGAACCCGAAGAACTCGAGCGCCCCACTCCTAGACGAGATCTGGCAGAACGGGAAGTACCTCGGCACCATGAACACGTCTCCCTCTTGCACTTTCGCATTCACCGCCGACGACCCATTAGGGTACCCAATCTGGATCGTGCCCGCTCCTCTGAGCACGATCCCATACTCTGTGGCCCTCGGGTTTACATGAGGCGCCATCATTGATCCCTGAGGATGCAGAATGTTTTCAAAGAGATCATGGATGAATAGTTAAGATCAGCACATACACGTGATGTGAAGCATCTAATGTTGATCAAGCAAACAATCAATAGCAGCTTACTTGACTTAGAGGCAGTCGATATTTTTACAAGTTAATTTTTGTCCTGTGAGCAACTATGCTTAATGCAATCATATTACCAAAGGAGTTAAGCTGATTACCGCCGTTAGATTGACGAGGTAAACTCCCACGCCCGAGTGCTTGAGAGGTTTATAATCGGACTCGTCGAGGGCAACACTCCATCCATAGTCATTGCGGAAGTCAGGCCGTCGATTGTAGAGATTGTAGGCATCCGGTCCTTTGCCAGTTTTCCATCTTCGGTCATCCTTCCTGCCTTCCCTTCTCCGGTCATCGCTCCTGTCATCCCCCGTGAAGACCGAGGTCAAGAACTTAATCCACGACCACCCTTTTTCTTCTTCTTCTACATCCTCCTCGTCCTTGGATTCTCCGTGGAACTCCACCATTTTCTTTAGGTGTTGCAGCCTATCTTGTTCTTTCAGCTGCAAGAACTTAGACCATAAGCTCGCTGGTTGACGAGTGTCATCATTTATGTACATAATAGGGCCCTCTTGCTGCCTGGTCAGTATATCCGTTACTTCATCTATGGAAACCTGTGAAGGCATCAAACAGAGGATGCATTTGTCAGCTTTGTAAGACCCCTGCACAATCTGCTGTTTTTCGATTACTGCAACGAGGTATACTCACGTTAAATGCGGTTGCAAGCGTTTCAGGTTCGAAACCGGTGAGTACAGAGGTCGGGTAGCTTCCTCCACCAATGAAGAATGACTGCAAAAAAGGACAGAATTCATAACATCACCCAGCTACTTAAACTCATGGCTTAATGGATCAGTATAGGGTAGTGATTTAACCTAATAAATTGTCCCGTTTCTTGGGCATTGTTTAGATCTTAAGTCATGTTTCCCTAAGTGATTTGTTAATGAAGGAAAAATCATTTTAATCATTGCAAAATCTAGCAATATGTGATTACATGAAAGGGTTTGGGGTTGGGGTTGGGGTTGGGGTTGGGGTTGGGGATGGGGATGGGGATCATCTCCGGTTCAATTCTCATAACATTTGCTCTTGAGTTTATAAGTCGAACGATCATGATATCAATCCAAATGCTCGGTGACTAAGATGAACACAAGAACAGCTTTATCACCACATGACAACAGTCATTCTTAAAGAGCACCCATCAAAGTTGCCAAGGAATCATTCCACTTTCTAGAGAAGCTTCGCATCAAAAAATCTTGCTTGGGTCCCACATGGATTTTCCAAGAAATTAGCAATTTAATGTCACTTAGACCATGCAAATTTATACAACACACACCTGGAAAGTCCTCAACCCCAAGCTCTCAGAAGTGTCGATGCTGGTGATGATGTGAAGCCTCTGACCTTCCCCAGTGTTCACCAAGTAGAATGCTGAGCCGGCAGGGACCCGGTATACGTCCCCGATCTTCAACCGCCTCTCCACCAGCTCATCATTGAGGATTGCACCAATTGTAGCCTCTCCTGCAAATCGCATTACAAATAGCGTAGAGCATTTTACATGTATACATCATTGGCGAGTTTTCTGACTGCTTGAACTCACGACGGATAGGGTTTGTCTAACAACAAAGTTCTCACACTGTTCAACCTCACAAGCAATAACCTCCTTAACAATTCTTATCATTTGCGCCATTTTCAACTCCGAATTATCCGAATCTAGGCCAAATATGTACCAGTTCAGATCAACGAAAAGATCAATCCAAGACACGCATGAACTGGGTCTTGGCCATTTACCTCGGCGGACGAAGAGGACCAGATTGGAATCGAGGTACTGAGGCAGGAAGAGGGTCTGTGGCTCCATGGTGATGAAGCCTATGTGCATGGGCCGATCGACGATCCGGCCGCCGAAGCTCCTCACCACCTTCATCTCGCCAGCCTCAGTCTGGAACACGTGCTCCGAGTCATGCAGGAGGAAGAAATCCTCCGCTTCCCCTCCCCCTCTCTCTCGCCTCCTCCCCCATTCCCTCTCCTCCTCCCCTCTCTCTCCCCTCCGCCATGCTATCTCTCCCTCGTCCTCTTCCTCCCCTTCCTCCTCGAGGTAAGGCACGGAGGACGCGCGCAGAACGTTCGCGAGGACGAGGAGCGAGAGCAGGAGGAGGGCCAGTGACGATGTCTTCATGGCGGGCGCAGATCACTTCCAGGGACCTGATCAGTTCTGCTAAGAAAGCGGTGGAGTGCAGTGATCCGGGGTGAAGCGGGGAGAGTATAAGAGGAGGAAAGGGGAAGAGAGAAGGCGGGGGTGGCAGTGGCAGGTGTCGGCCATGCATGTTTTTTAGGAGACTGGTGGAGGCTTCCGTTGCGAGACACCGTTAGCAGATTTTTTTGGTTCTTCTCCTCCTGCGAGAGAAATATCAGGTTTGTCTTCTGGACGGGGTCACGTTGATATTGGTTGGTAAAGTTTTTTTTTTTTTTTTTTTAATCTGGAAAAATAAATAAATTATTAGAAAGGATCAACTTCCATCGTCAGTATATAACTACAAATTCTTTCGGTTTTTAATTTCTTAGAAGCCTCTAAATGCTTAATTTAATCCTTCAATACCATATAAAGGTGACAGTATTGAGTGGATTTGGTTAGAGATACAAGGGCGTTGGTATTAAGTAGGTTTAACTAGAAATGTACGCGAGTCCAGTTACTTATGAGCTATTCAGGCTTGACTTGGTAATTTCGCAACTCGACTTGGTTATATAGTTCCAAGTTCGAATACTTAAATCAAATCGAGTGCAAACTTGAAAATTTGACTCATATAATTCCAAAATAAAAAGGCCTCTATCAGAATATTAACCAATTAAATAGAATTTTTTCACGTAATATCACATATGGTCCTTCTCTCGAATTTTACACTAATCCATCTGTAAGGTGTTGTCCCTTCATGCCTAAAGTTTAATTCTCATCTGTAGTTTCCTTCCATAAGATCACTTAGACTTTTGGATTTGACATTTTAATAGATATGCAGGAGAAAGAATGTCCATGTTGGGTAAACTTAGTTATGTTGCATACATGAAAAAAAAAAAAAAAAAAAAAGTGGAAGATTGTAAGAAAAGAACGAAGATAAGGAGTTTAATTCGATCCCGAGGCATATTCTAGCTCCCATATCATCATGTCTCTTAAAAGCTGAAGATAAGCGAGAGTCAACCTTATAAATCGAATAAAAAGATCACGAGCTCAAAACAAGGAAACACTTCAAAGTACCGACATCCATGAAGCAAACATCTTTCACATTCTAGGCCCAATGCAAACATGTCATGAAAGATCTCTACGTAGTTTCGCCCTAGAAAAGCCATGGTGGGCTTGATAATGTAGTCAAGGATTTCCAAAGCCTCCAAATGTGGGGTAGAACTCTTCTACGGTCAGATCCATTGAATCAAGTCTATTCTGATCATTGATCATGTGAACCTTACATAAAGAGTCTATGTAAAATTTATATGATCAATGGCTATGATGAGGCTTCGCTACTCCATGAGCAAAATTTGATGGCAAAACGCACAATTTGTTTAGAAGGAAATTGGTTAGTCTTCCGTTAGACTTTTGCCGATCATGGAAGCATTTTTATTTTTATTTTTTATTTTTCCTAAATGATGCCAAATTAATAGAGGGAAATGGAAAATTATATTTTGTTGATCATGGAAGCACACGTGGGTATATTTGCAAATGGAGTGGGGGACTCGGGGACCTCAATAGAAACGAATGGTCGAGGACCAAAAGCTCTGGGGGAATTTAGGACAGATATGGATGTGAGAGACAAGTCGGGCCTCACCTAGCTCCTTCTACTGTTGTCGGCCGAGTATATGTGCCTCAATAATTTTTACGGCCGTGGTTGTTCATAAATGCATCATTCTCTTCATGGCCTTCAAGCTAAAATTGAATGGCGTGCCCCAAGTTCCATTGTCCCGTATTGGTTCCTACTTGTTACATCACGCCGATTCATTTCATCTCTCATCCAAAGGTAGAAATAATGACTTAATAACGCATGACCGTGGCGGTTTCGACCAACTAGTTGACCCTTGACATGTGTTTCATTCATCTCGGCAGGTCGAATGTTGTAATGGATTGTGATTCTAATGCCCGAGTTGTTTGGTCAAAGTCACTAGAGAAGACACCGCTTTGAAGTCATCTCATTAAGGGTGCAATTACTATTTGAGAGATCAAACGTACGTTGGACCTTGAGGGTGATACTAATGCCACTTGTTAACCCATCTAATCCACTTGTCACTCAGAATGGCCACCATTTATCGATCATTACATGACGGCTAACTAAAGGAACTACCCATATGTGGAAATTAAGCACACAGGTATGGGCTCCAACCACTTCTCTCTACTTACTCCTCAAGTTTTGGTAAAACTCACTTGACAAGACACCACTTTGAGATCGTCTCGTTAGAAGGTATGATCACTATCTGAGAGATCAAGCGTACATTTTTCCCTAAATGATACCAACGCTACTTAACTACCCATCTAATCCACTTGTCACTCAAAAAGGCCACCACTTATCGATTATTACCTAACAACCCACTAAAGGAGCTACCTATTACTAGCAATTTAAGCACACAAGTGCAGACTCTGCCACTTCTCTCTAGTTATAGCTCAAGCTTTGGTAGGAGTCATTTGACAAGACGCCACTTTGAAATCGTCTCATTAGAGGATGTAATCACTATCCGTAAGATCAAGCATATATTGATCCCTAAAGGTGATACTAATGCCATTTGTTAATTCATTTAATGCACTTGTCACTCAAAAAGGCCACCACTTATCAATTATTACCAGACAGCGCAGTGAAGAAGCAACCTAAAAATAGTAATTTAAGCTGACTAGTATGAACTTTGGCCACTTCTTCCCTCTAGTTACTCCTCAAGCTTTGCTCCCCCACTTCGTTCGTTATGTTTGATTTTTGCTGATCAGGGAATCATTTTTAATTGTTGAAAACGATGCCAAGTTAATAGAGGGAATGGAGAAATTATTTTTTGTTGATCATGGAAGTACACGTGGGTATATTTGCAAATGAAGTGGGGACCTCAATAGAAACAAATGGTCGAGGGCCAAAAGGCCTGGGGAAATTTAGGACGGATATGGACGTGAGAAGCATGTGTGTGGGCTCACCCAACTCCTATAGTTGTCGGCTTAGTATTTGCCTGAATAAGTTTTATGGCCGTGCTTGGTCATAAATGCATTATGGCCTTCATGGCCAAAAGGTCTGGGGGAGGCTTTGTTGTCCCTTATTTGTTCACACATGTTATATCATGCTCATTTAATTCATCTCTCATTCAGAGATACAAAAAATGACTTAATAACCGATGATCGTGGCGGTTTTGACCGGCTAATTGACCCTTGGCACGTGCTTCATGAATCTCACTGGGTAGACTATAGTAATGGATCCTAATTCTAAGATCCAAGTTGTTTGATAGGAGTCATTTGACAATACACCACTTTGAAATCGTCTCATTAAAAGGGGCAATCACTATCTGAGAGATCAAGAATACACTGATCCCTTAAGGTGATACTAACGCCACATATTAACCCATCAAATCCACTTGTCACTCCAAAAAGCCACCACTTATCGATCATTACCTAACAGCCAACTGACGGAACTACCTATAAATAGCAATTACACACATAGGTATGAGCTTTGGCCACTTCTCTCTAGTTACTCCTTAAGCTTTGGTAGAAGTAGTGACAAGATACCACTTTGAAATCGTTTCATTAGAGGATACAATCACTATTTGAGAGACCGAAAGTATATTGGTCCCTAAGGGTGATACTAATGCCACTCATTAACCCATCAACTTACACCAGCCATTGTTTATCCATATTATTGGAGTACGGGATATATTCCCACTCCAATTGTTCGACCGGTTTTACTCTGGAGCTAGCCTAGATCACTGGTTCAACTTGGGAATCGAAGTGATTAAACCAGTTCCTAGGCATAATCAATTGCTCTGGCCTTGGAAAGAGGAGCCAAATCAGTTCTCCCAACCTTGAAACAGTCGATCAGGCCTGTTTGCTCAGGTTCTTGAATTGATCTGGACCTGATTTCCATCCCTAGTAGTAGTTTCAAATCCAAAGGTGCATTTTTAGAAGTAAAGCAATATGAGGGAAAATAGGGATATACGTGGGCTTATATGTTAAGGTAGTTAAAGCGCACAAAATAGCCAAGATCTTTCGAAGTCCAGCACGCCTATTCTAAAAGAGTCACTCTTTACAAGAACGAATCCCGAACTATAGGTTACTTAACGCATCCATGCAAACTTCATATGATACTTCATTCCCTTTGGTCTAATCTCACTTTTGCTATTCAGCTAGGTATTCTTACGGTTGATAAGCTTTGCTTAGCTGAAGAAGCAGTCAAGGACGTGTTGCTCTTAATCTTTTAGAACCACGACCTAATTTCAACACTAATCCTGATCAGTTTTGAGTAGTCACTGCCATTTTTCGGTTCATTTTGGGGTGCCGAACGAGATACTACGCTAATTTTTCGTGCCTTTCCTTTTCGTAGAGGAAAGACGAGAAAGAAGAGAGAAACAACTTTGTCCTGTTTGGGTAGTACAATTGCATGATCAACTTTTTACTACTAACAAGGCCAGTACGTTCACTTTAGATGAGGTCCTCGTTAGGGGAAGCGCTTGCTCGCGTATGATTCCATAACTGCGGTCGGCACCGGGACCGTATGGAATATCTCTTGATCCAGCATTGACAGTCGATCTCCTTGATCGGACAATCTTTAGCTTGAACGACTAGTTCGTCCTTGCCTAACATCGGGGAATGTGGCAGGAACCCAAGGTCGTAGATTGCTGGTCTACACAATTCAAGTCAACCATTTCCAAGTGAATCAAGGCATTAAAGACTAAGTACTTGAAGTGGCTAGAAGAAACAAACGACTACTAACATGCCGGATCTTGCAACGAGCATATCATCCACGTACAAAGCAAAATAATATAGCAGTCATCAAAGTTCTTGAACCACCAAGCCTTTGACATGAGAGGAGTGTCAAAATATGCTCGATCCTCTTAATACTATCTAGGGATGGCAGTTCAACATCTCGATCCTTCTTAACTTGTCTAATTACATTTCAAGTTGGAAGGCAGAATAGGAATGCCGGCTATAATGAGGTTTGACATAGATCTTCATTTAATTTGATGGCCCAAGAATCAAATGTTATCAGTAATATTGAATAACGTATGTCCTTTCAATAAGACGCTATTATGTATTAGTGAACTCGCCAATTGGAAATACGAAGAGAATTTAACATAAGAAGCATAAAAAAAGCCCTACACTTATTGCATTAGTATCAATTTAGTCCTAAACCTTTTGCATCTATGTCAATTAAGTCCAATTGGTCGATTTTAGCTAAAAATTAGTAACAAAGACGCTAGTCGTCCTACATGACACTACTAGTGTTGACATAGGCTCACTGGCGATAATTAAAAAAAAATTAAAAGAAAAAAAAAAGAAAAGAAATAATTTTAAAAAATCAGAAAAAGACATTAAAATTGTAAAATTTATTTACATAATCACCAATCGTGCCATGTAAGATAGTTGGCATTTATATTAGCGATTTCCAATCCAAATTGCCCAAATCAACTCAATTGACACGTATGCAAAATATTTAAGACTACATTAATCCAATCGAAACATTTAGAATTAAATTAGTACAAATGCAATAGATTTAGAATTTTTTTAATACTTTCCTCCACATATCAATATGTCATAGACGATATGAGAAAACCAACTTGACTTGAGGATATTATGGAAATTATGTTTATAGAAAACAAGCTTGAGTTACAAAGTTAGGTCTGATCAAGGGCTATGTCCAACTCTATCTATTCACTCGACTAAGTCTGCCCGTTCCAATCCAAGCATGAAGGCGATGGTCAAGGAATTTGTGATTCACCTCAAAAGGATCTAATTATAAAGCAAGTACGTCATGAATCGAATGATGTCAATGATTTGAACTGTTAATTATATGTGTTTAAAGACATATCAAATTTGATAGCTCATATTGTTTAGTCAGTGGCCTACTGGGTAATGGTTTCATTCTTTACCATGTACCTAGATACCACCTAGAAAATGACATTTTGGTAATTACAAGAAGTATGGGGGTAAGGTTGAAGATTTTTTAGTCATATTTTGATCTGATCATTTAAACTTTGGTTTTGGTTGAATTGAGAATTGAGTTCTCCCACCGAAATATAATCAGAATAGAGAGGTGGATTCTGCAGATTTTCGAAGTGAAGATCGACTTACAGTCTAGAGAGCAAGTCACTGGAGTTCCATGGAATATATAAAGAGCTCGAAATGCATTAATCTTCCAACGGCGACAGCCAGAACTAAACTTATTGTCGATGCTGCTATGAATAGAAATTGTGCGAGATGGGACCCCAGTCACTTGGTAAAGGGAGAAAGCAAGGCCACCTACCTGGAGCGTGTTCTCTGTTGGAACAAGGATCGCTGAAGCTAAATATTGTTGGCTTTCTACTAGAATCAGCTTCTGAAGGAGCAACCGTTGGTGTTTGTCCAAATTCAACTGGTAATTTGGTTGATGGATATTCTAAATCAATCAAAAGCCTCATCTCCTCTAGCCATCGAAGCCCTAACTCTTATAGAAGTCAATCTTGCACAAAGCAAAGCCCATGGGATCTTAAGACTTTGATTGAAGATTCTAAGAAGTGCTTGGCTGAACTACGCTACATTCAAATGTCCAATTGCCCTCATGAAGCCAATCAACCGGCCGATTGGATCGTAAAAACTCACCGACAAAAGGCTATGCCCTCCAATCGGATTCTTAACCCACCCCACCCCCTATTGGATATCTTGTGTTCTATATATTTAGCTGGGTCAAAACGTAATGGTTAATGTCATGAAATGATTCTTCACGACCAAAACCATCGATTTGGTCCTTTCTTTGATTTGAATCGATTTGGCTAACATAGCAATCCAACTGAACCACGACACCTACATTTGCAAGGGTAATCAGAGTCGAAAATGCAAAGAGCAGAGAGAGAGAGAGAGAGAGAGATGTTGTGTCAATCATTAACGAGGGATGGTTGAGTGTCACCGGAATCTCCATGAGGAAGATTGACCCTCCTTGGGGGTAGGGCCAGTCGACTCTTACCAGACAATGTTGCCAATAATGATCTTTGCCGAGGACCACAGAGGGCTGTCAGTCCTTGCGGCATAATCGATGCTTGATTTTTTGGTCATAATCATTTAAACTTTGGTTTTGGTTGAATTGAGAATTGAGTTCTCCCATCGAAATATAACCAGAATAGAGAGGTGGATTCTATAGATTTTTGAAGTGAAGACCGACTTACAGTCTAGAGACAAGTCGCTAGAGTTCCATGGAATATATAAAAAGCTCGAAATGCATTAATCTTCCAACGGCGACGGCCAAAACCGAACTTATTATCAATACTGCTATGAATAGAAATTGCGCGAGATGGAACCCCGGTCACTTGGTAAAGGGAGAAAGCAAGGCCACCTACCTGGAGCGTGTCCTCCGTTGGAATAAGGATCGCTGAAGCTAAATATCGATGGCTTTCTACTAGAATCAGCTTCTGAAGGAGCAACCATTGGTGTTTGGCAAAATTCAACTAGTAATTTGTTTGATGGATTTTCTAAATCAGTCAAAGCCTCATCTCCTCTAGCCGTCGAAGCCCTAGCTCTTGTAGAAGTCAATCTTGCGCAATGCAAAGCCCATGCGATCTTACGACTTTGATTGAAGATTCTAAGAAGCCCTTGGCCCAACTAATCTGCATTCAAATGTCCCATTGTCCTCACGAAGCCAATTAAGTAGCGGATTGGATTGTAAAAACTCACCGACAAAAGGCTATGTCCTCCGATCGGATTCTTAACCCACCTCACCCCCTATTGGATATCTTATGTTCTATATTTTTCTCCTTGGTCAAAACTTATTGGTTAATGTCACATAATGATTCTTCGCGACCAAAACCATCTATTTGGTCCTTTCTTTGGTTTGAATCGATTTGGCTAACATAGAAATCCAACTGAACCATGACACCTCCATTTGCAAAGCCTAATCGGAGTTGAAAATGCAGAGTGCGGAGATAGAGAAGGAAGATTGACCATCGTTGGGGTTAGGGCCAGTCGACTCTCACCAGACAATGTTGCCGACAATGATCCGTGCCGACGACCGAGACCAAAGAGGGCTGTCGGTCCTTGCGGCATAAGTGGGTTGCCCCCCCAGACTCCTCCCCTCTCTCCCCATCGTACTGGCGGCCGCACAGCCTAATTGGATAGCCATATCAGTTTTACCGAAACCCAAATTGATTCGGATCGAGTAGCAAAGAGGATTATTAATTAATCCGATCAAATCTCCGGAGGGTTGGATCGAATCATAAAGCTGGGGATCCACTTTTAAAGAGCCGAACGAAAGGCAATGATTTGATTGTGTCCTTTCTCCACCGGACCCGAGACTAGAGAAAACTAGTAAAAAAAAAAAGCTCAGCTGCTGCCACGCTTCGGCTGTGGCTTTTAATGCAGGCGAGAGCGAAAGGGGACGCCTTTTCCACCCTGCGTTGTCCTCTTGTGCAGTTCTGCCCCACACCTATTCCCTCCTTCCGTCTCCTCCTCCTCCTTCCTGAGACGAGCGTGATCGCTCGAAAAGGAAATCCTATTCCCACGTCTTCCTCTTCTTCTTCTTCCTTCGTTCCTCTCCCCGCTTCACCTCCCTTCCTGCAAAACAAAAGGGAAGAAAAAGAAAAAAAAAAAAATGCAGACCATGCTGAATCTCAACAGCTCCTCCGGCCTCCCCCTCTGCGTTTCGGGGATCACCCGCGTCCTCTCTCTCTCCCGAGAGTACTCTTCTCTCCCTCTCTCGTCCTGAATCTTTAGTCATTTTAGGAGATAAAGCTCGGTTCTTTTCTTCTCTCTCTTTTTTTTTTTTTTTTTGTTCTAAAGACTGTGGGGTTTGATCCGATGACGCAGGATGGTGGATCACGATCGCCGGAGGAGGGCGATGAAGAGGAGGAGGTCCCGATCCGGTCGGGGGTCGGGCGCGCTCGGCGAGGCGGGTCCCGAGACGGCGGCTGAGGCGGCGGCGCAGCGCGGTTCGATCACGGAAGGTGGCGATCTCTCCGGAGATCTCGCCGATCTGTTGAGCGAGCTGGCCGTCGGCGGCGGCGGCAGCAGCAGCAGCTTCGGACCCTGTACAGCAAAAGCCGCTTAGCTCTCGAGATTCGCTCCCCATGTCCACCAAAAATCTTGTGGGTTTGCCACGGCCAGTGCCATCCCTGCTGATATCTTCTTCTTCTTCTTCTTCTTCTTCTTCTTTAGTTTCCAGTTTCTATGGGCTTCTGTAAAAATCGCTCCATACTTTCTTTTTGCATGTCAAGATTTAGGGTTGCAAAGTGCATTCTGAGTCGAAATCTGTGATGGGCTTTTCTTCGATTCTGAGGAATATTTTTTGGTTTTCTCGTTTTTGTTTGTTCATTCGTTTCGGTCGGGAGTCCTGTCGGAGATAAAATTATACAAAATTTGATTTCGCTATAAAGGGGATGGAGCCAACCATGATGTCTGTACTGGGCGGCCCCCGCTCGAAAGCCGATGTGATATACATATATATATTTTAGATATACAAAATTAATCCACGCATTTCCAGTATTCGACGTTGAATATTATAATTAGCCAACTCAAAATTTCCAGTAGCAGTTATATTTATGCTACACTTCTGTATTTTGTGAATCTCCAAACGGAAACTTGTAGAGTTGAAATGGTCCTGAATCTCCAGGACCTGATAATTTCAAGCTCTGGGCTTGAAATGGAGACTATTCTAGGACCCAGGTTCTTTCGAAAGATCAAGCGTAACTTCATACATGGATTACTGAGTTTTGGTTGGGATTTCGAATCGAAAGTAGGTTTCGTACGTGGGATCTCAGAGACTCAAAGCGGTCCTTCCCTGAAATTGAAGCAATTTGTCTGCGGCACGATCGAAATAGCCAAACACATGTAATGCAGCCATTTGCGGCGTGGTGGATGACGCCAATGCAGCGCTACGTAGGGTGGCGCATTAGCTCTTGAAAAGACAAAGAAAAATAAGGTCGAGAGCAAATGGATAATTCTTTAGGTGAGATCCGGTGGAGCAAAGCATCACCTACCTACTCCATGCGTTCTTCTTTCTTTTCCTTTTTCTTTTTTTTTTTTACCGATTTTCCAATGTACTTTTTATTAATTAAGGTTGACGGGACGCCTAATGGCATAGTGTCATATCTGTTCAGAGGATAGGATGTTTTGTCCATTTCGGTGTTAAAATTGCTTGAATAATTGTCGAATTGCATCTATTTGCGAAAAAAGTTTGGTATGTGTTTAGGTAACTTATGCTTTCTTCGAGTTTACAAAATTCGGTGCTTTTGTCCTTAGAATGTGCCCAATGAACTGACTATGTAAGAGATCCAGATTGTGTTAATGTGTTTAAGGTGAATTTTTCCTTTCTATGAGTTCATTCTTTTTAATACTGAATGGGATTTGCTCGTCGAACACTTCAAATTTTTAACATAATAAATATTATATTTGAATTGTATTCGTCAAATGTTTTATTAAAATTTCATTGAGGAATGTTAAGATCAAGTAATTGTCTTTTGCAGACAAGGGTAGTAAATGATTTTAAGTCGACCGAAACCCAAATTACATATGTAGAAGAATCTTGTCTGGTAATCTGAGTAACAACCATATGTGAAATTAGCCGTGAGAATACTAATATTTGATGTCATTTTACAATTCTTCAACCGTATTATTAAGAAACCAACGTGATTAGAGTATAGTGATAAGAAATTAGTAGTTTAGGTTGAGCATCTATTTTACTAAAAACTTCATGATAAAAAAAAAAAATACCATCCATGAAAATCATTTTCAAGAAAAATAGTTATTTTTCATTTATCGGGTGATTTAAGAAAAGTGATTTTCTTCTTACTAGAAGGGAAATTATTTTCCCCTAGTTTTAGCTTCTTGTTTCTATCCCAATTTAAACTTATTGTTTTCAATCCGTGGAAAGCGTTTTCCAATTAATTTTCTGTCATCTAAACATCACAAAGTCGAAAGAAAAATTCTCCATAATAATTTTCCTTCAAACAAACGAACCTATATTAGAGCTTTTGATTTATGCAGTTATCTAGTCGAGATATTCAATTTTTTGTGTTCATCAAACCGAAGACATGAACCGATCAACGACAACGAATTCTAAAACCAGAATGGTTTGCGGGGCAGGGAAATGTGATAGCTTGGGCAAGATGACGTATTGTTGCTTTCTCAAATGCAGATCCAAAGTTGCTCGAGCACTCTACTTTGCGCTCCGTTCGGCAAATCTTATTTCGGATGGTATTCGTTTCTCCTTGCTGGTAATTACCATCCACACCCATTTCATCTGTGGAACTTTTTCCTTACACTTAACAGAAATTAGGTCTCTTTGGCATTCTGAGTCTGATTCGATACAGCCGAAAATCATAAAAGACCCAGTGCACATCATCTATGCTACTCAATTTGGCTTGATGTCATGGTAGAATTCCATTCAAGGCCCGGTACTCCCAGTTGCAAATGGAGAACTTCATTACATATGTCGCACTTGACAGAATAAGCAATCCTCTCCTTCACTGCTCTAACTTGGTTCTGAGCTCTCACAGACAATTTTTCCCTTCCCTCCATGAATCATCCTCTTCACAGACCGAGGATTGGCACTCCCATAGGACGCGCTTCCTAGTATTAAAGAAACTAAGGAGAAAAATTCATGCTCCAATATTTGTTTTCCTAAGACAATGTTTAGGAGGTGTGACTTTCAATTGAGAGAGAGGATTTAAACAATCACCAGAGAAGTGAAAGGAAAAGAAAGGAAACTGTATACATGAATTAAATCATCAGCACGACCATGAAATAGACGCTTAGGATAAATCATAGCCGGCAAAGGAATTAAAACACTTCCTTTCATCTGCATTTGTGAATATCCGCATTATTCTTCTCTATATCATGAGTTACAGACTACAAGATGGAGAACATTTAATATACCTTACTTCTGGAAGAAGGATCAATAATTCAATCCATGATTGATGCCTTACTTCTGGAAGCTGAGGCCATTGCAACTCCTCTGAACAGGCCAATAATCCCAGATACATTGCGTGAAGGCACTCGCACTTGCTGTATCTATGAAACACATGTTAATTCCTTAGAAATAAGGAAAATTCCGCAAGTTGGCCCTGAGAGGACCAAAAATTTAACTTCTAGCAGTGTAGCTATTCTTCACTGGAGCTGACAGTCTTGAAATGTCTGAAGCTCTCACAACCGGGGCAGTTATGCAAACTTTCGTGAATATAAATATCACAGTCAATGCAGAAAAACTGTTTGCATCTTGGGCATTCAACAGAAAGGCTGGGCCTATTTCCTGATAAGAAGCAGCACACATACAGAACATAACATCTATGATTAGCTCCATGTCCAAAGACATCAAAGAGTAAGAAAAGAGTCAGGAACATTTGCAAGATCATAAACCAACATAAAACAGGCTCGCATACAACCAAGGATCATAATTAGTGAACATGATCAGATTCATCGTTTGTGAAGATCAAATCTTGAGGCATAAGCTGGTAGTATCACATGATTGCAGGAAAACAGATCTCAGGTTGAACAAAATAAAATAGCATATGGCCCCTCAGATAAGATCAAAGAAACACAGCCCCAATGTATGTTCTAGCAGAGTAGTCGTCTAAAGAGAACAGGCCAGTGCCTGATGTAATAAAATAGTGGCAACCCCTTCCATGTCTTTCATCACCATGCCATACCAACATGCCAGCTTGCCTTCTCTTCCTGCTCTATGCCACCAGATAAGCACCAGTTGGGACATACTTATAGTCCTCAGGCAATCCAATCCATCTGTTCCTCACTACATAGTTCTTAATCTTCTGATAAACAAATTTGGGGAGCTTCTCTTAACCAAGTAAATAGTGAAGTAGAGGGATAAATTATCTTTTCATGCTAGCTATTCGATTTGCACGGAGTAGGACCTTCTCTAGCTCTAACAAACCTATAATAAAATGCATGCTTCAAGGCAGACATAAGCACAAAGTCTCTTTCTTTCGTACCCCCAATATACAGTCCACAAGTGTCAGATTTTGCTTAATTATGCACATTGATATTACGCACTGAAGGAAAATGAACCTCAATATCGAGACCTCGGTCAATCACACGGAAGAATTTACTACGGGCATGAGACATTGAGGTCCACAGTGGACAGGCCTTATGAAAGGTGGAAGTAGATATTTTCCTAATGTCCCACCTACCTCAGGTCATGGATATCAAAAACTCAGTCAATCACACTTCAAAAGGAATAACTACAGGGCCATCTTCTCCGTCCACCTGGCATAAGATATTGCTGAGATCCATGGCGGACAGGCCTCATGTCATGAAGGTGAAAGTAAACTCTCTTACTTATGTCCTACCTATGTCATCTCATGAGTATCTTTGCAAGTCTGAGCAGCTTTCCTCAAGTTTCTAATTTCAATTCAAGCAGAAAAAAATGAAAAAGCAGACACCCTACAGAATACGCCTCAGCCCTATGATGAGAGACAAGCAGTAGAGCAGATTTCAGGACCCCAACAACTATGAAAATACTGTGCTGATCTAGTGGAAGGTAATTGATCCCATGCTTATTAAATTCACGAGTAATCAGGACAGGGGTGGTCATGAGATTACTAACCAGGATTGAGAAAACTTTGTCGACATCCAAAGCAAGATTTGGGTAGCTTGTGCTGAGAACTACTGAGGCGTACGGGAGTAACCTCATCGAAAGGTGCAATAGGAAACAGATGATGATACGACCTCGCCAAATGGGGAGAAGAAACAAGGGTGAGCCCACAAATACGACATTCTGTAGGTAGTTCACACACTCTTGCTTTGCATCTTGGACAAGTGTATCCTCCGCCCCTAGCCTCTTTATGGCATAAACAAATTGAAATTACATTTTCTGCTGCTCTTTGGGGGAAACCCATCTTGATCAAATTAGCAATTGCAAACTCTGCTATTGCTGGAGGAGGAGGTGCATGCTCCAGGATCAACTCCTTAAAGTGAGACTGCATGAGTAAATAAAGATAAAATGTCTTACATAAGTATCCATCTATATTTTTCATGAGACAGCCGAACTAATAGATGGAAGTCACAATTTTATGAGCAATGCATCCAAGAAAGCAATGCGTCTCATTAACCCATGCACAAAAATGGAACACCAATAAATCTCCCTACTTCCTTGTCTATCATGTTTCTTGTTCTAAAACGTTTAGCCAAGCACTGTGGAATCAGTCAGAATGGAGAAATACTTAGATTAACTTACCTCATCCACCGCAACGGAGTATAATCCCCCGGTTTCCTGGCAGATGTGTTTGCATATGAAAATTTCAGCAGAGAGACCAATAACAGAACACCTGACTTTTGACTTTTTGCATTTCTTAATGGTCTCCATAATATCTCCAGGGTCACAAGTACTTAGAGCTGAATTCAATATCAGAACTTCCCGATGACCGTACGATGGAATCTGTTCCAAATATCCACAAACAAGATCTAAGGCATTCTGCAATGAGGAATCGCCCGAGCACTCCAACTTGCCCATCAGAGCTTTAATATGGGATTCAGGACTTCCACCGAGATCCGTCAAGCAATTAGCAACCCCATCTTTTATGGTAACTAAACCTATTTGACTGAGTGGATTCTGGTCGAAGAATTCCCGGATAAAAGCCTCAACATTTTTCGCAACGACGGCCATACGGCTCGGCCGAAAATCCGTCTCCGAGGCAGCCTACACAGAAATTTTTAATTCATCACTTTTCAAGAGAATCATGAAACGCAGACAACAAAATGAAATTCAACGACCCAGAGCCATCTACTGCATAAAGGACGCATTTCTAGTAGTGCTCGGGTTTCCCAGCCATGTGAGAAATGCAAAATTTTAAAAATTGGCAGCTACATATCAAGGGTAATACTTTGTTTCTTAGATCAATCAACCAACCAGTCCTAATTCATTATGGGAATGCATTGACATGAATGAGAAAGATTCAGTTTCCTTTACAATTTGATACCGGCAATTAAATGCCGCACTGCAATGCACTTCAGCTAAAAAAGAAAAAAAGCCAAATTTCGTCATCGTATAAATGGCCCTCGGAGAAGCAGCACGAGATCATTTACCCTGGAGAGGTCGATGACGATGCAGAGGTACCGGATCAGGCCCTTCTGAATCCGAGAAGCCGCATTGGTGGTAGCGAGGGAGCGCAGCCGCCTCCGGTACTGGGCATGGTAGAGGGCCTTGTTGTCGATGGAGCGGAGCAGGCCGGACTCGTCCTCCTGAAGAGACTCCCAGGACCGCTCGTCGGCGTAGGCCCGCTCCCACGCCTCGAGGCCGCCCTCGTCGACGTCGTCCTCGTCGTCCTCCTCCTCCGCCTGCCCGGCCAGCCGCCTCCCCTCGCCGTTGTTCATGCCGCCGCCCGAGAACGGTGGTGGGAATCCACCCCCCCCTTTATTTCTCAACCGCCGGAATCGCCGACGACGGCCCCGATCAAATGCGGATCAAGACCGAGGCGGCGGCGTGTTGTCTAGAAGAAGCGTTCGCAGTGCTCGACGTTTTGCTTCGTTCGTGTCGACGTCGTCACCAGGACCTTCCGAACGGCGCATGCGCCGGTGGGAAGTTGAGTTACTGAAGTGCAATAGGCGCCGCAAATGGGGAAGAGAGAGAGAGAGAGAGAGAGAGAGTTATTCGTGACAATCGAGCCCTAATTGCGAAAATGAGGGGTTTAAGAAGCTATATAGTTTTAGACTATATATAATCATTTCCCTAAATCAAAACACCTTACCATAGTTTGGAAATATTTATTATCATATTCATAAATCACACGATAGTTTGAAATATTTATTATCATATTCATAAATCACAACAATTCAGACATAAGGAGGAATTATGAGATCAATTAGATTATAGTGGAATCTTTATAGTGAAAATGAGAGAGACACGAATATTTTATGCACTATGAGAATATGATTCGCGCGAACTTGACTAACTTGAAATTGACACGCTTAACGGAGTCTTTCCGGGAAATTAGTTTAATATCTTATACGGCCATGCACTATCTTTGATAGCGGTATAAATAAAGCAAGTCGGTAGTAGAAATTAATGACGTGAAACAAGAGTCACAAGTGCTAAGTTCTTTATTGTTGACTGTTGGATTAGCAATGTTCTTTTTGTCAACGAGAATTATAAAATTGAGACACACATGGTATGTAGGACCAGAACATTGATGTAATACTAAAATTGTGTCCAAAGATTCCACCGTCGGTTTGCTTTAGGCGTTGTATCAAGAAAATATTTCCCAAAAGTTTTGACAATCAACGAAGGTTTTAAGGTTCTAACCAAGGCAGTGAAGAAACGTTGCCTAAAAGTTACACCGAGCTGTTAGCATGCTAAATTACAATACCCCTACAGCGGGAGGTAATCCAATTCGCGTTGGACCGCTAATGCGGTCGGACCAAAACTGTGCAAATGTGGCGGCTCATTCACAAGAAACCATTTTTGAAGGCGGGCGAGCTCTGAATCGAATGTGTGATCCTGACATGATGCCGGCGCGTTTGCAAAACTGTTTCTCTAGTGGTTCCCGAAACAAGATCTCAGTTCTCATTATCCGCATTGAAAACAGGGAGGAGGCTCAAGGCTGACGAACCCAGATGCATGCCACGAACTATGCCTCCATACCCGACATTTATCCTGTGGCATAGGAGCAAGATAGAATCCCACATTGCGGTCCTTCCCTGCAAATAAAAGCCAAAAGTATTCTCTTCATTACATCATGTGAAGGACAAATTACCTATGCAGAAAGTTTTTGCGGCAGGCAATAGGATCATGCCATTTACAAAATTCAGCAGGCTTACAAAAACATTGGTGGATTGGGCGTGCAAAACCTTGACTCTAGTAATGTGTCAACTCAGCCCAATAGTCAAGAGTAACGTTCCCCTGTTTCATTAGTGGCGCGATAGATCGCACATTGTACAACGAGATCAGTGAGTGCCTGTGATTTCTCTTCCCAAAGCATTCAGTGCTTTTACACCAGTCAATAATTAGACACTCATCCTACGGTGTGCTTTGCTATTGTTTCAACCATCATACCCCAGAAAATCCTAGCAATAATGTCAAATTGCGTTTACCCTAGATAGTCAACCCTTCTGGATATTTAAATTGCAGACCAAGATATCTTGAGCTTACCTGAAGAGAGAATTGCAGCTTCTTATCCCAATACAAGGCAAAGACAGGAGGATTTTGTTTTCCTACAACCAGGATACAAGCTCCTGGATGAAGAACAGAAGGGACAGCTGATACGGCAGCAACATACTTCTCTGGAAACCTCTCTTTTGGAGGCAAAACTCCCAAAAACAGGGGATTTTTGCTGGACTGTGCTCCAGTGTAAGATGTGGGATCAACATGTAGCATCCACTTCGGGTGCTCCAAGAATGCACAGAATAGATACAAGAGCAGATGAGAATCGGTGGGGACATCAGGAGTCCACTTCTTTTTCATCTGATCATAAACCTCTCCACTTCCAAGGAAATCATAGTTCTTCACGCAGGTTCCCACAGCAAGCTCTGTTCAAGAGGGAAATACACCGAATCTAAGCTGTAAAGTCCAGGATCTGGCCATTAAAAGGTCTAAACATTCTCTTCTTCTTATCAAGCAGAGTCCATGAAAGGCAATATACCTTTGGAAAAAAAATCTGCATACCTCGTATTCTCTGTACCACATAATCAGCACGAACACTGCTCTGGGGTAGCACACCTTTAATCAATTCTCCCTTTAGCAATGCCTGTAGCCTCTGATGCTCAGTGACAGCATCGACACACTCCTGCATCAGAGGAATCAACGGATTTTGCAGAGGAGGTTGTTGCAAATTGGCTACAAGCTGCTTTGCTGCATAAACAACATAAAAAATAAATAAATAACCAAATAAAGCTAGTAGAAACAGATGGATTTAGCCATTTTGATTAACACAACAAATTGCATGCCATTCTCTCACCCACAAAACAAATGTAATGCGGAAATCAATGATACAATAAGTACAAAACTTAAAAAGCCACGTTAGTGATTTGGCTCCACAGCACTCTCTTAACAAAAAGGAAGAGAAACCCCGCTTAAATTTCTCCAACAATAAAACCTAGAAGAAAGAAGCATAATTATTTTATAATTTGGTTAGAGACAGGTAAAAGTCAGGGCTTTTTTAATGCAAAAATTGATGATACAATATGTACAAAACATAATGAGCCACCTTAGTGATTTGACTTCACAGCACTCTCTTAAACAACAGAAAGGAAAAGAAAGTATGTACCCAGCTCAAATTTTTCTCCAACAATAAAATAGGACCAAGAAGCGTAGTTATATTATATTTTGGTGAAAGACAGGTGACAGTAAGGGCTTTTTTGATGCACTAATCCTACATGGTAACACTCAGGAGCTTGAGTTCGCAGAATTGTATAAAAGCAATTAGGGCGATACTTACGTGTGGCAGCATCAAGAGCTTGAACAAGAGTAGCGCGTAGCTGGTGAAGAAGTCCATCTTCATCCAGAGTATAAGTAGGTGACCATTCTTTACTCCTGTCAATCTGAGAGACAGTAGAAGTCCCAGATACATGTACTTCTCCCACTTGACTGACTGTGATCGAAACTCCAAACTTCGCTGCACCTTCCATCACCTAAAATCAGCATCAACTAAAATCAGGATAGCTAAAGCTATGGCTAAAGGATGGTGAAGCTAGGTAAATTTTAGCTCCTGATATTCGGGGTTTGTCTCAATTTGTCCCTCAAAGTGAATAAATTCTTAGAATATGCTTAAAATATTAATAGACAGTGGAAAAATATTCAGAAACTTTGTCACTAGACCACTCATGATTGCATTGCCATTTCAGAAGGAAATATTGTCGTTATTGAGGGGTTAATTCATCTGAATTGGGCTCCGACCTTAAATTTTAATAACATTCTTAAGATTAAATTTTGTGGATGACCAAGTGATTGAATGGGATTGTAGGATAATCATATAATCATGAGGATTATTTATTTAGGTGGTGATGAGTGGGCCTAATGAGTTTTGGCGCCTAACTCTAGCCATCACATTCTGATCGTTAGCCAAAATTTGGGATAACTGCAACCAGCCTGTTATATCTAGAGTGAACCGGGAAATTTGTAAGAATGGGTAAAATGATGCTGTGCCCAACTATGGTAAACCTTATGCCATTAAGAAGTGAGGTAACATCATTTCCTTTCCATTTTCCTACATTTTTCCCAGTGAATATCTATTATTATTCGTTTCATTTTGTTCAAAGCAATCTCAAGAGGTCAAACTCAACCAAAAAGACCACTAAAATCTCCACAGCCAGATATGAAGACTAACCCATTAAACATAATATGTGAAAGCCTAGTAAAGCTCACCAACACACCTCCAAAGGCCCCAGTCTAATCACATATGTTACAAGAGTACCTTGTCAGTATCTGGAATCTCCCAAATTTGTTGTTGAAAATGTACATCACTCACTCATTGCCAACATAAACTGAAAAATCATCTTTTTTGGTACATATATGGACAATCTTAATGCTAAATATACATCCTGTGAGCATAGACAAAACATACACTATAATTGAAACTGCAGTGAACTACCTTTTCATTCAAATGGACATTGAAGTTCTTTATGGTCCCAGGGATGACTTATAAGCTTTAAAATAAACAATATAATCATAATTCTTCTTGATATAGTTGTTAGCAAAATGGGCTGTAAGGATGACAGACCTGAACGTGACTGCTTTCAATCTTTTTAAGCAGAGGGTTGAGCAAAACTGAAGAAAACCACTGCCTGAGACGGTCACGCCACAACTCAATTTCAGGGTAGATACCGAGGTGTTCAAAAGCTTCAACTGCCTCTTCCAATGACATTGGTGAAGGAAGGTCACCCTCTCCTTTCTTGGGAGGTGTGCTGAACTTTTGAGACCCAGGAGACATCCTCACTGGCCTCAGAGGAGTGCTTCTTGTAGTTCCAGAATTATTAGCCGAACTGACTACAGTGTTTGGACTTGTTATGCCAAAACCCTTGATCGTAGGAGGTGGAGTCGCCAATTTCCCGGCTGATTCAGAGATCTTCTCATCAACTTCTGCCAAAAACTGTTCAAGTTTCTCTTCTGATCTGATGTCCTTCATAGGAGATGCTCGATTACTCAACCATGGACTTGAGACAACAGAATCAGGACCAGGTGAGTGTTGAGAGGAAGGTAGCGGTGAGACAGCTCCAGGCACAAGATACAAAGAAGAAGAACCTGGCGATTTGGATGGGGTGCCAATTGGTCTACCCTTACTTCCTCCGCTAGAATTCAATTTATCCATGCTAATTCGAGATGAACGATTTGAACTGGTGATAGTTTGATGAAGTGGGACAAGAAGCTCCGAACTAGGTGTTGAATGGGTTTTGGATTTGGGAGGCTTCTTTGATGGTTCAGACCCAGCCTGATTGGCCCTCGGCTTTAACCCCAAAAGTGCTAATTGGCGTGTTGAAAGAGTAGGTTGATCCTTGGTTCCAGTAGAGGGGGATACAAAAGGCACTCCTCTTTTTTTGGATATATGCAGAGATATTGCTTTAAAGAGCGCAAGCAGAGCCCCCAGAAAAAGTAAAGCCACAGCAATTTGCAGGATCTTGGCAAGAAAATCTGGAGAGGGGAAACGGTATTATCCAAAAGCACCAAAAATCAGCATGCATATTAAACAAATATAAGACAAAAAGGCTCAAACAGAATGACTTACAAGCTGTCTCCTCAGACAGATTTTTGAGCTTCAGATAGTCAATAAACCCATCCTCCCTTCACAAATTCAAGGAAGTAACTAGTCAACTGCAGAAATTGAAAGGAGAAGGATGGCTACTGACATTGGACAAGAACGGACATTTCTCACTGGGGATAAAGCATCAAACCTTAATACTAATATGCATTCTCTGGCTGGCAATCAAATAAATAGCTCAACATAAAATAAAATTTCGTGATAGTTCATTCTGTCAAATAATTTCATTGCCCCTGGACCAACCAGCTTCGGCCTTACACAAGGGATGAAATTGAGTATGGTTATGGTGGATCCCAGGGAGAAAGGGGCAAAGGCAAAAGCGCTAGATCCCGGGTGTTTCATTTGCAGCAGTCCCCAGTCCAAAGAGAGAAGCTCAATGTCTTGATTGCTGAAGGACATGGGTGCCAGCTAGGGTGGTGTAAGCTAGAGACATCGTCAATCATATTTCTACTTAATTTCGCACTCTTGTTGCTTTGAAAATCATCATCTAGTTTTGTTCAGATCAGGTTCAAATACCCTCAATTTAGTAAGAGAAAGGAATCAGCTTCATAATGCCCCAACAATTGTCAAGGCAAATTCTATTTGCACCGGTATTTACTTTTCCCCATTCAAAGCATAAACTCAAACTCTCCAGTAGTTTCAATACCTATGCAGGCACGCATAATGTCAAGGAAATACTACTTGCACTGCAAAGAGTAACCATCAGATCGTAATGTCCATCAGTTCCAAAATCCTGGAGCTAAGCTCCCCCTCTAAAACCCCGCTCAAAAACCCTAAACCGTCCCAAAAATTCATCATTTCTCTCTACCAAGTGCAGACGAAGCCACAGCAATTTCAAGCACCAAAAAAAAAAAAAAAAAAAAAAAAATCAGTCGTACTACAGCGAGATAGCAAATCAGCGCCATTGACCTAAACCCCAATGCAACGAGCGAAACGTGACCAACTGAAGCACGCAATAGGACACGATTCCCGGTCGGAAATGCAAACGTGCAGGCTCACGAAGACTGTCAGCCGTCCTCTAGCTTCCGGAATCCGGATCACGAACCAGGAAAATAGACGGCAAAACGACTCCGCCGGGGGCCGCGGCGCGTACCTGGAAGAGAAGGAGAGGAAGGCGAAGGCGCTAGCGGAGGAGAAGAAGAAGGCGGAGAGGAGGGCGAGCTTCGAAGGCACGAGGCTGTTGGCCGCGAGGGCGGCCACCAAGGCCGGGTTCTGGTACACGGCGAACTTGCTCGGCTTCGCCGTCGCCTGCGGCGGCGATGCTTTGTCTCGGCCGCCTCCTTCCATCTTCTGACCACGAGTGAGCGAGCGAGCGAGAGAGAGAAAGGCTTTGCTCGTTCAAGTCATCGGTGACGACACGAGGTACTCGCCGCCGTCGTCGCCGCCGTCGCCGCTGGTCGAGCGCTCTGGTTGTGGAGCTCCGAAGAAGCAGCAGCAGCTCCTAAGTCGGATTCAAAAATGGAGCCTCGATTTTCTTTTTCATTTTCATTTTCTCTTTTGACGGGGCCTCTGAAAACCGATTAAAGAACAAAGGCCCCCCCCGCCCCCAAAAGGAGTTTTTCCATTTTCCTCGTCTTTTTCTTTTTAATTCCTGTCCAAATTTTTTTTTTCCTTTCGCAGATAAAAAAATTAATCTCATATTCTTACCTTTACCAAAAAAAAAATTAATCTCATTTTACTTACTACCGAGAGATAATATATAACTTAACACGGTAGGTAAAGATATGTTTTTTTTCAGGTCAAAAAGAATTATTTTATATCAAAACTGAAAATTGACCGATAAAGCTCATAATAATTTTATGCAATTTTGATCTCTAGATAATTCGCGCGCAATTATTTCTAATGCTAGTAATATTTTTTCTTTTTTTATGTTTCGAGAGTCAACATAAATCAAGTATAGATATAATAAAATTACGATTACTGACTTTTTTTTTCCATCTTAGATGAGTAAAATCTAACCTAATGTTGAGCTTATCATTGAGACGAACTTGAAAGTTATTATTGAACCTATCAACAAAGAGACCATGGTGGACAGCATTGGACTTGCTGTGCTGGAAAACATTAGAAGAATGTTGAACTCTTATTTCGAGTTTATAGTACAACATAACTTTTAGGAAGAAGTCCTATCAATTAGGTTGCCAATCCTTTTAGAGAGTTGATTCATACATTGTTAAGTGATGAAGTAGCGATAATAGATTTTAGGTGTTAATTTGTATCGTGCTTACTTTTATTTACCAAAAAATAAAATTCCAAACCCAATGAAAGATCTCAACTATGATGTTTGGGGTATGCAAAACCCTAGTCAAGGAATAATTCACGATTCTTCAATGAAGGGCCTGCCAGTTTCAGTTCTCAGCATGGACAATGCTTGCATTGCATCAAACCAAGTGTATATCCCCAAGACAAACATCTGAAGTCTGAACCGTCTGTTATTAAACCACATTGTGCCATAGTTCACTTCAGTTGGACTGCATCTCATTATTCAGACATCTCATCATCGCTTGAAAGTTCTGGCGCGAAAACTGACATATATATGTATGTATCGATTCTTGGACAAAACCCAGAAAGCAAAAGATTGCTTAATTCGAAGCCAAAATACACAAAGGACCGACCAACTAGATGCTATTGCAATCTCAGGACTGATCCACTTATTCCTCCTTCGAGTCGATGAGCTCGTCCTCTGTATCCTGATGTTCTGCATCATCATCAAGGTTGCTTTCGGTGCTCAGCCTCACGCTCACTTCCCTGCTATCTGGATTCCGGGGACCTGAATCGGGCTCATCCTTCAGGATTCCGTAGCCGAGAGACAGGTTTCTCCACTCTTCCTCTTCTGATAAGTGCAGGTGCCGTGACAGGTAACGCTTCAGCTCGATGCGCAGGTTCCGGATGGGCTGACAGATGCAGAGCACGAAGGAAAGGACTAAATCAGAAACCGATGAAGAGGGCATCATGAACATGAGGGAACCAAAATTATGACCACTTCAAATTCACATTTTAGGTTATAAGTGCTCGAAATCATAAGCTTTTAGACCAAATGCTATATGTTTGCCCAGAAATTTAAAATCTCAAGCAACCATCTACTGCAGAGCACAAATTGAAACGAAACCTGAGTATTGCCACTTTCCACACAAGTGAAACTTCCATGAACTCATTTGCCTCCATCAGCAGAGATGATTTACCATCAGTTGCAGATTAACAGATTAGAAGTTCTTCATAAGCTGCTTTCACATGACTGCTATCAGCTAAAAAGACTTGTTTCCTGTTGCTGCTATGCCCCATGAGTATAGTGTATACACGAACGATCTCTAATGCCAATATTCTCAGAACATGCATGAATTATACAGTTTTCTTCATGAAAAACGTGTACCTCAGCCTTGCATTCCAGAGCCATCCGAAAGAAGTTCGCTGAGACGAAATGCTTCCCGACGGGCTCTGCCAGCTTGATATGGCCGAGCCAGTACGAAGCAGTCTCCAGCCTGTCGAACCTGCACTTGCTGCAATTCTCGGCCGTGCGATAGGGCGTCCCGGACCTCCTCGGCTTTGCCACGGCAGCAAAAGGCGCTTGGACCGGGGTCCGAGGCCCGACCGCGTTCTCGTCGCCCAAACTCTTAGGCGATTTCTCTTCAAAGCAAACGCTCTTCTTCTTTGGCTTAGGGTTCGCTCTCTCCGAAGACGCTTTCTCCGCGGGCGCATCGCCCGAATTCTTAGGCGATTTCTCTTCAAAGCAAACGCTCTTCTTCTTCGGCTTGAAGTCCGCTCTCTCAGGAGATGTTTTCGCTGCCGGCGCATCGCTTCCCAAATTCTTTGGCGATTCCTCTTCAAAGCAAACGCTCTTCTCCCTCAGCAGAGGCTCCGCTCTCTCCGGAGAGGTTTTCTCTGCAGCCAACGCTAGAGCAGCAGCGACGGTGGGTGGGCTTTTCGGCGCCGACTGGACCCGTTTCCGGCCAACCCCGGTCGCGGGTTTCGCAGCGGGTTGTTTCTCCGTCGCCGGTTTGGCCGGAACGTTGGTGCACCGCGACGAACCGAACACGCGCTTCTGCCTGGAATAAACAGAGGGCCCCCAAACAGGGATGACTCATAAAGAACGAATCGAATTTACAACCTCAAGAGTCGCAGCGGCGAAGAAACCCACCTGGAGATCGGAGGATCTCTGGCGGCGACGGACTTCGACGGCCCGTTCGTTTTCCTGCCGGCTTTTTCTCTGGGCGGCTGAGGCTTCCCTGCTTCATACGGTGGACCGACGTGATCGGAGAGACAAGAAGTAAACGCGGCGGAAGAAGAACGAAGAGAGGGCGTACCTGGAACCTGCGCGGGATGAACATCCATGGCGAGAAGCGGCCGAAGCGGATGAGAGAGAGAGAGAGGATGATGGGATTGAGGATCGTGATCGATGAAGGATGAAGGAATGGAGGAGTTGGATGCTTCGTGCTTTGAAATTGAAATTTGGGTGAAAATGGCGGAAACAGGTTCTCGCGCTCCTGTGGGCCCCGTCCGAAAGTGGGCTGGGTTGGTGACAGGATTGCGCTCCCTTGGGCTATATATAAGTACCCAATTTCCACATGTGTCGACAAAATTAGGGGTGAGCACCGGTTTAAGGTAAACCACGGAACCGGACTGGACCGATTTTGATCCGGTTCTAGGGTCTATATAGTAGGTTTTTTATTCCAAAAATTAGGAACTGATCTCAACATGGTAGGTTTCAGATTCCAAGTCTAGATCCACCTCAAATTTGATACCTGCCCATCCTAAAACCACTCACCCATGATTTGCATATCTTTTGTGCTCATCAACAAAAAGTTCCTGCACTTTTGAGGTGAGCTTACTTGTCCTAGAATACTGAAAGTCACAATTGCTTCCTAGCTGAATGGTGTATTCTACATCTTCTGGTGGTGGTCAATCTGTCTTCAACTCGATAAATGCAAGCACATTGAGTAAACTTTTTTGAGATCATGCATTGTTTGATCTCCACCTCTCTCAAAGAAATCAATTCTTTCAAATTGTCGATGGCCTTCAACACTTCACAATAACTTAGCTAAAGATTCTGTAGTTTTTTCATCTTTTATGGATTGTTACTTTTGGCGAATTGGAATTCCTATTGTTGCTTTAACTTTCATTTTGCATGTCTAAGGGATGAGTTGGACACTTCCCGATTGCTTTATATTTCTCTTTGTTTTGTACCATACTCCTTGCTATTTTGTTGCTCTTCTATTTTGCTATAACTCTTATTTGTCTCGATTGTAAACAAGGAGATGTTTTACAATAATTTGCTCTTTTAATGAATAAAGTAAACAAGAAAAGTTGGCTTATTCGTAGGTAAAACCTAGGACCAAGCCGAATCAATAAGGTCAATTCCAAAGATGGTTCCAAAGTCCACGAGATAGGTTCTAAATTCCAAAATATTAGAAACTAGTCTCAACGGAGTAGGTTCCCTGGAACCTATCCACTTTGAGAATGGTTGATCCTAAAAAAATTAAGGAATAATTATTTATTTTTTATCATACAAGTAACTTAAAAAAATAAATTTTGTGTTTTTCAATGATGAGAAGTTTTTTTTTTTTTTTTTTTTTCATTTTAAATGTCACCTATTGTTACTATCACAATAACATTTTATCAAAATCAAAGTTAAAGTAACTTCATCATTTTTCGTTGTAGTGTTTTGCATCTCTACTTGTGTGAAATTGTTGGAGGAAAAATAGTTCCAAATTCGATTTTCCTTTTATGACTAATGGTTTTTTCTTTTCTATTTAAGGGTTTAGTTTTCTTAATCTCACGCAAACGAAGTGACAAATTTAATGATTGCTCGATGTATTTAATCGACATTTGATTTTTATTTAATAGAATTGAAAAATTGCTGTCTCGTAAGGTATAGGCAACAAGAAACTTCTTCGATATGATAAAATTCTTTCATGCATGAATTTCAACATATCTAATATCGGAAAGTTTGATTTGTTACGGTAATTTCATCGAGGAAAAATATTTTTGAATATGTTCTATTTTCTAAAAGTTTTTCAGCTTATGATTGCAATTGGAAATGTTATAGTTTGGATGATTATTCATAGAATCAATTTAGTACGGCTACTTTGTATCTAGATAATATTTACCTTTACAATTTTAAATAGTTTATAATCACGATGTTTTGGAGTGGAAGATTTTTCTTTCGAAACAAAACTTTTTTTTTATTGTCTATTATTTCGGTTCACCCGAAACCAGGTAAAAAGGGCCCAAGACCGGCCCATCCATTGCGGGTCAAGGGATTTCGAGTAGGGCCGGGCTTTCAATTTTTTTTTTTTTTTACACATCATTATAAAATGAGCTATCAATTGGGGTAAAGTTTCATGGTGAAACTGAAACACTATTTAAATAAAAATATGAAGTAATATGATAGAAGAGATTCGAGAAGAGGAGAGAGGATTTTCAAATATTGATGGTTTGTATAGATAGATGGAGGGAGGAGATGGAATGACATAAAATGGATTTATTTATTCGCTTGAGAGTAATTTCATATAACTTTTCAATCCATCTTACTTCGTTTCATAATATAAGGTTGCTATAAGCGAATTTTATTTCTTGGGTAGATGCTTGCATTTTTTTTTTTTTTTGGTGGAAGACACTTCATTCAATTGACTTCAATGACAGGTAGATTTAGTAAAGATAATTGGTTCCAAGATGGATTAGTTCCCATTTTTAAACTTGCAACCAAAGCGGGTAACATCGGTTCCTAATTTGTGGAACAAAAAACTGGCCCATCTAGTTCTAGAATTAAATAGGACCAGACTGATTAAAAAAATTTGAGAAATCTTAACTGGTTTGTCGATCCATATTGTTTTTGAAACTGGGAATCAGCAATAACTTACTGTTTTAGTCCATTCCAATCGGATTTAGTTCTTGGGTTGGATCATGACCAATGTACACCCCTAATATTTATTATGTCTGCATATCTCTTATGTTTGGACCATCTATGACGAACATGGATAGCTTCTTTCCGGAAGCCTCCGGGCCCTCGTGGTCAATCATGAAATTTTTAGGGCAGAAGGTCCTAATACCTCCATTTTATTCTATCAATGAGTCTTCGTCATTGGCCCCGCGAATCAGATCCGGTGTGGTCCATGAAATCATTAGCTCCCCCCTCGATTTTTCTTGATCGGGTCCTGTTTAAGGGAACGTCCCTAACACGATCCCATTTCTATTCATCAAACAGATACAGATCTCAATGATTTTCCTTCAAATGAAGATGCAAAACAACTCCGGTATCTCCATGGTTATGCTCGTCTCGCGGGACGCATGCGAAGCAAGCTCAGATACAGGTCTGAATGATTTTCCTTCAAAAGAGGACCAGGTTCGGGTTCGGGTTCGAGTTCGGGTTTGGGTTCGGATTCGTTGTCGTGCTCTCTCTAGCATTTAGGTGTCCTGTTGCCGTCGTGTTGGTCTAGAATTAATTGCCTGTGAAGGTCCCCTCTTAACTCCACTTCTCTTGCTTTACGGAATCCCTGCACTTGGTCCCCTCGATTTAGAAGTCCATGTCCAACATCAATTGCACCGGCCTGTCATCATCCTGACTGCGACCGGCGAGAAGCTTCGCGTGGCGCGCGAGAGGACCAGCGAGTTGGGGTCGGTCTGCAAACGGCTTGGACCACGTCATCGAACTTAGGAGGTCGCGGACTTCGACCGACCATGGACCTCTACCGCGACGCCTAGCGGCGACCTGCGTCTTCCAACGTGGAGTATACGAAATGGAACGACGGAAGAAGCAACGGAGTTAATATGCAGCCTGTAATAGACCAGGACTCGACCCCTGACAAACACATTTCCTCAATAATTTTCAAACCCCCGAGATTCGCCTAAGTAGTTTGCCTGTATGGGCAATTCGATATCAGAAATTAGAGATTATTGGTTTAAATTCACCAACCAACTGTGTGTGGACTATTCCGAATCAGGACTATCTACATACGCCAAAGATCTTTACTCAAATGGTTTATTGGGTTCGCAAGATATATAATGAATTTTCAAATCTCTGAGTCTTTACACACATGCTAGTGGATGCATGGAAATATTCTTATTTCATTTGTTATTAGAGTCAAAAAGAGAAAAGTTCGAGGGAAAATGAATACGTAGAACAATGACAAAATTATGGGTAAGAGTATTGGGAGGACGATCGAAAATTATGGCATGAAGTCTAAAACGAGTAGGCGAGCTCAAGATCAAACTATTATCAATGTGATGGGGGCGGATATGCCCGAATCATTAGATCCGATGAATCCCACGGGGAGCCCACTTTCGTTTAAGAATATACCAAAACTTTTCTCGAAAACATTCTCGAGAGACGGGCGGGAGGGAGAGCCCATTGGAGTGACCAGACCGGGGTTCATCCTTCCTAGACATTCACTTCGAGCAGAAATCTCCGGTCTTTGCTGGTATTTAAGTGGGTCTGCTGCTAAATCAAACAGCAGACAACACAGGCTAGTTGCCCTAGCCTCTAGTTCAGTTGCACCTTCTCCCCTGGGCCTTTGGTCACTGACAGCAACTGGTCTTTCTGACGTGCGATGTCCGAGGAGTGGCCTATCCGAAACCCCGGTAGATTTTCAACTCTGAAGACTCCAGATTTTCCATTCTTTTACCCCGAGAAACTCTCATGTTTGTCTCACTTCTGGAAGCCATCTCTTTTACGACAGTAGATCATGCGCTTGTATAGATATACTTGAAGTCAAGTTCTTAATTTTCCTTGGAAGGGTATGGCAGGCCTTCTGCATTACGTTTGGAAGGACCGAACACGAGTCAAATTCCGAATAAAATTGGGAAGACAAGAAATTACTTGCACGCGATAACATAAACTCGTGATGGTTCACCTAATTTGTGCAAACATGGATTCTCCTTTTTTTAATTAAGCCAGTCTCATTGGGTTAATAGTTGTCTAAGCATCATGGAATTTCCAGCTCACGAAGTGGCCTACATTCAAGTCTCACTTATCGCATGCAACAAGTAACTTGGCCACATTGGGTGCGTTTAGTAATATTTTTGTTTAAAAATTGCTTCCGAGACAAAAATAGAAAAAAATATTTCTGCTCCAGGGAATAATTTTTGAACAAAAAAACTCGTTTGGTAAATCCATTCCAGAAATATAAAAAAAACAGAAACACGTTTGGTATATTTATATAATTTTTTTATTTTGTTTAAATTTTTAAATTTTTATTTTATTTTTTCTATTTTCTTATTTATTTTTCCTTTTTTCTTTTTTTTTTTTTTTTGGCCGGTCACCGACCTTGGCCATGGCCGACAAGGGCGATGGCCTCGCCCGGCCACGGCGAGGCTAGGCTCGCCCCCGGCCGGTGAGGCTCGGCCTCGCCGGGCCACCACCGGTCGGAGTCGCCGGCCGCCGGGCGAGCTCGGCCTAGCCGAATCTGGGCGAGCTCGAGCTCACCCAACCAAGGCGAGGCTCGGGCCGGCGACGCTCGGCCTTGCCGGGGACCGACAATGCTCCGGCGAGGTCACCGGCCATCGGCGGCTGGTTGTCGGCCATGGCCGAGGTCAGCGACCGGTCAAAGAAAAAAGAAAAAAAGAAGAAGAAGAAAATAGAGAGAAGAAAATAGAGGAGAGAGAAAATTTGTTCTTAAATTTTGTTTGAAAACAAGAAACAAGATTTTTTTGTTTCTTATTTCTATTCCAAATGTGTTTTAAAAAAAAAATAGATTTGGAACAAAAATACAAACAAACGCGTTTCGTTTCTTTTTTATTCCCTGGAAAAAAAAACACACAAAAAAATTTGTTTAAAAACAGAAACAAGAAATGAAAACAAACACCCCCATTGTCTACGAATACTTTTGTTTCTAAATTATAGCTGTCGAGTTTGTCCCGTGTAGGAAAAAGTGCGAGATTATGACGGGGAGGAAGCTTCATTGTATTGTCTCCGAGACTGTCCGTTCAGCAGAATCGTATGGATTCTGGAACCTAGTTACCTTGGCAAAAGAAACTTGAAACAGGTCCACTTCGAAAGCAACTCTCAGTCGCTCGTTGAAACCATCACCAACGCGCGTAGCTTCCCCCTGTTGTGTGGGGCTGGAATCATTTCCAGGAATCTGTTTGTCAGAAACGGCGAATGGTCTTCTCAAAAGGGCCCTTGGAACTGCAATTGTAGGCGTTGTTTCCTGTTTTTTCCATACCTCCTAGTATCGAACGAGTCATTTTGAAAGCATCGCAGTAACTTCCTTTCCAAAACAAGAAAAAGAAAACACAGCATTAATTGCTGCAAGGACAAACCAACGGCTGAACTTCGAGTCTAGACGGTTGGAGCTCAGGCCCCGAGGGCTGAACTCGAGTCCACAGTGGTCGAACCAAGGACCACGACGAACTCACTTTCGGATTGATCTTAAGCTAGGTAGCACCGACACGGACACGCGACACGCGACACGACACGACACGACACGCCGACACGTCATTTCTTAAAAATAGAGAATTTCGACACGTTCTGACACGTTATATATTAAATATATTTTTATATATAAATACATAAATAAATAATAATAAAAATAACCTATAATTAATTTACACAAAAAATATTAAATAATATCATTCATTATTTTAATTTGTTACAATAATACACAAAACTCAGAGGAAAAAAACATTGTTTAAAGAAAAATGCTGAAATGATATTTTTAAATTTATTTATTTATCATATATAGCATTTTTTATTACTTCTTTCATAGTAAAAGACTTTTAAAAAAAATAAAACAATTCTAAAAAACAAAACTGAAAAAAAAAAATATTTTGACCCCGTGCATGTATATTTATAGCAATTTTATTACTTCTTTTATTACTTCTTTTGTGTATATTTATATTTTGACCCCCAAGTATTAGAAATTTTTAAAAATGACCCGTGCGTGTCGGAATCGCGTGTCGGAATTCTGGACTCGCTTGTCGGAGAGAGTTGACCACGTGTCGGATTTTTCGACACTCGTTGACCGCGTGTCGGAACGTGTCGGAGCGTGTCGGACACGTGTCGGAGTATCGGACACGACACGAAGGCTTCCGGAGAGTGTCCGTGCTACATAGATCTTAAGTCCCCTAGCCGGACCCTTTATTCCGGAGGCTACGCCAGGGTGTCGGGGCGACCGAACCAACGTTCTGGTGCATGTTTCCCAAATGTCAAACCCCAACGGCTCTAGTACAACGAGGCTAGTCTCTGGACCGAACATGTCGAAACCAAGTCCTTTTTTCCTGGGAGCGTGGGTTCGTGGTGATTGAGCCAAGGACCAAGATGACGACAGCCGCATACGTGAACTTGTGAGCTGGCCCCAAGTCGACGCTGGACGAGTTCGGGTCCCCGGTCATTGTAGAGGTGGACGGTCGAAATCAATCCCTTGACAAAATCACCGAGGACTTTGAGGATCACATCCACCTAGCCTATAAACTTTTGCCGATAACATACGTCAAAGAGTAATTTCCACCTCATGTTCAAAACGTGATCCCAAACACAAGAACTAATGATGTATGTATTACGCAATTGCATAATTCTTTTCTTTTTTGGTGAAAAACTCTAATGACTATCACGAGTTCATGATATAATTGCGGATAAGTTAGAGACAAGAAATAAAGTAGGTTTAGTACATCAACCCTTACGCGGCGAATGTGTCGAGCGGAGGATGATTTCGCACTTTTGAGAATGCCAAGGAAACGCTCCACTCATGGTTTTTGGCATCAAATACTACCGAAGATCTGGGCTATTTACCTTCTAACTTATGATTTGTAACTTTACGTTCATCATTCGATTTTTTTAAATAACATAAACTTGTCAATCATTTCTTCGCGTTCAAAATATCAAATGCGTCCGATGCACGAATGATTTGGTTTAAAATATTTGTTTAAAAGTCACATAGAAAGCTATTTTTTTAAGTATGCTTTTAGTCTTCGAACATTGAACATGTTTTTCCAAATGATTTTGTCTTTCGGACTATCAAAAGGTCAGAATTTGTTATGTTTGTTGTTTATTGACCGGGAAGATCCAGACCATCTACTTCGTTCAATTTCAAGAACACAAAAATTCAAGTTCGCTGGGCAAAGTTTCCGAGATTGCAGTTTAGGATAAGCCTATTCACATTTTCGTTTTCATCTAGAAATAAGAATAACTAGTTTTGTCCTCGCAAAAAAAAAAAAAAAAAAAAAAAAGGATAACTGATTTTGACTGGAAGCGTTGCGACCGGAAACTATGGTCCACATGGGCGTTCCGAATTGAATTCGAGTGTTTAATTTGACAAATTGCACTCTGCTTAACCAATAACTGAAGCAAATGATCACGAATCCTTGGATGAGTCGAGGCATGGCTGGCCGACGACACCGGTGGTGAGTCCTTGCTCGTACTTTTGACTGTTCGAGTCCGACTCATGTTGCTATATTCATCGCTCGCCCGGTGCCACATAAGCCATGTCGGCACCACATGTGACAAATGTACATTCATTTCGTTCAAGCAAGTGTTCTAGCGTCAAGCTTGGCATGTTGGCAAAATTAGTTAGGTGCAAAACAATCCCGTATGCTTCCAAAGAATACAGGGTATGTTTCCAATAGGGATAAACGAAGTTCCAATTGAAAGGGATTCTATGAAACAAAAATCATCTCAACCAAATCAACCCGATCTACCCGGCCGGTCGATTGCTACCCCAACTCAGCATTGTCAAGTTGAAAACTTCTTTCAGTATCTTCTAATTTGGCAGTACCGATCTAAAAGTCTCGATCCGATTCGTGTATTAGGAACGGATCAATGCCAACCATCGTTTTTTTGGGACCCCCAGGAAAAAGAAAGCCATCCTCGTCCCTTCCCGGATCACGGAGTGATCGGTGTTCCAAGGTAAAAAGGACACGACCAGAACAATGACAAAATAAAACCCTCCTGTCCAAATCAAGGGTGGAACACGGCATCGGTAGCTATCGACAGTCGATCGTTCTTAAACAACTTAGTAATACTCGGTCAATTGGTCAATATTCTGACCCAATCCTGACATATATACTGTAGTTTTTGATACTGTTCGTTGCGCAATGGAAAAGATGTCTGTTTTTCTTCATCTTGAGTAAGTTAAGTAGAAGATAAATTGGATATAATCGTTCTTAAAAGTGGTAAGCTCGGTCAACGAATCCGAACGATATTCGGGCCACATGTCGCTTTGATCATTCTTTTGACCGAATCCCTACATGTAAAATGTCATCACATTGAATGAAAACTAGAATATTGGATGTACCCATTTGTCCACTAGAAGCAACCTGACCAAGATAAGCGAAGAAGGAAAACATTGGATCAAGTTGGTCCCATTAAATTAAATATAGTCAGGTCAATGTCAAATTTTAACACTAACCCCTTTCCCATCTCTCCAGCAGCATCTCAAGTCCCGCATGTTTGGAGGATGTTTTCCAAAAAAAATTGTCTAAAAAGTTTTAAATCTATTGTACGGTGGTTAATTCAGTCATAAATATTTCAATTATGTCTATTTAGCTTTTATCATTTACCAATTAGTTCTAAACATTTAAATTACATAGAAGATGTTTCCATGTCACAGGAAAATTCACTCCATGTTCTATACCATATCTAGTTTCGCCTCTCAAACTCATTGGATCACTCTTAGATAGGGTTCTTCGGCGGTAGTTGTAAAATTTGATGTTACAGTTAATCGCTTTCATCTATACTTAATGAAGCAATTCATTTTAAATGACAACTTGAAATTAGACAAGAAAATTCCTTGAAAAATAAGGCTGATTTAACTTAAGTAGACGGGGTTACAAGTGAAAGACATATCAAAGTATCGTTAGGCAAGATTTGAACATGTCCTAAGTTGTTAGGTCTCACATTGATAAGCTTAGTTAATTAGAGTATAGTTAAATGGAAGTCCTATATCTTTATTTTGCCCATTTAAATAATTCCAGGTCACAAGGCGAAAAAAAAAAAAAAAGTGCAATTTTCTGATATATCCGTACTGCTTTTATTTACTCCCTTCTATTTAGGTTTTCGCACGGATTTTAATTTGCTAGGAACCCAATTTCAAAATATAGGGTTCTCTAAATATAAAGTGAAAGTGAAAGAATTTTTCTATTTTCCTATTAAAGATAAAGATTGATCATCAGTCTGGGCAAAACTCGTTTCAAAATATCTAGAAACGAAAGAGAAAGTATTTCAGTAGCGAAATTGAAACTTGGAGAGAGCAAAATTTTTTATGGTGCTTCATTTAAAATTATTACGTGCGAGGAAGAACACTGGGTAATTTAAAAATAATGTGAGTTATTTTTTTAAAATTTTTTTGATTGAGGTAAAAATAAACTAAAGGCTATTATTGAAAGGACTTTAAGTACTGAAGTGTTTGGAGTTTATTTTATGAAAAGTCACTCTTTTTTTAAGCATGCCATACAAGATTACGAATTCTTACTTGTGTTAATTAAAAGACAACCATTATAGGAGACAAATGTTTCCTATAATCATAAAAAGGCCTTTAAAATAAAAATTCTAATAGACTGGCATTAAAAAGAAAGAAGAAGTAATAAAAATAGTTACAGAAAAGCAAAAGGAAGAGGGTACGTCGAATGGCCATTCAACTTGAAATTAAAGACTGGGCTGACTTAGTCCTTTAAATTCGTGCCATATCGATAAGATAACACCTTCTTTTTGAAAAAGTAAATCAAGAGTCAGCTGTAAAAGTGCAGAGAAAATATTCAAACATAATAACACCTCCGATCGAAAATATCTCATTTTCAGGTTTCATCCGAACAACGAAAAATAATTACATTTTTATGGAAAATAACTTCCTGGAAAATATTTTTCAGAAGCGCTATATTTTCTAGGAAACAAACGGAGCCTAAGTTCTAAATATCAATGAGGGGCTCTAGAAGAGGTGGCTTTGCTGAATCAAGTGGTCATTACTGAGTCTTGCCCGGATCTCAAAGGCGATGGAGACATCTCCAACATCTTGAGACGACGATGTTGAGACGCAACTGGTGGATAGAGTGGCACGATAGCGCTAGTCTAGAGGCGGCGATGGCGAATCTGCTAGCGGCGAAGTGGTCAGCAACAAAGCAAAAAGATAGGAGAGATGGCTAGGTTTGAGATTTGATTGTGCGTGACGCAAAATAAATAAAATGGACTGGTGTTAAAATCACGAAATACTTAGTTGGTAAAGATCATTGTCATCATTGAATATGTAAACTCCACAACGAATCTCACGTTATTGATGACTACGATGATATTGATTTACAGAATGTGGTCTAAGTATGTGATAACTTTACATGCAGATCCATGAATGCCTAAGACAAGCATGTTATCCTATAAACACATGGCCACCTCAGCAATCTGTTTTTTAAACTACTGATACCATGAATTGATTTCATAAATTTTCAGGTTTTAGAAATTTTCTAATTTATTGGATCCATAGAATGGCAAGTAAAGAACATACTCACATAGCTGACCCATCTTATCAAGCTAACGATATCATTCTTAAACTTTAGATGACCCCAAATATTGAGAAGGGGAGGGAAAGGATTTAGGAAGACATGAAAAAATATGTACTGAAGTGTTATCTAAAAGGTTCATTTCGGACATCATGAATGGCTTCCTTCTCGTGGGTATACTGGTGTGTTATCGGCTTAGAACAATACTAGTAGCTTAAACTCGTTGACCCTGGTTTATACCATGAAGTCGGTATAAATCAATTAATGAATGCCTGACATAAAGTATGCTATCCCATTAACATACGACTACCTTAGCCTCATATAAGGGATCACCTTTTAATCTCCAGGCACCATAAATCGGTTTCATAAACCTTCAAGTTTTAGAAATTTTTTTGGTTCATAAGATCCACAGAATGGCAAGTAGATAGAGTATATTTAGATAACCAGCTCATCTAATATATATTTATATATATCGATAGGTGCCGGTGGAATATGAAGAACTATATAGAGAATAAATCTAAACTATAGGTGATAAATTTATAAACCTCTATGTTTGTAGTGAATATGGTATCATATATATATGTGTGTGTGTCTATATAAGGTTTCACCGACCTTTGAAATGGCCAAGTCGCATACTCACTTTGGAAAAATAACAAAGTCAGTTTTCCTATTCTAAGTAATGTTTCTCTACATGTACACGTATGCCACGAGGGGCTTGTCTATATTACCCTAAACAAAACATTAAATCGTCTTTTATAGTGTTGCGAGATTAGGTAGTGATATGGATGGCATGAGTAATCTATTCCTCAGGCCGAATTCTCGGTGGAGCAAGCCAAATTAAATATTCTACCATCTTTTTTTTTTTTTTTTTGGGGGTTGATAATTATTCTATCATTATTTGCTGTGCTATTCGCATCTCCCTTTATTAAGGGAGGAGATTTGGTACGCAAATTTCTTTACAAGATTCAGTAAAAGAACTTTAAACATAATTCAAACCCATGCAAAAAATAATTAGGATCAAAGGCAAATTTCTTACGCGCAAAAAGGCACTCATCTGCCTGCCGTATTGAGTTATATTGTTGGACCAAGACCGGGTCAGGTCTAGGGAATGAGAATACCACACAAAAAGACAAAGCATATAATAAATGGACAATTATCGCAGGCCAACGTTATCTGAGCCCCAATTAATCAGTCAAGACTCCTGATTAAGTGGCTAGGAAGAAGGGGCTTCCCTATATTTTAATATAAAATTTATTCTTTACGCCCCACTTTATTATTTAAAAGTCACCAATTTTGAAAAGCCATAAAAAGTAGGATAAAAAAATAAACACTTATGGACTAGTGCGAATCATTATCAACTACAAAAAATAAAATTAAAAAATAAAATTAAATTAAAATCTCAAACCAATACACCTGTAACAAATTTATCATAAATTGATTTTTTGACTACAAAAAACCGTAAATTGATATACTCATGATAAATTTGTTCGTTAAACTTGACTTGATAAAAAAACAACATTGAATATTTTATAGAGTTGAGAGACCATATTAAACACAAACCAAAATTACATGGACTACATGGAACAAATTAGAGTTTAGAGATGAGATAGCCTATTGGTCTAAAGTTCGGGACCACATAGAACATAATTAAAATTCATGAATCATATTGCATATATAGTAGAAGTTTAATTAATTATTTGTGTCATTATCCTTTTTTAAGTCTATGTAAATGTCGTGGCGTACGCGCTTGAATTTTCTCCATCCCGAAATATTGGAAACTTTCACGGTACATAAATAGTGGCGCGTGGATCAATGTCTAATTCTCTTACACTTTTCTAAAATTGGGACAGACCATGCAATAATCTTGTCGGCCGCGTCCTCTCTCGTGTGGATTGATACCATAATATCGTTGGCCGCGTGCTAGCCGCGTTCAAAATGCATTAGTCTCGTAAGTTTTGGAGTATTTTTTTTTTTTTTTGGTCGAAAGATTCCTCATTTCATTTCAAGTAGTAAGTTTTGGAGTACTTTGGGAGGAAGCAATTAGGTGTGAATTTCCGAGGAGCGATTCCGACATGGAGATGCCGTTCGCCGTTACGTTTTCGGCAAAGGGAAGGAACAATCTTGTGGACGTCATTGAGGGAGAGCGACGGGTTGACTCGCCCGCCTGAATTATTCCGACGATTCGACTCATCTAGAGCAGTCAAAAATATACTATCTCCTGACTTCTTCTTTTTGCATTTTTATTATATTCCGATCAAGTCAACATCTCTCTCTCTCTCTCCCTCTCTCTATACACCGAATATGGCGCGTCCAGAAGTCTAAAGTCATCTTCTTCGCCTTCCCCCGCCCGTCTGTTCCCGAACCCTAACTGCTTATAAAACACCCCGACGGTCCTCGCACTCCATCCATCCTTATACCCTCCTCTGCATTCTTTACTTCACCAGTTACCATCACTCTCTCTCTCTCTCTGTGTATGTTCGTCGAGGCTTCTTGGGCCTCTGCGTGAGGGAATTCCCAGAGCGTGCTTCATAGCTTTTTCTGCTAAGATATTCAGATCGACGAACGTGTTTCTGTAGCCAAGAGAGAGGAGGAAAGGAAGGAGAAAGGAATGGCAGGGGACAGCGGAGGGAGATCGCTGGAGCAGACGCCGACGTGGGCGGTCGCGGTGGTCTGCTTCGTCCTCGTTCTGGTCTCCATCATCATCGAGCACATCATCCACCTCATCGGACAGGTACGTTCCCTTCTTCCATCGCCGCCATGTCACGTCGCACCCCAAAGGAAGAAGGGTTCGATACAAATACGCATTGCACGGCATCATACTCCCTACCAAGGTGCTTGATGAAATTCATAGTGATGAAATGAAACCCTCTGGCTTGTTTCTTGGCAGTGGTTGAAGAAGAAGCACAAGACAGCCCTTTATGAGGCACTCGAGAAGATCAAATCAGGTGAATTTCAATTCAATCACCCACTTTTTTTTTAGGGTGTCAGGACCAAACGGACAAATTGTTCCATCGACATGCATCGTTCAATATACACAATCCTTGTCGTGTCTATACTTTTTTTTTTTTTTTTTTTAATTATTTTCTAACGAATATTAATTTCTACTTACATCGACACTAACAAATATGGAATATGTGAGAAAAAGGGTTAATGTCGATCGCACATCGTATATTCATCAAATTTCATTTTGCCAATATTTTTCCCGCATCCGATATTCATCAAACTTCATTTTGGCAACATTTTATCCTTAGGCATTCAAACTATCTGATCCACTTGCATAGGATCGGATGGCAAACTCGTTTCTTTTTTTACTTTTTTGTTTCCCCTCTATATTAATTTTAACATATCCATCAAAAAAAAAAAATTTAACATTAATGTTAACTTTTAAATTTTCTTTTATGTGTTTTATTATTATTATTATTATTTTGTATTTTTTTTGTGGTTGTAGAGCTTATGCTTCTGGGGTTCATATCGCTGCTGCTCACGGTGGGGCAAGGTCTGATATCGAACATATGCATCCCGGAGACGGTGGGCGCCACGTGGCATCCATGCAGCAAGTCCCAGGAGGAAAAGAAGAACAAGAAGTACCATCAGCCGTCCGATGACGAATCCCATGGCCGTAAACTGCTCGCGCTCTCCGACTTCCCCGGCGGCGGCGTGCGCCGAGTTCTCGCCGGCGCCACCTACGATAAATGCGCAGCCAAGGTAAACCCAATCCAGAAACTTACATCAAGTAGTTATATACTGGACAAATTTTGGCGAATTCGATCTCAGGAACCCGTTTTTCTCGTATCAACTCGATACATTTAAGGATTTTACTCCTGAAGGTGATACGATGTCATTTTTATCACCTCGCGAATATAATTTAAAATTTATAAATGATTTTCTGTTGTTCAGCCAACGAAATTCACTTTTTTAACATACCGAGAGAAACCCATGTTTTCATGGGATAATTCGAACCGAAACATCCTTCTGGGTCAATCATTGGATTTCCTGGCTGTGTCCATTGTTGGCGTCAGCATGCAATGCATGTGCTTTGCTTGCAGGTCTCCTCGAGACAAAAGTTGACTTTTCTCTTAATAATAATTTTTTTTTTTGTATCACAAATTCTGAAATAATTATCCAAAAAGTCTTAAATTCAATCATAAACATTTTAATTGTACCAATATAGTTCAAACCTCTTGATGATTTGTCAATTTAATTGAAAATCTTTTTTTTTGTGTCAATTTAGTCTTAAAATTTTTGAAAATTTGTCAATTTTCCTAAATTTATTATTGGGATATTTTGCCAGAATGACTATATTGATGAATTTTCAAAAGTTTAAAACTGATTAAGTCTTCGTACAATAGGTATTTGGAGAGTTTTCTCTGCAACTTCTCATCTCAAGAATCGCGGAGATGCATTTTTCTAAGCTATTTATATGTTTGTCTATATCCCGAAGAAAAAGTTATTTTGACCAAAAAAATATGAGCTTATCCACATCATAGGTCTGAACACGCGTGTTCTTAAAATGAATTGTCGACAATGCCCACGAATCGCGTCGCCGAACAGACTCGATCGTCTTTAGCTAAATTCGAAATCGATTAACTTTACAGATTCTTACAATGATTTTTTTTTTTTTTTTTTTAATGGTATTGAAGTACTATGATTTTGAATCCTCAGGGCAAAGTGCCGTTCGTATCGGCGGACGGGATCCACCAGCTCCACATCTTCATCTTCGTCCTGGCCGTCTTCCACATCCTCTACTGCATTCTCACCATGGCCCTCGGCCGAGCCAAGGTACGTCGCCGCGCAACCCTACGCTGCACCTCCCCGGTTTCCTCGTACATTCAGGACGCGTTCCCGTCGCCATCTCTGAACCTTGACGAGATCAAAAATACTCTCTAATGACTTCTTCCGGTCACAGATGAGGAGCTGGAAGGCGTGGGAGAAGGAGACCAGGACCGCCGAGTACCAGTTCTCGCACGGTCAGTCCACTCATCCATCGCTTAGCAAACACCGTGTCGCGAATGCGCACGTGTCAAACGCCCATTGGCTCGTCGCAAATACGGGCGGCGATCGGCTCCGTCCGCCACGTCATGCGACATCTTTTCTTCTTCCTATCGTTGTAGCCGTCGAACGACGAGCATAACACGTTGCGTTGGTTGCATGCTTGGACGCAGATCCGGAGAGGTTCAGGTTCGCGAGGGAGACGTCGTTCGGGCGAAGGCACATGAGCTTCTGGACCAAGACCCCCGTCCTCATCTGGATCGTAAGCTTTTTACCTTTCCGAACGCAATTGATTTGAAAATTCGTTCTAGGAATAGCCACAACACGTAGCCCTTAGCCCTTAAAGACGGTTGGAAATTTAAGAGGATAGAGAGCCGTACGTTATAATCAAGCAAGACATAATCAATAGGGAACAAAACATGCATATGAAAAGAGAAAAAAGAAATGGGTTAACATCGTAAAAATTTCAAACCAATACACTATTTTCGCATCTGCTTTTAACTAATTTTCATGTCACCAAAAAACTCGAATTGAAATGCACATGCCACCAAAAAAAAAAAAAAAAATCTCAAAGCTTAATTAATTTTGCCCTAATTCTCAATCTCAATTCATATTTTAGCCATGCGATTGAGATATTTTGTGACTTCAAATTAATTTGGGTTAAATATGACATGCACGTATCAATTTGAGATTTTTTGTGACGCGTGAAATTCAATTTAAGGTGAATACATGATAAGTGTACTAATATAACCTTTTTTTAGAACACAAAAAATAATTTTGGATAAACATGTTATGAGTATATAAATATGAAATTTTCGGTGGTATTTAATCTAAGAAAAATAAAAGAGAACCGACCTTCAAGGTCCATGTTAATTTCAACGATGTAGAAAATTTCCATTTCCTTTCTTCCTTTTATTTTAATTATTTCGCATACCGTTGATAATGAAATATATATGTGTGTGTGTGTGTGTGTGTGGGGAAGGGCAAAACAACGGTCTTCGCATTCCAGCTCATGCATTTGACACGTACTTCCCAAGATATGACACGTACTTCCCAAGATATGTGGCCCGACTTTATTGACGTTCTGACCATTTCAAAAGTTTTGACTTCCTCATCGGCCACTTGTTCTCTTCATCGTCGAATGTGTTTATGGCCTTTTATCTTGAATTCTAATTTCAATTTTCTCTTAAAACTTTTGGCGTTTTCAGAAGGAGGACGTTCGAGTCCATATATAGATGAGAACTCATCATCCAGACTTATCCAGAATTTATTTAATTTATTTATCCATTACTTATATAATATTTTTGGCAGGTTTGCTTCTTCAGACAATTTGTGAGATCCGTTCCAAAAGTAGATTACTTGACTTTAAGACACGGCTTTATCACGGTAAGTTCTTTCTTTTTTTGTTTTAATTCTATCTCTATTTAATTCATTCTATTTGAATGCACACATTTTAAATTATGATTAATTAAATAATTAGTTCATACGGATTACATTATATATTATTCCCGAACTTGAATATATGGAATGATAACATTGATAATTGAACATAATTTCGGAATTAAGTTAAATATATATCAAAAGTTTAGGGACCACGTTGCATATTGAATTAAAGTTTATGAATTGCATATTAATTTATAGTTCATGGACCATTTGTGTTAATTAATTCCTTTTTTCAGGCACATTTGGCTCCCCAAAGCCACGTGAAGTTCGATTTTCAGAAATACATCAAGAGATCTCTAGAAGAGGACTTCAAGGTGGTTGTAGGGATCAGGTTGGTGCTGGAAATCTTTTCGCTACTAATGAATTACCCCTTCTATCGTCTAAGTCTGCCTTGAACGTCCTATGCACTACTTGACTGATGTTGCCTTTTTCGATTTTCAGCCCTCCGATATGGTTCTTCGCGGTTCTGTTTCTGCTCTTCAATACCCACGGTATGGAGAACTTCGATGATCACAAAGAAATTGCGAATTTATCGACGCCGCGTGCCCGGATGTTGCACTGATTCTAACTATGCTTTCTTTTGCCACGATCAGGCTGGTATTCTTATCTGTGGCTCCCATTCATCCCACTGATTGTAAGTTCTGACTTTGATATTGATACTGGCAAGGCAATGTCTTTGTGCTTCGTTAGTGAAATTGAGCGGTCGATGGTTGGACCTGCAGATCATACTTCTGGTCGGGACCAAGCTGCAGGTGATCATAACCAAAATGGGGCTCCGGATCCAAGAGAGGGGGCAGGTCGTGAAGGGCGTGCCAGTCGTCCAGCCCGGCGACGACCTCTTCTGGTTCAACCGGCCACGCCTCATCCTCTACCTCATCAATTTCGTTCTCTTTCAGGTAACGTTCTGAGTATCTTACTGGCGTGTGCGCGCGCGCGCGGCGATCCCGGTTATTTTCTCTGAAGCTGAAGTTAGAAAATCTCACTCTCTCAACCTTCGCTATCTGCAGAATGCTTTTCAGCTTGCCTTCTTTGTTTGGACTTGGGTAAGAACATTTCTGAATTCTTTTTCAATACGAGAGACAGATAGGTCGAGAATTTCGCTGTTCAGTTAGCCTCTCCGATCGAATTAACACGACTCCTTTCCATCTTTTCAGTATGAATTCGGACTGGAATCTTGCTTTCATGAGCACACGGAAGATAGAATAATCAGAATCTCAATGGGGTTAGTAACATCATCATCATAGAAAGTCCTAGGATCTTGATTTTACTCACTTTCTTGTTCTTGGCAAGACTAACCCAGCTGGTGAGCTTCTCCTCATTAATTTCAGGGTCCTCATTCAGATTCTGTGCAGCTATGTCACGCTTCCTCTATATGCCCTCGTGACACAGGTAACGGAACGGCATCGTCGATCTCGCAGTTTTTGGGTCGAAAATTTTGGAGTCGTAGGTTTAAGTTTACAAATGCTTTGGATTGAAACAGATGGGGTCGACGATGAAGCCTACCATATTCAACGAGAGAGTCGCCACAGCCTTGCGGAACTGGCATCACACTGCCAAGAAGCACATCAAGCAAAACAAAGGCTCCATGACGCCCATGTCCAGCAGGCCGGGCACGCCTTCGCATCACATGTCCCCCGTGCACCTCTTGCGCCACTACCGCAGCGAAATGGACAGCATACACACGTCCCCGAGGCTATCCAACTTCGATGTGGATCAGCACGACAACGAATCTCTGTCCCCGACCCATCTCCACCGAGGCGAAAGCTCATCTTTGCACCATAATCCCAACATGGAACAAGGTGCGGTCGACCGCGAAAGAGCAGTCCAATTGGCTTCCTTTCCTCAGCCAATATCGCGGGTGCAGCACGAGATAGACATCGTTCCGAAAGACTTTTCATTTGAGACTAAAAGCGGGGCTAGTTGAGGGAGTTTTCCGGGTATAAATGGTACAAATTTTGACCACCAAAGTGGCTGGTGATGGATCAAGTCGAGATTCGCGAATGAAGACTCGGGCTAACCAATTTGAATCGGAGGTCATAGCTTGGTGAATCTTCACGGATCGACAGATGATAACAGGTTACTAAGACACGAGGATCAGAGTTTACCGTTCGTACCTTAAAGTTCAGGCTTGTAAATTGGTGAATTATAGGGACAAACAAACTAAACTTGAGTAATAAAGTTGCAGTTACTACCACTGTACTTCTTAGACCTCCTTTCATTTTTTTTTTTTTTTTCCAACACTTCCTGGCCGGAGCTAAGATTCATTGGGCTCTGCTTGATGACGCTACAGAAAAGAGAAATAAGCTATTCGCACACGTGATGCTACTGTGATGTTCTTTTTTTCGTTAGTTGATCAATTACTCCAAATTCTGCCTTTCTGCACAATGCTCAATCGTCGGTCTTCTTCCTTTAAATTTTCTGGGCGTCGAGAAAGACTTTGTGTGGCATTCTTGAATTAATTCACTCGAAATATTATCCAATTTAACTTGTACCATATAGAGTGAGCTTTATGATTTTGTCCTTTGGTGTACAGGCAGGCACTAGGTCACGAATCCTAATAATGCTTTAGCTTATGCTCAATTAATTTTGAAATTTTAAAGTAGAACTTGTCATTACATCAAAATACACGTTCATGAATTACTTCCAATTTTCACATATATATCTCAAAATTCCTCTTCCTTGTTTGGCATAATTCAATTCATTTTTACCCCCTTCACCATCCTAGAAGTTTGCGATGAGCCATTCCTTATCCAAATCCTCTAATCTCGACAATCACTCCCCATCCTCATATGTGAAAGCTATAGGGGTCGTTACATCTTGCTGATTCATTGTGTAGATTAGGTCGAGTGTAAAAGTGTTGGAAGATACGCAGATACTTTTGGGAAGATTCGATTAGATTGAATCAAATTGATTCCGTTAAATCAATTGAAATCATATCTAATACACATTGTATTCTTTCCTTTGTACACAGACTTTGTAATGTATATACAATCGCTCCGTACATTGAATTAGAACGAAAATATACAGACAAATATTCCTACACTTCTTTCTTCCGTTTTCCTTCGATCCTGTTTTTCCCTTCATACTTTGACATGGTATCAGAGCTTCACGACTCTGACATCGCTTCCGCTCCATTCCGTTGATTGCCAGAAGAACCTCACTCTGCAAAAGGTTGCCGAAGGAATCAACGAATCTTGAAGGGAAAATCAGTTTATTATGAATCAACCAGAAAACATTACCTCCAACCCAGAAGAAAACATCGCTCCCGCTCAATCAGCAACAGCGACCACTCCACAGGCCTCTAGTGTCGTCTCTGTGCCCGAACAACCCCAGCACGTTTTTTGGCAGAATGCTCCGGCTCAGTTTAACCTGGGTCAGCCATTTCCGGCGTATCCCTACCAGTGGATGCCATACCCATGGATCCCTGGGGTGAATCCAGTCACATCATCGCCGGGTTCTCAAGGTAACTTACCGAGCAATGGAGGGCCACCTACCAACACTGGGGCAGCTCCGTCCATCGACCCGGAACAGACGGGCGGATTAAGTGATTCCGTTTCGGGACATCAGCAGACGGGTGGATCTAGCAATTTTCATGCGGGGGGGTCTCAGGCACAATTTACCAATCCATACCAGGGATTTCCTCCTGGTTTCCTTCCTCTTTCTCTTGCGACCGCCATGGGTCGACCCGAGCCCGGCGACGCGCTCTATGTCTCGGCAGCCGATGGACCGGAGTTGCGGCTAATTAGCCACCCTCTCACGGGTCCAAACAACTACTCGACTTGGGCGCGTGAATTCCGACAAGCCCTGATCACAAAAGATAAAGAGGGGTTCATCGACGGGACCATTCCGGTCCCGACCGACGACAAAATGGCAAAGCAATGGAGAAAGTGCAACCAATTAGTCAGAACATGGATTGGAAATTGCATCAATTCGGAAATCGCAGCAGGGTTACCACCCACAGAAGATTCAAAGGCGATTTGGGATAATATTCGAGAAATGTACGGCAAATTGGATCGGGCAAAAATTTTTTCGCTCCATCAATCGCTTAGCGAACTGAAGCAAGGAAACACGTCGGTGACGACGTGCTTCAACAGGCTTTCAGCACTCTGGAACGAGTTGGAAGCTGCTGAAGAGCAATTGGAGGGCCTCGAATCGACCCTCCAACAGTATAAAGCGATAAGGGACAGGGAGAAGGTGACCCGATTCTTACTCATATTGAACGATTCGTATCTCACCTTCCGATCGCAGATTCTCGCGATGGAACCGCCACCAACCCTTGGCCGAATCTTCCAGCTTGCGGTGCAAGAGGAGAATCACCGGCTTGCCACATCTGACGGCAAGAACTCCGAAGACCTAGCGCTGGCGGCAAGAGTCGAGAAGAGGAATACCCAGAAAACCCTAGACGAAAAGGGGCAAGAGGACGCGCTAGGGTTCGGGGAAACCAGAGGGGGGCTAGGGTTCACGAGTGAAAAGCCCTATAAATGGGCTGGAACGGACGGCTCAGATCGGCTGTCGTGATTTGACGGCTCTAGAGGCGCGCGCGGCTCATTTAATCTGGACGGTGGAGATCTGGCCGTGCCTAAAGGATCCAACGGTCCTCCAAATTCGAGAGGATATGGGCCGAATTTTAAAAACAAAGGCAAATTATTTTGCGAATTTTGCAAACGGCCCCACCACACGATCGACACGTGCTGGAAATTACATGGCAGGCCTGGAGAAAAAGAAAAAAAGGGAAAAGAAATATCTGCAGCGGCTTATCAAATCTCTGGATCCCAAAATTCTCAAAACCAGCCTATTACACATGGAGAATATCAGCAGCTTATACAGGCATTGCAAAAACTGGATATCCAAAATAGGGGGAGCAGTTTCACAGGTACTTTTTATTGTCTAATGAGTAATATTTCTAGAAATGCCTGGATTATAGACTCAGGAGCCAGTGATCACATAGAATGCAATATCAAGTTATTTTCTGCCATAAATAAGGAGTTAGATGATCCAATCAATGTGGAATTGCCAAATGGAAATGCTGCATATGTAAGTATCACTGGGACAGTGACACTTAATTCCCACATTATCCTTACCAATGTCCTCTATGTTCCGGATTTCCAATTTAATCTCATTTCCGTGTCTAGAGCCTGTAAGGAAAACTCTTGTCGAGTTGTCTTCGATACTGATGCTTGTCTATTTCAGGCCCTTTCGACTGGGATACTGATGGGCTGGGGTAGTCTTTCTGAAGGACTTTTCTTCTGGAAAAGCTTGCCAACAAGTTCTAGTCCTTTTTCTTGTAATAAACAATCATCATTGTGTAACTCAGCTTCCAATGATAGAAATTTCCTTTTGCATTCCAGATTGGGTCATAGCTCTCATTTTTCATATTCCCAATGTCGGATTTGTTCACTTGCAAAGCAATCGCGCAATCCTTTCCCTTTAAGCCAAAACCGTTCCAAAACTATTCTTTCCTTACAGCATGTTGATGTCTGGGGACCTTATCACACAGTAAATAATGATGGGTCTCGTTTTTTCCTCACCATAGTGGACGACCACTCCAGAGCCACATGGATTTTTCTAATGCAGTCTAAAAGTCAAGTCGTGTCCAATCTAAGGACGTTTCTTTCCTTATCCAAAACTCGATTTGGGAAATCTGTACAAAAAATAAGGACAGACAATGGGAATGAATTTTTTAATCATGAGTGTGCGGATCTTCTTTCATCACAAGGAATATTGCATGAGAGCTCCTGTACCTATACGCCACAGCAAAATGGAGTGGTGGAAAGAAAGCATCTCCACCTTTTAGAGGTTGCCAGAGCCCTAAAGTTTCAAGCTTCTATTCCAGATATTTTTTGGGGAGATTGCATATTAACTGCTGCTTATCTGATAAATCGAATGCCGACGAAGATCCTGGATGGACTATCCCCTTTCCAAATACTCTTTGGCAAGGCGCCTGACTTGAGCCACTTAAGGGTTTTTGGTTGTTTATGCTATGCTGTAATAGTTGGGCCCAAAGACAAGATGAGTCCACGTGCCCGGTATTGCATCTTCATGGGATATTCCACTTTAAAAAAGGGATATCGGGTTTTTGATCCAGCTACAGGAGACTTCTTTGTTAGCAGAGACGTCACATTCCAGGAAAATGTTTTTCCCTTTGCGAGATCAACACGGAAGTCGGACTCGGCCAATGGATTTCTTAGTCCATTCTCGCTGAAGATGGGTCTGCAAAACTGGATACATACTTCTCCCTCCATCAACGAACACACAAGCCCATTTCCAATCAATTACAAACACAACCCCATTGCCGGATGTTCAGGATGAAGTATTGGAAGATGAGTTTTCCCCAGTACAACCAATCCCAGACTCGTCTTTTGTGGAAGTTCCAACCAATGCTTCTACTTCAGTAGATCATCAGCCCAGACGCTCTGGTCGTGCTACTCGCCCGCCTACCTGGACAAAGGACTACATCTGTGGGGTCAGGCATTCACCAAGTATTCCTTTTCCAATCTCCTCCTATGTATCTTTCGACCGTCTATCCCCGGGACACCGCTGCTGCATTGCTCGTTTCTCTGAAGAACAAGAACCATCCGATTTCCATGAAGCAAGTCATGATTCACGATGGCAAAAGGCGATGGAGGCAGAATTAAAGGCTCTCATGGATAATCACACATGGGACCTTGTTCCATTGCTCCCACATCGCAAAGCCATTGGATGCAAATGGGTCTACAAGATTAAATATCGAGCAGACAGGTCCATCGAACGATACAAAGCGAGACTAGTGGCCAAAGGGTTCACGCAGAAAGAGGGATTCGACTACCACGAAACCTTTTCTCCAGTAGCCAAGGATGTCACAGTTCGTTCTTTTCTTTCTGTAACAGCTTTCCAAGACTGGTCATTGCATCAGATGGACGTTCACAATGCCTTCCTCCATGGAGATTTAGACGAGGAGATATATATGGAAGTACCTCAAGGTTTACGGAGACAGGGGGAGAATAGAGTATGTCGTCTCCGCAAATCATTATATGGACTCAAGCAAGCATCCAGACAGTGGTATGCGAAGTTTGCTGAGTCACTGATAGCTGCTGGTTTTCAACAATCCCGCTTCGATTACGCTGTTTTCACATGGACTCAAGGTACGTCATCTATCTACCTAATGATATATGTAGATGACATTCTCATCATGGGCAATGACGAAGTGGCAATCAAGGGTCTCAAAGCGTACCTGCACTCTACCTTCCATATTAAGGATCTGGGAGCACCCAAGTACTTTCTTGGGATCGAGATTGCCCGATCTAGCCAAGGAATCTCTCTTAGCCAGAGAAAATTCGCATTGTAAATCATTTCAGAAGCAGGGTTATCTGGATGTAAGCCAGCTGTGGTTCCGATTGAACAAAATGTCAAATTGACAACCGCTGATCATGATGAAGTACCTCAAGAGGCAGACTCTGTACTCAAGGATCCATTGGGTTATCAGAAGCTCGTTGGGAAGCTCATATACTTGACCATGACCAGACCGGACATAAGCTATCTTTGTACGAGACACTCGGCCGGTTCATGCACAAGCCGAAGCAGTCCCACATGAATGCCGCACTAAAGGTTGTGAAATATTTGAAGAAGTGTCCCGGTCTTGGAATCCTCCTTTCCAGGAAGTGTGATTTGAGGATGATCGCGTATTGTGATGCAGACTATGAAGCCTGTCCCATGAGCAGAAGGTCATTAACCGGTTTCTGTATCAAATTAGGTGATTCTTTGCTTTCTTGGAGAACGAAGAAACAACCAATTGTGTCATTATCTTCAGCATAGGCAGAATACCGAGCCATGGCCAAAAACACATGTGAGATAGTGTGGTTGAGAGGATTGCTACAGGACCTTGGAATGCAAATCAAGGGACCAACAAGATTATTCTGTGACAATGACGCGGCGCTCAAACTTGCAACCAACCCTATCGTGCACGAGAGAATGAAACATATAGAAGTAGATTGTCACTTCACTCGTGAGAAGATCCAAGAAGGGATAATTGTGACACAAGGGATTGGAACACAAGAGCAGCCGGCGGATATCTTCACCAAGCCACTCTGTCAAAGACAACATGCGTATCTCTTGAGCAAGCTAAGCATCTTGGACATATACAAGCCGCCAGCTTGAGGGGGAGTGTTGGAAGATACGCAGATACTTTTGGGAAGATTCGATTAGATTGAATCAAATTGATTCCATTAAATCAATTGAAATAATATCTAATACACATTGTATTCTTTCCTTTCTACACAGACTTTGTAATGTATATACAACTGCTCTGTACATTGAATTAGAACGAAAATATACAGACAAATATTCCTACACTTCTTTCTTCCGTTTTCCTTCGATCCTGTTTTTCCCTTCACACTTTGACAAAAAGCTATAGGGGTACCTGGTTGGACTTTGGAGAGCACCACCCCTATCGATCTGGACGATTCCAAATCGATTGCATTTTGTCGACAGTGTTTTCTCAAGGTGCAAAACCGGAATAGCAGCAGACCCACGGTCGCTTGCTGCTAGATAAGAAGGACCGCAGACTAACAGGCAATGCGAGCAGCAGGCGTGACCCAGCGCCTCGAAAAAAGACTGCCTTACTGACGGTGCCCATTGTTTCGTCCCTCGAAGTCCGTGCGGATAAAAGTCCTTTTTTTTTTTTCCGTCGTCATCGCGTATAAACGAACATGTCCGCACCGCAGCACCAGAAGCTCAGTCACCTCGGCCCGTCGAGTTACACTTCGTGACAGGGAGAACGACAGAGGGAGAGAGGCGTACGAATGGAGGCTCCGCTGGTGCCGGCGTTGCTGGGGAAACTGGTCCGACATTGCTACGCGCTCGTCTGTCTGGGCGTCATCATCGTGTCGGCGGCGGTCTCTCACTACGTGTACCAGATCGATGCCCCCGAGGTGCCCCCGCCAAGCTCCGCCCTCAGCACCTTCGCCCCAGCCCGAGCCGACCAGATGCAGTGCAGCTAATATATAGTTGGGAAGAGATCTGATCAATAATGTGTTTGGATTTTCATTGTTTCCTCTGGTCCAACGCCTTTCTTGTGCTAATTTGACTTGGCTTTGTTTCTGCTTGCATCCCTTTCGTCATAATGCTGTACAGGACAACTATCGTTTGTATGCATAGTGTTCTTGCTGGTCAATTTCATAGCTCTAGTTTAAGTACGCGTTTACCTTTCTAAGTGCTTAAAGATAACGTTGAAGATCTGAAATTTAATTTAGTTTACCGGAAAAGAATGAAATCTGCAGGCCTTGGTATACATATTTGTATGTTTATTTATGGCATTAAGTACGTGTATGGAAGGTCTTGTACCCGCATTCCTAGAGGGGAGAAAGAAGTACGTGCAAAATGGAAAATATTTTCCAATGTACATGCTGATTAACTTCTAATTATTGGGCTTTCATCGGCTTACACGAAACAAATTTTAATAAAGGAAAGAGAATAATTTCAACCTGTGGAGAAATTCTTTTGACACATTCAGCCAAACGCCTTGCATTTAAAGCGTTTCAATCTATTTAATAAATGATGTTTCTCGTCTGCATATTTTATTGCATATTTAGAAATGTCGCATGCCCTATGATTTAGCAATTAGGTACATGTAATTATAACTCTACATATGCAATTACAATATACATGACGAACATGATTCTTTCAAAAGGGACTTTCAGTCACTCGCCCTTGATTTCCTTTGTGCCGTTTTCTTGAAATTACTGGCTTCCGACTTGGGTGTGGAGCATTTACTATTAATTATGCGAAGTTTATGGAACAAAGAAATCTTCTCGAGGATTCGCACGTTTATAATTATCCCGATCTTTATCCTGTTCTTATCTCATAAATGAAGTGATGTGTATCAACAAGATGGATTAAAATAAGCTCATTGTAAAATGCCCAAGTTGCCCCCCGCTGACATCATTTATCACCGTCCGCCCAAAACCTCGTTCGCCGTGTCTGTCGGTCACTCTCTCGTCGAGAAAATCGCAACCACCTCGACGGCTCATCAAACCTCGCGCATCCAATCCACCCCCTTCCTCTCTCTCCCTCTCTTTCGATCTCGATCTCGATCTCGATCGCGACATCCATGGCTAGAGGCTCGTCCCAGTCCCAGTCGGCGTCCTCCGTCACCTCCCGCCCCGGCGTGACGGCCCCCCGCGGCTCCGCCGCGGCGGCCGCTGGCATGCGCCGACGGAGGCTCGGAGGTGGAGGCGGCGGCGGCGCTGCTGCGGGCGGCGGCTCCGGAGGCCTCGGCGGCGGGGGCAGCGGGGGGAGCAACATGCTGCGGTTCTACACCGACGACGCCCCGGGGCTCAAGATCTCGCCGACGGTGGTGCTCGTCATGAGCCTCTGCTTCATCGGCTTCGTCACCGCCCTCCACGTCTTCGGCAAGCTCTACCGCTACAAGTCCGGCCCCGGCGCCTGATCCCCGCCCCTCCAGGTCACGATCGCCGCCCTCTTAACCTTGATTAGCGTAATCCGGAATTCGATCGCCGTGCTTAGCGGGGTCGATGATGACACTGACTGGGGGCCTGCTGTTGACTGAATGACACGAGCGCGGTTTTGTCTGATTTCTGTTCTCTTACTGTAAAAAAACTTTGCGGTAGAATTTTGGTGTTTCCGAGTCGCTTTGAGCTGATCTGTTGGCGTTTGATGAAAAAAGAGGGGTCTTTTTCTTAGTGTAATCAATCCCGGCAACGAATGATCTGGTTCAATTGCTCTTTTTCCTTCGTCAAGTTTCCATCGAATGCGGTGTGGGCAAATTGACATACTCTGCTCCTGATCTGGTGTCGCAAAGTTGGGCAAATTGCCATAGTCTGTCCCTGATCTGATACGCCGATTGGAAGGCGCAGACCGGAAAAGGAACTTTTTTGACTTTGTCGTTTCGTTTTCGATGGATGAGCTTCAGGGAGGAGCAAAATCCCATTTTTGGCGTTAAGCTAGTGGTGGTTTGGAACGCCGGACCATATCAGCAGCGCACCGCATCACGTTCTTTTCGATGGCTCTTTTCTGCTTTTGACGACCGCAAATCGTCAAAAAAATCAAGCTTTTTCGAACTTAACCGTAAAGACTGAATTTTTTTTCCTTCTTCTGATCTGCGGATGATGTTTCCATGCTCTCTTCCCTCCTCCTGAAATGGGTTTTCTTGAAACTTTATTGGTGCCGCTGCTGGGGGGCAGAGCAAATTGATCATCGCTTCAGTTTCTTCAAGTTGGTCTCTCATCATAGGTGACGCTTGTGCATTTTCTTCAGCTAAAGAGACTAGACGAGTGGGATTTCCATCACGTTTTATTCTGCCCATTTTACCAATATTAGATTATATATTATGATGAAAACTTACTTTAATTGTAGACAGGTTTGATTATGTTAATTACTTAATGAATCACTGATGACACTGCTTTATTATTGTTGTTATTAATTCGACATAATCATGCAATATATGATTAGTATATAAAAGAATTTAATAATAAGGAATTAATTCATGTGATAACGATTATGTTATCATGAGATTACATTTTTCTTTAATTAGAGCAATCGGAATATAATGACTAGCATTATATTATTTGTTTACTATTACGTACAATTATTTGAATTTTCATGATTAAGTATTGCATTGATCACATGATTGTTATCTTGATCGCTAATTATATTAATCAATGCTCAACTTGTTACATAATTATTACTTCAATCGTACTATCAATTATTTAGTACTTGGTATTCACTTTGATAATTCCAATGATATGTTTAACTTTATATCATGATGGTCAATTGAGAGTTAATTAATGGGTCAATTTAATACGTTAAATCATAGTATCTTAGTAATATATATGGGTAATTACACTAATAAGTGGCAATTGAAGTGACAATTAACATAATTGCATATTCGTATTATATAATCACATCTTATATGCTTGATTTTTATCTAATTATAATTATCAATAAGATATTAAAATATAAATAAACACTTGATATAATAAATTGTATAGCTGGCAATACATATGAGGTAATAAACTCAGGAATTGTGATTTGAGAATTAGATTGATGACCATCGCAATCCATCTAATTCTGAATTCGTAGGTATCTTGGGCATTTCTAATGATATTCGCCCGTCATATAAATTCTTATCTGTATCAGTGAGATGAGTGGAAATACAAATCTGCACTAGAGAGATGAGTGGATATACATTGAGCGCAATCAAATTCTTTTATTTATTTTTTTAAATTATAATATTTCATACATCATTAAAAAAAAATTCAGCCACTATCTTGTTTATGTTGATAAGTAACACATCGGATGAAGCTAACTAAAAAAATGAAAAATAAAAATAAAAATCACAGCTTTTTTATTTGGTAAATTTTGGAAGTACATAGAGGACTTGAAATTTATGTAATACGTGTCAAATTGACATAGGATAAATATATACAATTTTGATACGATTGTAGTTGCTATGGAAACACTTCAACAATTCCACATCAAGAATTTATAGCAAATTGCACCTCACGTAGAAGTTCAATCAAGCACGAAATTTATGTAATACGTGTTCATGCAAACACCATGAATGTGAATCAAAATTTGTTAAACTTTGAGTCGAAATCTAAGTTATATTCTCATATATTGTACTGTAATATACCATGTTTTTTCAAAGATTGGGAATATTATTAAAAAAGTCCAGAACCTATTATACATATAACAATTTAATCATAAACATTTCAATTAAGCCAATTTTGTTCTAAATCTTTTGACAATTCTCATACCATTATTTGCCTTTGGAAAGATAATAAGTCCCCTTTTTTTTTAAGGTGAAATTTCGTTAAACTTAGTTTGATTTGATAGCTCTTAACTTAATCTAAAAATAGCAGATTTCTAGTTAAAAGGTTTGCATGACGTTTCGTGGGCCTTTAATAATTAGGTCTTCACTTTCGTGCCCCTTGATTATCCAAAAGAGAAAAAGTTATCTTAACTTGTGTCGCATCCCGGATCTCTTCTTCTAACAAAGGAGTTTTGTTTGTACTTGGAAGGTATGGTGTCATCTTTAACAAAGCATAATTTTACTTTCATAAAATGTGATCCACTTTCTCAGTACAATTCACATAATTTATGTTCATGTGCATTAAACATAATTATCCTGGAAGAGTGCAGCGTATAATGATCAATATGTTAATAAACATGCTCAACATCGTTTATTGCCAGTAGATTTTAGGTTGACCCCAGCTTCAACTACCATGATCAGCTTCGAAGTAGACATCGACAATGGTGGTTGGCCCGGACCGTTCCTTGATGGCATGACTAAAGAGAGACACGAGCAGCGGTGGCTTCTATGGCCATGATCCGGCGTTGATCGGGCAAGGAACGGTGACGTCGCCGTCGAGGGGAAGGCAGTATGCGGGCCGGTGGGGCTGGTGGCGGGTCAATGAGGAGATGGTGACTCAATGCGAGAGAGAGGAAAGAGACCGAAGGGTCTTTCTTGTGGGTCTTGGCTTCATTGCGCGGCAATGGCATTAGCCTTTCCCGATTAAAAAAATGACATCCTAAACTTTACTCTCCATATCAATAACCCTCCGTCACATTTAAATTTACAACTAACATCCTCACATTTTACATTTGGATCTAAAGTTGCATCACTCATCCATACATAGTTACGCCTTTAAATTGTCAATTTCACTGCATTAATCTATTTAACTAGGAAACACATTTATTTCCTTAAAAGATAAGTGCAAAATTGAAATTAATATGAAAAAACAATTAAGAAAAGGTGTCTAGTATCCCTATTAATTTAAAAAAACATGCGAGATCTTTTGAACCTTGTCTAATCTATTGGTTGCTGTAATGTCAGAGTCGCAACTATATGAACTTGACCATTTCTAAATTTGCTATTACCAAATCATCTAGAAACTCGAACTTTTTTCTCAAATCCTCTGTCAAATTAATAAGTCTTCCTTTATTTTCCATATATTTCTTAATTCCTCCTTTTTTTAGTCATAAATAATTACCTTGAAATGGTAAATTTGGGTTGATGGAAGTAAAACAACCGCCAATTGAAACGAACGGTCGGGAGCCGAACCCGCCAAGAAAAGCGACGGTTAGGTCTCTCCTTCCCGTCCGCAGCCCGCTCTTCGCGGTCGATCCCTCGTTTCGCCACCCCATGGAAACACCACCGTCCGTCGCGAGAGCTTTCCACAGGTCGCGCCACCCGTGGGCTTCGCGTCTTCTACCCTCCATTCCCACGGACAAAGCTTAGGGAAGAAGAAGAGGAAGAAGGAGAAGAAGATGAGCGTCATCGACATCCGGTTCAGGGTCGACGCCATTTGCAAGAAGTACGACAAGTATGACTTCGAGAAGCAGCGCGACCGCAATGCCCACGGCGACGACGTCTTCGCCCGCGTCTACTCCGAGGTCGAATCCGACCTCGATGCCGCCCTCGAGGTATTGTGTGTTCCTTGCTTTTAATCCGCTGCTTCGTCGTGTCCAAGCCGACCCTCATGCGTGAAAGACGATATCTGGACGTTGACATGTTGAACTGCCGGACGCGGAACACATGATTTCGGGAAAGACGTAGAATGGGTTAGCGTACTGTTACGTCCGACGCTGTTTAAGAAAACCGAATTTTCAGCATGGTAAATGTTCATGGAATTCTTTGAGGACGATTGTACTCGAGCTGGCAATGCGTGCTTTTGTGGCAGTTATATCTGGAAAAGATGAAGTGGGTCGAGTAAAGAGTGTTTCATTTTTTCGGTTTACGTCTGTGAATATGGACAGAAATCCCAGAGGGCGGCAGTGGAGACGAACAGGGCTTCCTCGGCGGCACTGAACGCAGAGGTCCGGAGGACGAAGGCCCGGTTGATGGAGGAGATCGCTAAGCTGCACAAGTTGGCTCAAAAGAAGGTAACTTCCTGCAGCTCATGCGAATGCTTTTGCGCTTGAGGATGAGACTGAGAATGCGTTCTTCTAGAATTAGGCATATCACTTACTTGGATATTTTGACAAAAAAACCACCCGCTTCTTTCTGGGATCCTACTGTTAATGGAACTAATCAGAGGATGATGGCATGAATTGTGACATCAGTCATGAGAAGGATTTATTAGTACCTCCAGCATTACTGTGAATTTGTAGTTTTATGCCTCAAATCTGCAATATGGTCATAGTTCAGCAAATCGTGTTTCATATGCCGACCGGATGAAGACTGTATGCTCGATGTTTGATTGTATAGTGACTGTATGTCTAGGTTGGTTCGCTTCCCTCTTGGTCCAGTGTTGTTGCAATTTAACTGGAGACGTGCTTGGTTTCCTTTTCGTCATCCTTTCTTCAACAAAATTCCATGTAAAAAAGCTCCACCTATCGAATGTCAGAGTGAAAGCGGCAAGAAAACACATTGAAATTAAATGTTGACCATGCTTGCTCGGATGTTCCTCAACTCAAATCCTGACTTGCAGAAACAAATTGAAATTATTTACAATTCCTCTGATCTTTCTGAATCAGAATGCACAACGACAGGACATAGGCACTTTTAACACCTTCTGTCACTCCCCAATAATGGCGAGGAAATAGAAATGAAAGGGACAACCATTCTAATAGTTTTCTTTGTGGTGCTCATACCTGGCGTTGTGGCATGATGACAGTGATCGAGGGACAATGCATATGGGTTTCAATTTCTTCAGAGTTCATTTTTTGCCATATGTATCATCATCAACATGCATAAAGCTTGGCGGTAATCGTAAGTTGTACTTGTGATACTCTCTTATTAGGTTAAAGGGCTGTCTAAAGATGACCAAATGACTCGGAACGATCTGGTTCTTGCACTACAAGAAAGGGTTCAAGCCATACCCGATGGGACAATTGCACCACGAAAACAATCTGGAGGATGGTCTGCTTCGACATCTTGTGAGAACATCAAGTTTGACTCTTCAGGTTGTTAGACCATGATGCAATTTATTCTATCCCAATTGCTACCTACTGCAATGGTTTCTCATAGTTGCTTTCATTCCGTGCCTGTTCAGATGGACATTTACGGGATGGTTTCTTCCAACAAACTGAAGAAGCAAGCCAATTTAGGCATGAATATGAAATGCGCAAGATGAAACAGGCATGTAAGACTGCTTCCTTAGTTTCTTCTTGGATCAGTTACAAATATCTTGAAGTCTGTGGCCTGCCCTTGTTCTTTGTTTTGATGTTTCTGTCTTTCCACAGGATGAAGGTCTTGATGTGATATCAGAAGGATTAAATACGCTGAAGGATCTGGCCCATGATATGAATGAGGTTGTTTAGTTGAACGTATAAATAGTGGAACTGGTTTTTGGGAAAAGGAATCGATGAAGAGACTAATTCTGTTTTTATGTTCAGGAGTTGGATCGACAAGTTCCTTTAGTGGATGAAATCGATACTAAGGTGAGAACTTCATTGCTTCATGTTAAACCTCCTGTTTTGGAACTATTCAAATAGTGAGTTTGCTTTCTCGTTCCATTTAGGTGGACAAAGCAGCATCCGATCTTAAAAATACGAATGTCAGACTTAAGGAGACTCTGTTCAAGGTGATTGATGCTGATAATCTCTTAACAGACCAATTCTAGTTACTAGTTTCTATCATGTCGACAGTGGGGCCTTGTTCTCATTAGTTGCTATGTTTCCTTTTATAAATGAAGATAAGATCCAGCCGAAACTTCTGCATCGACATTATTCTCCTTTGCGTTATCCTGGGCATTGCTTCTTATTTATATAAGTAAGTTTATATAAGTAAGCTTCATGCTCTCTCTCTCTCTCTCTCTCTCTCTCTCTCTCTCTCTCTCTCTCTCTCTCTCTCTCTCTCTCTCTCACACACACACACACACACACACGCACGCACGCACGCACTCACTCACAGAGGGACAAAGTTCAGGATCTTGTATTGACATCTCGGTTTGTCTCTTGCAGTGTACTGAGATGATTTAAGAGAACAAGGATAGCAGGTTGTTTGATCTCACACGTATGGTAATATATGCTTATGAAGACAAGCCTACTAATTAGAGTTGTGGTATATTTGTCACAGAAGACCATACGCTGCCATAGCTGTTGCATATCCAACTTCTGGGTTTACCAAATAGAGGATCTCACCATTCACGTGACAGACCTCTGACTTTTTGGGACATATGGATTTTGTGCAGTAAATTTTCTGTTGAAGCCACTATATGAAAGAGCGATTCTGATTTTTATCACTGACTATGATGTCTGTCGTTTCTAAGGAAGCGGGCGATGCATTCATGTTAACTTATGCTGAATTGGTTCACAGATATGTAGCACCTATGGTGATGGCATTTTTTTCTGCATGAGAAGCATGAAGACAAGCTAATATCGACGTTGATTTCAATTTAAGGTGTAAATTGCTTCAGGAGAGTTCTTGTCGTTGCATTTCTTACTTGTTAGCACAAACTTTGTGAACCTATGATACGTTGAGACATCAAAAGTTATGATTCAGTTAATATAAACAAGTATTTGTAGCCCACTCCCAAGTGCAGAAACTCTTAAGACTTGCAGTGTTTCTTGGGACTGAGTCCGTTTTATTCTGTAACTAGTACTCTGAAATCGATACACGCCAAGCAGATTCTGCAGATCCTGCAGGACCACTAAAAACAGCGCGAATTCTCATTCTTTATGCGTCATTGCCATAACTTAGAGCTTGGTCAAGTCATTGAGCCCCTGATAGTTGAGGATAGAATCACATCTGGCGAAGTTATATACGTTTTCGTCACACTGGCTTTGAGTGTAGTTGAGGACATCGCTACCATCCACACCCAGCATTTTTTCCTGCTGATCCTTGAACCCTTTTTCCTCTACAAGTTCTGTTGTAAATATGTTGACATTGTTGTCCATGGAAGAACTTGTGCTATAAGAGTTCAGTTTGTTGGGACTTTCTTCGTACACAGACCTTAAGGTGTCATTGTTGTCGGGTGCTTGAGAGCTTATACTAGAGACAGAATTCATGGGACAGAGGACTTGACCCGAGATCAGGGAAGCCATTACTAAGCAATCTTGGAAGGGATTTTCCATGGCAACATCTTTGCAGAGGCCAGTGCGCACAGGAAGCGCTTCACCATTCTTTTTGGGGTAAGATGGTGCTGCATTTGTGCTACTGCTGAAGTCTCCATGGTGGCTGCCAGCGTTTCTCAGAACTTGCTCTTTCTGTCTCACTCGGCAGAGTACCCAATCATCCAACTGCACTAGTAAGAGGTGATTGTTTCAGATTCGACTCTTTACACACTAGTTAAGGTAACGATGTCACCTTAGATTACAGAAATACAGGGACTTCGCTAAGAAACGTAGAGGGACAACAAGTGCACCATTATTAACAGTTGGAGATGGCTTCATTATACTTGAGCATATCCGATATGAAACCTCCAGCACATCTAGATACTATAGAATGTCCTTTATACATATATCTCTCACATTTATATGCGTTCGATATATGATTCCTCTAGTACATCTAGACCTGCCCTGTGTTTTCTTTGAATATGATCTATTGAATTGATAAATAATGTCTCGCTTCTCAATTTGAAGAGGATTGCAAGTTACACTTGGTGTTCTGTTCCTGCATAGAATGCAGCGACGACGCCAAATCGAGACTGTCTTTAGATCGAGCAAAGATAGTTCATCGATTTGTGGGTTTGGAGTGGATTGCATTGTGAAGTACAGTTCAAACAAGTGATGAAACCCCCTATTTCGAATCACAATTATCCCACTTACTCTCATTGACCCTTTCAATCTGGGCGTCCGGACGGTGGCATTGATCAGCCTGTACTCGTCCATGCTCCATTCCGTCTTCATCCCCTTCGGAGGCCGTCCGATGTGGAACACCAAAGCCTTCTTCACTCCGATGCTCTTCATCCCGCCGGATGTGAGTATTTGCTTGTCGATCCCGGTAGCTTTCCAGTAACCTGAGCCCGCCGCCCTGTTCGGCCTCCCTCCATTCGGGTACTTTCGGTTCCTTGGGCTGAAAAAGTACCACTCACCTTCCCCGAAAAATGCCTTCTCTGCGAAGCAAATGCGAAAACATCAGTTCCGAAAAATAAATGCCCTAAAGGCTATAAATAACCAAAGAAAATGGAGGTTCCCAGCACACGGACTTGGTAGCTCCCATGGATTGTACTGATAGAGATCGATGTCAGCGATCACCTCTGCTGGGAGCGGGCGTGAGGCCACCTTATTTTTCAAGTAATAGACAAGCAGCTCTTCGTCTGTGGGATGAAACCTGAAGCCAGGAGGGAAAGCAGCTGAAAAACTTCTCGCCGGCTGCGCAGCATCCACCCAACGATCCATTGGAGACCGCTGGTCGCCAACTGTGGTAGCCCGTGGAGATTCTTATCATTGATGAGGATGAAGCGGATTAGCCGCCGATGATACCGATTGCGAATAGCTGTGAATGAGCTAGCGGGAGCTATAACGCGAAAGCTCGGCGTCAACGCATCGTATTCCGTGGGTCCTTCGTTCTCATGCAGATGAGGACAGCGTTCGATGATAATCAAACAGGAAGAGACCAAACGCGAAACGACAGAACGGATCGATGTTTACGTGCACGTTTAGGAAATGTCAATGGAGACAGCAACCCCGGTTCGTCTGCATCCTGCTCCTCCTCTACGTGAGCTTCATGCACCACCGCGCATGATCAAGCTTAAGATCTCAATTTGCTTAGTAAGAAAAGAGAGTGACAGCTTAGGCGGAGGAGATTCGAGCCGTGTGTTTTAGTATGTGTTCGGACGTTGTGGCGTCGCCGCTCCACGTAGACTAATGACTACGGTTTTTGAGTCTTTATCTGCATGAAATCATTCATTTTTCCTGTATTATTCCTTGATTTGTTTCTTTTCTGATGTTGAAGAATTTCGGCCAATTGACTGAGTCGAGATACTGTCAGACCGGGATTGAACCGGATATTCTACATGTATGAAATCATGCATTAGGTGGCAACGCAATTACGTGGTAATTTGCCAATGTTTTAAGCGGAAAGTTCTAATGAGATGAGGGTATATATTGTCTATATTCCCATGGACGATAGGGCATTGGTTTCACCGGTCCGAAGTCAGATGTAGATTGAACAGAGGGTAATATGGCCAACTTGAGAATAGGAATGCATGGGAATTGACCTGAATTTAACTGGTTCATGACGGGGATTTCTCTTTTTTCTTTTCTTTTTGCTAGAATAAAATTTTTATTCTAATGGAAGGGGTCACAACATCGCACATGGCTTATGCGGCTTGCAAAGTGTTCCATGCAATCAGATAAAATATGATTTTCAAGATCGTATATGCCAAGAATCATGGACTTATTCCCTGGGAGCTTGGTGATAAGGTGGGATCAAAACCTACCATTAGTATAGAGATCTCGTTAATGGTCCAGATTGAAGCAAGGTTCTGAGTGTGTCTTTGTCTTTTTAAGGATTTTGCTGAGATTTTTACATAAGATTAGATGATATAACATCGACAAGATTCAATTGCAACGTTTGAAATTGGACCTCTATAGAGAGGAGAAAAGTCGGCCAGAAGATATCCAGTTGACAAGCACGAAAGCAAGAGAAATCGAGCATTGTTGAGAGACTTTTGAGTCCATCTCTTTTGTAAGCTTGTAAAGCCCATTTGCTTGTCGTTCTTAAGAGTTAGTAAGAGTGACAAACCAATTTGCCTACGCACGAGAGGAGTGGTTGTACTCACGGTGAAAGCATTGCCTAGGTGGTCGATAAAGTTTTCGAGAGACTCTTTGTATACTCTTAGGAGAAGTGTGCGAGAGGACCTACTGTGCTGATAACAATCAATGGAGGATCCAATAATTAATTAGTCTACAGCGATATTGCTGTAGACAGAAGTTTGGGTTGTCCACGCCAATATGTTCTACACTTGTAACAATGTGGTATCTGTATTCCTGGCATAACTAGTGGAATTTGGCCTTATTTGGCAACTATAGCAAGAAGAAAAGAGTAAGCACGCCTCAGCTGAACCTTTATGAATCGCTTTTGCAATTTTTCTTTCCATCAATTTTTTTTTAATTTCTGTTGTTTATATTGCTAGTTTACTTTCCTCGTAGAAGCATAACTTCTGCCGGGATAGGTTCTACAAAATTAGTTTGTGTTTTCTTGAAATGCTAATCAATCCCCATCTTTGGTCGCTTATTTGGGCCTAATATTATCCACTTTATTATTGTCGTTGCTGCCACCGATTTGTAAGAGACTTGTTAACTTGCAAGGAGCTCGACACTATTGACCGCTCCAGAGAGAGCATTTTGTTTTGATATTATTTGTAATAATCCTACTTGATTCATATACAAGGTCAAGACTTCAAAACAAAATGCTAAAATGTAACCACACAAGATGATGACCATTAAAATATGAAATATGTCTTATATAATTTTATAGGTGTAAAATTACTAAAATGTAATCATTCAAGGAGGCCTCTCCCGTTCGATGTGGAGATTGGTGCCGCACGTCTTATACGATTTCTTTTTTTTTTTTTTGGTCGTGCTTGTACGTTTCATAGGTGCAAATTTGCATAATTAGAGTGGTCTTTCTCTTGGGAAAATAGAAAAAAAGAACATCTTACCTTTTCTTTTCATTAAGAGAGACATGATTTGGAAAGAGAAGGTCACTTAAAGGAATCTTCGATAACTACAAGGCGATGTTATCCAAGGTTACATGCATCACATGCTACTTGGTCGAACCCTTGTTCCGATCGATTTACGTGTCATGTTGCGGAGAAGGAAGATCACGTTAGGATCCAATGCGATGCTGTCCATTCTGTGCTTATTTCCCAATTTTTTTCTACCCCAAGGAGTATGGGATTGTTGACGTGACTGTGGGTGGACTTAGTTCCTGGAGACTTGCAATTGACTGCATCACAGCAGGAACTCAAAAAAGTAAAAATTGGAAAAAAGAAAAGGTCGCTCAACATCAAAGTCACATAGTTCATGTCGATTGACGTCGACTTCTGAAAATGATCCTAGGAGGAAAAACCTGTCCTTTTCTCTTTCGGAAAGAGAATCTAGGTTGCCTAGACATATAGTTAATCATGTCTTATTTAATTCCGCATTAATGTTCTGGCGACTTAATTCTTTAAAAGAATTTGTATCCAGGTGGAGCATTTGGACAAATTTGCTATTGAAAACCCTTGATCTTTCCACTGTTAACAAATTATTCAGAATTGTGATCAATCTGTAATAAGAGTAAATGAAATGATTATATGTGCCAAAGATGATTTACTCAATGACACGGAATATAAAACCTAACCGCTCAACTTTATTCATCACGGGACGGATAAGAACTCTCTACCTTGTGTGGTGCTTGCATTATTGTCTGGACCAGTTTCCAGCCGTGATGCATACAAAGAAGGTAAATGTACAAAGGGTCGCACGCCACTGCCAATCCAATTTCATAAAATTCCAAAAAAACTGGGAGGACCACCATTATCAAACCTATAATGTTAATGATTGAGATCCTCAGGAGATAAATTGACGTCTTCAACTTGAAAAGATGACACAAATGACTCGGATGCAATCTTCGCTTCTTCTTCTTCCTTTTCTTTTTAATTTTCACCTGTAGCCCTTCTTCTCCGATTCCACCATCTTACACCACGCTAAGCCTCAAGCAACCTCAAACAATCTTAGATTCGAAAGTCTTTAGACACGAATAGACATACACCAGCGGACGAGCTCATGGCGCAAAACGACGGTGTGGTGGGGAGCAAAACGGCGATGGCGGCAAGGCACAATGGTGAGGTGAGCGCAGCATAGGCAGACGCAAGTGGGGAGAGGGAGAAGAGAGAGTAGGTTTTCCTGTTTTGGTGGTGATTCCTCTCTTTTTACGTCTAAGGGTGTCCTTGTTAATTTCAACTGGAGAAGATGCCCATCCTAATGTCAACTCCCGGCCCCATGCAACGACGTTATAGAAATTCATGCGAAAGAGCGCTTATCTTGCCAATCTGCTGAAAGCTCTTGGAACAAACACATGCTGGTGATGAAAGGAATTTTCGAAGGAAGAGGAGCAACATGCAGTGAGGTCAAGAAACTTAATCATGGCATATTTGGAAGGAATCGAGATGATAACATTATAATTCAGACGTTTGCGTAGCACTTTTCTTTCTTCGGATTCGTCGAGCGATGAGGGAAATTCAGACAAATGGAATTGAATGTCACGAGCTGAATAGCACCTCTTTGTCGATGAATGAAAGGAGGGACCTACGTGAATCATGTGCCCGTACGCATCTCCCGTTTTTCAGATCTGATGTTCTTTCTACTTTTTTTCTTTGTCCCGACAGAATGAAGTATCGAAGAGACCAAGTTAAAGGCCCCACACGCGGGCTCGGGCCCAATTATTATCGAGAGATCTTCGAGATTCAAGTGTGCTCGTGATCGTGCCAGCCGACGACGAATGGGAATGGCGTAACATGATTCAATTCTCACTAAAGGAACAGCGATAGCTAGTTGCTTCGATACCTTTCCATATATAGTGAATCTTCCTTGGTGATTTGGTGTACCATGAATGATCACGGAGTTCCACAAGAACATGCTCTAGTCAATTCAGGGGATGTGTCGTTTCCGATGTTAAGATAGTAAAGCTTTCGATTAGGGAAGGCAATGGTGTGCTGGCCGTTCTTCTTCAACCAATAGGTGAATATCCGGCTCGCAAGTCATGTGTGAATGGGCGAGCTCGACGTGAAGGACATATGCAATTGGGGTGGAAAGGATGATCTATGCAAACCTAACATAACATTGTCTTTAGACCCCTTTTCATCCTCACTCGTTGGAACATGATTCGTCAGTCAGAAATAATGATTGGCTTAGTCGAAGGCAACGATGATCATGCAATGGTTAGAAGTAATGATGATCGGCTATCTTGGTAGTGTCTTTGTGATGACACCAGTGAAGCAATATATGATGAGTCACTTCATCTTGTTATTTTTCAAAATTGTATATTTAATCCAGGTTTATCCTACCTCAAAACCAAATTTCTCATCTGGTATTTTATCCGAATGTATATGAGTTTTGTTATCTTATCCAGATTGCAAACCAGACTATCAAATGTAGTCCTAGAGTAATTGTTGGGGGTAGATTGGCACATGCAATTTACCCTCATGTAATGTACACACGTCGGCTTAGCCCAGCACAACAACACATGGAGGATAAATTGGACTGACACCCACCAGCCTCGACCTACCACGGCATCTCTCTGTGTGGGCGCGGAATAGGACTTGGGTGGGAGGAAGAAGAAAGGAAAGCTAAAAAGATGAAAGAAAAGATAGAGCCCATCTGGATTGGATCGGAATGAGCTGTCTGTCGTCCTGTCATGGAGGATAAATTGGAGAGGAAAATTTGCCTTATACATGGAGAGAATATATATTATGTATATGAACTTCTTTTCCACTTTTTTTTTTTTAGTCTTTTATTTTATTTTCTTTTTCCCTTCTCTTCCTCCTTTTCCTCGGAGCTAAGCCTTCTTTGTCACGTCATCACCTCCTCCGCCGTGTCAATGCCTTCGCCACCCGAGGTTGCGGGACCTTCACCGCCTTCGCATGCCAGCCATCCTCTCTCTCTCTCTCTCTCTCTCCCTCTCTCTCTGCGACATCTTATAACTTCGTGTTGAATAAACTGTGGTGGTTGATATGGGGCCCTGGCCCTTCCGCCGCTCCAATCTTTAAACGCCTCACTTTGGTTAGACCACCTTGTGAATTCAAACGGGGTAATCAAGTTCAAACATGGGGATCCAAAATGAATGAGAGCGCGCAATATTCTTCCACGCAAACGCCCATATAGATAATTCCACGCTACATATGATATGATACAGCAGCACCCACCGGATGAGATTTTCCATAATGTTCTTTCCCCCACAACAAATTGAGGTTGGATCTTTTCTGTCGATATAAAGAAAGGAATTAGGGTTTTCGATTGGTACGTGGTCTCCGATCATGTCCATGGGAATAATCGACATGCATGTGCTCCGAAAGGGAAATTCCAACCGCTTGATTCCAAACATTCGCGCCTGCTTCGCTACATAGATAATGGGAACCTCCATTTGTTTCGAGTGGCGTACTTCTGTGGGACACCAATTCAAATTTTTCTTTACACTCGTTATTTATTTTTGAGTATGTAATCTAATCACGAAAAGCATTATATCATTTCAGGATTATAATCAATGACAGATTGAAATAAAAGAAGAACTCGACACAGATAACTAGAAAGCTGCATACTCGGCCATGAAAACATGTGAATTTAAGAGTATGTAATTGAAAACAAATCAACGTTCACGTGACGACATTTAACGTTTAAATATTTTCAAAAGAAGTCAATACAAGAACATGTAATCCTGTCCATAGTTTCTGCTCGTGAAGTTAACTTTCATTAGGACAAAACTTAGGACGTTGCTTATAACGGTACTCTCCTTGCTAGAGGATGACAGTCAATTTTAGACCACGAATGTTCTTTCATGGGTAATTTGTAACAAGAAAGTTTAGGAATGCGTGGGGTAACCATTGAGAAATAAATTTAGTAAAATACTCTATCCAAGGAAGGCTGCATAAAATACTAAAAAACTGATATATTAACATACATTACAACAAAAATTCTTTCATTTAGTCATTAAAATACAAAATAATCTCTCTTTTCACTGTTAGTATAATTGGGGTGTCGAGAAATATCTATCTCCCAAACGAAAACTTATTCAAATCTCATTAATTTTATACGAACTATTTTGAGTTGAAGTCACTTGTATGAAAGGCTATGACTTATTTCACTTGGCTTGCAATGCTCCATGGACTTATTTTACTTTCACAATTGCGAGTGTGAAATATATTTTACATTGCTTATGTTGCTAATAGAAATCGTACATTTAGTTATCTTGTAATAAAGCTTTTTGAATCATTCTTTTTACATTGAATTAGAATTATCGTATATTGATGATGTCTTCCTTTAGCGCCTTGTCCATTCCCTATTTTTGTTTTGTTGATTAATTTTTTTCTAATTTAAATATCCCCACGAAGTGATATTCACGAATTTCTCAAAAAACCTGGCAAATAATATTAATTAATGAGTTTCTTTTCTAATAGGAGAAATCCCACTCAGTGGGCTAGCAAATCCACCAAGTGGGACTAATGATTTTCCCAAGCAACCGGGTAAACAAGTCACCCGATTATCTTGGGAAAATATGTGGTGTACACAAGGCGGTTACACTACCGTCTTGCTGCCATTTCTCCAGAACTTACTCTAAAGAAGTGATCCCTTATTTATTTATTTTTTTTGGTCAGTGATCCCTTATTTTAACTTGCTAAACCGAACGCACCCATCTATTCCTTGAGAAATAACTCCATAACATTTACAAAAACCATCCTCATATTGTAGGTTTTGAAATGTGAAGAGGGTAGTTCTCTGGCAATTACTTCGAAATATTTCGAAATCCAGAGAGGACCGATCCTTCGCAGACATGTGAACCATACTTTAGAGAAAATAAAAAACGTACTCGAAAAATGCAGGAAGGAATACAAAATACCGAAGCAAGAGGGAATTTTTTTTCTTTTCCTTTTGGTTTTCTAGAGGAACGTGGCTGTGGTTGAGGAGGTCGTCGACACGTCAAGCAGAGGTATCAGTCATCTCTTGTCTCTTTTGTGTTTTTTCAAACTTTTTTCTCTTTTTTAATCTCTCTCTCTCTCTCTCAGTCCCGCTGTACCCGAGCCTGGCGGGACCCCTCTTCCTGTTCAGTCAAGCCTCACGGGACTACATAGAGGGAGAGAGGGAGGGAGAGAGAGAGAGAGTATAATAAGGTAATCATTTTTTTCCTGATGAATAGTAGCAGTGAAAGTCGAAAGTCAGCTTTCTTTTCTGTCTGGATCTCACAATTACTGAAGGGGAAAAGCGTACTATCCTATCTCTTTCGTTTCTTGCATACAAAGTGATCGACTACCCGCAGGGTTAAACGCATAAAGAAATGAAAAATACAGAAGGCGATGGAAATCAAAATGGTATATAGGGAAGAGAAGATTTCGGAAAAAAAAAAAAAAAAAAAAAAAAACATGTAGAGAGAGAAAGGGGGAGAGGGAGGGGTGGTCCAGCTGAGTCTGTGGCTGACCGACTAAGAGGAGCCGTGTAAGATAAGGGAGGTAGGGTGAGAAAGAGAGAGAAAGAGAGAGAGAGAGAGAATATTCTCTCTTTGTTTTCTTAGATCGAGTCCCCAGTTACACTTAAAGAGAGTGAGATACATACACAATACGGATTCAAGACTTTGTTCTTGAATCTATCTAGGTTAGAAATCTGCATCAGCTCAAGCTTTTGTAGTTGCTCTTGCTTAGATATTGGTTATCTCTGTTTGAGCTTTCTTGCTCAGTCCATCTTCCCTTCTCAACCAAATTTAGGAAACAGCCTCTTTCACTTCTCGGCAATCTAACTTCTGATCAGATGATGTCCGGAGATGGTCTCTCTCTTCCCTCCACAATCAGTGGGTTTGTTCGTCAAGATCCCAGCTCGCTCACAAACCCTAACCCTAGCTCAAACCCCTCCAAGAAGAAGAGAAGCTTACCGGGAACACCAGGCAAGCATGAATAGTACCCGAAAGAATTACTTCGTTTGACCTTCCATTTGCTTGTTTTTCGCTGTAGAAACTGTTGTTTACTATGGAATTTATTGGATTCGACCAGACCCGGATGCTGAAGTCATTGCGCTCTCGCCGAAATCGCTCATGGCGACAAACCGGTTCATTTGTGAGATATGCAACAAGGGCTTCCAGAGAGATCAGAATTTGCAGCTTCACAGGAGAGGACACAATCTTCCCTGGAAGCTCAAGCAGAGGTCAAACAAAGAGCTGGTCCGAAGGAAAGTGTACATATGCCCAGAGGAGACTTGTGTGCACCACGATCCATCGAGAGCACTCGGCGACCTGACAGGGATCAAGAAGCACTACAGCCGGAAGCATGGCGAGAAGAAGTGGAAGTGCGAGAAGTGCTCAAAGAAGTATGCGGTTCAGTCGGATTGGAAGGCTCATAGCAAGATTTGTGGGACTAGAGAGTATAAATGCGACTGTGGAACCCTCTTTTCGAGGTCCTTTCTTTTCTCTTTTTTCCTCAATACACTTCTTGGATTCTCTATTTGAAATATTCGGGATTCTTTCAAACTTACCCGGGAACCTGGGCATGACTCCGAATTATAGACGGCAGTTTGAACACATTCTAGGTTGATCCGAGGCCTATTTGCATTAACCAGGTGATCGGTTCGTCAATGGATAGCTGTTGTTTTACTTTTTCTGGGTGGAAAGATTCACATGACTGGTATGCACTTATGATCTATGCATGGCATGAGAATGGCTTCTCGAAATTAGATTTGCAGCAAAAAGTGGCACCCAGTTTCGTGTGGGGTGATGTACAAACATTGTCGTTCTTGCTTCTTTTTGGAAGTATACAATTTGATGCGGATTCTTCCCATTTTTTTTTTTTTTAATCTTGTCAATTCAAACAGGAAAGATAGCTTTATCACCCACAGAGCCTTTTGCGATGCTCTAACAGAAGAAGGCGCTCGTTTTACTTCACTTGCAAACACTAATCTGAACTTCGGCAATGAGTTGATCAACGGGACCATGGCCAACAGCACTGCCAATGCCACGAACCTTTCAATTCCTATGCCGGATCAATTTGATGGCCAAAGGTCATCAAGCCAGGTTCCAATTTGGATGAACCATGTAGACCCCAATTTGAACCCTCTTGGCCTAATGGCAAGCGGCGGTGATTCATACTTAACCACCCCAAGTTCCGGGAACTTATTGCCTGATTTTGTTCAAGCATCACAGGTGCCCATTGGCATGCTCAAGAACTACTCAACACCAGCATCATCAGAAGCATCTCTGATAAAACAAGAAGAGACCATCAAGGCCAACATGTCAGATCATACGATTGGGTCTCTGTACTCTAATAATCACCCGAGCCACCGAGCAAGCACAGGTCACTTGTCAGCAACTGCCCTCCTGCAAAAAGCAGCCCAACTGGGATCGACCAGAAACAATAATTCAGCATCACTTCTGATCAATAATAATACTGTGTTGACCTCATCATCTTCATCCTCATCATTATTCCCATCATCACTATCTACAGCTTCCGACTTCAACCCCTACACTCCACAAACCAGGAACAGTCCCCGCGTGTTGTTCAGACAGTACCCATCAAGTCGAGTCGAGAGCAGCACAGGCCAAACAGACAGCCGGAAGCTCCATGCGAGTCCAGACGGAGTTGAGAACAGCATGACCAGAGATTTTCTAGGAGTCGGGGGCGAAAGCAGGCCGTTCTTGGTGCACCAAGAGCTCGGTAGGTTTTCTCCTTCGGTGGGTTCTTCCATGGAAGGAGCAGGCGAGGCGGCGGAATTCACGTGAGAGACGAAGCTTGACCCCGTCAGTAGGTATTTGTCCTTTCTTGTTGTGACACTAGATAAAGTTTGCTCGTGTTGCATTTCAAAACGAACTCAGAAACGAAAACCATCATCGGAGGAGAAGCATATAATGTTTTTTCAGGGAGTTGCGATCTCTGAAGGAGTATCAGTCAAACTCCCCGTTGCAGCGCAGAGAGGGAGGGAAGAGGGAAGAGCATTGAATGTTGGAATCGACTGAACGAGAAGCTTACTCGGCAGGCTTTCTGGGGCCCAAATCACTTGAATTATTTTCAACAATGAAAAATGCTAGATTTCCCCGGAAATTTTGTCAATTTTCTTAAGGAGAAGGGTAACCAGTTTCAGCTGGGTATTAAAACGATCAGGACTAATGTTTTGGACGATTGACTTTTTAAAGTATCTATTTGTCTCACGATAGAAAACTTTTAGTAAAATTTCTTAATATCAAAGAGAAGTTTGGGTCATCTAGGACTTAGAAAATTTTACGTAGGGCTCCGTCTAGAAATTCGCAACATTAAAATTATGTTTTTTTGATGAGGTTCATTGTCCACGGTAATCCCTTTATAGAGAGAGAGAGAGAGAGAGAGAGAGAGAGAGAGAGAGAGAGAGGTGGTCGGGATGGGTGGCGAAGCTGGTGTTGGTCTGAAAGAGAGAGCGACGGGTGTTTTCCAGCTTATTTGATGCAGGTCTTGAGTGACTTATGACTTATGATTTTTGGTACATTTTGTGGAACTCTTTTCATATTTTCTTAACCCGAAGTCTTTCGAAATAGTCAAATATTGGCATGTTACATTGCCTATGATTTTTCATAAGTTACTAAAATTTAAACTAAATTCTTTATTTTGAATTATCGAAAGGATGGTCCCAAGTTCAAGTCGGATGAAACTGATCAGTGCAGGCAAGAACATCAGGCAATAAGGCTGATATAAATTATAATGGGGCACCCCACCGGTTCGATTCCTTTTACGACCTCAACGTGTCTTGGCTTGGGGATTTTTAGTTTGGAAACCCGCTGCCTACTATATATATAGATATCTATAAAATATTGAAATGCCCTTATTTTTCCTTCATGGTTTCTAGGTAATTTAGAAAATATTCATAATTATTTGAATTCTGCTAGCATTTAAAACGTTTCTTAGATATACCCGACTAGTAGAATTAGAAACATGAACATGATCAATCATTTCTCTAAAGACCCAAATGCTGTTGCTAAAACCTTGAGGCTGTTTGCATAATTTTGTGAACCGCTAAACATAATCGATTGTAATCTAACACCTGGAGTCGCAAGATCGTTAAGTCTGACTTCTCATTTTTAGGATTCTTAGATTTTCTGATTCTTATGACATTGATCTTAATTTTTTTTTTCAATTTTTCAATTTTGTCGTTTCCGTAGGTTTCCTAATTAGAGATCTCCAACGTGTGAGATGTGAATGAGTAGTTGTATTTACAAATCTAACGTGGTTTTATCATTTGTTTGATGCGAAATATTAGCACTATGGTAGTCGTGGGCACCGGACTACTTTAGTGAGTTAGGATTCAGGATTTCGTGTTTGAAACTCGTAGTAGGTTCGGGGCGGGTTCCAAATAACAACACATTTTGAATGGGACAAATTCGACACGAGATTCACCCTCTCAAACCTGTCTTGTTTTCATCCTTGCTTGCAGAAGGCTCAAATTCAATAAAGGGTTGGTAGGGCCTAGATTGCTGTATGGTAATAGAACATCATAGCAAAGTGGGTTTGGTATAGCTTTCTCGCAGCAATTAAAGCCGTGAAAAGGGGACGTTACTGAGTGCATCGTCGACAAACTTCTTAATTAAGAAGTTCCCTGGCCCGGCTACAAGGTTCTTTAGTTTTAGAATATTTTTACTTAATTACATAGATTATGCCATTTCAATATGCAGATATCATGCAATATGACTCCAAATATCCACAATTATACCATATGGAAACTCGAAACAGGTTAAAAGAGAAGATATTTATTACATTCGAATCGCAAAACGATTGTCACAAATACCCAAAAGGAGGAAACAAAAGGAGAGACATTTAAACAAAAGAAAGAAAGAAAGAACGAAAGAAAGAAATCCAGTTTCAAGAGAGAGATCGTCTCTTGACCCCATATCAACACGTTGTGCACTGGGAAACCAAAAGGAGCTACAAACCGATTAACTGAAAAAACCCGGAATCGCCATTTTCAGATCACAAACCGAGCGAGGCGACGACTCCGGCGACCCCGACGCCCACGACTAGGCGAACGACGTCCCCAGTCTTCACCTTCCCGACTTCGCTCGAGCCCGAGACACTCAGCTCGGCTGGCTTCTTCGTCGGTGGAGCCGGCCCCTGCGCAGAGTCTTCTCCCTTCGTGAAGATGCTGACGGGGAGGAGCACCTTGTCCACCTGGTACACCGCGAGCTTGCCGTCCGTGAACAGTGTCTTCGTCACCGTGGCTCCGTCGACCCCGGTGAAGACGCTGACTTTGTCGCCCTTCGTGGTGACATTGAGCGGGAACTCCTTGCCGCCCACGCCGCCAGCCCTGGTCATGAGAGGGTTGCTCACCGTCTGGAACTGGGACATGGTCAAATAGGTGGGCACCATGTGGAACTGCAGGAGTTGGACCTGCTGCTCGTTCGAGAGGGAGTTGAGGGTCCCGGCCTTGAGGGCTGAGAAGGCGGCATCGTCCGGCGCGAAGAAGGTGATGCCGTCGTTGAGGTCGGAGAGCTCCGAGTCCACCTGGTCGGACACATGGGTGCCGCGGAGGAGCTTGATCAGGACGGTGAAGCCACCCGCCTTCTGGAGGATCTTCAAGAGGTGGGCTTGGGGTGGCGGCGGCGGGGGAGGGGACTCCGGCGCCGGGGACACGGGTGCCAGGGACACGGGCGGCGGCGGCAAGACCAGTGGGGCTGCTGGGGAGGCTGCTGGCTGAGCTGAGGTCGGGGCTGTGTTGATGAGGAATAAGAGTGCCAGAACAATGAACTGGTGCTTCATTGTTGCTTTCGTTTGTTTTTTCGTAAGAAAAAGACTTTGCGAAGGATTTGATGGTGTTTGAGCAAGTGTTTTTGGGATTGGATTCGATGGTTAAGGGGAGATGAAGGGCCGATCTATTTATTTTGGAGGTGCGAATGGAGTGTTAAGACATAAGAAATCAGAGACAACTGGAATTAGGTACAAGGTTACAGTTTCTGAGCTAGAGACTTCTGGACTGTTTTCTTTTCGATGCTGCTTTAGAGATGTTTGGGGTTTAATTTGGTTGGAAGATAGATGAGATATCCTTGTTGATTATGAGTGATGGTTCTTTGGCCCCGTTTTGGTGAAATTCAGGATCGTTTGCTTCTTGTTAGGGGAAAAAGAACAGAGGATGCATTTCAAGTGGATGTTGAAATTTATGTCCAGGATTGATAACTCAGAGTTAGGAGGTTTCAGGAAAACGAAGTACCAGATGTTATTAATGAATATCTTGGGAGATATTATTAACGAATAGCTTAGAAATTGGTTATGAAAACTTCTCGATTTTCAATGCACAAACTAGATAATGTGCAACAACTTATTAAAAATGCATTGCGTCAAGTTCAAATGCACTTTCGACAAAAAGAAATAGTTACACGTGCTAATAGCTACAAAAACTCCCGTTGACATGACCATAGAGGTAAAACCGGCTTCATAAGGTTTTTGGTCATGATATTATAAGGTTAAGCGACATCCCTGTCTAATTTTTCTATAACATCAATATATAGTTAAATTTTTCATTCGCACAAATGGAAAGAACCAAGGTTGGTCTCACTTTTAGATCATTTCCAATTTGACTCTTGAATCAAAATTTACTTGACTGAAACAAACGGTGAAAATGCGAAAGTTCTTGTCATTAAATATTTTTTTTCCTAAAAACCATGGGCCAAAGGAATTCGAATTCATCATTTATGCTTCGATTTCTTGGTAGGTAAATCTTTGGTTCTGAAAATATAAGCCGTAAGACAACTAATCAATAAGGCATGTAATATATATGTATTCACTTAAAATGCACGATAAAGAGTCAACGATTTAATTTCACGAGACATCTCAATTTCATCATATGAAATCTATCAAGATCACACAACTCATCTACTTATATGTCTCTTCAAATAGCTTACTACTGATTTTGGATTCCGGATAAATAACACAAATAAAATAATCTTTTGCACAGTGTAGTGATTTGAAAGGTTGCTGAGATCTATCACCACAAAATTGGAAGAAATAAGATGTGGCAATCTATCATGTTAATGATGGCTTGTGATCTCCGAGGTGGGGCCAACAACATTCGACACCTAATTGGATGGGATCCTCTCAACCTCGCAAGCTAATTTGGGTAAGGTTTGCTCCTGGCTGGGGGCCCCCACCTCAACGAGCCGATTGGACGAGTGGATGATTTCCGGTTAAAGTTGACTTTGCATCTCGGTTGACAATTGCCTCCTCCATCACCTTGCTTTCTTCCTCAAGGAAAGGCTCGGTTGACGTTGCATCTCCCTTGATTTAGTGTTTCACCCCCTCCTCACTTCGTGCACGGAATCTCGACCGTACCCGCTTTTGGTAGCATATTTCTCCCCACATGGTTCATAGGTCGAATGTTCCAGACTTGGATTGGTTTTTAGCATACTTTAATGATAGGATGGTTTGAAGGGTCATTTGCGCCTTTTACAAAGCCAAATTTATTGACTTTGATAATTGATTGGATGAGGAATGTTCAGTGAATTTATTAATTCATGTGGAAGAAGTTTCGATTACCAGATTTAAGAAGCTAAAACTGTAGAACATGAAGAAGACGAATGCTTGTCTGCACCAAAAATTTACCAAATTTGCTTATTGTGGACAAGTAATAAATGGAAAAATTGTCCAAAAAATCATAAACCCATTGCACTTTTGCCAATTTAGTCATAAACATTTTAACTTTGCCAATTAAGTCCTAAACATTTTAACTTCTTGCCAATTCAGTCCATCTGGCCAATTTTGGCTAGAAAATGCTGACGTGGACGCCAACAATGAGACGTTAGGACTATCGCGCGTGGACAATTTTTAATTATATTTTAATATTTTATTGATTTTTTCCCTCTTTCCTTTTTTTTTTTTTTTTTTGGCTTTTTCTTGGCCTTTCCGGTGGCCGACCACCGACCACAAGCGATGGTCGGCCATGGCCGGGCTGGCCGGGCCTCGCCCGCCACGAGATGAGGCCCAGCTGGGAGAGGAGGAGCCCCGGTGAGGGGAGCCCTCCCCCGGCGCGGCCCGCCAAGTCACCGGGCGACGCTAACCCTCCCCCGGGCTAGGGTGGACTTGCGGGGCGACGGCGGGCGCGGCGGGCGAGGCCGCCACCCTAGCCTAGGCGAGGCTAGCCTCGCCGGATCGGGTGTGGGGAGCCCTTGCCGAGGCTCGCCCTCACCCAAGTGAGCATCGGCCTCGCCCAAACCAGATTTGGCGAGGCCGGCCCTCGCCTCGGCCAAGCGGGCATCGGCCACTAGCCATAGGCCCGCCCGACCTAAGGCGAGGGGGCATGCCTCGCCGGATCTAGTTTGGGCGAGGCCGACGCTCGCCCGGGCGAGGGCCAACCCCGATGAGGGCTCCCCTCGCCGGATCGGGCGAGGCCGACCCTCGCCGGCGTTGCTATGTCACCCGGCGAGGCTACCTTGGCCTGGGGAGGGTCGGCCTCGCCCAAGCGACCTTGGCCGAGCCGCGCGAGGCAAGGGCTCCCCTCGCCGGGGATCCTTCTCGCTCGACCGAGCCTCGCCTGTGGCGGGCAAGGCCAGCCAACTGGCTGTGGCTGATGGCCGGCTGTCGCCTATGGCTAGTGGCCGACCACTGGAAAAGGTCAAGAAAAAAAAAAAAAAAAAAAGGAAAAAAATCAAAAAATCAATAAAATATTAAAATATTATTAAAAATTGTCCACGTCAGTGCCAGTAGTCCTACGTGTTATCGCCGGCGTCCACGTCAGTATTTTCTAGCCAAAATTGGTCGGATAGACTGAATCGGCAAGAAGTGAAAAGTTTATGACTCAATTGGCAAAGTTAAAAAGTTTATGATTGAATTGGCAAAAGTGCAATAGGTTTAGGACTTTTTGGACAATTTTCTAGTAATAAACTTAATGGATGAGGCTAGAGTTTGGTCATTTATGAGTAAAATTATTAGCAACTTGAAGAGTTGGCAGCTTGAAGGAATCAACAAAAAGTGAAGTCAACAATCACGGATGCAACCATCAACACGGTGAAATAAAGTACTTGTTGAGATAGTGGAGTCAAGGGAACCGTCAAAATAGTGGAGTCAATCTAACCGTTCAGTAATTGTTTGAAACATCTGTTTGTAACCCTCTTTATAACATTTATATGTAACCTTCCTCTGTAACATCCATTAATAATCATCAATTGTAATTTTTAAATTGTCACATCTTACTCTTCGGAGGTCTTTCCACCTACAAACAAACAAACATGTTATCTTTCAATTCCTATACAGAAATTATAGTTTCCAAACTTGAGTCATTGATTAGATTTAGGCATATTTCTTAGCTGTAGTTTCCAAATTCGAGTTGTCAATTAAATTCTAATGTGTATCTTTTCTGTTTATCTTGGGTATCTCGTCATCGATTAATTTTCGGTGCCACAGAAGCTATCACTTCTAAGAACAACTTTTGATTAAAGATAATTTACCACACACCCAAATTTCAACGAAATCTTTTTGGCACACCCAATGGGACTAGTGTGGTCGATTTGAGGAGGTATAGTGTCAAGAACAAGGATTCAACCACTCCAACAATAGAGCCAAGCCAAGGGAGTAACATCAAAATTCCACAACACTTTACAAAAAAGTCGACAAGGGAGTTATCACCAAACCTTACTTTGGTGGCTATCATGAAGAGGTTGATTAAGGAACAACATGATAAGATGACCAATCACACAACAAGACACATTTCTGATGTGATCAAATCGATGATCATCAATATGATCAATGATGTCATCTCTAGGCCTAAGAAATTGAATCAGTCCATAGCGATCCAACCAAACACAACTGCTTCTTGGTATGTTCCTCCAACTCTAAATCAATTAAACGACAAAAATAATTTAGGCCAATTGATCCCACTACCAGTGAAAATTTTACAAAGGCTTGAAAATCATACCTACCCTAAACCTAGGGGCAAGAAGGTCAAGTCCATCAACCCATATACCCTAAACCTAGGGGGCATGATGGGCGTCAACTCGTGAATACTACTAACAAAGTGGCTAAACTCTTATTACAACAATTAGGTAAAGACAAAGGAATGGTCATGCCAATTTATAGGAAACCACAATCTAAATGGGTTGACACTATACCTTACCCAAGAAAATTCAAAACTCCTACCTTTGCCCTTTTCAATGGCAAAGATGTCCAGTTAACCATTGAACACATTGGTCAATTTATTGCCCAATGTGGAGAACTGAGAACAAATAAATTCTTGAAACTTAGGTTATTCCCTCAGTCTTTATCAAAAGCTATGATTTTTTCACTTTGAAGTAGTAGTCATCTAAATTTTGATCAATTTTCCCATAGATTAATGAGATCTTCTACACCAGCCGCGCAATCTATATTCTATACATGTCACTTTTAACGCTGTTGATTCTATCAAGAAGTTAAATCCTAAAAACATAATAGTCCTTATCAATGGTGATGAAGAATTTATCTCCTATCCATAATTGGGCTAAGATGGAAAGACAATTCCAATCTCAATTTTATAGAATCATATCTGAAGCATCGCTTGCTAATTTGGCTAGAATTTATCAATATGATAATGAATCAATTGATCAACTTGTTGCTCAATTCAAGAGGGTTAGGAATAGATGCCTTACTTCACTCTCAAAGAAAGAATTCAAAAATTTGGCTTTCAATGGATTGAAACTCAATCTTAGAGAAAAATTTCGAAGGCCAAAGTATGTTGAGTTATTCCAATTGGTAATAAAAGTGTCCAACTATGAGCAATTACTTAAGGACAAAGATAGAGGGCCACATGAAAACTTTACACAAAACATGCTTTTCATAGAAAAATATGAGCCATATGATGAATTTGCACAAGAAAAAATCAAATTTGTCCATGACAAGGGGCACATAATTACTTTTGATTATCTAATTTAAAAGAATTGAATGATTGACGAATTATTCCATTCTTTTAAAGATGGCATTGTTTGTACCAAAAAATGACCAATTTTGGTTACATGGACAAGTAATAGACTTGTCAATAAGAGCAAAATTTAGTTATTTATGAAAAAAAATATTGACAACTTGAAGGTTCAACAGCTTGATGAATTGACTATTTGAAGGAATCAACAAAAAGTGGAGTCGCAATCTCGAATACAACTATTAAAAAAGTAGCCGTTAACATAGTGGAATAAAACAACTTTCAACATAGTGAAGTTGAAGAAACCGTCAGGGCAGTGGAATCAATACAACTTGTAATGCCATTGTTTAGTGACCATTTATAACCTCTATTCATAACTTCCCTTTGTAACCTTCGTTGATAACGTTGATTGTAGTCTTTAAATAGCCACATTATACTCTTCAGAGGTTCCTCACGCACAAATAAACAAACATGTTGTATTTCAATTATCTTTTAATTCCTACATGGTAATTACAGTTTCTAGACTCACGTCGTCAATTAAATTTCCACTTGCATCTTTGTTGTATATCCTAGGTGCCTCATTATCAAATAAATTCTACGCATTGCATATTTATATTCTTGTCGTCGATTAAATTTCGGTATATCTATGTACGTTTGATTCTATTTTGAAGTTATTATGTTCTTAGGTTTTGTCATCGATTAAATTTTGACATAGTTTACATATATTCAATGCTGTTTGATGTGAAGTTACTGATTCTCTTGTCTACCTATAATGTTTCTTGTCCATAATAATCACATAAACTGTCTCCTCTGATAATGTTAATTTTTAACTCAAATCCGATACGAAAGGTGAGGAGTACTCCTACTGTACCCTTCTATTGTTACGTCCATTTAGCTGTCAGATTAGCAGCATGACCTTGGAACTGGGTCGTCTGAGGCTGAGCGACCTTAGCCACAACAAGTGAAGGCCATGCGAGCCACAACGGTGGCTGCGCTGCAGCGTCGACAAGCAGCAAAGGCAGCAGTGAGCGAGCAGCGATCGAGGCAAAAGGGGGGGGCGGCTATGCAAATGGGGTTAGAGAGAGGAGTTCGGTTTAAATCTCTAAACCTAGGTACATCTATGGTCGCGTTGCGATGACTGCACTGCACTGCAGCTACCCTCTAAACCAGAGAATCTCTATCCATCGCAGAAACAGTATTGTTCTGTTTAGTGTTCGGTCTTTGTAGAATCGTGGATTTCGTGGAAATAATACCATATCATATTGCAAGAGTTATGAAGAAGAATTCATCATCCAGCTCACATTTCTCATGGTGATTACATGATTTTATTATGGAACAAGAAGCTTTGTTACAAACTCAAAAAGGCGTGTCCATCTTATTGCATGAATCAGAGAAAACCAAGAAGCAATAGCATAGCAGCTAATCCGGTGGTCAGCCAAATCTGGCTATCAACCATTTTCTTCAGTGCAGACGAGGTCGTCAAAGGGGCGGGCTGCTTCTTCTCAGGCTTCTCTGGCGCCGGCGCCGAAGGTGGTGGAAAGATGCTCGGAGGAAGAAGAACATGGTCAACCCGGTAAACTGCCAGCTGTTTATCCGCGTACAACGATTCGCCCACCGTCGCCTCATTGATACCAGTGGACACCTTGAGCTCATTGTTGCCGGTGGTGATATTCAATGGGAACGCCCCGTCGTTGTTACCATCGGCCAGCGTCCTCAGCGGGTTGCTCACGGTCCCAAACAAGGGCTTGGTGAGAAACTGCGGGATGACATGGAACTGGATCAGTTGCACCAGTTGCTTGTCGCCGAGGCTGTTCAGAGCCCCGGACTTGAGGCTCGAGAAGGCGGAATCAGGCGGGGCGAAGATGGTGAGGCCGTCGCCCGAGTTCTGGAGCTCAGTGGAGATTTGGCCGGCCATGTGGGTGACCTTGAGCAGCCGGAGGAAGTTCGAGAAGTCACCGGCGTCTTGGAGGATCTTGGTGAGGCTTGGAGGGCCTTCGGGCGTCTGGGCCAAGGTCTTAGTGACGATAAGGAAGATCACAAGTGGAAATACAACAATGCCGTTCATGTTCATGTTCTTTTCCTTCCCTTGGTCTGGTCTTGTATTACGTGCGGCTTCTGTTTCGTCTCTGTTTCGTGCTGAAGAAGAATCGAAAGTGGCGCTCGGAGAAACGAACGTCCGAAGGCTGATGCATAGGAGGGAAAGATCAGCAGTGCAATTTATGCAGAAGCTGCAACTGCGGATGCCATTTTAGGTGAGGGAAGATCCGCAATGCATTTCAGGTTGAAAATGAAATCTGGGATTTCGCTCGAGGAGATCGTTGTCTTTGAGTCGGGCTCGACACCAAGATGAACGTTGCCCCCTCACCGCTGAGTGGTGGAGCTGGCTTTTAAGATGAAGGCGACGTGCGGAAAAAAAGGTTGTCGGGATCAGCCGACGAGGCGTAATCCGGATTAGTTGGTGATTAGTGATTAGCCAGCTGCGGTGGGAGCACTTGCGCCGTCCGGATATCGAGATCCCAAGTTGCTAATCAAGATGTAATTATGCATCGTGCATGCGTTTTGGGATCACAAATTCACCAGCGACGAGGTACCTGAAAATTGACAGACCAGCAAGTGGAGCCAAGTTGTTTTTTAGTTGGGTGCTTATCCCACCTGCGAAACTAGGCTTCTATCAAAACTGAAAAAGCCTTGCTAGCATGATAGACTTGGAGTCATTATGATGAGTCATATATCATTGAAGGGACAAACTCCACAATTTCCACAATAATTTCTAATTATTTGTTATTTGTTTTTTTCTCAAAACATATCGTTTTTCTCACCGTAATTGAAGATAGTCACATAAGCATTTTTCAAACTAAAAATCTAGTGTGTACTCTATTTGACAAGAATAACAACTTAGGAAAATGGGCATAATGAAGATTTTACAATTTTTTTGTGAACAAAGAGTCAAAAATATTAAGGATGTGTTTATATGAATGAAAGTGTTCCAGAAATTAGTTAGTTGGACTTTCATCCCTTTAATTTGCCCAAAATAACTAGTTAACCGAAAATATTTTTTTGTCAATGAAAATATCCGTGCATAAAGTTAGGAAGGTTAATTTCTAAACCTAAAAAGGTGAAAACACTTTCTCAAATTGCTCCTCTCAAATTTTTTAATATTTGATTTTTCCTTTTCTTTTTTATTTTTATTTTCTTTTTCCTTCTACCTTTCGTCAGCCACTAGGCTTTGGTGACGGCCAATGACCAATCACAAATGCGAGTAGGGGAGGCTTGATCTCGCCATATCCTGGCAAGGTCGAGCCTTGCTTGTGGCTTGTTGTTGGTCGTCATTGAAGCCCAATGACTAACAATAATAATAAATATTTAAAAGGATTTTTTTGTCAAAGATAAAGTCATAAGATTGAAATTATTTTCTAAATAAGATCCAAACATTAAAAAATAAAAAAGTTTTCTATCACATATCACTAAACAAAATAAAACTAATAATTTTCCTTAAAAGTGATTTTCCAGAAAAAAAAAAATATAAATATATATATATATATATATATATATATATATTTCTTTATCATGAAGTTTTCCCCAAAACTGATATGTTTTTCTCTCTTTCTTCACCTTCTGCTCTCCCAAATTTTACAAATGAACTATTGGTTAGACTTGTGCGTGTTCAATGCCTCTTAGATGCTCATGGCTCGAGTGAAAAATGAACCCCAAGACTTACGAATTGGATGCCGCATGTTTAGATCTCTTTAACTATGTGCAAACTGCTTTGAGTCTTGGCCACTCAAATAGGTGAAACATCTGAATTTAACCGGTTCATGGAGCGCCAGTGTCCGGTAGACTGTCCGGCAGTGTCCGCATCTGCGATTCCTGGCCAAAATTACTCACTTGGCTCCTAAATAGCCTTTAATAGGCCAGTAGCGACTCATTAGGTTACCGGGTTTCTAGGCTCGTGTTCCTGCATTATCTGATTTATAAATAAAACGAAAGACCAGGATGCGCAGAACGTTGGCTGAAGGAGTTCAATTTGATCCACTTGAAGGCCCATTTTTCACTTGGATTATGACCATGTTTCCAAACAAACATCGAATGATGAGCCCATTTTGGGTCGTATTCAATTCGTTGAAGTTTTGGGCTTGTAATCGCAGAAGATTGTCCGGTTCTTAAACTCTGCATCCTGAAGAATTTCGATTAAAACTTACTGGGTTCTTGTCTGAACAGGAGTTGGGTAAAGCTCAAATTGAACTGGGTTAAATCGTAGTAAACTTTCTTGATTCTTAAACTCCAGCTATGTTCCAAATATAGCTGAAGTTAGCATGGGAAGACCATCGGGTGATCGGGTCCACCCTGTTATAACCGATTCCTGGACCCCGTACCCGACCCCCGTTATAACCGATTCTCTTTTTTTGGACCCTGTTCCCGACCCACCCTGTTTTTCCGGTTCGGGAACAGGGTTAACCCTGTTTATATTGAAACCTGTTTTGCATAAAAATTGTTGTACAATACTCATATGTAAAATAAAGCATTTAACTGTTAAACGCTTTATCTTACAACTAGAACGACCCCTCTTAATGGGGAGGGAAGAGGGGAGGGAAGAGGAAGTGATGTCTGATAAACGATGTGACCACAATGTGAAATAAAGTGCGGTTATCATATAATAGCACACGATATGCTTATTGCAATGCAGCCGAGTGAATAAAGTTTTGCATTTTCATGAGGCGGCACATCTCCTGTCTCATGTACAAATGAAAACGGTACCGAAACGAAAAGCATAATGTAAATGAAGTACTGAGGCCAGCATTATCTGCATCATGATTTTCTCATTTTGAGACAGTAAATATAACAACTGAAAGAGCAAATCGCTCACCCGAAATCTTACAAAACCAGCCCTTGAATCAAATGATATCCTTCAATAACTTGAGGACATGGACCCTGCGATTCTCTGCTCATAGCAACCGCAAGAAGCAACCAACGGGGTTAATTGCGACACGAAGAGAATTTAAAAGGGTCATTAGGCAAATGATCAAAGTTGCGGCGGCTGCAGATGATTCCTAGGCCTTTTAAGTCATCTCTCGAGAACTAAATGAGCCATTCGGAGACACTAACTCACTCCATCAAATTGATGTGAGCATTCTTCCTCTCAACCATAGTCATGAAGGATGAGAGGACTTTGAATTAAGAATGCTAAAGAACTAGATGTCTTAGAAATACACCATTTCACATCCTACCAAAAGAAGAAACCACGATGTTAAAAAAAAGCAAGATCAAGACACGGCTAAACAAAAAGAAGATCCCGACATATTGTGCGAATTTGACTCGCTAAAAGTTCATCTTCCACGTGGAAACTATAATAAAAAAAACACACATCCCTCGTTCATCAATCAAATCATTTCTTTTCTTCATCAGGATCTTAGTCCAATCCGTCTTTAAACAAGAGTTATGTCTTTTCTAGTTTCAGGAAGCAGAATATCCACCTACAGATCATCGATCTGTTCTTACTTTCTTGGTTTCTAATTCCTAGTTCTACTGAATTTCCCATCAGTCACACGTACAAGCAGAAAAAACAGAACCACTCACCTTCTGAACTCAACCATTCAGAAAAGGCTAAAGATTAAAACTTAATTTGGTTCGGACAACTACATAAGAAAGGTATTGTTTATTTTTCTGTTTTGTCCTTTCATCTAACCAAAACCATCCACATATATAAACAAAGCACAAAAATTCATGTGGTTTGTCCACGGATCAAAAAAAAGATCACATAAACATTATGAAGTGAGAATTACAATATGGCTATCGTCTAGATACCAAAAACAAGTTTATCGCTCCCTTGGCAACACATGTTTCCCACAATCTCATGGCATCCATCACTATTTGAGCGGCAAAGAAAGCATGTGGCTCTGCTCTTCTCTGGCCACACCACAATGAAGGTCCAATAACTCTCATCTCCTAGGCCTTTTAAGTCATCTCTGAGAACTGAATGAGCCGTTCATGGTCTAACATAGTAAATTAAATCTCTTATTAGGTGTGCATTGGAAATGTAGAATGCTGATCTTCCGGCAAGCACTATGTAATTCATGGTCTAACATAAGAAATCACTCCATTTTTACTCAACTTCAGTGTTGTGGAAATACAAGTTCCCTATTATCCGTCACGAACAAGAACTACAAGCTTCACATAATACTCCCTCTGGAATAACCTATTCAACATAAACAAGCTGAAGCAAAATGGGTTCAAGACAAAACAAGACATGGCAATAATGGCAAAGAAATCAAGCAATTTTGCAGCTTTGATTTTTATACTCAAGTCTTGACCACCTGCAAACGCATCCCTTGCGGATCCCTCGCGACGACACGCGCGAAACTTCGAAGATGCCGGTTCTTCTAACCCGGACAGCAATTGGCCGAACGAACAAGACGACAATCGATGGAATCGACGGTGGATTTTGGAGGTGGAGGGCTTACATCGGCGGATCTAATGGCTTTCGACGACAAAAGCTATGTTGGATCCCTCGCGGATTTCCACCTCACCGAGCCTAGTAATGGCTTTCGGCCGCCGAACTCGAGTCTCGACCACCCGCAAACGCATCCCTCGCGGATCCCTTGCGACGACACGCGCGAAACCGAAGCCGCCGGTTCTTCGAACCTAGACAACGATCGGCCGAACGAACAAGACGACAATCGATGGAATCGACAGCGGATTTTGGAGGCGGAGGGCTTACGTCGACAGATCCGATGGCTTTGACGGCGCAGAGCAGCCCAACTTCTGGGTCGATCGGGGTCTTACGAGCTTGAAGAGAGGTTGAGAGAGAAATAGAGAGATTGAGAGAGAAATACAACTGTGATTGAGAGAGAGGGGGGCAGCAGAGAGGGGGGCGCAATCACAAGAAAAAGAGAGGCGAGAGAGGGGGGCAGGGCGGTTAGGGTTTTACTTTTTTAATGATTTTTGAAAACCGGGTCCAAACCGGTCCGGTTCCCGGGTGGATTTTCACTCGGAACCAGTTCCCGAACCGGTTCTAATAGGTTCCCAAAAATTGGAACCGGTTCCCGGACCGGTTTTTCGAGTGGTCCGGACTGGGTTCCGGGTAAACCCGGTCCGGTTGCTCACCCCTAGTAAACGATATGTATCCATGAAAAGTGTAAAAATTACATCTAAAGTGCAATTCAATCCTAATCTTATATTAAAAATGCAATTTAAGGCTGATGAGTAGATAGCGTCCGGATACTAAGAATTGCATGGTAATGTTCCTGTTTCTTCATTCTTTCGTTATTTTGTTCTTTTGTTTCCTGGAATATAATAAAAATAGAAAATCCATTTGACAATGTTAGTTAATTTTTCTATTTCCCGAATAAAAAAAGTGATCGAGAGATAAATTTGGAATAAAAACAAAAAGTAAAAAGAATAGCTTCTTATTTTTGAGAATAATTTCTAAAAATAAGTCATTTTATTTCTCTTCCCTTTTCTCTTTTCTTCTTCTTCCTTGCCAATTGCCCCTCTCAGCAACGGTTAGAGAAGGAAGAAGAAGAGAGAAAAAAATAAAAAAAAAATAAGTACCTAAAAAAATTTAAAAATTAAAAAAAAAAATTATGTCACAAAAAAACTTGTGAGTCGTACCATATGCTTCCTTTTATTTTTTTTATTATGGGAATATACATTTTGTACAATTATTAAACGTATATTTTTACTCAAAAACTGTTTTAGTGAGTAGAAATAGAAAAGAATTATTTCTTAAAAAAATTGTTCCATAACATAAATGTATCAAACGCACCATAAGAAAAAAAAATCGTACCATTCATTTGAGCGATGTGATTACATTTTCCAAAAGGATTTAGAACTTGAATGCACCAATTGAAAAGCATACAATTTAACTAACTTCATACATAAAATTTAATATTTTAAGTACACTTTGACAGGAGCTATCTATCTCCTTTGGAGACAAAAACAAAATGATTTTGACAAACAAGCCCCTCTTATGTGTAGTGTTAGATTCAATTTAGATTCAATGAGACCAGACCACAAAATAATTCGACAAATTTTAATTAAGCGTGGAATATGACCAGCTTTTTTCTTTAAAAAAAATGTCAGGGTTTAATCTCTCCATTCACCAATTTCGAACAATAAAACCTTAGGATGCCTAAAATTGCACTTGGTCAATCGCATTTGTACTTAACATGCCTGCCGGTTATGTCTTCATATGCAATAACCCTTTTCTAATGAAACCCCTCGTTAGTAAACTAAACACAATCATCATGAATCGGATATCAACATCGATGTCGATGTCAAAGTATTGTCTTGGAAAAAGTGACAGACATGTGAATCAAACCCATGATTGACCGACCTGAGGACACATGGACGATTTAGATTACACATTAATCGAGATGTAGATGTGAACACTTTGACTCTTCAAGTGGTCGCCGATTTGAAATTTGGCCAAGCACATTGGACAAGTTACACCTAGGGAGAGCCTTCGTCGTCTACAAAGAAGGCCCACTGGAAAGTGGAAACAATCGTTGGTCCAGATGGAGCCCTAACATTAAGTCCCAAAAAAGGACAACACATGGGTTGGAGTCCACTGCTGATGTTCTGTCATTCATTCATGAAATCGAACACTCGAGACCCTGACTTTCTCTTCCCTTAAATTCAAAATCCATTACGCCACATAATTGGAACAGTATATAATACTTGACTTTAAGATTCATTCATGAAATCTAGCTCAAAACACTAATTTTCATTTTCTTAAATTCGAAATGCTTGACCTTAAAGTTCATATGCTATATCAGTTTAAAATTTTTCCAATAAGGTTATTTAACATGATTTCGAAATTAGGTTTTGTTTCGGTTCATTTTACACATGTGTACATATTTCTTTCGTTAAATTTCATGATTCGTGCTCAATCCGGTGCCGTGCCGTGTTACTTGAGACTTCTGACGTGCATAAGATATGATGAGGTAGGTGCATCATCTTGGCCTCATGAGCAGGGGATGACGCATGGAGGGCAGAAACGGGGTCTGGGGAACACAACACAACTTCACCCCGTGATTGATGAACTCGTCTCGAATCAATCATATAATAATTATTATTATTATTCATTTCTATTAATTTGGAAAAGGAAATTTTATTTATTGATTTATTTTTGGTCTGAAAAAAAAAAAAAAATTCGATTAGAGGGGCAGTTGGTGGGAGGCACCCGTACCGGCTACTGTCGGTGGCAGGACGTGGCGTTTGGTCACTAATGTCCACCGCCGACCGCGCACTTCCTGTTTCTGCGCCATGCACGGACAAATGTTTGATTTGATTTCGATCCCGCGTTTCCCACTTAAATCGAGATAATGCTCGTGACCACGCGTGCACGGGCGAAGCACGTCCCGCTGCACGCGCCGTACCTCGTCGCATTTTTTGACTCCTATTTAGTTCGGCACCCAAATCTCTGAAAATATATTAACGTGTAGATTCTTGTGTAATTATCAAGATTTCCTTGATTTAGAGATTAATATTTCCTCTTCACCTTCTCAATATTTCGAAAGCAGTATGATTTGTTTTTTTCTCAATTAAGTCCCATATATATGATATGATCGTTGGAGCAAATTTACTTTTTTAAATTTTATTTGTGGTACTTTATGAGATTAAGGATCGAATTTTTTTTTTTTACCACCTGCCGTGGTGGTTCCGGCAGCAAACTTCAAACTTTTTTCGCCGAGAGTGCGGGTTCGAGCGCCTCTACTACTACGCAAATGACGGGGGGAGGCTAGAGTGAGGCGTTGGCGACTTACGCAGTGTGGCGTGTGTATGGTGGCTATGACGTGTTGCCCCCAGTGGTTTATCTCCGGCTACCGGTCGTGCGGGTTTCCCTAGGTCATAAAAAAAAAATGATCGAATTTTTTAATATTACGCTCTAGATCTTTAAAATTGAATTAATCTAGATGTATAGGTTCATGTGAATTCATTATATTATTTGAATTATAAACAATTCTTATCAAATGAGCATTGGCCTTGATGTTTTTTCATACTCTATTGACAATCATGAACCTAATCATTAAATTAATAAAATCCGTGTGAGCTTTTCGACTCCAAATCCACTAACATTATGATTAGTGATCATTGGGAGGGACCACGAAGGTCTCCAATCAAGGTTCTCATTCATATATTGGAATCACCTAGATATAAAACAACAAAAATGTATTTTAGGTATGAGATAAAAAAAAAAAAAATACTATACCCATTATGGGCACAAAGAACATATAAAAATAAGAAACGCATTCGTGGAACTCGCTATCCCTTTATATCAAATACATATGATAAATCAAATTTCCCATGATATATTAATTTTCTACAATTTGTGTCAATCATTAATATTGTTATATTTGTAAAATCTTTTCCCATGAGATGTGCGACATCGCAAATCATAATCAGGAATGCATTTGTAAGGGCTAACAATAATAATAATAATAATAATAAATAACGAGTTATATAATATTCAATAATAATAATAATAATAATAATATTATTATTATTATTATTATTATTATTATAACCACAATAATAGATTTTTTTATTATTTTTTTTCTTGTCATGCAATAATCAAACTTGCCGGTCCCGCGGTTCACCGTACGATATATAACAACAACCTCCGCCGGTGGTCGCCATCAGTCGAAGCTAAGGATCGCGCCAGGCCAAAGGAGCATTGAAGTCGAATTTATTCCCTCTCCAGCAAGACGCCGAGAAGGCAGGAGAAGAAGCAGCGGCAGCAGGAGACGAAGACGACGACGACGACGACGACGGCCGCGGGCGTGGCGTGGCGTGGCGTGTGCGTGTCCTCTCCGTCGTCGTTATCTTACAAGCTTAATCTTCTCTCTCGATTCCCTTCCTTCTTTCTACCTTCTCTCTTCGCTTCCACTCATCCCTCACGCGGGCCAAGAAGCAAAGAAACGAAGGAAGGAAGCAAGAAGAAGAAGAAGAAGACGGCCCTCCATTTCCGGAAGAACCCCGGAAGCATTTCGCGGAAGTAAAGCTCGAGCTCACTGTTTGTTTGGTTTTGAGGAAAAGGGTACCGAAAACTTCGACCCATTGTTGCTTCACGGAACTGCTTTTGGGAGCCGCGGGGTGTGTGTATAAGAAGGGAGGGAGGGTTGGAGGGAATCTGTCCGTTTCTCGCCGCGGAAGGATCGTGGGGAGGGGAGAGGAAAATGGCGGCGGCGCCGGGAGGGAAGGGTTTTCTGCTGGGGCTCGCGCTGGCGCTCGTCGGCGCCCTCGCGGCGTCGTCCTCGGCGCTGGGCGCGAACGTGACGTACGACCACCGCGCGCTGTTGGTCGGCGGCAAGCGCCGGGTGTTGGTCTCCGGCTCCATTCATTATCCTCGCAGCACTCCCGAGGTACTACTCCTCTGACTCCCTCTGTCTCTCTGTCTCTCCGTGACATGTGACCGGAACCGCCGTCCGTGACGATGGAACACGCGTCGTGCATGAGAGCGAACGCGAGGGCCGAGACGGGCGCGCTTTGAATGAGTTTCTTTGGGCTGCTGCAGATGTGGCCGGACCTGATACAGAAATCGAAGGACGGAGGGCTGGACGTGATCGAGACCTACGTTTTCTGGAACATCCACGAGCCAGTGCGAAACCAGGTCAATCCGCTTCTTCTTCTTCTTCTTCTTCTTCTTCTTCTTCTTCATGGCCCATTCTTGTGATTTCGTCTGTTTATCATTGCAACTAATCTATTTCGGTGATTAAATTCGTGGGAATTGGATCGTCATGCCATTTCCAGCTCCATCCTTTAAAAGTACCCAATAGATTTTTTTTCAGTCTTTTGTGGTTCTTGAAGTTCTTGAGACTGACTTGAGCTGTGACGCTTCGGCAGTTCGATTTCGAAGGGAGGAAAGACTTGGTTAAGTTCGTCAAGACAGTGGCCGAGGCGGGTCTCTTAGTTCATCTGCGCATCGGGCCTTATGTATGCGCGGAATGGAACTACGGGTGAGTGAGTGAGCGGAGTAGTTGTCTACAATTAGTTATTACTTTCCTCGACTTGGAAGATGATTGTTTGTCGTGTCGCGTTTGATCTTTGGAGCTTGTCGCTGATCTTTTCTTTTCTTGGATTGTTCAACTTCAATCAGCGGCTTTCCTCTGTGGTTGCATTTCATACCAGGAATCCAATTCCGAACCGACAATGGGCCGTTCAAGGTCCCCTTTTCCATGCTCTCTGCTCTCCACTTTTCACTTTCCTTGGTTGTTGTTCATTCCGAATTAATGAGGAAAAAGAAATGCTCTGTTTCAGACAGAGATGCAGCGATTCACGGCCAAAATCGTGGACATGATGAAGCAGGAAAAGCTCTATGCGTCCCAAGGCGGTCCCATCATTCTATCTCAGGTAAAATTTGTTATGATGAACAATCATCTTCTTCGCCTCTCAATCTTCTCTCTTTCTTTTTTTTTTTTTGCCCCCTCAATGATTAAGAGACGTGTACTGTTTTGTGCCAGATTGAGAATGAGTATGGAAATGTTGCTTCGGCTTTTGGGGCCGGTGCCAAGCCCTATGTCAACTGGGCGGCAACCATGGCCACATCTTTAGATACAGGGGTCCCCTGGGTAATGTGCCAGCAGGCGGATGCTCCCGATCCCATTGTGAGTTTTCTCGACTAAATTACTTTGGAAAATTCCTTAATTAATCTAGGATTCGGTCGTCGAGCTCAAAGAGATCTTAATTGCCGTTGTAGCTGTCCTTGGTTATTTGGGTCACTTCCATTAATTATGACCTTAGGTTAAACTCGATCTTATATGACCTTACTTTATATGAGGAGCGGTCTGGGATGAGCTCTATAGATTCAATATTTGTTTCTTTGGTGGATTGTACCAGATCTTACTTTATACCTTGCTTAGAGGGGGAAAAGGATCATGTTGGCCATTTAATATTCTGACTTCTCGCTAAGCTCCTTTTATTCTTTGCAGATTAATACTTGCAATGGATTTTATTGTGACCAATTTACACCTAATTCAAACGCTAAGCCCAAAATGTGGACAGAGAACTGGAGTGGATGGTAATTAGCTTTACCTTCTATTTGTCTATAAGTTAGCTATTAGAGTAGATGTCATGTTCCTTTAAATATAGATCGTCTTATTGAATCACCCTCAGCTTTTATTTGACATTACTCTCCATGCGAACTTTTTCTTCCCTTCTTTTTTTTTTTTCTCCCCCAAAAATTAGGTTCCTTTCCTTTGGCGGGGCTGTTCCATACCGTCCCACGGAAGACCTTGCATTTGCAGTGGCTCGATTTTTCCAGCGAGGCGGAACATTTCAGAACTACTATATGGTACAGATTATAGAATTTACGAGCTCGGAAGCATTGGCTAGTCGATGTTTATCATTGCCATAAACGAGCCATTTCTTTCACTGGAGACGATACTGACATCAAAGCACATTTCTTTCATTCATGTAAAAACAGTATCATGGGGGGACTAACTTCGACCGAACTAGTGGTGGACCTTTTATTGCTACAAGTTATGACTATGATGCTCCAATAGACGAGTATGGTAAGCTCATTCTTTCTAAATACATGCTTCTTGCTGGAATGGAGGAAGTGAAATTGATAGTAAAGCAGTCATTTTGGAGAAATGTATCACTGAGCCTATCAGTTATTATGATATTCTATAAATGGCTAAACTCTGCACTGCCACATAATGTGTCGGTATTTTTGTAGGGCTTGTTAGGCAGCCTAAGTGGGGCCATCTGAGGGACGTGCATAAGGCTATCAAGCTTTGTGAAGATGCACTTGTAGCCACAGATCCAGCGTATACTTCCCTTGGTTCAAACTTGGAGGTAAAACCACCCTGAAATCATTTATCTCCAGATCTTTTTGAAGAAATTAGTTTCCTTGACATAATTTTTTGAAGTTATTTTGACCAAAATGCTTTAAGATTTCCCAGTTTTTTTGGTGTGTCAGTTCGTTTTTCTCTTATGAGTTCCCCGACATTGTGCACCAACTTCAGATTTCTTTCCCTTCCATTTAAAATAATAGACAGAGACTTGTAGGTAGTTAAGTACAGCATTTACTGGGTATAGCTCTTGGTAGAAAATTATTGCTGTCAAGCACTATTCAATTTTATGAACAGAGTATAACAGATGCAAATTGCAAAGCATCAATCCATCATTACACCTAGTTGCAGGTGCTCTAAATATAGACGTTTGTGCTGTCAATTCTACTGCTGACCTTGTGACTTGTCATGGCGTAAAATAATTTAGCTGTATTTTCCAAATTTGGGGACTCAATAACTTACCTTCAATTTGACTACTATTTCTGTCCAGTTACTGTTCAGTCTTCATCATGGATGATAATTGTATTCTTTAGGTATATAATATCATGTCAGTCCAAAGATGTCTCCCCCATCTATCATTCTTCTTCTAAATTGTGTTCATTGGAACTTAATGAGTATACATTTTTTTCCCTTTTTCAGTTCTTCTAGATGGCAATACTTGATATACAATCTTCAATCTTCTTCATCGTTCGGCTAAAGATTATGCTATGTGATCCACATTTAGAGAAAGAAAAATCAATCTGTTATAACTTTTTTTCCAGGCAACAGTCTATAAGACAGATGCAGGATTATGTGCTGCTTTTCTTGCCAATTGGGGCACCTCCGACGCAACTGCTACTTTCAATGGAAAATCTTATCAATTGCCTGGATGGTCTGTGAGCATTTTACCAGACTGCAAGAATGTCGCACTTAATACTGCGAAGGTTTTTCTCGTGAACTTGTTCTCCTGCTACATCTCTTGTCATAGTAGAGAATCCATGATGTCACGGGCAGTTTTGGATTGAAGGATATATTGTATTCCTTTATTATGATAAAAATATCGAGGAGCTCCAACTTTTTTTTTTTTTTTTTAATTACAGATTAATTCTATGTCTATGATTCCTACCTTCGTATATGAATCTTTGAGTGAGGTGGTGGATTCCTCCGCTACAGTCAATGCGGACTGGAGTTGGATCAATGAACCAGTGGGTATTTCAAAGAAGGATTCATTTGTGAAGCCCGGGCTGTTGGAGCAAATAAACACTACAGCTGACAGCAGTGACTACTTGTGGTATTCACTAAGGTACACAAGCAGCTCATTAGCTGCTTTTCCATACAGCCACTGCTGTCCAATTTGACTGGTAAGGTGTCCCAATATGTTTGGTCCAATCTTATTGTGGTTCTGTTTTTGGCAGCACTAATATCCCTGGGGATAACTCCTTCCTTGACGATGGATCTCAAGGAGTTCTTCTTATTGAATCACTTGGCCATGCTCTTCATGCTTTTGTCAATAAGAAGCTTGCGGGTAATCCTTATACATGAATTCTTCTTGACAAGATGGAATGGTCGTGGTACAAATGAAAAACTTTTTTTTTTTGCAATTTGGGTCCCTATGACAGGACATGGATCGACCTCTTCCTGGTCACAAAGGAAGCCCCGATTATCCACTTGAATTCTATTTCTTTTTAGTATGCTCTGTTTTCGAAATTTTACAATGAGATGGCAAGTGAAAATTATTCTAATATTTTGTTTTATAACCTTGATTCTTGCTTAGTAGTATGCACATCCTCCCTTTTCCAAATGACATCTAAACTGAGCCAAACCTATCATACACAGCTCATGCTGGATAATTTTCTATTTTAGTGTTGCTTATCAAAATAGAAGTACCCGACAATTGATAGGTAAAGGAATGGTTTGATGGAGAGTGTGCTCGGTACATTTCTCTTATTGTATATGTAGAAGTAGAAAAAACTTCTTTTTCCGATGTAGATTAGTTGACCAGAACACTCAATCAGTTACAATTCTACAGGCAGTAAAGCAGGCAACAGTGGCAATTCCAAGATTGCTGTTGACATTCCCGTCACGCTTCTACCAGGGAAGAACACAATTGATCTCCTGAGCTTGACTGTCGGACTTCAGGTATGGTCTTTCTAATTTATTACTCTGAGAACATCCATTTTCAAAGTGACGATAACATGCATTGTACTATGCTATTGTAGTTATTCTTGTCTGATTAATAAACTCCCTTATTTTTCAGCTATATCTTTAATAACGAAACCACATTTTCTTCCAGAACTATGGAGCTTTTTATGACCAAACGGGTGCTGGTATAACTGGTCCAGTGAAGCTGAAAAGTTCAGCCAGTGGCAGCATAATAGATCTGTCTTCACAGCAGTGGACATATCAGGTGAGGTTTCTTTCTTGCTAGTAGACGATCTCTATCATTAGTATGTGTGATGATGGCCAAAGAGAACATATTGGTAACTGCAATTTATGTCGAATTTCATTCTGACATGCTCAAGAAAACCTCTCTTGTGATCACCTGACCGGCTGACCTTTAATAAAGCTAACGTGGGTGCATTGCAACTTTGTGTGTGTTGAGTACAGATAGGACTTAAAGGTGAAGATCAAGGTCTACCCAGCGGAAGTTCTTCCATGTGGATTACGCAACCTAGTTTGCCAAAGAATCAACCCTTGACGTGGTACAAGGTAACCATCCGTTTCCATCTAGGCAAGTCATTATCTGCAAGGGAAATATTTGGCATAATCGAATACTTCTTTATTTGTAGAAACTTAAGTAAAATTGAAGCAGAGTGGGATTATTTTAACACCAATCTAGACCTAAACAGCTCCTTAAACAGCTCCTTACTTGAAGGTGTCTCAGGCAATACCTATACTATTTAGGCACTAACCATGGTGTTACTTAACTCTCCAGACCACTTTTGCTGCTCCTGCTGGCAACGACCCGGTAGCCGTTGACTTTTCTGGAATGGGAAAGGGTGAGGCGTGGGTGAATGGACAAAGCATCGGACGGTATTGGCCAACCAACATCGCTCCTGGTAGTGGCTGCACTGACTCTTGCAATTACAGAGGAGCCTACAGTTCAAGCAAATGCCTAAAGGGCTGCGGGAAGCCATCACAAAAGCTGTAAGTAACCGAAAGTCATGCGTTCAGAAGGTTTTGAGGATACCATGTCAAGGAGTAATCTTGGGCCCACTCTCACAGGTACCATGTTCCGCGCTCATGGCTAAAACCAAGCGGCAACATTCTTGTAATGTTCGAGGAAGTTGGTGGCGATCCGACTCAAATATCTTTTGCCACGAGACAGATTCAAAGCTTATGCTCACATGTGAGCGAGTCCCACCCATCACCTGTCGACATGTGGAAACCAGAATCAGAGTCCAAAACAAGAAAAACATCGCGGCCAGCATTGTCACTGGAGTGCCCACGTCCTAATCAAGTCATATCCTCGGTCAAGTTCGCCAGCTTCGGAACTCCACAAGGAACTTGTGGGAGCTTCAGCCATGGAAAATGCAGCAGCAAGAGGGCACTTGCCGTAGTTCAGAAGGTATTACTCCACAACTCTTTTAGCATGAACCACATCTTACTTGTTATTACCTCCTTGAGTGTGATGTGTCCATCCTTCCTCATTCGTTCTCGCAAACTCGTGCAGGCATGCATAGGATCGAAGAGTTGTATGGTCGACGTGTCTATCAACGCATTCGGCGACCCTTGCAAAGGAGTGACGAAAAGTTTAGCAGTAGAAGCTTCCTGTACATGAGTGGAATCAGCTCTTGAGGGTTCTTATGCCCCCCACACCTTACCTCACCCCAACTCCAAACGGGGAGTAATAAGGGCGGTATCCTTCCCAATGTCATAGAATGAATACGCTTTCAATGGGGGATAGATTAGAGAGTCCGATCTCACCTCTTCCCACCAGACGAATTGTGTCTGCTGTCACTGTGACATTCTTGGCAGAAAAGCAATGCAAAGAAAATTGAAGTGTCTTCTCGAGAGCTTCAGGTCATCTATGAGAGCGGCTGGGCGGAAATAAGACGCATATACCGAAATGGTGGTTAAAACTGGATTCAATTTCGGAATAGGGTCGACCATGCGAAAGCATGGCCTACGGAAGACAGTTGTTAGCTTTTGCCGCCACTTCCTCCTCTCTCTGACCCGAGTCCTCCCTGCATCTTTCCTTCTTTCTCCATACTTATGCCTGTGCAGCGACTATCATCAACGTAGTATTTTAAATGGACAAATGGCCTTCTCGTCGTCAAGATCACACTTATCGTATTGGAAAGTTTTCACCAACGAAATCAAGTTTAAACTACTCGCAAATAGCTCAGGCTCGATGCAATTAGCACTTGAGATCGACTCAGCTGATTCCGAGTGAAGGTAGGGATCGTGCTACTTAAGATGTCTCTTGATATCGACCTCGAGCTTTCTAAGCAGTCAGCCCTTGAAACTCACTAGCCTTATTGGAATTTTATTATTTTGTCTAAAAAAGTGGCACCAAAAAAAAAAAAAAACAAAATACTCAAAACTTCATAATATACTACTAGCATTTACAAATCATGGAAACCGTTCGACCTTATGAAGCTCTAGTTTATTAATATTCGACTGTAATAGAGTCGAGTTGAGTGGAGCTTTAATAATTTTTTTATAATCAAAGAGCTTGAATTGATTGTGAGTATCGAGAATGCAAGTTGAGTCAAGCTTGAATTTGGTATTATGTAGGGGTGAGCGGTTCTAAAGTTTCATATAGGTTTCACTCGGAATTTGGAACCTTCCCATTGAAATAGGTTTATTATTTTTAGAATTTGAAACCTACCCTACATATCCTAAGACTTAAAAACTATCATGTCATAGGTTCTAGAGTCTACCCAAGTTCCATTTGTATTATTAATTGAAATATTACATTGAATCATCATATTTAATTGCCATCACTGGTCACAATTTATATTTAGCCACACGAAGAATATGAAACATTAATAAAATAAAAGTCTTAGTCATAAAAGAAAAGCTTAGACTAGTGTATTCAAATTATATAGCGTTACCAAAAAAAAAAAAAAAAAAAAAAAAATTATATACTCATCATCGAATGCTATGAAATATCGTAGTATTATGTGAAGACATAGATCAAGAAAAAATAAAAATTTGCCATCTATCTAGAACCTATCTATTGAAACTCGAAATCTTAAATTTAACCTACATATCATTAGAATTCGGATAGATTCCACTGATTTAGTTCTTCAGTTTTAAACTTTATTCCGAAACCATGCTTGTTCTTTTAATACTATGATTGTCTTGACCCGACTCGATTACTCCTAGGTTGCATTTGGTTGTTCGGACTTGAATTGGGATAGGATAGGATAAAATAGGATTTGAAATCCTTTCAATATCCTCCGGATTGTAAAAAATCATATCCTCTGTTTGGTGCAATCGGATAGAATATTTTTAAAAATCTTTAAAAATCTTCCAAATATCTCTCTTTGTACTTTCTCCAATCTTCAGGCCTTCACTGTTTTGCTAACAATAGAAGGAAGCTCCTCTCTCCCATAGCCCATTCAGCGAGCAAAACCACCTCATGTGTGGGCTGCCCTGAGAGAAGGTCTCTTCATCTCAAAATCCATCAACACCAACCTTTATTGATGGTGATTAAATCTTTAGCAAGTCAAGATGTTAACTTGCAACCAAAATTTCGAAGGGCGTGATAAGAATAGTGAAAATAAGAAAGAGAAAAAAAAGAAAAAAAGAGTTAAAGACACTAACAAGAAGGGTCTCCTATATATGGTGGATTCTCCCCAACTTCTTTTCGGTGGGGGTGGAAAATCCAAACCAAAATCAAAACCTTGATCACCATTCAAAGTGAAGTAGGGTGGATTTCAGGGATTTTTCATAGCTTTCTTGTCTTCATGTGGTGGTGGGTGAGTGTTGAAGGTGAACAGAGCGTAAACAAGTCGAAGAAGAAGAGGGAGAGAGATGACGCGAAGAGAGGACAAAAATTGCAAGATAGCAGAAACTTTTGTCAATATTCTAAAATTTATTTTTTCTAAATTTTACATATCTTATCCGGATCTATCCCACCTCTTAGATGAGACTTTTTTTGTTTGCACCATACGTAGGCTATATCCGGTCATATTCAAATTTTATGTCGCTCCAAACATTGAATATAATTAAAATAATTCTATTCAGAGTTTTATCCGGCCCATCAATCGTAGTCTTAGAGGATATTCACGTGCAGCCGAACACCACAACGCAAGCCCAGAAAAGAAACCGCGAGTAAGCAGGGCCGCGGGCCGAAGCCCAGCGAGCAAGGCCGGTGCGGACGAAGCTGACGTGGCGGGGCGGGGGATGGGGCCGGGTGGGAGAGGTGGAGGACAGTGCGGCAAAGCGGTTCCTGCTCGCGTTCTGTTGCACCGTCTAGAGCCGATCAGGAGGACACGAGGCGCCGAAGGAAGAGGCAAAGATGCTCTTTTTCTTTTCTTTTCTTGTTTTTCTTCAAGGTCTGAGGAGGGGTCCTCTCCCCTGTCGGGTTGCCTGTTGAAAAGATCGTTTCTTGATGGTTATGGCGGCATTCTTTGGATTGATTGGATTCGAGGGTGTAGCTGCCGAGGCCATATAAAAGTTGGCCCCCCCCGCAACGAATGAGGGAAACTGTTCAACGGTAGTGCTCTCATCAAACCAGAAACTTTCCTCGACCCACTATCCCCCCCAATGCCAATCCTGTCCAACCGATCCCACTTTGTACCCTTCATTGGTTTTGAATATATTCCTCCTCTCTCTCTCTCTCTCTCTCTCTCTCTTTCTCTCTGTGTGCTTTCTTGAATTTGGGGCACCTTGAAGGGAAGCCATCGCTTCTTCCTGAGGTGAGAATTTTTCCTTTCCCCTCCTACTTTTTTCGTACGCATTGGAGGGTTGATCTTTGTTTGGGGAAAAGCAGAAACCGCATCAGCAATTTCGTGCCTTTTTTTTTCATGTTTGATTGGTTCCTTTTCCGGGTCGTGTTTCTTTTTCCATGAAAATTCAGCTTTGATGCCGACAATCCTGTTCGGATAATTCGTTTTGGCGCGTGGGTTACCTTGTCTGTTTTTGTCGTTTCGTTTTCTTTTCTTGCCCCCGCACCTCCTCAAAGTTCAGGTTTTTCGTGTTCTTCTTGAGTTTTGGAATCTCATGTCTAGATGTTTTGATGTCAGGATAGAGAAGTAGAGGGCTTGAGAAACGAGAATGGGAAATGTTGGGAGCAGCAGCTCGGGGCGTCGACGGCGGCGGAGCCACCTGCCTCCTCCTCCGCCGCCGCCTCCCCTGCCTCCTTCACCTCAGAGTGCCGGTAATCGATACGTGTTCGCGGCCGCCACCCCGTATCCATCACAGTACCCCCATCCGAATCCGCCGGGTACCTATCCCTACCATGGATACTATCCACAGCAACCGATGCCTGGTCCTTACGGACCGCCTTACCCGAACTTGGCCGGTGGGCAGTACCCATATGGGCCCGTTCCTGCTCCTGTTACCCCCTATGTTGAGCACCAGAAGGCAGTCACTATAAGGAATGATGTTAACATCAAGAAGGAGACGCTTCGCGTCGAACCAGATGAGGATGATCCTGGAAAGTATCTTATTTCTTTCGCTTTCGATGCCACTGCTCCTGGAAGGTATGCTTAATCAGTATTCTAAAATGTTGTAGTTGAGGTGAATATTGGCTGATGAAGTAAGGTTAGTTTGCCTGTTTAGGCCATCTGAATTTTGAGTAGGAACATAGATCTTTGTGAATTGGCGGACCTGTCAAACTTGAAAAAGTCGACATGGAATCTTGTATGTTAGGTATCAGCTAATATAAATTTTTGAAGTTACTCCAAACGTAAACTCTTCTTGTTCATCGGTATTTGCATCTGAAAACTTATTAAACAACTTGAGCAGCTTTCTACCTGTCTATGTGTTTTTGTTTCCCCATCTTTGCTTCTACTGAAAGTGGAACTTTCTTGAGCCAATATAGTTCTTGCAAAGACAGGAGACTGCACTTGAGGTCCTAGCTTGTTTTCTGGAGTGTTTGATTAGACTGTTTCTGAAGCTTGAAATTCATTCACAGAACTATAATGGAAGGTTGCCAATAACTTTTCAGTCCTAATGCAGCAACTCTGTGCACACTATAATCTGCTTGAAGTTGTTCATGAGTCTACTCTTTCAGCCTAAGCATAGCCACAGAATAACCATCTTCACTTGTATTGGATACTGGATTTATCTTTATTCATGAATTCCAAGCTAATCGTCAGCTCATTAACACTTTACCCCTAACGACCACCATTGTCATCTGCTTGGCTTGATCCCAGCAATACGTTTACTAAGCCATTGAGAAATTAGACCATTATAAAGTATTGCACTTTTATGGAGTTTGTCTTTGGTATTTATGTATCTTTCTTCTCTTCAACAGCATCACTCTTGTTTTTTTCGCTAAAGAAACTGAAGACTGTAACTTAATCGGGACAAGGGAGAGCCTACTTCAACCTGTCATAATAGAATTTGAGCAAGGTCTCAGCCAGAAGTTTCGACAACCTTCCGGGACTGGTGTCGACTCCTCAATGCTCGAGGAAATGGGTGTAGTAAAAGATGGTGATTTTGAGATTTATCCTCTTGTGGTGAAGGCCGAAGCATGCCCAGTGAGTGCTACAGAGACGGATGGTAGTTCAGTCAGAAATTCTCAGATAACCCAAGCAGTGATTCAGAAAGGGAAAGACGAATACAAGGCGCGTGTGGTGAAACAGATCCTCTGGGTGAATGGCATGAGGTATGAGCTACAGGAGATATATGGTATCGGAAACACAGTCGAGGGGGATTTCGATGGTAATGACTCTGGGAAAGAGTGTGTCATCTGTTTGTCAGAACCACGGGATACGACAGTTCTTCCTTGCAGACACATGGTATGATCTAGCTAGTACTTTCTCTGTGTAGATTAAAAGAACATGCTTACGACTTGTACTGTTGTCGGAGACTAGAGTCTGTTTGCAATACTTAGCTTGGTCTCTTAAATAAAATTAAAATCTTTTGGTTCATTCTCTAGTGCCTGATACCAGAGACTCTGAGCTTCCCAGAAACTGGTTAGATACTCATCTCCCCTAATCTCTGGAGCTCATACAATTCGGATTTGATTGATACCTGAGAACAAGGAATGCCAAATATAAGAACACGGTGTAGACGCATTTTGCAAGAATCATTTTTGATGAGCCGAGTGGTGTGTTTAATGTGAATTCAGTTGATGAAGAGTCTGATTGAGCTGTGTAGGTTTATTTTTGTTCATCTTGAACCCTCCCCCAGATCATTGGGAAAGAGAGAGCATTATCTTATGATTCTTGCATACTTCTGGTCTTACTGAACTTTAGTCTCTTACCTAGATTCTGAAAAACTAGACTGAAGAACATCTGCCTGCTTGCCAATCACATCTGTTCTCCATTTCCTTTTGGTGCAGTGTATGTGCAGCAGCTGTGCTAAGGTCCTCAGGTTCCAGACGAATAGGTGCCCGATTTGCCGGCAACCGGTGGAGCGGCTCCTGGAAATTAAGGTGAACAATGGCAGCGAAGAGGCGGGAGAGTCCACGACTAAAGCGACGTAAAACTATCTTCAGATGTATCGTTTTTATATTCCTAGCCCACCTCGATCGTACATCCGGCAAGATCTCGCCTGGAGACCAGCCTTGCCGCCGCTCATGCTTCAGCCGTACTCTCAGTTGCTTGTGTTGAAAATAACCGCTCGCGAGTTTAACGCCAAACGGATTAGTTATGAACACAATTATGGGTTGTTTGATGGGAGATTGGGTTTTGTAATAGAAATCGTTTTGGACTTCAAGCCATCTTGTTTCTGCTTCTGCATGGTTAATCCTTCTGTCGCTTTACCTGTAAAAATCCTCGTTCCTTGCGTAGCTGAGAGATTTCTTTTTTTTTTTCCCCCGAATTAGATGTATCTTCAAAACAAGCTACTTCCCAAATTATTTATTATTATTATTATTATTATTATTATTATTATTATTATTATTATTATTATTATTATTATTATTATTATTTACTTTCGGATGTTCTTTTTGTAAACCAGTCTTTTTCTCCTATGAAGAAGATTCTTTTGTGAAATCTTTTATATTAATTAACAGGTGAGCTTCACGAGTGCATAAAAAATTAATTATTGATTAAAACTTAGGAATACTATATTTAGATACTGAGGGATATTGAACTAAATAAATCTCTTTATACGGTAAAGTATACTTGCCACTTTCAACCCCAAAATTTTGCCCGAAATATTTCAATAATTTCTATGGTTGAAATCAATACTATTAAATTAAATAAAAAGAGCTTCCTACTGTTAAAAGATATTAATCATTTTTCTTTTCTTTCAAATTTGTTTACTTACTCATTTTACAGGGTGCATCTATGACGGTTCTATTTCGACATTAGAATTTGGATATTTTCTATCCTACACCAATTTTCTTAAAAGGATTTTATATTTCGAAATCATTTTGTCTTTCCACATGTACAATTTTTGTCTTGTGTACATCTATCAATATTTTCTTTCTAAATGATTTAGATATCTCATGTCAAGTTTAGTCTTTGAAATGTCAATTTCTTTCGCACACGATAAGAAGACGCATTGGCTAGTGAAGTTAATGACAACAACAAAATACTAAACAATAAACAAAATGATTATTTCAAAGGATCAACTTTAAAATATGTTATCCTTTAAATTCCTGATAAAATCTAAATTTCAACTAAATCTTTCTCATCCTAAAAAAAATAAAAAAATTAAATTTGTTGCCTAAAATAATCGAGATCATTACCAAACAACTTAGGATAAGATGGGTCGACTCTAACTTAAAAGCCAAATTGGCTATCTGACTATTGGCTCCAATACAGATCGAACCAACCTTTTTTGAAACCCCACTTCTAGTCCAGTTCCTGGTTCCAGGAACTGGCCCATCCTTCGCTTTGCGTAAAAAATTGAATTTTCATAATGTAATTATTTCAGTATAAAAATATACACCGGTCAAATGGACATGTCGTTTCTACGCATTTTTCAACCATGCGTCCATTCTCAAATGGGTGCAAAACTATTTCGCTACAGAATTATAAAATTTCAGAAATGATTTCTCTCATGATTTCTATTCCCCGAAACAGGTTTTGAACAGAAATCCGTTTGGTAACGCAATTTAATTTTTCAATTTCTAAAACAGATTTCTATTCCAAAAACTGATTTGGAGGAGAAATCGGGAAGCTAAAATTTTAGCTTCTCTAATTTCGAAAAGAAATATAAATTTTTTTTTCTTAACTTTTCAATTTGGTCCAAAATATTTTAGATCACTAATATTGAAATAGAAATAGAAATAATTAATTTAGTCCAAAATATTTTAATGATTTTTAATATAATTATTTCAATCAATATTGATTGAAAATCTTAACCATTGGGTCAAAGGGTGGGAATTGAATGAACAAAGCTTCATTTGTCGCACGTAAGAGATTTCATGAATAGTAATAGTCAACTCGTCATATTCATATCTAACGAGTTTTTCTTTACCTACTCTTCCGTAATACGCTAGACAACAACTCTATCTGGCTAACTATTTTTTTAATCATAAACTTCATATTGAGACGGTAAAAATGGGTCAAATCATTAGGGTTTCATCCAATTTTTCTTTTATAAGGAAAAGAGATATAATAAGGAATCTATTGTTATTGTAAGAGTGTTAATGAAAATATAGATTTTGATAATAAATTTTTAAATAATCCTAGTGTTGATAATTTTGAAAAAAATTGGTGACAATTTTTGAACATGGTGAGGATTTTTTTAACAAAATTTGGAAAGAAATTGGAATTAGACTATTATAATCATGTCTATCATTAGACTTATTTGATTAATGTGAAATCAATTTCGGCAAAAACATAATGACATATTCACTACAATTGAATTTCAATTGATTTTTTTTTTTTTTTGCCACATTGTTTATTTTTCGAAAGAAAATATTACGTAATAGGAAACGTAAGCACGTGTAATAGGAAATTCCATGAAATTGTATTTTCAACTTTTGTAATGTATTAGTATTATTTCAACTATTATTTTGTATTTGAGGATTTCCTATGTTGTTATCTAATCAATTTCTAATCAATTTCTATTCCTAGAAATAGAAATTTTATTATTTTATCAAACGAATTACATTAGAAATAAAAATTTTGAGTCATTATCAAACTTTCTTTCTTCGTAAACTTGTCCAGGAAATAGAAATTGAGAAATCAATTTCTGGTTAGAAATCGATTTTGAAACAGAAATTTTGTCGTACGCGCGCCTCATCCTCGCGTTCTTTTATTTTATTTTATTCCATTCTCCAATTTCATTTCACTGTTTTGTATCAAAAATAATATAAAATAATCGCCAGTCAGGTCGGGTCGGGTGCGTCCAGGCCCAAAATGAGACGAATGGCCTCGGGTCCTCGAATTCGTAGGACCCAGTAGCAGAGATCGAAGGCAAACCTCCCAACTCTCATGGCGGCACCTCCCAACGACGAAATGGCGACGCCCAAACCCCCCCTGAACCCCACCGACGGCGACAACCCTCCCCGCCGCCGCTCGACGGCGGCGATTCCGCCCCTCAGCCCGACCCCCGAACGCCTCCCGATCCTCATTCCTCCGCCGCCGCAGCCGCCGCGGCCGATGGCGACGACGAGGCGGTTCCGGGCCAGAAACGCAAGAGGGAGGCGGAAGGCGACGGCCCCGATCCCCCGCCGCTTCACCCGCTGTGGAAGACCAGCCTCTGCTCCTACTTCAGGCGCGACTCCGGGTCCTGCAGCCACGGCGCCGGGTGCCGGTTCGCGCACAGCGAGGAGGAGCTCAGGCTGCGGCCCGACGGCACGTGGGACCCCACTTCGGAGAGGGCGAAGAAGGCGCGGAGGGCGGCGGACGAGGACGAGCGGGAGCGCGGCGACGGCGACGGCGACGACGCTTCGGAGGACGTGCTGATGACGGAGATGATGGCCGATGAGGACGGGGGTGACGGGAAGTTGAGTAAGTGCATAGTGCATTTGCCCAGGAAGTGGACTTCCGATCACCTGAGGAAGTTTCTCGATGAGCAGGTGAGAGAATTAGTCGCCTTTGTTCTTTTACTTTGCTCGCATTTGGATTTGGTCTTTGGTTTCATATACAGTTTCAAATTGCTCTTTCTATAGTGTAGTTACTTATAAACTGATTGTGACACCCTCTGGTTTTGGAGTGTATGCGCTGGTAAAGTTCAAATCTTGCAGCAAGAGAAAGGAAGAATGTCTTGCAGGATTTGCTTGGTGAAAAATGGAGAATCTGCTTTTGTGCTGATTGTAGTCTCTCTTAGAAAATGGTGTGTGTTGGATTAATTTGGGGACCCTTAGAACTGGTTGTGAATGGTCTGCTGCATAATCTCAGTGGTCGGCATCGTAAGGAAGAATGAATTTAGTATTCCTCACTTTCCCAGTGGATGAACGTACCTTGCTTGACTGTGATTGCCAGGGATACAGCGCTGGAAATGTATGTGCCTGCTAAAAGCATCAGTCTTGTGCTTGTGGTGGGTTTTCCTGCTTATAATTTCAAACTTCTTTTGTCTGTTCTGGGAATTCAGATTGTTTTAGCTGCATCTGGAGGGTACAGGCAATCTATTGTTGGTTTTGAAGTAGACGTAGAATGCAATGAATAGCATCTATGGGACGAGATCGGGATGATGAATTTTGTTAAGGCTGCGAAAGCAGTGTTATCTTCGTCATTCGTGTATTAGTCACTTTTCTCAAATATTTGCGGTAGAATACAGCCAAGCTCAAAAAGCTCACCACAACAAAAGCTGGCATGAATTTGGTTTTCCTTTGCCAGAACGATGCAATGGTGGAGCTTCTATCATTTTGATCAATTTCCACTTTTTGATTCTGCTTATGTCACAGTCTTCTTTCACTTCCTCGGCCCTCTTCATCTGCTTGATCACTTGTTAGCTGTGTAATGGTGTTACTATTTTCAGCATTTCTGTTCTTACTGAAAACATGATTACATCTATTGTGGTCGGAGTGTGCCTGATAGAACTCATTCTTTTGTCAGGGGATCGTTCATAAATCTGCAAAGAAAAAGAAAGGCATGGTTGTTGGTTTTGTTGCTTTTGAAGATGCAGAGCAATTAAAAACTGCAGTTGAGGTATCTCCAGCTTTCTTGCAGAAGGAATTGGTATCTTTGTTTGTATTTGATTGTCTTTTCTGTTAATAGATTAGTAACCCTGAAGCAAGTTGTACCAGGGCCTTGAAGGAAAATGTATTGGCAGCAAGAAAATAAAAGTCGCAGATGTTATTCCACGATCATTTGAGAACAAAGCAAAACAAGGAGTGGTGGTGCCCCAAAGAGAATCTGTTAATGATGAAGCTGAGGAGAATTCTGTCTCAGATGGATTAAAGAACGACTGCTCTAACAACAGTTCTCCAGCACTTGGTGGTTCATCTACGAGGGCAAGAAGTGCTCGTGACGTTGTGACTCCCCTTGCCCATATGTCTTATGTTGATCAGTTGGTTCACAAAGTAAATGCTCTAATGCAAATGCTGAAAAAACTGGTTAGTTTCATGTCTATATCTATGCTTTCTTTTTTCTTGTTATTGGATGCATCGTGTGTTGCCCAAAGTACTCATTTTCTCTAGGTGAAATAAAAGCTATGTCCATCTTTGTCAGACCAGAAACGCACGCAAAGCTTGTCCTAGTGGTGTTTCACTTCCAGATTGGATTCTCAAGTCAAAAGAAAGAGGTAATTGTCCTACTTTCCGAAATAATTACACTACATTGTCAGCTTAGGAACTAACTTTCATACTTGGGGAATTGTACATTTAAACTGCCGAGTAAAATTTATAGAGAGAATTGTCTACTATATTGTTCTCTCATATCTTGCTACAGAGGAAGAGGAGGGAAGAATGAATTTTCATTGCAACACGCTTCTTCTTTTGCAGGTGGTCTTCCATGCGACCTAGAAGGTATAATGGAATCCCCCCTTACTGATGGATACCGCAATAAGTGTGAGTTTTCAGTTGGATATTCACTCCAAGGGAAACCGACTGTAGGTTTCATGCTTGGAAACTTCAGGTATTTTTGCGTGATTTCTCAGCTGTAGGCATTTAATGCAACTGATACACATGCTGACAATGAAATAATTCCAGGGAAGGGGTGACTGCAGTTGAAGAGCCAATTGACTGCCCAAATGTGTCTAGAATTGCATGCAAGTATGCTTCGATCTTTCAGGAGTTTCTGCAATCCTCAGGCTTACCAATTTGGAATAGATTCAACAATACTGGGTTCTGGCGTCAATTGACGGTATGGTCTGCTGATTTTGGTTTGTTAGGTATTAGAAGATTTGTTCACGTTTGGTGAAGAAAATCATAAGGTTATCCTTTGATAGTCTCAATCACAGGCACTTAGATGAATTGAGTTGACTTTACCATTGGTGCAGCTATGTTGCTTCTCTGAAGAAATTGTTGCGGACTGTTTGGTCTCACATGGCATTAGCTTAATTAACATCTGCTTTGATCCTTCCATCCAGGTTCGAGAAGGAAGGACAAGCAGGAAAAGCAGTGATACTGAAAATAGTGAGAGCAGCATAGCGGAAGTCATGCTTATTCTTCAGGTTTGGCAATTAATGTAGCTGAACTCAAAATCTTCGTCGTCATTGTTTATTAGTGTCCATGGAAAAAGGCATGGTTCAACCTCTCTTGCAAACCCAACAGCTCTTATCCTCATTTGCCGTGACAATAGTCTGGACTGGATACAATACCCATCATTTTATGTGCCTGCCTTAGAAGTGTTTTAGCTCATGCTTCCTTTGTCCCCTCTTCACATGAATATGTAGGTTTGTTCAGTTGGCGTTGATGATGCCACCGTCAGCAGTGAATTTGAGAGGCTGGTTCAAGCATTTGTGGCTGGAGCTGCGGAAAGTGCACCATCGATGCCACTAACAGCTGTGGTTGTTCAGGTCAGATTCATCAGTTCATGGTTTTTATTTTTCTAAAAAACTAGATGAGATCAGATGTCATCTAGTCGTTCGGTCTCAGGAGAAAAAATTTACAGCTTACTTGCTATCAACCATTCAACATTTAGGTTAGCGACTTCCTCTGCTTTCTAGTTATTTGAATTTCATTTGTCAGATGCCAGTCTTTTTCTAGGCATGTTCAATATTTTCTGCAAAAGAGTGCAGAATATAGCATTGTAGATCATAATTGGTAAAATTCTTGGATAATTTTACAATGGCACAAATTCTCTCTTAGTATGTGAAGGATATATACATATCTATATATGCAGGATCACCAAGGAATATCAAATGCAGCACCAGCTGATGCTCCACTGCGCTTGCTGCCCATTCCTCAGCCAAATAATGGCGTTTTAGCAGAATCGACAAAGGATGGTAAAGAAGCAAGGATTCATGATTACATAAGCAATCTCCAGTTTTGTATATCACCAACAGCTTTCTTCCAGGTAAGAACTCAGATCTATCTTCCTATCTGAAACTACTGAATCAGGTAATTTTCCTGTCATCCCATTTTTCCTCGATGTCTATTGTTCTGCAGATTAACACCCTTGCTGCGGAGAAGCTTTATTCACTTGCTGGTGATTGGGCTGGTCTGGATCAGGATACTTTGCTTTTTGATGTATGCTGTGGTACTGGGACAATTGGTCTCACGCTGGCACATCGTGTCGGTATGGTAAATGTCCAATCCTTTACTTAACATTGCTCTGAGTAATATTAGGCATACGATAAAAATTCTTATTTTTATGTCGATATGGTTTTGCCATTATTATTTCATTAGAGAATAGTTTCTAAAGGCTTAACTAGTTGAGTATTTCTTGACCATATTTGGCAATTTTGAGTTACATATGGTGAATTTGACATTGACATTTCACTCAAGCGATTGAGGTTCGTGTTGCCTTCATACCATACAGGTGATAGGCATTGAAATGAATGCTTCTGCTGTTTCGGATGCTCAAAGAAATGCAGAGATTAATGGCATAAGAAACTGTAAATTTGTCTGTGCAAAGGTTAGACATGCAGCTTGTTCTTTCCATTTCTTGGTCTTTCATAGTTTCTATGTTATTCTAGAGGTCCATTATAGGAGCAATGGCACATGAAGCTTTTCATGGTCGCTATTGAACTACTGTGAACTATTCATTTCCCTGGGTAGTGGTTGCTATTTAATAAAAACAGTGATTATTGTGGTGCAATCATTTTTTTAAGTAATCAATTTGTCCTAGTTCACAACCAGGTACTTACTGTGAATTCTCATTTTTACGACTTCTTTATTATTCAGGCTGAGGATGTCATGGGATCTCTTTTGAAGGAGTACCTGCATTCTATACCGCAGAATCTAGATGAGGTTACAAGTGCATCACAAAGTCACAAAGAAGCTATCTCTGCTGAAAGTGAAAGTGCTGTTGCAGATAAGATGCTGGAAACTGAAAACGTTACAAATAACTGTCCTGAAATCAACCAGGAGGCATCTGGTTCTTTAGGAATCAAGGAACAAGTATCGGAATGCCCAGAAGAAAAGAGTTCCGCATCAGGATTGGGAAATACTCCAGCACAGCAGTTTAAGAAAGTTGTTGCCATTGTTGATCCTCCTCGTATGGGGCTCCATCCAATTGTGAGTGATTTACGAACTCTTAAAATGAAATTTTACGCAGATCTCTATAGGCATATGCATAAATTGATAGGCCATAAACCATTTATTTAGTATGACCACCTTATTTCAACCATCTGGGATATAAAGATTGACTGGTGAACTGTCATACCAGATCTTCCATGTTGCTAATGCTGTACTGTACATTCTGAATTTGTACCTCAATATGAAGTAATGGAAGAATATGCTTCGGCTTGGATTTCTGCCTCACATTTTGCATTAAAACTCTCAGTTAATTGGAGTAGGCACATGTTGTGATAAATCTTTCTTGTATATAATCATTAGTTAAGAATCTTTTGGAGACACCTAAAAGTCGATTCGTCATTGAGATTTTTGCATCCTCGATTGTTTGTCTTCTGATATGGTTGCTTGCTTCTTCCTTCCCTATTTTTGGTACTGCAGGTCATCAAAGCTCTGAGAACTCATCCACATCTCCGAAAGTTTGTGTGAGTCCCCATGCAAAGAAGTTTTATCTTCACTGAGTTCATTTGATTTCTCTTCCTGAATGGAATCCTGAGGTTTCTATCTGCCTTGCTTTTATGTAGATATATCTCCTGCAATCCTGAAAGCTTAGTGGCAAATGCTATCGAGCTCTGCACACCCAGTCCTGAGAATAACGAGAAAGGCAAAAAGGATAACCGGGCTTGGAGAAACATGAGCAGTGCTGGCCTTGCACGGCACAGGGTAAAGTCCATGCCTAACTCAGAGCCTTTCCATCCAGTAAAAGCCATGGCTGTCGATCTTTTCCCACATACTCCACACTGTGAACTGGTTATGCTTCTGGAGAGATGAGGAACTACCCTCTCCACATATATATGTCATCTTGCAAGCAGCTTTGGCATAATAGGCTTTTTTTTAGGTCAAAGCGTAATAGGCTTCACAAGGTGCATTTTGGCTTGGCGGGTTACTTGACATTAGTCACATAGAATTGTTCTAACCAAGAGGGCTTTACCCCTTCAGATAGAGAGTTCATCTTAGGTTATTCCTCCTTTTTCCCTTCATTTTTCTCTTGCTGAGCAATTGGTTAAAGTTTTACATCTTGAATTTTGTGACTCTTTAACATATTTGAGGTGGATCTCTTTACATGTGTGACTGAGTGACCTATTAAACGTGCTAAGAGACTTCAAAAGTTTTTTGTTCTATGTTTGCTTGGTCGGGCAATGTTATTGGAGAATCAGTTTATTGTACCAAGTACATGGTTAGATATATATATATATTTTGTTAGTCCTATTTTATTCCTACTCTAATAATCACTTTCAGACTTTTGCGCTGCCTCCTGTAGGGCGTGGGAGTTGAAACCCACTCCTGAAACTTTCTCGTCCCCACCCTAACCCCTCGAGAAGGTGGAAATTTAAACCCCTCACCTCCCCCTTCCACGTTGGAAGGGTGACCACTGGGGCAAATTCCAGTGGTTCATGGTTAGATATTAATCAATTCATTGTACCTAGTTCGTGGGTAGATATTGACAAGGCCATTAATTTTTGTGGGATCCATTGTACCGCATCCATATATTAAGTATCATTAAAGCCAGTACATAGTGCAGGATCCGCCGTCCCAGCGGTTGTGATTGGTTTAAGTCCAAGGCAGCTCGATCTAAACAAGTGATTAACTTGAAGTGGGTGACTGAAACTTTGCTTTAACCTTCAAGAGTTCTGATTTCTAGATTTCTATGAGACGTATGAAGTTAATAACACAAGGCATCATTGACATAACATACTGTATGGTTTATTTAAGGAGCTTCAAAATATCATGTATCCGTGTGCTCGTAGGATCTTTAGCGTATCAAATGTCTGTGCTGTTCTATCTCTATAAACTGCCACTAATTCAGTGACTTTTGACTAAATTCTTCGCGACTGTTCCATCAACGCGTTTTCTCGAGTTGGTAACACATCAAATGTCTGGAATCGCCGAAGTGGCGGCTAAAACTATAAAGCGAGGTTGAGCAGTAAGTAGAAATCATTGTCACGGTAGCCTGGAAGGTGGTGCAACATTCTGTCCTGTGGGAGATATCAATCGACAGGGTAGGCCAGTTTATCCACAAAAATCTCTTTGTGCCTACCTTGCCACCCCCAGTATCGTTGAAACATTCAAAACCAGAATCATAAAGCTGGACCTGTCAAAAAGCCCCGGATTCATCAGCTCTGCTTTTTTTTTCTTGTCTTTTCTTAAGCCATACTGGCTCTTTAGCTATCTCCCTTCTATCCACCGAAGCCCTCCATGTCCTAATCCGGCGTAATGGGGCGTGATCTCACCCGGATTCGGATAGATCAAGCGGACGTACTCAAGCTTTTTAAACCTGGTTTTGGATTGGACCGTGTGTCCCCCCGCCATTTTTCCCCGAGTAATTAATTGGAATCAGGCGCATAACGCGGTGACCGTATCAATATATTTGGCTGTATTGTCGACATGACCCATCATGTGGCTGTGAATTCCACGCCACTTGAGGAGAGGCCCCGACTATCTTTTTTCTGTAGACATGATTAAAAAGAAGCCATCATCGTGATTCCGTTCAATCATTGACTTCCCGCCTACCACTACAGGAGGAGCGCCAACATTCTCCTTTGGATCTGACGCCAATCTTCCTCGGGGATTACCTTTACTTAAGACAATATCTCTCTCTTATGATAATCAACATCGATTTTTGCTCAAGTATAGCCCTTCAGTCCGGTCAAAAGAAAGTGTGAAGTGCGTCGTTAGATGATGAAACCATTTCACAATAAATTTTGAGCACTTCATGTGAAGTTCGACAATAAGGAAACTTAAATTATGTTGAGAATAATATCCAATAAAGAAGGATTTTTATCGTCTCAACAATTATGTGACCCACTATAAAATGATGCGGAGGTCCTCAATTCTTCGCGACATAGTCTTATCCATAAAAAAAAAAGAATTAATGGAATTTTTTTTCAATAAAGAATTATAGTTGGAAGACTTCAAAGATTCACGGAAAATCTTAACCTCACAACATCCTTAGTCGAATCTTGACCACTTTTTCAGGGTAATTCAGAAAGAAAGAAAGAAAGCAATAACGAGGAGGACCAATTGAATAGGACCAAAAAAAAAAAAAAAGGGCCCTGCTATGCCCACCATTTTTTTCACTGTGGACCAAACACTAAGGCGGATCCTATCACCCCCTTTTCCCAATTTGAACTACAATTTCGAAATGTGGTGAGAAGTAAGAACCAATCCTCTGAGTTACATTATGTCGTATGAAAGATGCTGGGATTTCCTTTATCTTTTCTCATTAATAGACAAACAAGATGATATGATATATCCAACCAATTTTTACGTAAACGTCTAATAATACTAAATGTTCTTTATCTCAGGGATTTTATCTGATTAGTTAAGACTCGACATCAATGTGTATTTCATGAAGAGTGTTGGAGGTGAAATTCAAATAAAGTACTATCCTTGAGGCCGCTAGAAAGATCCCTTTGGAAGTATTTATTGTAGGAGGAGACGCGAATTAAATCGATTGATTGGAGTACTCTGTGAGGTACATAGATACCCCACCAATTTCAAAATTGAGTCGATGCAATTCACAACTCAAGATGGAGTCATTCAATTGTCTAGGGGCTTTGACACGTTACTATAACTCGATCAATCTTGCTTTTTCCGAAGGTTGCCCCCTCTATTCAAGAAATTATATGGTAAGTTCGACCGACTTGATTTGACTCGATTAGTGAAAACTTACTTGTGCCGACTTGGAATATTTTATGTGTAACTTATGAGAAAGCATGAGTGACTTGGGTATCACCCAATTTTTAAGGAAAAAAATCCTTTTTTTTTTTCCAAAACCAATGGAAGAGAAATGGGGGAAGCACGTTGACTTAGAAAAAACGTTTTGACCTTCGTCCTTGTAACATGACATGACGAGGTCATTATAATGCAATTTTCTTAAGGTTCTTTCGAGACAATCGTTAAAAAAATCAACTAGAGAAATCTTGCAAGTCCTAAAGTGCTGGCTATCCTGTGTCATACGAATTAATACTTTAAAGTCGAATAATTTCAAATTAAATAAACTTTAGGCACTCTTTAATGGGACACGTTCCTATAGAATCAGTACTGCATTTTATACAAAATCTTTGGCGAAACTTTTAAATTCGCCCCTTTACGAAAAGATTTTTTTTTTTTTTAAATAAAAGCCTCCTTGATTAAACTTAAAAACTTGTCTTCGGACCGACAAGTACTTAAATTTACATACATAAGGTGCATACCAAAAACGGGAAATTTGAGCACATAACAGCGACAAAAAGAAATATTTACACGAACCGTTCTATTCTATCCACTCTTAAATCAAGGTTTTTAACTATCCATATTCATTCTCTCCCCAACCATCATCAAATTGCATATCGGAGCATGAATCGAAGTGTAAACAAAACTTAACACAAAAGGGCCTTATCCGCTCTTGATCTAAAGGCTTTAACTATTGAGACATGCTCTTTTCACTGATCATCAAATTTAAGAATAGATACAACGTTTGACCGTGAGGAAATCATTTGCAGCGAGGATGAATCATGCCATGATCATAATTAAAAAAAAAAAAAAAGTATTTTTTTAAAGAATTTTACTAATATAACAATATTTGAGTTATCGTGAGTCACGAATTCTTAAATAAATGGACTTATAATAATTTATAATAATTTATTATTTAATATTTTACAATTTAAGATAAATCATTATTTCAAGGGATAAGTACATTGAAAGTCCTAAAATTTGTCATGAAAATGCAATTAAATCATAAAACTTTCAAAAAGTGCAATTAAGTCTAAAACTTGTCATAAAGTGCAACTAAGTTCTAAAACTTTTAAAAAGTGCAATCAAGTCCTAAAACTTATCAAAATTGTTCAATCAAAGTTGTTCCATAAAATGTAATTTTAAAAATCTTAGGACTCGATTGCACTTTCAAGATACGTTTTAGTGACTTTATCAACCTTTGAAAGTTTTAGGACTTTATCAACTTTCGTGATAAGTTTTAGAACTTAATTGATTTTTGAAAGTTTTAGGACTCAATTGCATTTTCATGATAAGTTTTAGGATTTTGAATGTATTTATCCCTTATTTTAATAATACATCAAAGACCGTTATCTAATCATTTCACGTTCTAAATGCTATCAAGTCCGCGCGCACTGGGACTGAGGCGACATCTTCTCTCTCGTCCGCTCCTCGTCTTCGTCTGCGCTTCTCAGGGTAGGCCATACTCTCCACCGCCTCTGCCCATAAATTGCGACACTTCACTTGCAAGCCATCGCATTTACATCCGCTCTGTTCCTCCCCCTGCTTCCTCCATACTTTCATCATAACTTCCTCCCTCCTTTCCGGCTTTACCCCTTTTCCTCTCTCTCTCTCTCTCTCTCTCTCTCTCTCTCTCTTTCGTTCTTTCTTTTGGTCGGGAGCGAGCTGGGGACACGCATAACAATGGAAGCCCCCGACAGGGCCGCGGAGAAAGCAGAAGCCGATACCATCTCGCACGAAGTGACCGTCGCTCTGCCTCCTCCGCCCGCGGTGGTAAACCCATCTTTCTCTTCGTTCTTTCTTCTCGCTTGTCAAACGAACGCGCGGAGCTCTCTGCGGAATCAGTTGTCATCGTCACTGAATTTGAATAGGCCTGCTGTGCATGTAGATGAATTTGCTTAAATCCGCTGACCCATTTGTGATCATTCAGTGGACCAGGCTTTGGCTGGCATTAGAGATCATGGTCCTCTCCTTGCTTCCTTGGTTCCGCTTGACTTTAAGTTAAGATTTTGTCAGCGAACGGTTCCTGCTCAGTTACTTCAAATACTAGAATTTGCTGCTTATTATGATACCTGAGATTTTTGGATGGTTTCCTGCTATAATGATCTACAATATAGTGCTATTTGAGCCAGGAGATTTTGATTAGATTATTGTATCTGGGTAGAGTAAAGCTGCTTTTCTTAGATCGATGGGCTAATTCCGAGCAATAGAAAACGCCGACTAGCGTGGTTTGAAGAGATGATGACGTTGCCCGTTGTAACGTTCTTTGCTTGTGTATAACGGTGCCTTCCTTCTTTTAGGTCGATAATGCGGCGAGAACAGGTGAACAAGCCCCGCAAGCTCCCCACTGGAGGCGACAAAACCTCTTCCTCGACATACCCTCGCGAAAGAATGTAGTTTCTCGAGATGCTCATGTGATTGCAATGCCGATAACGCCGAGCCCCACGCCCAAGAGAGTGAATTTCCTCTTGACGCCAAATACCAGTTCTAGCAGGGCAAGAGTTAATGAATCGCCCGGTCCCTCTTCTTCTAGAAGCAAATCACCTTTCAAAGGTCTTTTGCCAAGATTAAGCTTCTTGTATCGGACTCCCTCAAGTGATATTGAGAAGGCTGCCAACATGGTGGAAGGAGCGTCGCCAAACGTTTCACACGAAAAGGCTTCAATCTCACGGTCGTCGTCACTTTCGAGGATGTTCACTCCACGAATTAGGAGAACTTCGTCACTGCCAGTCACCCCAGTAACTAATCCAAGTCGGGAATCTACACAAGATCAGATTGCCTGTGCTGCTCCGCATCCAAATGTAAGCCTTATACAAGCGACTGACCGTTTACAGATCTAGTAGTGCGTTGTTGTAACTATTGAAAATGGTATTTCTTTGACTGATCAATGAAATTGCAATCACCAATTTTGTTAATTCTGAGAGCGAAATAGGCTTTATTATAATTCACCCTAATAATCACTCCTAAACTCTTTCATCAATAGGAAATTGAACTTAAAGATGTGGCCAAGTATATTGATCTTAAAGCATACTGTTCAAAGAAATTTCATTTTTAACTGCATACTGATGTTGAAATATCCTATTGCAGAGAAAAGGAGTGCAGAAACAGATGTCTCGATCTCTCTCAGTCCCTCTCAACAAAGAAAGAAGCATTAAAAGGATGGATTCTTTCTTCCGCGTGATACCTTCTACTCCTCGTGTAGTAGAAGGAAGTGCTGAGTCCAATACATCAACAAGCGATCCTGGTATTCTTCATCTCAATAAATTCATTTCCAGAACTCCATGGGCAGTAAACTGCTTGAGTTTAATATTAGATCGTTCTTGTGTTTTATTTATGATATTGGCTAGATTTTTGAACTTGTATTGTGTATGGTTACCAAATTTACAGTGCTCACAATATTCCAGAGAGGTGCCTTTTTTCGGAGGAGATAGGCTTCAAAAGAGGAACCTTTTAGTTTCTAGTCACTTCATCTTTATATTCTCACTTTGCAGATATATTTCTCTTCCTATGAAACAACAAATGTCACTGGATGTCTTTCTTCTTTTTCCGCATAGAAAGTAGAAGTTACTACTTTGGCAGTTAACGCAGAACTTCTGATGGTGCTTATCAGTATATTAATCGAGAATTTATTGACTCAGAAAATGATGATGATGGCGAAGACATACTGGAGGAAGAGGCAGTTTGCAGAATTTGTCTGGTTGAGTTATGTGAAGGAGGTGAGACCCTTAAGATGGAATGCAGCTGCAAAGGGGAAATGGCTCTTGCCCACAAAGAATGCGCCATCAAATGGTTTAGCATCAAAGGTAACAAAACCTGCGATGTGTGCAAACAAGAAGTTCAGAATCTGCCAGTCACCCTGTTACGTATTCAAAGTCTTCCAACGTGGAATACTGGAGCCAGTAGAGTTCAGCCGATGGAACTCCATGGATACCGGTCAGTACTCTTTGTAAGCTTCTTTTCCTTGGAAATGATAGAGCAGTTGACATTACGATTCACTGGCTTTATCTTATCAGCATGTGGCAGGAAGTTCCAGTGCTCGTCATTGTCAGCATGCTTGCCTACTTTTGTTTCCTCGAGCAGCTACTGGTAAAGATTATTAGCTTACATGAAGCCTTCTCCTACTCACCGGAATCTCATGTTAGTGTTGGCTTTCCCCCCTTTCACGTAGGTTGGAAAAATGGGTACCAATGCAATTGCTATATCGCTGCCATTTTCTTGTCTCTTGGGCCTTCTGTCATCCATGACTTCATCAACTATGGGTAAGTTCCCCAAGATACACGAGAAGCTCGTATCGACAGTTGATACTTGTACCGAAAGATTTCCTTAATCTGTGTTTGCTTTCGTCAAGTGTTCAGATTGTAGTAAAGGATTTTCTGACTGAAATTTCTTTGATCTCTGTGTTTAGTGAAAAGCCGATTCGTTTGGATCTATGCATCATTCCAATTCTCCATGGTGGTTCTCTTTGCTCACATGTTTTACACCTTGGTAAGTGGATCTCACTCAGTCTGTGTTTTGCTTGTGCCCGTCTTTGGCTATGTTTTGTCATACAGAGTTTTCGAAGTGGACATGAAGGAATAGCTTTTCCTTGATATCCTAACTCTACAGTCATATAGTCTAGGTTCATCATTAACATGCTCGTCATATCTTGGGTTCTTGCAGGTTCGGCTGCAAGCAATCTTAGCGGTCCTCTTTGCGACGTTTGCTGGTTTTGGGATCGCGATGAGCATAAGCTCCATCATCGTGGAGTTCCTGAGGTGGAGAAGAAGACGGAATGCCCATTCAGCACAGTCACGCATTTCGCAAGCAGTTCCCCAGCCGGGTCAATACACCAGAACCATGATTCCGCCGCGATTAGACCCACTTTACAGTCACCAGACCGAACTAACCAGTCCGGGGCCACATCAATGGAGTTGAAGCAACGAGGAACGACATATGCAGCAAGAAATTACTTGCTGACTCAAGTCAGATTCCCGGTAGCCTTCGTCGTTCGTTAGTTCGTACGACATGGAATTGTTTCATTTCCCCAAACGACGCACACCGTATATGACTAAAACATGCAAATGAAAGATCGACAGTGCGTTGTCTCGGTTGCTTGCAGCGAACTTCTGCACTTTCCCGAGAGAAAGACTAATCGCGGTTGCCTGCAAATTTGTTTGGGCGGATTGGTTCTCCTCTAGACTTTGATGTTGTTCTGGCTCATGGGTGTTCTGATCCTATAGTTGGGGTCACGGCCGCGGATTATTATTTTTTTTTTACCGGTGATTGTTGATAGGAATGGTTATGTCTGATTAACCAAAAGATATAGAAACGCCAAAGACAATTATAACTTTGAGTTTTTCTCCTTCCCTTCTAAATAGCATAACTCGGTCGGTATTTTGAACTAGAGGAAGATGGCAACGGGGTGTATGAAAATTCTACCTTTTTCTTTTGACGTGATCAAGTTGATAATAAATACATAAGCGCTTGCGTGCCAGCCGTGTGTTTGCCAACATGGGTTAATTTACAAATCTAAAAATTTAGAACGTACGAAGTTAAATCTCTTTTTCAAAAGGAAAAAAATTGAAAAAAAAAAAAAAAAATAGGGACTTCAACCGAGGATGGACTGGTGGAGCCAGGGACGCTCGTGTCGACACTGCCGATGGGGTTAGCTAGGGCCGCGACCCCTCGCCGGACCTATGGCGAGTGTTGGCCCCTGCCGATGACTGGCAAGGCCAACCCTCCTTTCTCTCTCCCACGCGCTCGATGCACACAGAATCAATGCAAAGCTGCCTCGCGTAGATCCAGCTAATCCTCACTTAGTCGTGGGCGCGGGTCAACCACCCTCCGGCCGCCTGCCGGGACAGGCACGGAGACGGAACATGAACCCAACGGCCAAGTCAAAACCAAGCTTGCCCGACTATCTCTATCAAACCCTCTCTCGATCCATGCATGTACGCTGGTCGATAACTAGAGACGGCAGAGGCGATGTCACAGCCGCCGCTGAGGGTCTCGGACCCTCATCAGCTGCTGCCGCCACCACCGGCGCCACCGCCCCCACGGCTCCCGTTGCCTGGCGTCCACCTCCCCTTCTCTTTGTTTCCTCCTTTTTCGGAATAATCTTTATTTTTATATTTATAACCACTTCCCCAGACTTTTGGTCTATAATTCTAGGGCCAAATCGGTCTTTAGCTTTCCTAAGCTTATTCAAATCATCATCAGAAGCAACAGCAAGATATCCATTTTTAGTTTAAGACGTCATCAAAAAAAGACAACTTGCATGATTAAGATTTGCATCATCAAGAAATCGCTGCGACGCCATTGACAAGCGGCCGGAAAGTGCATTGACCCCGCGTCGCCTTTCGATCACTAGACAGTTCAGATTCAGTAAAAATACGTATTCAAATGCTCTGCGATGGCGGCACAGCACGTCCGAACATACAGAGAGTTCAAGCCAATTCTTCAAAAAACCGACTCTTTTTATTGCAACTCGATCGACAGTGACGTATCAATCAAATATCAATATCAATATCAATATGAAATCTCGATCCCAACATATCATATGGCAAAACCCAGTTGAACTAATCAGAAATCACGATCAATGAATTATAATACCTAAAGCACCGACGAATCGTATGGTATGGTGGGCTTCTCTACAGGATCTCCCTCCGGGCCGCATAGCTGTACTGCGCCCGCCTTATGTTGTCCTTCCTCTTCTTGTACACCATCGCTCCCAGCAGCACCACCCCCGCGAACACGATCGCCCCCGCCACGATCCCGGCCTTCTTCGTGCTGCTCAGCCCGCCGCCGGAGGCCGCCGGCGCCGCCCCCACGGCTTCGTCGGCGACGGCCACCCCGAGTGGAGACTGCCGGTGGAGTTCCCCGGGGACGGGGCCGGCGTCGTCGGCGGCGCGGCGGCGGGGGCAGGAGAGGGGCGGGGGAGAGCCCGACGGGGGAGGCGACGGCGGGGACGAGGCGTCGGAGGCGGCGGGGGAGCCGACGGACGGGGGGGGAGCTCAGGGGAGCTCCGGAGGCCGGCGCGGGGGCGCCGGCGGCGAGCTCGGGTGAATGGGACGGCGGGATCTGGGGCGGATCTGCGGAGAGGGCGAGGCGGAGGAGGAGGAGTGCGAGGAGGGCGTGGAGGCAGAGCTTCAACATGGGGCGCGGCGGGGGGCTCGGCGAGGAGGGTGGCGGCGGATCTTCGCAGTAGAGAGAGAATGTGGCTGTCGAGAGAGAGAGAGAGAGAGAGAGAGAGATGGGGAGGATTTCGAAGATGACGAGGAACAGAGGATGCAGATCTGAGGAAGTAAGGAAGCGAAGCAGAGAGAAAAGAGTGTTCTTTTTTTTATTTTTATTTTTGTTGAAAGAGAGGCGACCTCCGGGGACGAGATAAGAGAGGAGAGAGAGAGTGAGTGTGGGGTCTACGGAGGGGTCGGCGCTCAATGAGAACGCGACGCGTAGCGAGCGCAGGGAGTTTAGTGTGGGGGGCGGCACACGGGATCGAAGCGGCGGGGGCGATTTGAACCTCGTTGGTTAGATTCGACGAGACTCGAGAGAGGTCGATTTTTTTTTTTTCTAAAAATGAATGGGCAAATTCTCCGCACCGAATTTTGGTGATGATTTTCGTTTCATAAGACCGTTTTTTCGATGGTTGAGATTGTATTGATACGATGGACGCGAATGTGGTAGATCAAAGCTCTTTGGATTTTAAGTGTAATTTGTTCTGTCTATTAAGAAAATATGTCGATTGTTGATGAAAATTACTCGAAAGTTAATCCTAAGTTTTTTTTAAGATTTGTGCATATATTGAAATTGGCACGTCGTGGCGGAAAATAAAATACTAAAAACTTTGGAATGAAAATGTGAAATTTAGAACGAGATTCTGAGCTAAGTGATCAAGTTTGGTATCCAACTTGATTGTTATTTAGACCCGTTCGAGCCAAATATGTACACACGCATCTAATTGATTCGATTACGCGCACCAAGGTGATGGTTGCAGACCTAAGGTCCATTCCTCGAGCCTGGACGGGGGTTTGCCCGTCTGTCGTCAAGGTCGAAAGAGATGCGTTTTTCTCTCTTCCTCTTTTTCCCTTAAATTGGAATTTCGAGAGAGAGTGTGAGTTTAACGTGAACGCGAGGAAAAAGGAGGATGACAGGAGCATGCCAGCGACGCTAGAGAGGGATGTCGTAGTCATGTGTGTTTGAAGATTGTGGGTGAGTGTGGGTTTCGTTGTTTTGGTAAGAAGATGCGCACAGGTCACGAATTTCGGTCTCTCTCCAATCACCCAGCTGTGCAAAATCTCGTTTTTATTCGGTGTTCTGTCGCCCAAGTCACTTGACAAGCATGTGTGCAGGCAGAACATGCACATTCTCCATTTCTGCCTCGATGTACAGAGTTCTTCCGTCTCCTTCCGTTCCATCCACCCGATTCGAAGGCCCACTTGCAAATCACTCTTTTGGGGTGGATGGTTCTTGATGGGTGTCCATGAATCATCAGAAAAATGTTACAACGCGTTTGGAAATCTCTCTCCGAACTCCTTTGTTGTAGATGGAATCAAATGCATTTCACGCCCCTACATGTGCCATCGGACCAATTCTATTTTGGGAACAGAATTGGATAACCCTGAAAACGGATTGAATTCCCGATTCCAAATCTTTTTGAACAGGTGGAAACCAATATAGTTCCTGATTATGAGTGAAGAGCCATCCCGAGATTGGACCGAATTTGGAAACAGTTTCATAAAGGCTGGAAACCCTAATTTTTCTCTTGCCATATTTTTCTCTTTTCTTGATTCTTTCCAATCTCACTAAGACATTTCACACCTCTCTCTCTCACTCACAACTCACCCTCTTCCTTGCTCGCTCACAGCTCACCGTCGCTAATTCAAGCCTCACAACCCTTGCTGTTTTATTGACTCCTTTGATCCTTGTAACCTTTGCACGCTCGTGACTCACCCTTGGTTGCTCACTTTCGTTCATCTTTTACTTTGATTTGTTTTGTTGCCCATTGTCGTGATCAATTTTTCGAGTGTGAACCACCTAGGGTTTGGCTAATGGATTGTTAAGCCTAAACTTAACTCGAGCTCTCTCAAGCCCATACCAATTCGCGACTTTAGGTTCAAAATTTAACATGTAAATGATTTTTAACTAGGAGTCGCCACTAATCTATTTTTGGTGGGTCGATTAGAAACCCAAGTAAAGTAATGAGAGATTTACTTTACTCCTGCGAACCAGAGATTCTAGGTACGGGGACTTGATTACGCTAGATTTATTTAACGCCCTTTCGGTACCATTCTTTTATTTTGAAAAATGTTTGGTAGGTAGCTTAAATTGATTTTAATTATCTCCCTAACATATGAGGTAATCATGCGGATGCGCAATCCATTAATTTAACACCCAAGAAAATAATGAGTAAATTACGGAACTTACCTTATAGCAACGAAAGTATCTGCATTGTTAGATCAGAAATCATATCGACAATCCTAGATATAATTTCTAATTAACACGCAATCACTCAATTTTTGTTTTCATTTATTCGGTAAGAATCATGCGATATGCAATGCATGCTACTAATTTAATATGAAATGATATGACATGGCAACATGACCTAGACTACATGATATGAGTGAAGTAATTCCTAAAGAAATGCGATTAATCAAATGCAATCTAAATGGCCAACTGACCTAACTCTAATGACGGGCAATTGCTAATTTGAATGAACCTAATTCTATATGACGTGCATTTTATGAACCTAATCCGATAAATGCAATCTACCCTAAAAATTAAAACTAATTTATCTAAAGACACACTTTTGTATTTTTCATTTTTTTATAAAATTCAAAATTAAGACAAATGCAAAAATTACCTAGCTAGACTAAAAATCTATCCAATTTAAACTAAGGATTAAGTCAATATAAATCCTAATTTAAACTAAACCTAACAACTTCTAATCTAGGATGCAATCTATCTAAAACATGCAACTTTATTCTAATATGCATGATGATTTTTTATTTAAAATAAAATCCTTAATCTAAACATGCAAGACAATAAAAAAACAAACCTAATTTTAATTTAAGATTTTTGAGTTTTTTTTTTTTGAAATTAACAATTTCAAGACATGCAACCTAAACCAGCTAATTTGATTTTTTGATTTTTATATTTTTTTGATTTTTTATTAAAGAGATGAAATTTCTATCCTAAGCATGCAAACCCTAAAATTACATTTTTTATTTTTGATTTTTTAAAAAGAAAATTAGTTAAACAACCCTAGCAAATCAAGCAAAATCGATTCCCTAAATTAACGAACCGTATCTCGCGTATGAGATCGGGTTGGCTAATTTCGCGAAAAATCACAAATCGGATCTCGAGTGGAGATCGGATTGGGCGATTTTTAAGTAATTGCGAGTCGGATTTTGGGCCGAAAATCGAACCGACAATTACTAATTTCAATGCAATTTCATATAAGGCAATCTCAATTTTACATTAAGGGATAATTAAACTACAAAAGAACAAATAAAGTAAAACAATAAAATAACAAAAGTAATAGAATAAGGCAAATAAATAAATAACTACCTAAATTTTTCTTTTTCTCCTTTTTTTTTTTCTGAAAAAGAAAAACTGGGCTGTCGGCTTGGAGCTCCGGCGAGGGGGGGAGTCACCGGCGAGGGCTTCCGGCGAGACAAGGCAGGCGCGGTGGGCTTCGACTGAGGCGGAGCGCGACCAAATCAGGGGGAGCGGCAACGGCGTTGGAGAAGGGAAGCGTCGTCGTGGACCGGCGCTGGGTCGCGGCTTCGCGGGGATCCCTGGGCGCGGGGGCGTCGGATCAGAGGTGTGGCGGTGCCGGGGGCTTGAGGACGGAGCAGGGGCGTCGCGGCTCGAGATCTGGGCGCGGGAGGCGTCGCGGATCGCGATCTGGACGCGGGCGAAGGCGGGTCGGTGGCGCGGCGGCTCAGCGACGGGGGTGTGCGCGGAGCTTCAGCTTCAGATCGGGATCGTGACTGCTGGAGTCGCGTCGCCGTGGGTGGAGCGACGAGTAACGGTGCACGCGCGGCAGCCGGCGCCGCGGAAGCCTAGTTGCTGGTGTGCCGGCGAGGAGCAGCAATGGGTGCGACGAATCGGGCGACCAAGAAGAAAAACAGTAACTTTTCTTTTTCTGTTTTTTGTTTCTTTTTTTCTTCTGTTCCCCCAAGCTGGCCGCACGTTCCTTCTGCTGTTGTACCTTATGACCTGCTTCTTTCCTCTGCAATTTGTCAGAGAAGAAAGGAAAGCTAGGTTTTTTTCTCTCACGTGTCGAACCTCTCTCTCTTTCCTCCTTTCTCTCTTCTTGAATTTTGACTTTTGTGTTCTTTTTTTCACCAAAAGAAGCCCCCCAAAAACTGACGAAACCGTACCCTATTTATAGAGTGAGAACCAGTTCGATCGACCTATCAAAATTTGCATATTTCCATCCAATCATTAAGGATAACTTAGAATTTCTTATGAAGATTTTTCGAGATAATCCGTTTAACCATTAAAGATGAAGCTCCATTAACCAACTTTAAAATCTTTCAAAATCCCATTGGCAACCAAAATATTCTACCCTATCAATCATCCCTTATCTCCCTTCTTATTTTCAATGATTTCATCATCTATTGATAAAAATAAGATTACAATGCGATTTTCTTAATTTTCAAAAATCATCCTAATATCGCATCAAATCTTAATTTTTCACAAGATAACATAACGACGGGCTTGGATTAATTTGCTCCTTCCATTGGGCCTAACCCGGCTTGCCGAACTAGAGCTCAGAAATATTAATTTGAACCCATCCACCACCGGCCCAATAAAAATGCAAAACATGTAAATTAAAAATAAATGCACCTAAATCTATGTGTTATGCAATTAATTAATGACTAAATGGGTAGTAAAAATTTAGGTGTCAACACCCATATTATTTTCTTGAAAAAGAAGAAGAAGAGAAAGACGGTTCTCAAGTAGATCCTAAAGCTGAACTGAAAAAATGGAGTAGGTTTTAGGTTCTAAAAATTGGGAACCAATAGTAACAAAGTAGGTTCTAGAACCTATTTACCCTAAAATCGATCATCCGTATCCCGTGGAATTTGTTGTGATCCGGTCTCACAAGGTCAAATTGGTTTTTTAGCCGTACTTTTCCAATTTTGACATGTTTAACCCAATTCGATCATGTGTCACTACAATTCGATTCAATCTTCGATACAGTTTTAAATGCATGTTCTCCATTATAAAAATGGTGGAATGATACTATTCGATAGCTTCAAGCATTTTTTTTTCCTTCCAAACATTTCCTCTTGCTAATAATAATAGCTTAAATGTTTAAAGAAAAAAGTCTTATGTCTATTACATTAGTATCAATTCAATCTTAAATATTTTAATTAGATCAATTTAAACCTAAACCGTTTTACATTGGTATCAATTTAGCTCATCAAACCAATTTAGATAAGAAATTGCTAACGTGAAATTCAACTAGGACAACCTGGTGTAGGACGACTAATAGTGACATTATTTTTCAATTTTTAATTTTCTAAATTTTATTATTTTTTTTCTTCTTCTTTTTTTTTTTTTTTTTTTTCCTTTTCTTCTTTGCTTTTTCCTTTCCTTTCCTTTCATTTTTTTCCCCAACCGTCCAACAAAATCTGAGTGAGGACCTTTGCCCCTTGTCAGCCATAGGTGAAGGTGTTAGGCCCTTACCTAGATTCAAGTGAGGACGTGGAAGGCGAGGGTCATGACGTCCTCACCTAGACTAAGTGAGGGCATGGGGGTCCTTGCCCAGACCAAGCCGTCGACAAGGACCCCAACCCAAAGTGTAAAATTTACCCATGTTAGCATTGGTCATATCACGTAAGATGATCAGTGTCCACGTTAGCAACTTCCAACCTAAATTGGCAGGATAAACTAAATTAGTACTAATATTAAAAAAAACATGGATTTATGATTTGTTTTTTGTACTTTTCCCAATTAAGAATGGAATGATTATGGATTGGATGCAATAAATTTTTAATTCATGGATATGATGTAGCTCGGCCATGCCGGGCTTAAAAGTCTTTGCTTGACCGGCTCATGATTTGAAAAGTTAAGGTATAATAGGAAATCGATTGGGCATGAGTGAGCCTATCTAAGGGAGTGGAGCATAAATAGGGAGCATACCGTCCTCAACCTAGCTCGCCTATTTTGCCCGATCAATTGGTCGGGTCTAGGCAGGCTTTTGAATTGTCCCCGTAATTACCTCTACTATGGTGGTCAAATATGACTATTTTCAAATCTTTTAAGTTCATTCTCAATTTTAAAAATAGAATCAAGAATTACAAGTGAGGATTAAATCTATTACATTCGTGTCAATTCAATCATAAACTTTTTAATTGTGTCATTGAGTCCTAAATCTTTTGACAATTTGTTAATGTAATAAATCTGGTAAGCTTTGGCTAGAAATCATTGATGTGAACGTCGGTGAGCTACAGGGCACAACTGGCCACAAGTAGGGGTTTCGTGAAATTACTATATGTAAGTCAAATTTATTTTTTAAAATTTTTAAAATTTTTCTTCTCTTTCCTTACTCCTTTTTCCTAACTGTATGTCGATGATGTTGCCGGCCACAAGCAAGGGCCTCCGCCCCTCACCAGTCACAAGTGAGGGTGGGGAGCCTTTGCCTAGATCCAAGAGACGGTCATAATCGTCACTCATTAGCTAAGGAGGGCTAAAATGGCTGGCCATGGTTAGTGGAACACGTTGCCAGCCTGGAGTTATAAAAAAGAAAAGAAAAGAAAAAATTAGAAAATTAGAAAAATATTAAATTGTGTCCGCGTCAACACCAATTGTATCATGTAAAACATTCGGTGTTCATATTAGCAATTCAAGCCAAAATTGGCCAGATGAACTATATTAATCATTGTCAAAAAATTTAAAACTCAATTGGTACAATTGAAAAATTTATGATTAAATTGGTACAAATGTAATAGGTTTAGAACTTTTTTAGTAATTTTTCCAATAGTTTGTGATGAGACCTGTTGCGACCTGACCTCGGGACCCAAAGTGAAAAGGTTGCAGATCAAGTTTAGGGATACTTAACCACAAGAGTTTCCTCACGGTTCGCATTCCAAAAGATTTCATCACCGCACCTTTCAATACGAACCCTTGTAAGTTTACAAGCTCTCCCAAGCTCATATCTCGTATGACAACGAGAGGTGTCGTGATCCATACCCACACGAACGACACATTTTAAAAGAAGAGGTCGAGTATGGATATTGAATTTTGAGGTATTTTTACCATGATAGCTGTCTCGACAGTACTCTTCACTTATAAGGATGGCAATACTTCGTCCATTGAGTTACTACCATATCAAGTATGTTAGATCATGATGAGCTTCATTGAGACTCATACCTCTTACAACGGTTTATTTATTAACTTGTCTAGTTGTTTAAGACAACCTAATAAAGATAGGAGTCACAATTATTTTCGTTTTTGGGGGTTGGCTAGAAAACCCATTCGAGGGTCGGGAGTTGTCCCTCGATTTCTACACAATTAGATATTTAGGTTTGAAGACTTGGGTTACGTTAATATTTTTATTAGCACCCTTTCAGTACCTAATGGTATGTTGTATTATCGAAAGTGTCCATGTATTTCTTGTTACTTTTTTGAGATCATTGAACCTAAACTGAGTGGTCACGTGTTAATGATCGTTTTCATGCAATTATATTTCTAGGAAAGATAAAAGAATACACATAATTGAAATTTAAATGTGAGATAGGAAGTAAACAATCAAGTAAACAATAAGGAAAGCAATAATTTTAACATGGAAACCTAAAGCTCAAAGGAAATAAAAGGAAAGAAAAGATCTGGCAATTCATCTGGTATTTAGATAAATAAAGAGCCCAAAACATATATCGGGAAAATAGGTACAATAATATGGGTGGAATGGACATCGACCTTCTATTGTCTTCGTGTCTTAATGATTCTCCACCTCCAAGGATCTAATCTAATTTTAACAGAAGAATCGGAACTAAGTACATACAATGAAAAGAAACAAATATTCACAACAAAATGGTCAAAAGCACAACGAACAATCAAGAACGACCAATCAAATGAAATCAGAGACACAAGTGAACAATTAGGGCCTCGACATCGACTTTTGCAATTCATGCATTGGTCTCTCTACATACCTACTCCAATTTATTTTTTATAACCCACAGCCATTAATGACCACTTGTGTTCTTGCATGGCTACTAACGCTTGTAAATCCCTAAATCATGTTCTAAGTGAGACTCAAGATCTACCTACGGGATCAGGCATTGCACCTAACATATATCTAACATCAACAGGCATCAACACGAATTAAACATGCAGGCAGGCCCTTAGACCTTATTTCTCAAATAATCAATCAATTTGAGTGAACCATCGGCGGGTCACTTATTCAATGGGCATACACCAATCACAATCACAAGCATTTCTAACGAATGACATAGTTTTATGCATGTTTGTGGTTCGTGTGATACTTCAAAAATGAATTTGAAATGTCGATAACGGCAAATGAGGTTTTTGAGACAAAGGGATGTCTCGGCTATAGAACGCATTTAATTGCTAAGGCAAGTCTAGGGCTCACATATCATGTACTCACACGTATCGCAGACATTTTAAATATGATCCATACCATGACAATCACAATGTCAAATCAAAAGTTCAAAAAGATTCTAAAACATCTAGACAAAAGAACATCTTGATTACTGGATGCATTTAATTGTCAAGGCTAGTATGAGGCTCACCTATCATGCACTCACAAACATCGTAGTCATTTTAAATACAGTCCAAACCTTGACTTTTCCAATGTCACATCAAGCATTTGAAAAATTCTAAGCATTTAATGTCGGAGCATCGCATGTACCAAATTTAATTTGATGTGCAAAGTCAACATTACAAACCAATTTAGTAAAAATACTACCAAAAGATTATTTTTATATATCAAAAAATTTTCACAACGAAGATCAAGGAATTTGAAACAAGTTTTGTGAAGACGATAAGTCCTAATTTTACATGCAAGTGATCCTAAAAAACCTAGATAGGCAATTACATCAAAGAGCTACAACTAGAAAATTTCAGACAAGACAAATCGAATCAACAAAAATGAAAAGGACCCATTTATGATTTATCCTTAAGAAAATTACACAATGTGTGTAACATCATAAAGAACAACTTTTGTGAAGAAATTTTTTTAATAAAAGCTAAGCACGAATTAAGAAAATTTTAATAATGCACATTATTGCATCAAAAAATTGACAAAACAGAGGGACATTATGCTATTGCAATTGAGATTTATCTTATCAGACATGGTCTAAAAATCATGAAATTTCACCACAACAATAATAAAAGGATGACAATCAAAGTCCATTGAGGGTATGACTCAAGAATCCCTGCCGAAAAATTCATTCAAAAATAGTAAAAGTCTGCCTAAACAGAGGTAAAGCAGGGGTTTCGAATTTACTCATAGGTCAGAATTCTAATCTAGTTTAGAAAAAATAGAAAGTAGGTCTAATGATAAGCAAATTGTGTGAAACCAGTAGCATTTGAAAGGTTTTAACTTGCCCGATGACTTTCTAGAAGGGTCTGTGTTTAATTGAGATCATTTCGGTGCTTAAAAATCGAGGTTTGTGAAGGTACATATCAATTATTAGCAAACTAGAATATAATATGCATTTATGATTTCTAAAATCATTTAAAAAAATGCATGACAATGATTGGGGTAAACATCTAACCCTATGTCGAGACACGAAAGAATCATACAAATTATTGACAATGTGAAATGACTTAGAACTAAAATGACATACTTGACGTTTTTCAATGCAACTAGTCTAATTTAGGCATAATGTTCACATACCAAATGATACTCGATCATGAGAAGCCATATATGGACATGAAGCTTGTAATGCACACTTCATAGATCAAGAAGGCATTGATGTGAGCTTTGATCTTTACGGGATCCAAACAAGTGTGATTAAGTGCACAAGTGATAAGCTCTTAATCTAACTTCAACATCACAAAGCATGCTTGATTTTGATCATCCAATGACATGCAAAAATCTAACGAAAAAATTGACATATAAAATGCATAATGAAGAACATTTTTCCTTAAGACCTTAAAATCTAATTGAGATCACACAAACTTTGATGAAAATGGCAAAACAGATGCATAATATGAAATATCCTTATTGTAGAAGAACCTTAATGTATTCGAGCATGTAAATGACATACTAAATGATGAGCAAATCATGCGACTCTACATCATTGAGATGCACACGACAAGTCTTATGAAGATCATAAAGTCCAATTAGGTCATTTATGAGCTCAATTTCACACACATTTAATTCGGGTTAGGTGTAGGGCAAACCGACCTAAGCTCAGTTCTAGGCGATTTTGATCGGCTAAAACAACTCCGAAAAATTCAGAAAGAATATGTCATACTCGAGATGATTTGGGATAATTTCATGAAGAAAAAATCTCCAGAAATCGATCACAAAAGTCAGTACGAAAATAATAATATAAAAAATCGAAATAAAAACAAAACCCCAAACCAAACTAAACTACTGCAGAAATGACCAAATTCTGAGGTATTTTTTTAGGGTCTAACGATCTTCATTTGAGGTACGCGACCTATCAAATCAAAAGTCTCGACATCTATTTTTTAAACCTAGAAGGAGTCAAGATCAAATAAACTCATCTAAGTCCTCATTTCAGGCCAAACAACAACTTAGGTACTAATGCACGAAAATTGCATATTAGCATGCATCACATTTAAGCAACGTCAAGTTCAACTTCAATGAACTTCAATATTAGCAAATCATCAAATGAGCTCATCATCATTAGATCAAGTATATTTCATAGTTTAAAGCTTGAATCCTAACCCCGATTAGATATGTTGATCTTGTTTCATCGAATTCGAGTATGAGAAACCAACCTTTTTGTATTTATCTTCAAAACGATCCGTGGTCGGACAAAAAGGATGTCGCCGGAGCACGACAGATCTCCAATGAAATGAATGGACCGCCAAAAGGACAGCTGGACTGGCTATACAGCTTAGGGGAGGACCAATTCAATCGGACCTGTCTTTAAACACCAATCGAAGGGAAAGTCACCGGAGTTGCTCCGATTATTAATCTGTCTAATCTCAATTATGACTTGGTCAGGGATAGACTTGGGGACAAATCAGAAGTGGCCCATCCACCTCCGAACAGTAGCTAGTCACCATTCAGTGAGGGAGAAATCACAGATCTAACCGGCGGTTAAACCACCGGTTTCACTCGCTGCGGGAAAGATGGAGCTGCGTGTTGGCTGAGGTGGTCGAAGTTGGAGGATCCGATGATCAATAGGTTGAACGAGGGGATGACCACCGCCGAGGGAATGATCGGCGACAACAGAACGCCAATGTGAGGCCGACGAACAAAGGATCGGTGAGAAGGCCGGTTCCGAGAGAAGGAAAAATTGTGGGAGAAATGCATAGAGATGAGAGAGAATTGTGAGCTTAATGAAGGAATTTTTTTGTAAATGAGCCCCCTACCAAAAAATGGAGGGAAAATCCTTTTATACTAATCTCAAATTGGCCTATCTTGGTCGTCGGTTCAATCTAATAGTCAAAAAATTGATCTAAGGGCCAAATTAAAATTTTAAAATGTTAAACACCCTTGAAATGAATCGTATGATTGCTCGAATGGGTCCAATTTGTAAAAGTTGGGATTTAAAACGAAAATTGCACTTAATGGCCTAATTAGGGGCGAAATGATAAATTTTCAAAATTCAGGGGTTATTTTGCAAAATCTTGAAGATGTGAGGGCATAGGAATAAATTGACATAGTGAGGAGCCTAGAACCGGTCGTCGAAGGTTCAAAAGTAGCTGGCAAGACGCTAAATCGACTGCCTCGCCGATGATCAGCTCGACCGATTCACACTGTTTTGACCAATTCCTGATCGATTCTTAATCGGTTTTGGTCGGTTCTTGCTAATTTAAGTCCTAATGGGTTCAAAATTTATATAATTTGGTCCCTAAGAAAAAATTTGCGTGAGTTGAGAAGAAATTGTTCAATTAAATCTTATAAATGCAATCTATGAGTTTTTTATTAACTTAATTGAGTGATTATTAAGGAAAACAACGAACCAAAACCATCGTACACACAATTGAGCATTAAAAGCTAAAATGAGTGATTTTGCAATTCTTTGGTTAAAATTGCAAATTAACTGAAGTTGAATTTAATTAATATTGTGATAAATTTATTTGACTAATTACTCGTGCTTAGGATAACTTAATGCATTTAAATGACCTTGGATTAAAGTGACAAGACTTAGACCAAAAATGAATCAAGGTCTAATATTAAAATTGGACTTAGATTCATGAAATTGAACCATAGTCTTGAATTGGTCAATCTAATTTCTTCAATTAAAGCTCGACGGTCCGATTTTCTAACACTCAAGAGAGTGAAATTCCTCAAATTGGGAAGTTTTCATGTGAATTTCTCAAAACGGACCCCAGATTTAGATTTATCTTAAGAAAATGAATGAAAAACAGTCGTCCATTTGCGACTTATGAAGAATCGATTTTAATATCCTAATTAAAGCTTAAAATGACAATTCACCTTTCAACATGACAATTTTTGAAATTGAATGAACGACTGAATTGAAAATAGACCATAGACCAAATGACGTAAAAAGAATTACACTTAATTATGATTAAAACAAAAGTAATTTCATTTTTAATCTATTTAGAACCTAAAATCGAAAAAATCATAAATAAGGTTTTTCATTGAATTTTGTGGAATTTTTGACACTCAAGTTAAATTGACACTGAAACAAAGCGTTTTGAGGATTTTGTATTTTTCTCTTTTTCTGTCAAAGATTTGACAAAAATCAACCATTTAATTGAATTTTTCTAAAATGTTGATTTTGCGTCAAATCTTTGGATTTTTGTAAAATTGATTTGACTAGAATTAAATTAAGGCTATAATATCTTGTTGGGCAAAAAGTTAATTTTTGATCCGAGATTGATTTTCGGTCAAAGGATTGACCAAAAAGTTAACCAAAAAGTTATTTATTTGATTTTTAGGGTTTTTTTTAAAAAATGAATAGGAAAATGCTTTAAAACGACAATACAAAAGAAAGAAATGAAAGATGATATTTTTTTTTTTTATTGAGAAATGGGCTTCATCACAATCAGAAACTGAAATCTCGATTTTTACCTTTTTATGACAACTAAAAATCAAATGTCAACAAAATCCAAATACAGTTTCATTTTTCTGAACAACAAGGAATCATATCTTAACCAGGTGAATCTTAAATTTGACGTACAAAATGATAGTTTCACGAAACCAAATAGGAAGCAAGCTAAAAACCTGAACCGATAGGCCGAACATTTGATTGTTTGTAAATGATGGTTTTAGGGAATTGAACTTACGGAAGACTGGAAGTGTGCCTCATCCGCTGGTGCATTCGTTCTTAATCAATAAGTCCATTAAGCCGAATGCACGTCGCTCCCTTAAAATAACCTAGATCCCATCTCATTGTTCCAACACTTTTTGCCAGTGTAAAATGAAAAGCCACTCGAATTCAAGATACAGAATGTGTATGTATAATGCGTATAAAATTTCAATTTCTTAGAGAGGGATAAACATCTTACAATTTAAAATAGTTACATGAATGAGGTCCAGTACCCATTAGAGCTACTATAACTCGTGAACAACCCGGTCGTCATGAACAAAAACCAAATACCTTTTTTTCGCAACCAATAGAGTGCAAGGGTCCTGCTGGTGCATATTTGTATGGGCCGTAAACACTCAGCACCACCTACAACCTCAAGCAACCGAAAGAGACAAGCTCATCACTACAAACCCACTAAGGGTGCGTTTGGGAGTGCCATTTACAAGGCACTTTGGACACTCAAAGCCTTTTGGGCTAAATATCAAGTATTTGGGAACAAATATGAAATCCCCATTAGGTCAAAGTTAGCTTTCTCGAGGCTGAAAGCCCAAGGCAGGTGTCAAGGTGCCTTGGGCTTTCAGGTTTTTCGGCATATAAGAGGGAACTGTTCTTATTTTAATTTTCTTCCAAAACCATCCTCACTCACTCTATATTTTTCTAGTTTTGCCCTCGTCTTTGGACTGCTCATCTTCTTCTCCATTGAGGTCGATCAACTTGCACAAGGTTGTGAGTGGCTGTTGAAGGCTAGATAGAGGTTAACATGATCGCGGTGGCCCAAGCAACCGTTGCCAAGGGGTGGCGCGACCGCCACGCCATCTAGGTTGCGAAGAGATCTGGGTCACTGCCCCTGGATCTGGGTCGTGGTGGGGTCGCGCGACCTCCCACTCTGGGTCGTGCAACCTTGCCGCCCTTGGACTTGGGTCGCAATGAGGTCATGTGACCTTGCTGCGCCTGAATCTAGGTCCCAACAAGGTCACACGACCTCTTGCTCTAGGTCGCGGCGGGGTCGTCCGACATCGGGCGGCCTTCTCCAATGGTCTTCAAGGGTCACTCAACCTCAGGCAACCCTCCCCGGTTGTCTTCGAGGCTACCTGAGTCAAATGTCTACCGTCGGCGACAGATTTCGATCGCCGGCGGCCGCCTGCCCTTGCCGCCCAATTTTTTTATTTTTCTTTTGATAATTTTTTCTTATCACAAAAGTCATTTGTAAACATAATCTCTCCAAACACTATTTGGCTCAAATATACTTCACAATGGACTTTCGGATTACAATTTAACAAACACAATTTGCATTCTGAAAAACCCTTCAACCTAAAGTCTTTTGCATTTTCTCAATGGCTTTCCCCAAAAATCCAACCAAACACACTCTAAAAATTCTAGTTATTAGGAAGTCTTTCTATGTGAGATACGCCACAATCATATGACACACCTGAAAGAAACAAGCTTGTCACCACAAGCCCACTAAAAGCGTTAATTGTTAGGAAGTCTTTCCATGTGAGATATGCCACGGTCATTCGATGCATGACGAGTTCTTCAACGGTTCTCCTGCGGCGTCTAGGGATCTGTCTACCACTAATCCAGCCAACTTGATTGTTTTAGAAATTCTACATATATTCAAAAGACTAGGAGATGAACGGCGAAATGATGATATGGGGCATAACCGGGAGATCTAGATTGACTTTAATCCTTTTTTTCTTTTTAAGTTGTTGAAATTATGGGCTACTTGGAAATTCGAATTTTTTATATTAATTTCAAATATTTAGACAATGGGAACAATTTAGGAAGATTTGGGCCTAGAAGTAACAAAAGCTTAACGAGCTAAACGGAGAAATGTCACTCCTCCTTTGGGCCTTAGACTACCACAAATCCTCTGGTTTTGTATTTGGGCTTGATAGACGGCCCATCTCCCTCCTACTTCTCCAAGCATTCCTAGTCCCAGCCAAAATCAAGACTGAAGAGGTAACTGCTAATTTGGAAGGCTAGCATCCTGATCGCTTGTTTGCAATGACTTTTACATTTTTTTTTTTTTTATATTTTATTCGATCTAAATATTGCGGAACTTTGACTTTTGTATAATGAGAAAATTTTTGAAACTTTCATAGCACCTGAATGTAAATATATAAGTAAAGATTTACTTAGGGCGCGTTTATTTAAGTGAAAGAAGTTTTCGCAAATTAATTTTCTAAACTTTCACACATTTGGTTTGTTACAAATGATACATCAATGAAAATCATTCATGGCCAAAGAAAATATATATACTTAAAGTTAGGAAAATGAATTCACTTATCTGAAAAGAGGAAAACATTTAACAAAAAAATAGTTTCTTGAAAAGCATTTTTCTTAATCAAGAAATTCTCTCTGAAAGAAACACATCCTTAATCAATAATTTTTTTAAAATTGAATAATACCTTAAATTTTGTTGGGAAACACAAAAGAAGACTACTTTGTTCTAATAGCTTGGGTGCATTACCATCATGATTATTGAAAATCATATGGACTTCCCAGCAATAATTCCAATGTTCTGTGCCAAAAAATTATGCATTTTTTCCCCTGCTAGTAAATTACAATAATTGTTGGTAAGTATCTAAAACCTATTGATACATATAATTTTATTTTGAGTAACTTGTTGGTAATTTGGTGACAGTTTTATGTAATTACCAACTTTTTAGAAAAGTTTGTAGTGATTTCTTTGCTAACTTATTGACTTTTAATTGCATATCTTATCAATGTTTCATAGCTACTACCTCTTATATGAAAGTACCAACCTATATTTAAGTGATTGACTAACTATTGTCCGATTATATGGCCAACTAGTTTGGATTACCGACTTTTTTTTGCATTACTTATTGATGTTTGGTTGTTTTCTAATTTGTAATCCTTTCTACTAAGTTATATATTTATATTTGTCTCAGTTTATGACTCTATTCAGGAATATTATCTAAAAAGTTATAAATCTATTGCACTTTTGCCGATTCGGTTATAAACTTTTTAACTTTACTAATTCAGCTAAACCTTTTTCACTTCTTACTAATTGAGTCTATCCGATCAATTTTGGCTATAAAATGCTGACGTGGATGCTAGCGGTGTCACGTAAGATTGCCAGCGTTGACGCTGATAGTTTTTAATAATATTTTAATATTTTTAAAATTTTTAAAATTTTTTCTTTTTTTCCTCTCTTTTTTTTTTTTTCTTTTCTTTCTTTACTTTTTGGCTTTCTTCTTTGCCCTTTTTGGTGGCCGGTCGACCACAAGTGATGGCTAGCCACCGATCATAGCCGTTAGCCAGCTTTGCTCGCCACGGGTGAGGCCCGGCTAGGCGAGGGCTAGCCTTGCCAAGGAGAGCTCTCCCTAAGCATAGCCCGGCAAGGGTTGCTTGGGCGAGTTTGACCTACGCCCAAGCCAAGGTGGCCTCGGCTGGGTGAGGGCTTGCCTCACCAAATCTGGCAAGCCCTCACCAAGGCTCACCCGGCATTACCATCGCCCGCTCGACTCCTGGCAAGGCCACCCTAGCGTAGGTGCAAATCAGACTCACCCAAGTGACCCTTCCCGAGCCGTGCCTAGGCGAAGGTGCCCCTCGCCGAGGCTCGCCCTCACCAAACCAAGCTTGGCCTGTTGTGGGTGAGGCTAGCCAACCGGCTATCGTTTGTGGCCGGTCATTGCCTTTGGCCAGCTGGTGGTGTGGTCGGTGGTTGGCCATCACCTGTGGTCGAGCGGCCACCATAAAAGGCAAATAAGAAAGCCAAAAAGCAAAGAAAGAAAAAAAGAAAAAAATATTAAAAATTCAAAAAAATATTAAAATATCATTAAAAATTATACACATCAGCGTCGGCGATGCTACATGGCACCACCGGCATCTATGTCAACATTTTCCTACCAAAATTGACCGAATAGACTCAATTGGTGAGAAGTGAAAAGTTTTAAGACTGAATTAGCAAAGTTAAAAAGTTTAGGACTAAATTGGCAAAAATACAATGAATTTAGGACTTTTCGGATAATTTTCCTGACTCAATACAATTTCTAATTTTTTTTATTTTTTATTTTTTATTTTTATTTTTTTTAGAGATTAACAACCTAATTGGCATGACTCACCAACTATCTTCCATCAAAATACTACTTAGTTTTTTTTTTTTTTTTTTTATCGTAAGATGGATGATATTCATTACTAGCCCAAAAAAGGGGCACCATAAGCTGGTACATCTAGGCATAAGATAGAAATTAAGTTCATCGGAGGATAGTTCACCCAATTAGAAGGGAGATAATTTGACCGGTGAGCACGTGCGACCCAATCGGCAGCCATATTCGTTGTCCTCGGCTCATATTGGACAGAGACGTCCTCCAGTTGGGCCGCTAGGAGTTGGCAATCCAGTATAATAGATTGGGCTTGCCATGGGGGATCTTCGCGGCCCATGAGGAACTTAACTAAAGATAAGCTATCAGTTGAGATGTGGAACGGCAGATTAGGGAAGTGCATACCGTGGAAGACTTCTGTTCGTGCACCTCGACTACTTTGGTTCTCTGTAATCCATAGCAACGCTTTGCGCAGCGCTAGGGTTTCTGCCATTAGGGCTAAGGAAGCAAAGATCTGCTCTACGAAACCCGCGATGAGGAGGCCAGCTTCCGATCTGCAGACCCCTGCTACCGAGCCTGCGTTGTTCAAGCTGCACCAGGCCACGTCGATGTTGAGCTTTAATGAAGAAGGAGCAGGGGGTTTCCGTCGCTCATTGCTGGATGATGCGGCTTCGGCCCTCTTTGAGAATTGTTGACTTGGTCTACCCCATTTCAGGTGGAGATCTGCTGAGATCTGAGCATTTGCTTTGGTTCGAGAGGGATTTGGTTGAATTCCCCTGAAAATAGCAGCATTTCGAGTTAGCCAAATGTTCCAGAGAAGAGCTGCAAAGAGGCCTTTTGTTCTTTCTTCAGATCTGGAGGTGAGTTGCTCAAAGAGCCACTTGTCAATTCGTGTTGTGTTCTGGGTTTATGTCGGCTTGGATTTGAGGGTCTGACCAGAGGGTTTTTGTCTAGGTACAGAGGATGAAGAGGTGTTCCATGGTTTCAGGAGCTTGGCTGCAGATTTTGCACAACGGATCAGGTATCATTTTCCTACGATGAAGGTTTTCTTTTGTTGGAAGTGAGTTATTGCATATCTGCCAGATTAGAATTCAGATTTTTGGTGATGTTTGAATTTTCCATATTGTGGACCACAGCGACTTGGGTGGTTGGTATGATGTTGAGGGTGATTGGTGGTTGGAATGTATGGCTGGGCTGTGTAATTGATTGTATCCACTTTTGACAGTGTAGGTGCCGGACTGATTAGCAGTCCATACTAGCTTATTTGATCTAGGATATAGGCAGAGGGGTTGTGCTAATATCTCGTTGGCAACATCTTCCGGAAAGAAGGTTGTGACACTACTTACTTTCCACAATCTGTTGTCACTGTCAATAAGATCAGCCACGAAGCGTGGTTCCTCCTTGTTAGCTGGGCCAATTAGTCTTCCAATAGGCAGCCATAAATCTTCTCGAATTTTGATCATTTTTCCATCCCCGATCTCCCACTTGGTAGCTGGTTCGATCACTGCTCTCCCCTATAAAATACTCTGCCAGCCCCATGAGGGTCGATTTCCAGTACTTGCTACCTAGAAATCTCGTCTAGGGAAGTAGATACTTTTCAGCACTTTGCTCCATAAAGCGTTTGCGTGGTTTATAATTCTCCATGCCTGTTTTCTCAGCATGGCTAAGTTGAAGTGTAGCAAATCTTTAAACCCCATACCACCATTATCCTTCCTGATTTTCAGCTCTTCCCATTTTTTCCAATGTACACCTCATTTTTCGGTATGCTGTTTCCACCAAAAGGAAGCGATTTTTTTCTCTATAGTATGGCATATAGAAGTAGGAATTTTAAATACAGACATCACATACTGACGAATGGCCTGGATAACTGTTTTAATGAGAATCTCCTTTCCAGCTTTTGAAATTAACCTTTCTTTCCACCCTTCCAATCTCCGATCAATTCTAGTAATCAACCAAGCAAACATTTGCTTTTTTGTTTTCCCTCATTCAGCTGGAATACCAAGATACTTCCCTAGATGTTCTGTAGTGGCTACCCTCAATTCTGATGCTAGATTAAGTCTTAGCTAATAAGGACAGCTCTTACCCACAAAAAGCCCAGATTTATTAAGGTTGATCGCTTGGCCTATCACGTAGCAATACTGGTTCAGTACATTAGACACATTCTAAGCTTCATGGATTGTGCCATCTAGGAATAAAATAGCGTCGTCTGCAAATAGGAGATGAGATAGAGTTGGACATGTAGGATTTAATCGTATTCCTTTGATAGTACCATCCTGAACAGCTTTGTGCATTAGAGAGGAGAGGATATTTGACATAATGATAAAGAGATAAGGTGAGAGAGGGTCCCCTTGTCTGATGCCTCTTGTTGGTTGAAACTTAGCAAATGGCTCACCATTGATTAGGATATTAAAAGAGACTGTAGAGATGCAGACTTTAATCCATTGAACCCATCTTGCATGGAAACCCAACTTCAGCATGTAATCGCAAAGAAAATCCCATTCCACCCTGTCGTATGCCTTTTGCATATCTAATTTCAAAATAGCTTGATGTATGCGGGTTCTTTTTCTTACCCTTAATTGATGTATCACCTCTTGAACAATAAGAATGTTATCTTGGATCAGCTTGTTGTTCATAAAAGCTGTTTGTTCTTCTATAATGAGCATCGGCAGCCATGGTTTCAGCCGGCTAGCCAACACTTTGGCAATAATTTTGTAGTTGAAATTGCATAGGCTAATGGGTCTGAATTGGTTGATATGTTCTGGGTTAGAGACTTTAGGGACAAGGGTAATGTATGTTCTGTTTATGGCCGGTTCAAATATGCCAAGGCTGAAGAATGAGTTAACCATATGGAAGAGATCACCTTTGATGATAAGCCACTGACTTTGGTAAAATATACCGGTTAAATCGTTTGGGCCCGGTGCCTTTGAGGCTCCTAATTGAAAGACTGCCTCTCTAATCTCTTCCTGGGTGACTGGTTTGATTAAAGCTGCATTTATCTCCTCAGTTATCACAGATTGGCACTGATTCAATACAAGTTGATAGTTCCGGTCTCCAGCAGAAGTGAATAACTCTTGATAGAAGCTGGTAAGCAAAAATGGTTTTAGGATCCCTGCACCAGGTATTTTCATCTAACCGAAGCATAGATATTCTGTTTCGATGTCTTCGTTGGATTGTGGTTGCCTGGAAATACTTAGTATTCTGATCACCCCATTTCAACCAGTCAATTCGAGATTTCATACACCAAAATATTTCTTCCCATCTCCATGGCTCTTCAATCTGCCGAGTGATGCTGTTTGTTTCCTCTCTATATTGTTCTCCGGTGGTACTTTTTGATAATTTCGTAAGACGGAATTTGAGGGTATTGATCTGTTTTTTGAGCATTCTGAAATTTACCCCTGCTCCATTTCTTTAATTCTGCTTTCAGCCGCTGTAATTTGTGAAAGAAACTAGGGGAGGCAGGATTTGGTTCATTCCATACCCGTTGCATGATTTGCGCGAAGTCAGAATCTTCAAGCCAAAAGGGCTTAAACCTGAACTGAGGCTGAGATTTTCGACCTATTGGGTTGAGGGATAGGATAATCGGACTGTGGTCCGAGCCTATGGCTGGTAGCACAAAGGCCTGGGCGTTTGGGTATTTCACTCTCTAGTCCAAAGTACATAATACCCTGTCCAATCTTTTTTTAACTAATGCAGTCTCTTCTCTTTTGTTAGACCAGGTAAAGGCACAGCCCTTGCTTTCAACATCTATCAAAGAGCAGTTATCTAGGAAGTCCCGGAATGCTGCAATGCGATTTCGATCCACCTCTCTACATCCAACTTTTTCCCAATGGTACAAAGTTTCATTGAAGTCCCGAATACAGAGAGTTACTAACTTTCACTTGAGAAACTAACGAATAACATATGTCGTTGTTTTTTTCATCTACCAACTCTTCTACTCATTTACGAACTTTTTTTTTTTTTTTGGATTTCTTAGCAAAACTTTAGGTTTATCAATCAATTTTTTTTTTTTTTAGAATCACTCACCTTAATTAGAATGTATCACTATCTTTTCTCTTATTAAGTTACCAATTAGTTTTGAATTACTAACTCCCATTTGCGTTATGAATTACTAACTCCCATTTGCGTTATTTACCAAACTTATTTTTACTTTAACTACCAAATTTTTATCTTTCACCTACTTTTTAAACCTTTACTCTATTATAGTTAAAGATTACCAACCTCAGATGAAATTACCAACATTAATTTAAGTAATTCTCAACTTTACTCCTATTAAGTTATTAACTAGTCATGGATTAATAACTTTCATTTGAGTTAGCTACAACAATTTATTTGAATTTTTTTTGCAAAAAAATTAAAATTTTCTATTGCTTTACTTAATTGAGAATAAAGCTGGTTATTCACGAAATAAAAGTTGGTAGTTTCATGTACTAATTAGTAAATTTAAGGTGTTGATAACAAAGTTAAATAAAAGTTGCTTAGGTCTTCCTAGACCTCAAAGGGCTTCTGGAAAGCTAGATTTTAAAAATGGTTAAGAATAAATGTTTTATTAATCAAGACCCTAAGACTAAGAAAACAATTTGGAAAATGTTTTCCAATTCTTTCAAAAGAGAAATGATTTTCCTGAATTTAGGCTTTATTAGGAAAACATTTTCTGTTTACTAATTTTCCTAAGTAAAACAGATGTCGAAAAATAAGGAAAATATTTTTTGCAAAATAAACGAATCTCTAATGAAAAAAATAGTTTGCTCAAGTAACACAATGCATCATTCAAGTTCATTCAGTAACAATACAATTAAAATAACGACTAGTAACACCACAGCTCGCAGCGGCACAGCTCATTCGGGCTCTCTCCCTCTCACGAAGGGAAGAAGTTCGAATTCCAGATGCGTCGTTAGGGATTCTTATATAAAATACTGTGGTGGTGAGTCCTGCAGTCACTCCCCCAGGTTTGCTCGTCGACTGTCGACTTACAGGATCCCTGAGTCACCAAAAAAAAACAACTAGTAAGTAATTCAAAAAAAAACATAAGAGAATTTATTGTTCACTAGAGACAGGAGAAGTTGGTTTTTCAAAAGGAAAGATTCTACTTGCATTGTAACTTGTTTTGATCAATTCTCTATATTTTTTATTTATCTAATCAAGTTCCTTTACTTTCACAATTTTTTTTATCAAATCTTTCTAATACCAAATCTAAACAAATCTGATGTGAGCGTCGAACAATGCCAAAGTATAGCACGAGTAAAATACATGGATGCCCATGTGTCTGTGCATGGGCTGATATCTATTTTAAGGCTGTGGGTAGACTTTCAAGCCAGATTTTTCCTTCTCCGCCAAGTTGTTGATCAACACTCATCCTATTTCTTCTGCTTGGAAAAGCCTTAATGCGTGGATCTGATAATCTCGACAAACGCCGACGATGTCGAAAGACGGTGACACATGCAGCTCGAAAGTCTCTAATCAGAAAATATGGTGCTGGTGCGTTGATGTGTGCCGCTTGTCTTATGGGTGAAAGATTTTCCATCTCGAATTTTCTGATTGCCAGAAAGTTACTCCATCCATCCTTTTCTTTCCAGAATTTTCTCGGAAATTGGACTCGACATAAAGATGGTTTTTGATTCACAGCTCATGTTCATGTGATAAAGATGGGGTATCTTCTTTTTAGGGTTTCTCTCCTTTTTCCGTTCCCCTTGCTTTGGGAGGGCACTTGAAAGTGCTTAGTTACTATATATTATGTTAATACGCAGGATCATAGATAGACCTTGGGTTAAATCCAACTCAGCCTTGAAAGGAGATATCAATGTCATGCTAGTTTGTGACTTTTTGGTCCAGGAAATAATTCTCAAATGCTGCCCACACCGATGAAAAGACAGCTTGCAGCTCTAGACAAGGAAAAAGGAGAGAAACCCTAAAAAGAAGATGCCCCATCTTTATCACATGAACATGTCCTCTTGGACATAAGGTTAAAAGGCCAAGTCCAAACAGAGAGAACTTGAGTCCCCATGCTAGGGAGAGGGCACGAAAAATGTTCTCCCCCCATGGACTCTCCGGGCCAACCTCTTTACAGAGGAACGGATCCCCTCCGGATCCCGCGATGCCGGTCTCCTAGCATTATCTAGACAGGTACAGAGAAATAGACCAGAAAGTCACAAACTAGCATGACATTGATACCTCCTTTCGAGGCTGAGTTGGATTTAACCCAAGGTCTATCTATGATCTTGCGTATTAACATAATATATAGTAACTAAGCACTTTCAAGTGCCCGGAAAAGCTGGGTGTCCTATTTCCAATTCACAAAGAAGGCACCTTGCACTTATCTTTAGCTATAAGAACTTGAAACCTAAGTTTACTTGCCCGAATTGGAGTCATAGCTGTGCGATTAAAAAAAAAGAGAGAAATATTCGAAAAGCAAAAGTTCTCCATCACTGATTAAACTAATCCCGATTGTGCATCAGCAGGCAACTAAATCCTCACCTAATCAGCTCGCTGTAAAATGACAATTGAAAACACCCCCTCAAGATAAGGACGAGATAAGGTTTAATAATTCCTGCTCTTTCACTATTAAAGAAAAAGAGGACCATCCACCGTTCTCCTCATTAAAACAAAAGGAGGAATCCCTAGTTTCTGTTGACCTAACTCATTTCGTTTTCATTTTTTTTCTTTCTGGTTTTGCAAGTTTTTTCGTCCATAATTATCTCCTACAACGCTTTCCCCTAACGGCTGATTGAATAATGGGAATAACCCAAAGGCATATTCTATCTCATTATTCTCCAAACCCACCGCCACAAAAAGGCAAACCCCCTTTGATTTCTTTAAGGACCGTCACCCTCTCCCACCTGGCATCAAATGAGGTTATGATGTTAATAAAATCCATCTCGTTGTTCGAATCTAGGGTTTTGTGTAAAGGGAATGAGGATGAGACCGTGCTTAAACACGAGGCTACTTTCAGTGATGACATGATGACTACAAGGCCAAAGCAGAGCTGCTTACATGGAAGTTTTTGCTTCTTTTTCTTGGATAGTGCCCACAAGTTTGATGCTTTCTTGGGACAGTTTCTTTGGATCCCATGAAGTTCCTTGATGCGTATGAAGCATTTAATGCAGGCACAAAAAAAGATGATCTTTGCGTGTGGATGAATTATCTGTTTCGCGTTCATAATCAAATAACATTCCTTATTTCCAAAGAATTAATTACGTATATCACGAGAGAAGCGGTGCATAAGAAGGATCTCTGAATGGTGAATTAGTATGGTTGATAGAAAACATAAATTCACTCTATATGAATAGAATTAACACCAAGCACGCCAATTGGGTAAAGAAGAATAGACAAGAAGGATAACAGAAACTTAACAGCAGAAGCAGACAGCAACACCCTCTAATAAAATACATACAAAGCAAAGCTTGAAAAAGAAAACCAGAAGATGGGTACTTCCAAACCACACTCTTGACTCTTGACTCTTGCCCCCCACATTGAATTTTTATTTACAGTTTTCTTTCTCCTTGCAGCCCATTTCTTGCTACATCTCAAACCCAGGAAAGGGATAAAGAAACAGCTAGAGATCATGCAAAGGATCTAAAAGATACATGCTTTATCCCCCTTCACTGTTATTCATTTTTTTTTCTTTTTTCTTTTTTCATGGTTTCCCCTCTTCATCATTTTTTAAAAGAACTCAAACACGGGAGCTAATGATTTAAGCATTGCTCCTGAAGGATCCAAGGGCTTTGATGGCAGCTGCTCTGAGGACGAACTGGTAGTAGAATGCGGCGGCTGCTGCCCCAAGGAAAGGTCCAACCCAGAAGATCCACTGAGAAAACCAAACAAGATTGACATGATTAATAAGGTTAGTTGTCATGACCAACAAAATTAAGGGACCAAGAAGAAAAGTTATGGTGGTAGGTGCAGATGAAATTGAATTACCTGGTCATCCCAGGCCTTGTCATGGCCGTAAATCACTGCAGCACCAAAACTTCTGGCCGGGTTAATGCCGGTGCCGGTGACCGGGATTGTGGCCAAGTGAACCATGAACACAGCAAACCCAATTGGAAGTGGTGCCAACACCTTCAATTTCACCAACCCAGCAACAGATGAAAAAAAACCATCAATTTCACTCAAATCACACGAAGACACTTTTCTAAGATCGTGTTAGCGCAAACATAGAAACAGTGGACATGGCCGATGACGGCTCAAAAAAGGGTTAACAGGGCGCTTACGGGGACATGGGAGTCTCTGGCGTTTCTCTTGGGGTCGGTGGCAGAGAAGACGGTGTAGACCAGGACGAAAGTGCCGATGATCTCTGCGCCGAGAGCAGTCCCCTTGGTGTAGCCGCCTTGCACCTCGTTGGCTCCGCCGCCGTACTTGGTGTAGTATGCCTTCTGGAAGGCCTTCACCAACCCACAACCGCAGATGGCGCCCAAGCACTGCGCGACCATGTACAACACCGCCCGGATGAGCGACACCTTGCGTGCCAAGAACAGCCCGAACGTCACCGCTGGGTTGATGTGCCCTCCTGAGCATAGTCAGCAACATCCATGAGAGATTATCATCTAAACTGGTTCCAGATCAAATCGTTCGCGGCCGCCTAAGTCTCATGCAGTGTACCGTCCTTAATTTTGTCATCCAGCATGAACGTTTTGTTAAATTAGCTAAAACAATCTACCGCTATTAGCTAATTAGTTTCTTTGTTTTCTCTGATAAACTGCTAATTCATCCAGTTTCATTAGGAGTCAGATGATTATGTCGTACCGGAGATGCCAGCGGTGCAGTAAACAAGGATGAAGATCATGCCGCCGAAGGCCCAGGCGATGCCGAGAATACCGACGCCGTCGCAGTCGGTGCCGTTGTGGGCGGCATCGGTCTGGCTCTTGTACCCGATCACCGTCAGCACTGTGATGTACAGGAAGAGCAGCGTGGCGATGAACTCCGCGATGAGGGCCCTGTAGAAGGACCACTTTGTCAGCTCCTCGGCGTCGAAGAGCGGTGCCGGGGGCGGGTCATGGTAGTCCTTGGCGGCAAACTCGCCTGGCTCCGCCACCTCGACGTCCTTTGCCATCGGAGACTGACCTCTCCCTCCTGTGGTGTGGAAGGTGGGGGAATGGATTGAACGAGAGAAGGCTGGGGTGGGTTTTGCCTAGGCTTGTTGATTAGAGAGTGGAAGTGAGGGGAAGTGTAGGGCGAAAAGAGGGTATTTAAGATTGAAAGGAGAGGGGACTTGGGGATTAAAGAAGGGAGGAATTATGTGTGGCTAATGACATTATTAAGCTTAGTTTTTGGCCGCCCATGTCGTTTGATTTCGATTTTCTTAGGTGGGCATTGGTCCCACCTTTGTCCTTCAACGGCTATCATAGATGCCTTCACTTTTTATTATTTTTGGTCATGGCTTTCTCTTTTTTCTGTTTTGTCTCTTGTCTTCTTTTATAATTTTTTTTTTCTTTTTTTGCTATCTTTTTTTGTTAGGAACTTGGCATATGTGAGGATATAATGTAGATTTGAATTAACGAGCCAAACCATCTCAATCCACTTACTAATGTCTAGAAAAATATTCAAAAGCATGATGACCTTGAGCTCTCAACCACTTCTCCTTTAAAGAATTCAATGATTTCTGTGGATGACTGTTGGTGAAAAACAAAAGTTAAATCGTTTTAAGTCTCATTTTGGTCCTCCAACTCCGATTGGCTTTTGGAATCTGCCCCTTCTTTTTTTCTTTTGCATTAACACTAAACCTCCAATTCCACGATTTTCAATCGAGTCCTCCTCCCATCACCAGCTCTTTGAAATTTATTGAAGTGGATAGATCGTAGAGATATGATGTGCTCATATAGACGAGCTTGCAAAGTCGACAATTTGTCGACGCTGTGCCCCACGAGCAATTCGACAAAGCAAGTATCAAGAGATGACGTGATTTGATAGCAAAACACTGAGTTGGAGAATAAGATTGCGAAAGTAAATCTTCAGAAGAGATTGAAAAGACAGTAATAATAAGAGGATTTCAAGCTAAAATCGAGTGAATTAGATGACTAGATTCAAAAGAATACTTGAAGCACGAAATTTAAAAGATGACATGACTTAGAGAATCAAAATTAGACTGATTAACTCAAAAAATATTGCCAAGCTAAAAATTGATGACACTCGTGTTTGGTAACATTGAACATGGACATAGAAATATTATATAGAAATCAAGTTAGCTGAATTGCTTTGAGTGAATTGATAAGATTAGGAAGTAATTTTCCTTGGTAATGCATATTGTCACCGAGACATTACAATAACAAAAAGTAAGGGAAAAAATATATAAAAAGACCAAATGACCATTTTGACATAAGGGGCTTGTCAACCATATTAATGTAATTGGACATGAGGCTTCGGATGGTAAACACGTCACATAGTTTTACCACCGAATGAACATGGTCCAATGTCTTAGTAACTTGAAGTATCATCATGTTCCAATGTGTTAGTAACTTGAAGCATCGTCTGTATCTCAGAAACATGCATATGATTGTTGATAGCTTGATGTATCATAAAAGTATGTTCTGCTTATGTTCAAATAGATGCTAATTATGTTCTTTCACCAATTCTTTAGGTCTTTTTTAGGTGGCCCCACAGAACCATGTTACCCCGTCACTTTTGAAATTATCAAATGAGGGCCCCATTCCGATAAGTCTCCACATATATAATTTTAACACAATCTTTATATACAAGATCGTCACGGTTCATTCTCTCCCGAGTTAATTTATAGAATTGCATATAAACTTCCTAGAATCACGGGACTACTCTTGTCCCCAATCTCCCCATGAGGAATTGGGCTGACCGATTCGAAGAAGGATGAGCAAGATCGCTCTACCATAAAATCGTCCTTCTCTCTTGACATTGGATTGGAGGATCGGCGTGGTGTTTTTTGCTGTCGTTATAGATACATTCAAATTGTCTACAACGCCAAACTACACGGAATTCTGTTGTCTAGGATTTTTGAAATTGCTCAATATATCTACCTTACACGATTAATATTGTTCTAATTAGTTGTTCTTTGCCCCACTGTACTTGGTTGAATTATGCGTGCGATCACAAAGGAGCTGGCAAGGTGGTCCAGATGGCAAGGTTGTCAAAGGACTAAAGGCCAACAAAACTTTGCGGAACCAATGTTGGTTCAATTCCAGGCCAGACAGCTAGGAATTGGAAAGTATCGTCCCAATTTAATCATAAAGCGATCCCAACAGATAATGCAGACAAACATGAATTGGCTTCCGAAATGATAGATAAATGAATAAAATATTCTTCTAATAATTGCAATGATCAGAGGGTTGCCAGATGAACTTATCTGTACTTCCCACCTAAGCCCTCTTGATAGAGTTGAGTATTCCTTGGCCCTTCGGCGTCACAGCCTTATCTTCTGCATCATCACCCCCTTTGAAGAACAAATAAAATAATAAGGTCGTTGATTCCATTTTCTTCCATTTTGATTGTTTATTCTCCACTCCTTCCGTCCATGACAGCCGCTTTAAGACATTGTTTCTTGAATTTGGGTCGATTTGGCATTGTATCATTCATGATGTTTGAATGGGAGATGAAGGAAAATTTGAGAACTTTCCACCAGAATTTTCGTTCCCCACTCTCCCAAATGTTCGTTGCCCTTCATGGGAAAAGAGGCAAACAATTTCTAAAACTATTCATTAATATATCAATTCATTCCTAAATCTTTCACATATGTGTCAATTAAGTTTATCCGATTAATTTTGGTAGAAAATTATTGACATAAACATTGGTCTTTCTAAGTGGTGCTATGGCATTGTCATGGATAATTTTTTGATAATATTGTCAAATTTTTAATTTGAAAAAATCATTTTTTTCCCTTTTTCTCTTCCTTTCTTCACCTTTCTTTTTTGGGAAGCTACCCTCATTGGCCCAGGGCACGATCTCGCCAAATCTAGGCAAGGGCTTGCGAGCCATAACCATGGTTAGCGAGGGCGTCGTAGCCCCCTCCTAAGCGAGCAACCCTTGCCAATCCTCAAACCCCAAAAAAAGTGAAGAAAGGAAAAGGAAATAAAATCATAAAATATATAAAAATATATAAAAATATCAATATCGGAGGCGCCACATGAGAGGGCTTAGTTGATCCATGATTTATGTTGTTCCTCCTTCAAATGAAATTTATGGGGATCCGAAGAAACTCCATTTGTTAGTTTTCATTAAATTTGATTAATATTATGAAAAATCACAAATTAATACACTTGTGACAAATAGAAAATAAAACGCCAAATTTGTACACGTGTCAACTGTTATGTGTCTTCCAACTCAGTAATTTGACAATAAAATTTAATATAAAGTAATTGATAGTAAATTTATCATAAGTGTACGAATTTGAGGTTTTTTATAATTAAAAAATTAACTTTGAGTAAATTTATCATATTTGTACTAATTTAGGGTTTTCATGGTATTAAATCAAAAATTATGACATCTCTTGCTCTTCAAGTATATACAAGAGATGTCCCTGTAGACGATACTTAATCCACGTTATGCATCAATCTCGTTGACAACTACATTAGGTGGATTTGGGCAGGTCTCGTGATGGAGGGACTTGAGTAGAAACTTTGCGCAAGTATACTTAATATGAAAAGTTAACAATACAAAGACCTAATTAGAAGAAACTAGATCGCTACATGACCCTTATGTAAATTTAATAAAATATAAATGTGAAGGTCATAAATTTTAGTCTATGAATCAAAATGACCGAGGGAACACACGAACCCTTATGCTAATGCATAAAATTACGATGTTGGAAAATTCTGGAATCACCTGCAATAATTTTCTTGAAGCAACGGGGTGACATCCACGACATTGTTGACTTATTTATCTATTCGTTAAAAAAAACAACAAGAGAATCCATTCATTGATCAGCTAGAAAGAAAGACTAGGAAAGAGAGAGAGAGTCTATGAGCCTACGGCTCGTATAGAATGCATCTTTTCTTGGCTGGAATCATATAAAATAAGAGTTAATGCGCCTCAATGTGATGGAAATTATTCAGCTACAGCCGACCAATTTAGACTGTATATAAAACCCTAATGTCTAAAATCATTTTTTTAGGGGGGGTCTTCCGGAATGCATGGCTGAATTTGACAGCGACCACCAACCATCAAAATAATATATGATTTTTCCGAAATTTACATTCTTTTTTAATTAACGTTGCTTTCTCTCTCCAATTATAAATAAAAGGGGGGAGAGAAGGAAATAATGTAAATTGAAGATATGGCTTAGAGACGGCCAAGTGTCGAGACGCCAAAAGAACTTATTTGTATGTTTTTTCTTCCCCTGGATGGACTCCAAAATGGTCGGTGGTTTCGACGACTATTTTAAGTCACATGTTTAATGTTTAATCCCATCCTTCGATGGTAACGTTTGCACTTTGCAAATCACTAGTCATATATCAATGACTTGGTAGATTAGGGGTAGTGACGTTGATCAACAAGAACCTTGGAAAACCCTTGAATTAACATAAGCTGATTTAAGAAAAGTCGAAGGCTAGAGATAAACGAACCGAGGCGAGTCTAACTCTCCGTCAAGTTAGGATGTGAGTTGAGGCGATAGATGGAATTTCGTAATTGGTTGGTGCATACAAATAATCAAATGAAGTTCGTTGTAGCTAGACATCTCTTTTTTTTCTGCCAATTAGATAAGATGTTCGATATAATTTGAAATTATGAGCCAAAATGTAACCTTACTTTTCAATTATTTGAGCTCTCTCTCGATTCTCTGACTTGCACCTCCAACAAGTCAATTTCCTCTAGCCTCCATGATTTGAGTTTTCGTCCTATAACGTTTGTTCGTGTAGCACGAGGTGACTGGTTGATATACGACCTTTAACCGCGTGTTTTTTTTTTCTTTTTCTTTTTCTTTTTCTGAATTATGAGCTCCACTTCGAAGACTAAAAAGCACATGGGAATTGTCGAGATTTGAGTGATCTCGGTGTTGTTTTCCAGTGATTTAAAGCGCGTTCGATAACAATTCTATTCAAAAAATTATTTCTATTTTGGGGAATAATTTTTGAGTTGAAGAACGCGTTTTGTAACAATATAAAATTTTTGTTCCTAGAATAGGAAAAAATATAAACATGTTTGGTAAATTTTTATAATTTATTTATTTCTTTTAATTCTTTAACATTTTATTATGTTTTTCCTTTTTTTCTTTTTCTTTTTCTCTTTGGCCGGTCGTCGACCACCGCCGTGGCCTGCAACCGGTTGGGCGACGTCCGATGAGTTCGCTAGAGCCTTGCCAGGCCATCGGCTGGGGAGGCCGAGCCTCGCCGTGGCCATGTGAGACTCGGCCTCGCCTAGGCTGGGCGAGGCTGACCTTGCCTGGGTTGGGCAAGGCCGAGCTCGCCCGACCACCGGCAAGGCTCGGTTCACCGAGCCACCACTAGGCGACCACGGCAAGGCTCGAGCCGATGAGCCTCGTTGTGGTTCGGCCTCTCTAGGGGCCGACGACACTTTGGCAAGGTCACCAAGCCTCGCCGGGCGGTCACCGGCGTCGGCCATGACCAAGGCCGATGACTAGCAAAAGGAAGAAGATGAAGAAGAAAAGAATAAGAAAAATGAGAAGAAAAAAATTATTTCTTGGAAGTGTTCTCGAGAACACAAAATAAGTTTTTCTACTTCTTGTTTCTATTCTAAATTGCGTTAGAGAACAAAAAATTAAAAATATTTTTTTTGTTCCGATAAACAAAAGTGTAAACAAACGCATTTTTTTTTTTTTTGTTCCCCGTAATAAAAGAACAAAATTTGTGTTCCAGGGAACGGAAACACATTTAAACAAACGTGCTCTTATTTTCTTTGATATAATACTTGCGGTCGATATGAGAAAAATGTCCAAAAAATTCTTAACTTATTATTATTTTGTCAACTTAATACTAAATATTTTGATAATGTACTAAGAATTCATCTAGTTAATTTTGGCATGAAATTGTTGAGGTGAATGCAATTTTATTACGTGGCATGATTAGTGCTGACATTGACATTTTAAAAAAAAAATTATTAATTTTTTATAACTTTTTTTTGCTTTTTTATTTCCTAATTGATTGAGGGCTGGCAACCCTCATTCCAGATCTGAACAAGAGCTCATGCGCCCTCTATGGGGGTGCATGATAAAAAAAAATTTATGTTCTAGAAATTGTTTTTCTATTCCAAAATAATTACGGAATGTAAATCCGTTTGATAAAATTATTTCACTTTTCTATTTCGAAATAGATTTCGTTCCAAAAATAGGTTTGAAGTAGAAATCGAAATAAAAATTTATACTTTTCATTTCGGAATAGAAATGAGAAATAAAAATATTTTTGCATTGTTCGTCGTCGTCGCCGGCCGCTATCGCAGCCGGCCACCGGCAGCCACCGCCGCCGTTGATCGCCAGCAATCGCCGGCAGCCGGTCGCCGTCGGTCACCAGCCGCTGCCACCGTCACTGTCCGTCATCTCTATCCGTCAGTCCACCGCCATCCAAAAGGAAGAAATTTTATGTCGTTATCAAACGAATTTTTATTTTTAGAGTAAAAATTTTGTGTCGTTATCAAACGGTTATTTTTTCTTAGAAACTCTTCTATAAATAGAAATTTCTGTTAGAAACTATTTATGAACAAAATGGTTTTTATGCGTACCACGAGAGTCATAAGTAATAGCAAGGGTCACAAGCCCTTGGTGGGCCTCTTGGGGAGATCCCCACGACAAGGGCCGTGTTCCATCAACCTATCTAATCGAACCCAATTTCCCTCAAAATGCAAAGATTATGGCACGCTCTCTCCTTATTTTTGGGCAATCAGGACGGAGATTGCAATCATCATCGTATGCTCCACGCAGTAGACATGGTTCTGCAACTGGGCTACCGAGATCTGCGTCAGGATTTGGACTGGAGATAAACATTGAGTTGGGGCCAGGTCGAGAGTTCGACCCTAAGCCGAGCCTAAATTCACTCGCTGCCCATGAACCAAAGTCTCGTGTGCAAATTATTCCAGGATGGGTAGGGCTTGACTCAGTCTCAACTGGGCCTATTTGAGGCCGACCCGCTTCGCTTTTACCCTCCCGAAGACGAGATCGGAGCGTGTAATCAAGGCATAGCTGGATGAACGATCAATGTCGCGATTGAGTAAACAAAACCTTCTTTTGTCCATCAGTAAAAGAAGCAACCCTGTGCTTACATATACATACAGACAGACAGAGCAAAAGGTTCATCAACATTGGAAATTTAAGGTCGCAATATGATGCAAGAAGACCATTTCCTTCCTAACGCTAACTGAGGCTGCTCAGTTCACAGAAAAAAGAAGTAAAATTCTCAAAAACTTCACTTATGCGGCATCTAATCGATTAGAGCACTGCACGATGTCGGCACAACTACAAGCTCACGACTCAGCAGCACTCACCGTCTTCATCGAACCCTTCAGCTCTCCTTCTCGGATTGTCTCTAGTTTAGGAGAGACGGAGGACTTCGACGGCTGCTCCAGCAGCGAAGGCGCGACTTCGACCCTGGCGCCAGCCTTCGAATGCGGGACCATCGCCTTAGTCGCCAATCGACGACGGACCATAGTTTGGAGCATGATGTCGCTCGTTGGGGGCATAAAATAGAGCAATTCTCTCCCTCTCTCGCTCACTGTCTCTATGTTTGCTTCGGCTATGGCAAGATATAAAGAGAAGAGAAAGGATGGTGAAGATGACGGTACGATGGTATGACCTTGCTCTAAGAATTTATAAGCAAAGATGGCCTGATGATTGGAGCGAGCGGGAGTCTTCATATCGAGGAACGCGAGCTCAAGAAACAGACAAAGGAGAGTAACTGACGAAGGAAGAGACCACGAACAACATTGACGGCAAAATGGCCAGCCACGTAACTACGTTATCTGTGGGTGGATCTCTTGTTTCCGAAAAGGGTAGGAACACGATCGAATATTACGAACCCATTTTGCATGACAACGAGCGGAGGAGATGTTTCTTTCGTTGCCACTTGCCAAGAAGCAATCGGCTTGGGAACGTTCAGAGAAACCCCACAAGCAAAATATCTCGAGCATTGTCAAGACGCCGAAAGAGAATTCACGTCCATGCTACTTCACTAGTCACAACACGACAGCCCGTCCTGTCTTCCTCTTGATGCTGCCGCTTGCCCTCCTCCACTTGTCACTTATTTTCTCAATGAATGCGGTTCGTTCGATTTCTAAGCGTAGATTTGCTGAATCGTCTATTACAACTATGGGAAAGCGATCTTCACTGATGAAGAAATATTATGATTTCAATGCCCCGCTTAGGGAAAATCGGTCCCCTCCTCGAGGGACTAGGGCACGGCTGTGGACTAGATGTAAGCCGCGGGGTCCTGGGCTTGAGACTTTGGGGTCTGGGGCATGGCCGCTGGGGCCACACGCCTACACCCTAGGGTCCCGAGCCCAGATGCTGTGGTCCCCAGCCTGGATGCCATGGTCCCTATTTCGAGTTCAGGGACTTGAGAGCCTAGCATGGGGTCCCAAGTCTAAGTGCCGGGATCTAATTGTATCTTAGGAATGAATTTTGATTTTTAAAACAATATGACTGTTTACTAAATTTGAGCACGAGTTTTCCGTCAATTATAAAAAGATTTTTTGTTGATTCAGTGTTCTAATCAATCTAAATGCCGAACAACTGAGGAAAATATTGTCTGACGGCTAAATTTTCCATGAAATAAATGGAATATGAAGCTACGAAATGGGTGGGTTAGCTAAAAATTATAGTCCATTACTCTAGCTCTTCGGGCTTATTCGAAAACTACACTTCTTTAATTAATAAGGGAAAATGTTATAAATGATATTTGAACTTTAATTTAATGTATAAGGTGATTCCTAAATATTATATAGTTGCTAGACTTTTCAGTCAAAATTTAAGAATATTTTATGTCATTGCCCCACCTAACGGTGGGGAATGCTTCGGCTGCTGCTTCTTTTGAAAAGTTCTCGAGAGTGTCCAAAGCCCTTGCCTGGCTTCTGGACCAAGATGCGAGTAAATCTGTGACAGAGCAAACTATATCTTAACAAGAGAACTATTGAAGTTGCTTTAACCCCGGATTTATCATGCTAACGTTTTAGCTCGACCGTTTTACTTTTGGTTCTTTTTGGTGTTCATTTTCTTTTAGAGATTTTTCCATTTCTAGTTGTATGGTATCGCCTCTCCAGCTGAGGTCCGGATCCACGACCTATTTCTGTAATTTCATAGACTGGTTAACTAAGACTCGAGTCAAAAACATAAGTGGATGGTTATGTCAACTCGATGCATTTAATATGACCTAAGGGCAAAAGTAAGACTATGGAGGCGCGCTTTGAAAGATGAGCAAAAATCACATTTTAGGGAGTACATGAGTACATCCTATTTCATTTTCTTGGATAAATCGAAAGCTAACTAAGTGTGGAAATAGCCCTGTCTGAGCAAAAATGTATAATTTGGAGAATAATAACTTTGTCGTAAGGTGACCTTCTTGACACCACCGCCTAATTTGCAAATCCACTTTCATTTTTTAGCAAAGATATATATTTCTCAAAATAAGAGTTCGGAAGCTAAATAAGTGTGGAAATAGCCTTGTCCGCACAAAAATATATAATTTTGGAGAATAATAACTCCGTCGTAAGGTGACCTTTTTGACACCACATTGCCTAATTTGCAAATCCACTTTCATTTTTTAGCAAAGATATATATTCCTCAAAGATAAGAGTTTGGAGATGACACAAAATTTGTTTCTCCTAATCGGTGTCTTAAACTTTTTAGATAGTAATTATCTTTTTGATAAGATTAATTAATTTGTTAAGGTTGAATATTTCCTTAAAAATTATACTTAAAATGTCTTTTTTGAGTCTCAAAAAGAAAAGAGAATTTTTAAAATATAGATCTAAAGTGGGGTAATTTTCTCAAAAGATGGTTTAAATTGAAACTTATCTTAAATAAAGCCTTGAAGTTGTTAATTTAGTCGATAGTTCATGGGCCAACTGAACTTTGCATATCATCGAGCCTGTGCATCTCATGTGCATATCTCGTGCATCTTTCGTGCATTTATGCACATGAGACGCACAACGTTGTTACCCTGCAAAGATTTGGCTCGCCAGTAAACAGGAGGTCTAATTAGAGACTAAGTTGGCCACTTGATGTCATATGCGAGGTAATATCCACTATACGCCTTTTTTTTTTTTTTTGGCAAAAATATCCTATTTTTTATCCTAACTTGAAGTTTCCCGAAAAGAAAACTTCAGGACAATAACTAACTCTCATCACACCCTATTGTCTCGAATAAGCATTAATCTCATAGGAGAAATCTGGCATTTGACTATTTGAGGTTAGAGGAGAGAAAAATCGAGTAGCAAATTTAGGGTGACAACTCGAAATGCTTATTTTTGGTTGAACTACACTTAGAGCCGACAAAATGGGTCATAAACCCATATTATGACCCATTTTTGTTTATGACCCATTTTTAGTTAAATGGGTCATATATGAGTCAAGTGAAAGTTAAATGGGTCATAATATGGGTCAAGTGAAAGTTAAATATGGATCAGAAATGGGTATGAGAAAGTAAAACACAAAAAAAAATTGGTCTAAATGGGTTATTAGGAAACCCACTTTAAAATTTAAACCCATAGCCTTTTTTAACTTTATAAAAATGTTTTTTATAAATAATTATAATTATAATTATTTTTCATATTTCAATTTTTTTCTTTTCTTTTTCTTTCTTTTTCTTCCTTAGCCAACGGTCGGCTAGCGACAAGCCAGGCAAGGCTCAAGCTCACCGGCTGGTCCCTGACGACTAATGAGGCTCGAGCCTCGCTGGATTTGGCAAAACTCGAGCTCGCCAACGTCGGGTGGGGCCTCGGCCACGCCAGATCGATGAGATCGAGCCTCGCTCTATGCCGGCAGAGCTGCGATCTCGCTAGTGGGAGAGGGAGGGAGAGAGAGAGAGAGATGGTGAAGAGCAAGGAGAGCTCGCCGCCGTTGGGCGAGGCCTCGACCTTGCTAGATCGGTGAGATCAAGCCTTGCCCGACGTCGGCGAGGCTCGGCCTCACCGACAACTGGTGAGGCTTGAGACTCGCCGGATCTGGCGAGGCTCGAGCTCGCCAGTGTCAGGCGGAGCCTTGGCCTTGCTGGATCGGTGAGATCGAGCCCCGCCCGACGCCAGCGAGCTCAATCTTGCCTATGGCCGGTCGTAGGCCATCAACATTGCGGTGGCCGAAAGAAGAAGAAGAAAAAAGAAAAATTATTATTAAAAATTAAAAATTCAAGTTTTTTAAAAATAATTATAAAAATTTTCATTATATTTGTATTGCATTAAAATTGTTAAAAAAATTGTGTTACATAAAAATATTTTAACAATAAATAAGTTTTAGTAATACGGGTTGGGTGTCACTAGATTTATATTATAATAATATGAGTTAAAACGGATTGAATTGATCAAATATGGGTCGATTCATTTTCGATCCGACCGATATCCGACTCAACCCATCCATTTGCCATCTTTAAATACACTCAATTTCAATTTTGGTTGAAGTACTTATTTATTACTGTTATTATATTTGAGACAGCTGACTTAATTCTCCGCATTTGGAAAAAGTCAAAAGGAGCATGGAAAAAAATGTGAATCCCTCATCAATTTTCAAATGTAAATGGAATATTTATGAAAATTGATGCAATATTCACCAAATTCTCTAGAATACTCTCTGCATATATGAGATTCGGCATCGCGGCAAGATTTGACTAGTTGAGAAGCATATCTATAGTGATTCGATAGGTCACAGCTCCTCAACACTGAACAAGAGAGGATGGAGACGTGAAATTGGCATGGTTATCATGATAAGTTGCAACGACCATGAACACGTTATCATAATCATTGTCCTTTTTTGGGAATGGGATGGTCAGATGATTCCTAAGGAGCAAAACTGACAAGAAAGCATTGCCTTCTCTTATCATCATTACTTCTACTATTGTACGTTTTAGGATACTCCTGTACGATTGAAGACAATGTCAGTGTAATGCGGCTGAAGCTAATTAGGTCTAAAAATAGTCTTATCTAAACAAAAATGGGAGAATTACCCAAAAAGTCATAAACCTATTGCAGTTATGCCAATTCAATCCTAAACCTTTTTTTTTGTCCAATTTAGTCCTAAACCTTTTATAATTATGCCAATTTAGTCCATCCGGCCAAAATTGGCCGGCAGCGCCGACGTGGACGCCGGCGGGGGACACCGGCCGGCGAGGTAATTTTTTAATATTTTTTTATATTTTTTCGAATTTTTAAATTTTCTTTATTTTTTTTTTTTTTTGGGTCTTCTTCTCCCACCTCCGGCCGGCGAGGCTGACCTCGCCCAGCGACGGCGAGGCGGGGCGAGCCTCACCGGCCAGAGGTGGGAGAAGAAGACCAAAAAAAAATTAAAAAATTAAAAAAAAAATTAAAGAAAATTTAAAAATTCGAAAAAAAAAATATAAAAATATATTAAAAAATTACCTCGCCAGCCAGTTGTCCCCCGCATTTGGCGTCCACGTCACCGTCGGCCAGCCAATTTTGGCCGGATGGATTGAATTGGCACAATTATAAAAGGTTTAGAACTAAATTGGACAAAAAAAAAAAGGTTTAGAACCGATTGGCACAACCGCAATAGATTTAGAACTTTTTGAGTAATTCTCCCAAACAAAAATATGTAAATTCGAAAATAATAACTTCGTCCTGAGGTGATCTTTTTACACCACATGGCCTAATTTGCAAATCCACTTGCATTTGGTGATCTTTTTACACCACATGTCCTGAGGTGATCTTTTTTTTTTTTTTTTTAGCGAACATATATTCCTCAAAATAAAGGTCTAGGGATGACACAAAATTTGGTTCTCCTAATCAGCATTTTACAACTTTTTAGATAGTAATTATCTTTTGTTATAAGAGTAATCAATTTGTCAAGGTTGAATACTTTCTTATAAGTTATATTTAATCAATTCCTTTTTTAAAGTCTCAAAAAGAAAAGGAAGATTTTCGAATAAAAAATTGAAATTTGGTCATTTTTTCAACAGAGAGCCTAAAGCATAACGTGTCTCAAACATGACCCTAAAATTGCCAATTTAATCTCAAATATCTTTGGCTCATTGGCTAACCAAACTTTGTAGACCATCGAGCTTGTGCATATCACGTGCATCTTTCGTGCATTTATGTATGTGAGACACATAGGCGTGTTGCTCGACAGAAATTTGGTCGGCCAATGAACAAGAGTCCTTATTAGAGACTAAATTACCCATTCCATGGCTTTATATGAGACGATATCCACTCTAGGCATTTTTTTGAGAAAAATGTCCCATTCTAAACGCTAACTTGAAATTTCCTGAAAAAGAAAACTTGACAATAATTAACTCTCGTCACACCCGATAATCTCGAAAAAGCATTATCTCATAGAAAAAAATTGGCATTTGACAATTTGATGTTAGAGAAGAAGAAAACCAAGTAATGAATTTAAGGTCGTGACTCAAAACGCTTATCTTAAGCTAAACTACACTCATTTTAATTTTGGTTGAAGTACTTGTTTATTACTATTGTTAAACTTGAGAATGCAAAGTTAATTCCTGCATTTGGAGAAAGTCAAAAGAGAATGAAAAAAATGTGAATCCCTCATCCAATTTTCAAATATGAATGCAATATTAACAAAAATTAATTAAATCTTCACCAGATTTTCTAGAATACTCTCTATATATAGGATTCAGCATTGTGAAAAGATTTAGCCTCACAAAACAGTTGACTAGTCGAGAAGTATATTTCATATTTGTAGCGATTCCTCAGAGTTGGGTCACACTGCTCAACACTGAACAAGAGAGGGCAGAGACAAGTGAAATTGGCATAAATATCATGACAAGCGTGACAATGTGCATGTCATTGACCCTGGAGTTGGCAAAACGGCGATCAGGACATGTTCTTTCAAATTGAACGGTCCTGATTCAGTGCGAACGTCCATAAGGTGTGCTATAGATATATTTAGAGTACTATATGATTCTATATATTTCCTTTGGTTGGCCCTCATTGATTATACTTAATGTTTTTTTTACTTTAGTTAGTTTTCATATAAAACCTATAAATAGGCTCATGTCCTCTTCACTGGATTAAAGTAACACACAAATTCCAAATTCTCTCTTCCGCTTTATCATTCTCATTTTGGTATCAGAGTTCATTGTTTTCTGAGGAAGCATTCATCGAGTTTATGTATTAATGCCAACCACATTGGCCTCGTTTAATCACAGTGGACATCACAATGCAAGCCAAAGCAGCCGTACTTCTCTCGGTTCCCTACCAAACCGAAGCCTTTAGTGGTTGTTCAACATAGGAAAAGTACCATAAATATCATAAAGGGTTAATATCTTGAAAAATCCAAAATTGGTACACTTGTGACAAATTTATCCCAAGCTATTTTTTTTTATTACCAAAAAACCCAAATTAGTATATTTTTAACAAATTTACTCCAAACCGATACACTTGTGACAAATTTACCCTCTATTAATTTTTATTAAATTTTACAGTGAAATTATTAAGTTAAATGACACGTGATAGTTAATCGGTATACCAATTTGGGATTTTACGCTCTGTTTATCACGGTTTACAATTTTTTTGATATTAATCCAATTTAGTAGAGGGTAAATTTGTCATAAACGTATCAATTTATGGTTTTTAATGATCGATTTAGGTAAATTTATCACAGATATGCCAGTTTGAAATTTTTCATGGTCAAAAAAATGGTTTGGAGTAAATTTGTTACAGGTGTAGCAGTTTGGGGTTTTTTAGAGTATTAACCTATCATAAACCTATTACATTTGTACCAATTTAGTCATAAACTTTTCGATTTGTTTAGAAATTATTGACATGGGCATCGACTATTCTATGTGGTAAGACCGATGCTGACATTGACAAATTTTATAATTTTTTAAATATTTTAAAAAAATGTTTTTTTTTCTCTTTTTGTTCTTTTTTTTCTTTACCCTTTGACCGATGAGGATTGACACCATTGCTAGTTGGTTGGTGAGGGCCTTTGCACCCTCACCTATGGCCAACTAGGGTGTAGAGGCCCTTGCTAACCAACAAGCAAGGGTCTCGGCCCTCACTTCGATATGGGCAAGAGTTTAGGGTTTAGGATTTGGGCGAAGGCGCATGGCTAATGAGGGCACGATAACCCTCGCCCAGACGAAGCAAGGGTTGCTAGCCAAAGGATAAAGAAAAAGAAAAAAAAAAAAAGAAAGAAAAGAAAAGAAAAGTTTTTAAAAAATATTAAACAATTATAAAATATGTTTACATCAATGCCAGTTGTGGCACATAAAACCGCCTTCATCCACGTTACCAATTCCCGACCTAAATTGGATGGATAGATTGAATTAGTACCAATGCCAAAAAAGATTTTGGACTAAATTGATACTAATACATTAAATTTAAGATTTTTTTTTTTAACTTTTCCCATTTTGCACACTTTTGCTATTCATTTCGAAAAATAGATATCACCAAACTTGTCGCCCTTAGACAAACCAAATCCTAAAGTTTCATAGCCAACGAACATCGAAAGCCGCCTCAAGCACCGTCGTGTCTCGAACCAAGGAGCTTGCCGCTATTTAGTAATGATTTGGACACCTTCCGTCGTGTATTTTGAAAAACCAACACCACCCAATGACTTACCATCCTTTGCCAAGGCATATGGTAAATTTTTTCCTCCAACCGCCACCGGACGTGCCTGTACACGCCAACCGTCCTCCGCACATGCTGACGTCATCCACCACAATAGTGTCTCGTCATCTCTAACCGTTGACCGTTAACTAGTTCAAATTAGACTGTCAAACCAATTCTGTCACATTCCTAATCAGTACTAGCGTTTTCTGATAAGTCCCTAAGGTATTTGGACGTTCTAAGTCCATTTTTGGTCTTATTTTCTCCATATCAGTTCTTTAGGTACTGGTTTCTTCATATATTTTTTTTTTTTGTCCTATTTATGGTGTTTAACATGGTGACATGCATATAATGGATAAATTTTGTAAGCATTGTTATCAAAGTGATCATATGGCATCACAATGCTATCGATACAACCTAAGCAACCTACCTAGCTGAACAATTAACTTCAAAGCTAAGATTCACATGTATATCCATCTGCCAAAGCCAATACTATAGAGGCTTCTTTTAATGTATTGTCTGTCACTCTCTCATTAGAGGATTGTCGTTCCACTCTTCAAGAATCTAATGCTTCTAGCTTATCTATCTTTTATGCTATGTTTGTGGCTTCAGGCAATTCTAATTCATGGTATTCTAACTTCTCTTGCTGCAATCAAACGACACCAAATTCTAAGATGTTTGAATCAAAATCCGTCCTTTCACATGCATCCACAATTCTCTAATGCAAGTTAGCCATATAGGAAACATTTCCACATCCATATCGTCCTCACCAAACACATTATGGTTCTCAAACTCTCTAAATTAGACTTCAGTAATTGTGTAGACAATTGTGTGCATGTGGAGGAGGAAGGGGTTGGGCCGGCTGTTCTCGCAGCCCACGGGCAACAGGAACATCAGCTTCATCTCCTCCTTGCAATGTCCATTGTTGAACACGGAGAGAGTTTGGAGATTATCGAGGTTCTCCCGTTTCTTTCTTCTGCGCTGCAATTTGCTGTTCACTAAGAGATGCGATTGCGCATGCCTGAAGAGGAATGGCAGTTGTACTGTACCAACTGATGCCAAGTGACCGTTCCAATGCTTATTCTGGACAACTGATTTGGACAATTTCTCTCTCATCTGTGACCCTCGCTCTCTTTGTAAGAATTATTGTGACCCACATGATATGATTTATTATATGGTTTAATAATTATTGAAATGCTATAAAATAAATAATTATTGGTTACGAGAAGTTGCGACTCTAATAAAATGAAATGGTATATCGCTTTGATGGAAGGCACCTTTTCAACGAACGTATAAATAGAGTCCGATCCTCTCTCCACCCGATAAGAACGTATTTTCTTCTCCATCAATTGAATACAGTAAGGAATTGTGGGTTAAAGGAGAGAAATCGGATTTCTTCTTTTGATTTGAGATTCTTTGAATTTTCTACAACGATCATCATCAAGTGTAGCGCTATGGATAAAGGTATGTCTTCATCTATTTGTGAAAATCATGAAGATCAAAGATCATTGATTTGTTATGAATTTCCGCATTAAGAATTATATGAATATCTAACAGTTGGTATCAGAGCGTGGTTTATAATCTCATAATTTTTCGTTTATAGATTTATTATGATTTATGTATGATGTTTCGTTGAATGATCCTGTTTGTACTTTTTATTGTTGTTGAGATGAGAAAGTGGGTTCTGTTGAAGAAAACCCAAATGATGGGGCGTTTAAAAAAAAAATCCAAATGAAAAAGGACGAAAATGGAAGAATTCGGAATTTTGAGGGTGAGTAAGAAACCTGACGATTCCGGGCAAAATCCGGCGACCCACTCCCTGATTTTGGACCCATACGGTCGCCCCGCCATGAGGAACACTGGGCATGAGTTTTTCCGGCATATCGGTGTGCGCCAAAGGCGAATCGGGCGGAGGAAGTCGTGGTGGTTAGGGTTTGTCTTTTGGAGAAATTATGGTTTGATTTGGGGCCAATTCTTGGTCATTTTTGCCGAAACTTGGATCCATGTGGTCGTGGTTGCATGCTCTTCAAAACCCATTAAATTTTTTTGTGTCTGGGATGGCTGCCGGAGACGAAACGGTGGCGAAACGCGGCTGGAAATGGCGAAAACCGGCGAAGAATCGCATCAGTGCGCGAGGAAGAAGGCGCGTGGGCTTCACGCGCGCGCTGTAGTTGCAGGCGTGTGGAACCCATGCGCCACGCGCGCAGGTCTCCCGCGCAGTTGCAGGCGCATGCAACGCACGTGCCTGACACCCCAAGTCGTTTCTTTTACATTTTTTTTGCCCCCTATGCCATTTTTAAAATTCCCATTTTTGTCCTTCTCGCAATTTATTTATTGTTCTGCCCCTGTTTAATTTATAACTACGATTCTGCCATTGCTGATTATTTACCATTTTGCCCCTGGATATTAAATTTATGGTTCTGCCCTTATGGAATTATGATTTTACAATTTTGCCTTTATGCTTTGATTAAATTTTTGTCCTTGTGTGCAATTTTGGTAACTATTTGTATTTTACAATATTAAAAAAATTCATATTATTAATGGTTTGTTAGTCACCAAAGTGGCCGAACCTTGAAGTCTTTTGAATTTTTGATATTGTAAATTATTTTATTCAATTACCCATGATTAATTGATGCTATATATGAAATTAATATGTTTTATATCATTATTGGAGTTATGGGTATATTGAAGTTCATTTATTATAAGAACTTAGGGATTAACCCAAAGGTTAATTATTTTCTTATAATTCATTAACATTATAGTTAATAATTAATATGACTTGTTAAATTTGTTTGTATATTCAAAGATAGCAAATAAATTTTAATAAGGTATATTTACAATTATCAAATAAAATTTATTAGCATCATTATGGTATATATATATATATATATATATTTGTATATTATAGGATCGCCCCAAGGAGAACTATGATCTACATGTATAGTTAGGTTGAATTTGATTATGTGATATTCTCAAGACATTAATATATGAGTATTTCTTGCATATTTGCAGTCTCTGTACCTGTTTCACTGCATTCACATGCTTCGTCTGTTCCCTTATTCAATGGAATAAATTTCCCTTATTTGAGTAAACAAATCCAGTTTCACTTAGATGTCTTGGATCTTGATTTAGCTCTTCAAGTTGAGAAACCAGCTGCTATTACTGATATAAGTAGTGATGATGAAAAGTCTTTCCATAAGGCTTGGGAAAGATCGAACAGACTGAGCTTAATATTCATGCGAATGACAGTTGCAAACAACTTAAAAACTTCTCTTCCCAGGACTAACAATGCTAAGGAATTTATGAAATTTGTGGAAGAGCGTTCTCAAACTGCTGATAAGTCACTTGCTAGTACATTGATGAGCACACTAACCACTATGAAATATGATGGTTCACGTACCATGCATGGGCATATACTTGAGATGACAGACTTAGCAGCAAAGTTAAGGACTTTAGGAATGGATGTGGATGAGTACTTTTTAGTACAGTTTGTACTTAATTCCTTGCCTCATGAGCAATATGGGCCATTTCAAATGAATTACAACACTCTAAAGGATAAGTGGAATGTGAATGAATTGGTGTTGACACCTAAATTTTGGCGACCCAGTAATTTATTTATTAAATCGCATAACATATAGTGTTAGGAGCATTACCAGAACAATGAGTCTACATAAAGTTGCATTTTGTGGATCTTGTGTGAAATTCGGCAATGGACAGTTGATATTGCAGGAAAGGAGCCCACTCACGCATAAACTTTAAAAAATTGGCTTTGAAAAAAAATCAAGGGCTAACCAATGTTTCTGCTAAGGAATATAACGAAGAAAAGGGTAGTAAAAATTTGGAACGTATATTTGGTTCGTCTTGAAGAGATTTGAAGCAAAAGGGGCAATTGAATAATTCAGCAAAGTGCAGGAGGTGCGGGAATCGTGAAGGAAAATTGTTGGTAATAAGGGATCCCCAAAAAACGGATTCGACACTAAATCAAACCCCTAAAACAAATGCGGAAGCGAAGCCCGGGAAAATCACGTATCACCGATCGTAAAGCACACCACGGATTCGAGCGTACCTTGTTAGCCACAGATTAAACACCAATGCCGAAGATTGAGGAAGAAATTCTGATCCGATGATGTCAATTTGCCTTGAAGGGAGTAGAGCGTCGCCTTAAGCGTTTTGAGAGAAAGAGAGCGCGGGAAACGTACGTACGTTGTTCTGTCCAAGAGGTATGATCTCTCTCTCTCTCCTCCCTTTTATACCTTCCCCCATCCACGGGCCTTATTCCCGTGGGCCGGGCTTTCTGGGCCCAAGATGGGCGGACGGGCCTTAAGCCCATCACCAATTAAAACCATCATCTCCCACTCGCACATGGTGGTCCAAAACCAACATGGGCGGACAGGCCCTACTCAACCCCATTAGAGAAAAATCCATCATAGACTCTCATTTAACATGGTGGGCCGAACAGAATCCTCTTTTCCTCTCTTCAACATTCATACCGGTGAATAATCCGTGCGACCAAAGCATACTTAGAGAGCTCGTTGCCATACATCCGTTAGGAATATATAGCAGCTCATAATGGGCATCACATCCTGAGTAGATTTAGTATGCAGTACCCTAGATCGATCGATCACATTTATATCTCTCTTGATCTCTTTCAAACAATGATATATATATATATTGTATTCACAATTATGATTATCACAAAGACAGTCATAATTGGTTAACCGGTGAATACAAAACTACAATGTGATTCTCCAAATTCGATCTTCCTCTTTCCTTCAAACTCTCAATTTCAGTTTAGCTTGCTTTTCTAGAAATGCCCCATTAGATCGAATCAAACTCATGACCATTGGCAGCATCCTAAGATAGCAAACACTAAATAGAAATCTTGAGAATAAGTAAGAGTCATGAGGGGACTAAAAATTGAGGAATTCTTTTCCTCAAGAGTCTCACACGACATAAAAGTTGAGATCAAACTTTTGCCACTCTTATTGGTCGTCTCATGCATACGTAGTATGAAATACGTATTACGGTATTAACTCCTTTCCCATGGAGCGTATGTCTACACAATCAATACCGTACAGATGATAGTTCGAGACATACCCAATGTCTAACTTGAGTTCACGTATCTACTCATTCACATAATTCATCGAACTCACATCGGCATCTTAGACAGATAAAGTAAAATATGTGGGTTATTTTACTTTCGGACATAATATTTATCATGTCCTCATCTTAACACTTAGTTAAGGCGACATATATATTTTAAGCCCGAGCTCTCGATTATCACCTAGATAATAAGCTTAAAAACCGTCTCATCTCTATTTATCACACAAGAAATAGAGGCGATTACCCGTATGAGTGGGCTAATCTCTTATCTGTCCGACATACTTTCTCAACTCAATATAATGCACGAGCATTAAGATGCATAAAGATCACATAAAGATTCATAGGCATTAATGATGAAAAACACAATTTCATAAATGTGAATAACTCGGGAAATCAAAATATCCAAGACATCGACTCTACGCAATCCTAGAGATTTCTCATGACCACAAAAAAACACATCTCTAGGTGTTCGCTTTGTCATAGGATCTGCAACCATTCTATGCGTAAATATGTACTGTAAGTTCACATCCATTCATGCAACTATATCTTTGACAAAGTTATACTTGGTATCTATATGTTTGGTCTTGCCATGATACTTTGGATCTTTGGTGTACGCTATAGCTGCTTGGCTATCACAATTAACTAATAATGGATTTGCAGCTTTCTCAATAACACCTAAATGATCCAAAAATCTCTTAAGCCAAACTGCTTCTTGTACCACCGCCGATAATGCCACGAACTTAGCTTCCATCGTGGACAAGGCTATACACGTTTGTTTCTTGCCGCACCAACACATGGCGCCATTATTCGAAACAAAAACAAAAATAGAGGTAGATTTCCTTTCATCTAAATCTCCTTCTCAACTTGTGTCTAAATAGCCTTCGAGTCGCAGATCCTTTCCTTGATATCTCAATATATAATCAGCAGTTCCCTTTAGATACCTTAGTATTCTCTTAACGGCTTTCCAATGTGCTTGACCTGGATTGGATTGGTATCTTCTCACCATTCCAACTGCAAAGCATATGTTAGGTCTTGTACACAACATAGCGTACATCAAGCTCCCAACAGCACTAGCATAAGGAACATGCTTCATTTGTTCCTTCTCTTGTGGAGTCCTTGGACACGTCTATGGCTCAATCCTTCACCTTTTGCAATAGGAGTGTCTATGGGTTTACAATCTTGCATACGAAATCGTTCAAGAACTTTACTTATATATGTTTCTTGCGAAAGAGATAATGATCTCTTTGAACGATCTCTTGAAAAACTTAACTCCAAGTATGTATGCAGCCTCACCCATATCTTTCATCTCAAAATTGGAAGATAACCAACTTTTGATGGTATTAACTAACTCCATATTACTTCCGGCAATTAGTATATCATCTACATATAATGATATGATCACAAACTGATCTTTGGATCTTTTGATATATACACAATGATCCTCATCAATCATTGTAAAATCATATGCCATCATAGCATTATGAAATCGTATATACCATTGTCTTGACGATCGCTTAAGGCCATATATCGATTTCAAAAGTCGACATACCTTTCCTTCTTGGCCTTTTGTAATGAAACCAACAGGTTGTTCCATATATATTTCCTCATCTAATTCTCCATTGAGAAAAAAACAGTCTTTACATCCATTTGATGTAATTCAAGATCCATACTAGCCATTATTGCCGAATAATGCGAATTGAGGTAAATCTCACAACAGGGGAAAATGTTTCCTCATAATCAATTCCTTCCCGTTGATTATACCCCTTCGCCACAAGGCGAGCTTTATATCTTTCTATTGAGCCATCAGCTTTACGCTTTATCTTGAGAACCCACTTGTTCCCAATAGCTTTGCGTCCTTTTGGAAGATCAACCGGTTCCCAAACATGGTTTGACTTCATTGACTCCATTTCCTCTCCCATTGCATCCATCCATCTTTCCTTATTAGGGCAATTTAGAGCCTCATGTATATTTCTTGGCTCATCCTCATCTTGTGGGGCAATCATAAAAGTTTCCCCTTCAATGTCAAAACGTCGACGGGGAATACTTTTGCGACTTGTTTGCCGTATGGGAGATTGTGCACTTAGCATATCATTTCCCATTATGCTCCCACTAGGATTAGATAATGACGATATCGTCTCATCATGTGGTTGTGATTGAGAATCATTTGTATGCAATTCATCACTTCTCATACTACTCCCACTTGGACGAACCCCACTAATATCATTATCTTGATCCATGGTTTCAAATAGGGAGTAATTTTCACCTATTTCGCCCTTCTTAGGAAACTCATCCTCTAAGAATGTGACATCTCTTGATTCAAATTCAGTTACACTCCCACTTTCCTGCTCACCTATGAACACATATCCTTTAGAGTGTTCAGAGTATCTTATGAAAATACTCTTCTTTCCTCTGGGACCTAATTTCCCAAATTTGTGAAAGGGCTCATGGGTATAGGCAGCACAACCCCATGGCTTAAGAAAAAAAAAAAAACAAGTCCGATTTTCTACCTGTCCATAACTCATATGGAGTGGAAGTAAGCGATTTGGAAGGCATCCGGTTAAGTATATAGGCAGCAGTTAACAACACATCACTCCAAAAAGTGATAAGTAAGTTAGCATGTGCCATCATAGACCTAACCATTCCGGTAGGGTTCTGTTTCTTCTTTCCACAACACCATTTTGTTGAGGAGTATATGGAAGCATAAACTGTCTTTCTATTCCTTTTTCATCACATAATTTTCTGAACTCATCGATAAATATTCTCGACCTCGATCGGATCTAAATACTTTTATTTTCTTGTCTAATTTATTTTCTATTAGGTTCATAAACCTTTTGAAACAACTTATTGCTTCAGATTCATGAGAAATCAAATAGACATATTCGAATCGAGTATAATCATATATAAAAAGTGATGAATTAAACAACCCCATGCCTTCCTCTCACATCCATTGAACCACGAGACATCATAATGGATTAAATGCAGAGGAAATTCAGCTCTTTTATCTTTTTCTAAATCGTTTCATTGTTATTTTCCCTACTAGGCAATCCGACTTATGGGCAAATCGACTTTTTCAATGTCACCCAACAAGCCTTCTTTGGCTAGTCAATTCATACGTTGTTGGCCCATGTGACCAAGTCTAGCATGCCACACAATCACATCATTGTCATATAAAGAAGAAGACGTGAAACAAGGGAATAACAAATATTGACATCACATTAGTCAACATCTAGTACAATAAAACCATTCAGAAAATAATCACAACCATGGTAGTTTGTATCCAAATACAAATCTATACTTATATTATGGAAGTTTACACTAAAACCAAGCTTAACCAACATCAAAACAGATATAAAATTTCGACGAATCTCCGGAGCATATAAAACATCAAGATGCGTCCACCATGTATGTTCAATTGGCATGTGCCAATTCCTTTACTTCAGCTCTGGAGTTGTTTCCCATATGGATCCACTTAGTTCCGGTTGGGACTCGTCGAAATTCCACAAAGGATCCTCTATCCTTTGCTACATCGTCTCTGTTGCTCCCGAATCTACAGTCCACAAAGGATTGGATTCAGCCAACAATACAGAATTTGACACATAAGCAAAGTTCTCAAATGTACAAGAGGTGTTTACCTTTTGCAACTCACAACAGTTGCGAGCATAGTGACTTCTCTTGTCACAATTGTAACATCTCACCCTTGACATTTTCTTCACTTGAGGACGTTTTCCTCTCTTGTGTTGGTTAACTCTTGATTTCTTGCAATAAGGACTTGATCCTTTGCATTCCCACATATTGAACGAATCAATACGCTTGCGCTTAGAGCTCAAAGCCCTTTCTGAGCTAGAACCAGCTTTGCAAATGTCCGTTCTCGGCTCAAATGCCGTTAGGTGGTCCTCTACTAGCTCAAGGTGGCGCATGGCATCCTCAAGATCTTCCATAACATGGTCAAAAGCTTCTAGTGCTTCTTGCTTTTCCAGCACATATTGAATCTTCATATTCAATATTTCACAATTGTGGTTGTTCATATCAGCAATTACGTTCTTAGTTGCTGAAATCATCGATCTGAACACATCAGATATACATGCACGAATAATTAATGCCTTTCATTTATACATCCACTTTTACATAGACCCATCATATTAATGAATAATTTCAAGTAAGGCTTGAGAATCAAAAGGTCACGATGTTTCCAATCATCCTCCAAAATCCTAACTTAAAGCTATCATTAATATGATTGTCATATGCAAAATCAATTCTATGAAGCTACAAAAACTTCTAAAAAAAAAACTACCCACAGCTAATTACTCACAGCAACCAGCAATAATGAAAGCAATAGATGAATAACATCCAATAAAACAATAATGCTTTCACATAATACAACTATACATTACACTAAGCAATATATACAGATAAATATCAACATGAAAAGAGATATTTACACCCATAAAACATCTCAAACTAATCTAAGAAATAATTAGGGAATGTCCTTTCTAATCTATCAGTCAAAAAATTTGAGAATTTTGAAGGCACATTTGCCAACCATGGAAAAACTTTTGGAGAGTTTTCATGTCGCCTCCAAGGCGCATTTACTCGGCGCCATTTAGCGCTCAATGTAAGGGTTGAGGTTTTGGTTAACTCAATCCTATAGTACTCTCTAACAAAAGCTTCCACTAGCCTCCTATAACCGGGACCACGTTGACCTCCCATAGCCGATCTAACACCGCTTGCCATTCAGGTGGAAGAGTGTTTTTGAAGGTCGACACCTTCTCAAAATCCGGCATAAGATAACCATTCCGATGATTTCCGCATCATCCGATTGACCTTGACCACATGTGATACTAAATCACCATCATGCCACCGATAATTAGCTAACTCTTTCATCAGCCTTTTAAGTCTTGCACGTCCTTCGTCCGTTCTCGGAAATGCGGGTATCCGTGCATTGCGCATCATAGTTCCGCAACAAATGCGAGAACTAAAAATGGATTACTCATAATCCATAATTTACATAAGGGAAAATACATAATTTTCCTAAATTCATGCAACTAATGCAAAAATAAAAAAAAAAAATGGATTACTTATAACCCACATAGGCATGATTGAAAAAAAAAAAAAAATTTTTTTTTTTTTTTTTCGGGCCACGGTCAACGGTCAACGGCCGTCAACGGTCAACGGTCAACGGTCGCGCGGGACGGCCGGTCGGCGGACCGGTCGGATCGGTCGGGCCGGTTGGGCCGGGTCGGACAAACCGACCGGCACGTGCCGCGCGCGTGCGCGGGAGGACATCACGCAGACGTCATCCGGCACGTGCCGCGCGCGCAGGGCGTGGCCGGGACGTGACGAGACGTCATCCGGCACGTGCCGCGCACGTGCCAGGCTCCCGCTGGTCGGGTCGCCGTCAGGTCGGGTCGCCGGCCGGTGACCGGCCGCCAACGGTCGACGTAGATGACGTCACCGATGACGTCATCCCCGATGGTTACCGACCGTTGGGCGGCGTCACGATGACGTCATCAAGTGACGCGCACGCGTCGTTCGCCCGCCCGGCGCGTGCCGTTCGCTGTCGCCGGCGCGCACGTGCCGGTTCGCTGACCGGCGCGTGAAGCGCACACGCTGGCCATTGCAGCGCTTGGGCGCGTCGCGCCCACGCGCATCGGCTTCCGGCCGCGCGTGTGGGCGCGTGCAGCATCTTCCCGGCGGCGCACGACATGTCGCCGGACTCGTCTCGACGACCTCTTTCACCCAGTGTATTCAGAATTCGATTTCGACTTACGAAAACTCGAAAAAATGGCCGAATAGCGCTCGGGTGTCGGGATTTCTGCCCCAATCCGTACGGCCGAATTTCTTTCGCCAAAAATCAATCAAAAAACATCAAACAAGTCGGGAAAAACGTGAACTAGGGCTCTGATACCAATGATAATTTTATTTATTTAATTATTGGATGGGCCTAAGTTGGCCCGTCCGCCCATGATGGGCCGAAAAGCCCGGCCCACAAATTATGGCCCATGGATGAGGAGTTGAATTGAAGGGGTGTGATTTATTATTTTTGGGAGAGGTATATAAGGAGGGGGAAGGGAGAGAAAAAGTACCTTTTGGCAGAAAACAACGTACGTCTTTTCTTCTCTCTCTCCCTCCAAAACTCTCAAAAAAAAGGAACAAAAAACAAGTAGGCATCAAAAGGCGACACCCCTCTTCCTCCAAGGCGATTTGCTGTCGTTGAATCAAACAGACTGTTATTTCTCTTCCTCTTGGCGTCCTTGGTGTTTAATCCGTGGAAAATAAGGTATGTCCCAACCGTGGTATCCCTTTTGATCGGTGATGCATATAGAATTCCAGGGCTCGTCTTCCGCGTAGTTTTAGGGGTTTGATTTTGGGTTGAATTCGTTTTTGGATCCGACAAATCCCGACATTGGTATCGAGCCAGGTTTTATGTTTCCCGATCCCCTTTTATGCTTTTCCCGATCTTTGTTCATGTCTCGTGGATGTGTTTTTTTAATGATTTTCGTCCAAAGCAATTCGGCCGGCACCGATCGGGGCAAGAAATTCCCGACACCCGAGACTGTACATGCAATTTTTCGACTTTCTGTAAGTCGAAATTGATTTCTGATGGAACCGGACGAAAGGTCTCGCCGAGACGAGCGCAACGAGTGGTGGAACGCCGCGAAGCGCCGCGGACGCGCCCCCAAGCGCAGCCGGAGCGAATGGGTGTCATCGGCGCGTGCAACGCACGCGCCGACTGCAGACCGCAGGCGCGTGCATCGCACGCGCGCGCGGCACGCGACGTGCGACGCACGTGCACCGGGCGCCGCCGCCGGCACGTGCGTCGCATGCGCCGGATGACGTCATCGTGACGTCATCTGCATGCGGGCCGCACGTGCCGGGTCGGTCCGTCCGACCCGACCCGAACCGGCGACCCGACCCGTCTGACCCGGCTGACCACGACCGTTGACCGTTGACGACCGTTGACCGTTGACTCCGTTTGACCGTTGACCGTTGACCGTTGACCGTTGAAAAAAAAAAAAAAAAAAAAAAAAAAACGGAAAAGAATTTGTTTCTTTTTCAATTATGTCTATGTGGATTATATGTAATCCCTATTTATTCTGCATTTGTTGCAGGAACAATGCCTCCCCTTAAGTTCCGACGCCCATTCGCGTACATACCGCCGAACAAAAGGAAAGGCTTGCGAATTTGATAACCGATTTGGATAATTATCGATGGGAGAGCGGGGACATAATTGATCATATTCTTGAGGTCAACGGAAACTTCAAAAGGTCATATGGAATGGTCGTCCAATGCCATGACCGACATGGTGCGATATTTCATGAACACCCTTCCACCAGAATGGCATGGAGTGTTGAATCGCATATGGAATGCCAACCAAGCCGCCTCATATAAGAAAATTGTGATGGAATTTGTAGATGATTATTACCTTATTATGACAAAGGACAAGATCAAGAAATTGAACAAAAAGGGAGCTTTCCTAAAGTTCGTGTGTTAGCTTATGTTTAGACATTTTGAGCTGTCCATCTTTTAATATAGTTTTAAGGATACTTTAAGTAAATTCTTTTATTAATTATTATCTGATTATTGTTGATGTAACGACTGATATATAAGTTGTATTGTATGTAAGCATAATTGTTCTATTAAATGTAAGATGTTATTTGCCTTCTTTCGTTGTTGGATGTTGATAGTTTGTGGAAGTTTTTGTAACTTCATAAAATTTAGTTTGCATATGACAATTATATTAATGATAATTTTAAGTTAGGATTTTTTTTTTTTTTTGGAGGATGATTGGAAACTTAGTGACCTTTTGATTCCAAAGCCTTACTTAAAATTATTTATCAATATGATGGGTCTGTGCAAAGTGGATGCATAAGTGATAGGCATTAATTTTTCGTGCATGTATGAATAATGTGTTCAGATCAATGGCCTCAGCTACAAAAAGTATAGTTGCCGAGCTCAACAAAGGTGAAAAGCTCAATGGTGACAACTATGAAATCTGGCACATGAAAATCCAATATGTGCTGGAAGAGCAGGAGGCGCTGGAAGCTCTAAACCTAACCATGGAAGAGCCTGAAGATGGAACCACTGCACAACATAAGAGAAATAAGGATGCATACGCTGCTTGGAAAAGGAAGAACTCCCTTGCTCGCATCACGTTGCTGAGTAGCATGGAAAACGATGTCATGCGTGAGTTCAGGCGTTTTGAGAATGCCAAAGAAATGTGGGAAGCATTGGCAGCTAAATTTGGTCATACTTCGGTGACCAAACTAAGGCAGCTCACCATAAGGTTTGACTCCTACAAAAAGCCTCATGGTCAGACTATGAAGCAACATCTGAGGAAAATGTCAAACATGATAAATGAGCTGAAGGATGCTGGCCATGTCCTGACTGACGAGCAGCAAGTGCAAGCAGTGATCCGTTCCTTGCCTCAGAGTTGGGAGCATATGAAGGTGCACCTGACCCACAATGAAAATATCAAAGTCTTTGAGGATGCAAAGGCGCCATCTTGAGCTGGAAGAGGACCGCCTCTTGGCGGCTAAGCCGAAACCGATGTATATTATGCTGGTTCTAGCTCAAGTGGAGCTTCGGGCTCCAAGCGCAAACGTCCTGATTGGTTCAATAAGTGGAAAGGCAAGGGACCAAGTTCTTCAGGAAAGAAACCAAAGCTTGACCAACGTGCAAGAGGAAAGCGTCCTCGAATGAAGAAGCTAGCAAGGGTGAAATGTTACAACTGTAACAAGAGAGGTCACTATGCTCGCGATTGTCGCGAGCCAAAGAAGGTATATACCCCTTGTGCTTTTAAGAACTTTGTTTATGTATCAAGTTCGTATTCTTGACTCGAATCCAATCCTTTGTGGACATGTAGATTCGGGAGCAACAGACCATGTAGCGAAGGATAGAGGATCCTTCGTGGAATTCCGACGAGTACCACCGGAAGTAAGTGGATCTATGTGGGAAACAACTCTAGAGCTGAAGTGAAAGGAATTGGCACCGCCAACTAAACATGCGTGGTGGACGCACATTGCTCCCGCATGATGTGTTGTATGCTCCGAGATTCGTCGGAATCTGGTGTCCGTTTTGGTGTTGGTCAAACTAGGTTTTAATGTAAACTTTCATAATAGTGGTGTGGATTTGTTTTTGAAGACAAATTTCTATGGTTGTGGTTATTTTCTGAATGGTTTCGTTGTATTGGATGTTGACTATGTTAATGTGAATGTTTGTTATTCCCTTATCACATCTCCTAATACATATGACAATGATGTGAATGTGTGGCATGCTAGACTTGGTCATATTGGCCAACAACGTATGACCGAGACTAGCCAAAGAGGGCTTTTGGGCAATATTGAAAAGTCGATTTGCCCACATGTGAGCATTGCCTAGCAGGGAAAACAACAAGGAAACCATTTGGAAAAGGTAAAGAGCTGAATTTCCTCGCATTTAATCCATTCGACGTCGTGGTCCAATGAATGTGAGAGGAAGGCATGGGGCTGTTTATTTCATCACTTTTATAGATGATTATACTCGATTCGGATATGTCTATTTGATTTCTCATAAATATGAAGCCTTAAGTTGTTTCAAAAGGTTTATGGCCTTGGTAGAGAATCAATTAGACAGAAAAATAAAAGCATTAAGATCCGATCGAGGTCGAGAATATTTATCTGATGAGTTCAGAAAATTATGTGATGAAAAAGGAATAGAAAGACAGGTTGTCTATTCCATATACTCCTCAACAAAATGGTGTTGCAGAGAAGAAACAGAACCCTACCGGAAATGGTTAGGTCTATGATGGCACATGCTAACTTACCCATCACCTTTTGGAGTGATGCCTTATTAACCGCCGCCTATGTACTTAACCGGGTACCTTCCAAATCGGTTACTTCCACTCCATATGAGTTATGGAGGTGTAGAAAATCGAACTTGGGTTTTCTTAAGCCATGGGGTTGTGCAGCCTATACCCATGAGCCCTCTCACAAATTTGGGAAATTAGGTCCCGTGAGGAAAAAAGAGTATTTTCATAAGATACTCGAACACTCTAAAGGATATGTGTTCATAGGTGAGCAGAAAGTGGGAGTGTAACTGAATTTGAATCACGAGATGTCACATTCTTAGAGGATAAGTTTCCTAAGAAGGGCGAAATAGGTGAAGATTACTCCCTATTTGAAACCATGGATCAAGATAATGATATTAGTGGGGTTCGTCCAAGTGGGAATAGTATGAGAAGTGATGAATTGCATACAATCGATTCTCAATCACAACCACACGATGAGACGACATCGTCATTATCTAATCCTAGTGGGAGCATAATGAGAAATGATATGCTAAGTGCACAATCTCCCATACGGCGAACAAGTCGCAAAAAGTATTCCCCGTCGACGTTTTGACATTGAAGGGAAACTTTTATGATTGCCCCACAAGATGAGGATGAGCCAAGAAATATTCATGAGGCTCTAAATTGCCCTAATAAGGAAAGATGGATGGATGCAATGAGGGAGGAAATGGAGTCAATGAAGTCAAACCATGTTTGGGAATTGGTTGATCTTCCAAAAGGACGCAAAGCTATTGGGAACAAGTGGGTTCTCAAGATAAAGCGTAAAGCTGATGGCTCAATAGAAAGATATAAAGCTCGCCTTGTGGCGAAGGGGTATAATCAACAGGAAGGGATTGATTATGAGGAAACATTTTCCCCTGTTGTGAGATTTACCTCAATTCGCATTATTCTGGCAATAGTGGCTAGTATGGATCTTGAATTACATCAAATGGATGTAAAGACTGCTTTCCTCAATGGAGAATTAGATGAGGAAATATATATGGAACAACCTTGTTGGTTTCATTACAAAAGGCCAAGAAGGAAAGGTATGTCGACTTTTGAAATCGATATATGGCCTTAAGCAAATCGTCAAGACAATGGTATATACGATTTCATAATGCTATGATGGCATATGATTTTACAATGATTGATGAGGATCATTGTGTATATATCAAAAGATCCAAAGATCAGTTTGTGATCATATCATTATATGTAGATGATATACTTATTGCCGGAAGCAATATGGAGTTAGTTAATACCATCAAAAGTTGGTTATCTTCAAATTTTGAGATGAAAGATATGGGTGAGGCTGCATACATTCTTGGAGTTAAGATTTCAAGGGATCGTTTGAAGAGGTCGTTATCTCTTTCGCAAGAAACATATATAAATAAAGTTCTTGAACGATTTCGTATGCAAGATTGTAAACCCATAGACACTCCTATTGCAAAAGGTGAAGGATTGAGCCATAGATTGTGTCCAAGGACTCCACAAGAAAAGGAACAAATGAAGCATGTTCCTTATGCCAGTGCTGTCGGGAGCTTAATGTACGCTATGATGTGTACAAGACCTGACATATGCTTTGCAGTTGGAATGGTGAGTAGATACCAATCCAATCCAGGTCAAGCACATTGGAAAGCCGTTAAGAGAATACTGAGGTATCTGAAAGGAACCGCTGATTACAAGCTGAATTACCAAGGAAAGGATGCGACTTAAAGGCTATTCGATCCGACCGGGGAGGAGATTTAGATGAAAGAAAATCTACCTCTGGATTTGCTTTCTTACCGAACAATGGCGCCATATCATGGAGCAAAGAAGAAGCAAACATGTATAGCCTTGTCCACGATGGAAGCTGAGTTCGTGGCATTATCGCTGACTGTACAAGAAGGAGTTTGGCTTAAGAGATTTTTGGATCATTTAGGTGTTATTGAGAAAGCTGCAAATCCATTATTGGTTAACTGTGATAGCCAAGCAGCTATAGCGTACACCAAAGATCCAAAGTATCATGGCAAGACCAAACATATAGATACCAAGTATAACTTTGTAAAAGATATGGTTGCACGAAAGGATGTGAACTTACAGTACATATCTACGCATAAAATGGTAGCAGATCCTATGACAAAGCCAATATCTAGAGATGTGTTTTGTAGTCATGTAAAGTCTCTAGGATTGCGTAGAGTCTGATGTACTGGATATTGTAATTTCCCTGAGTTGTTCACATTTATGAAATTGTGTTTTTTCATCATTAATGCCTATGAATCTTTATGTGATCTTTATGCATCTTAATGCTCAAAGTGCATTATATTGAGTTGATAAAGTATGTCGGACAGATAAGAGATTAGCCCACTCACACGGGTAATCGCCTCTATTTTGTGTGATAAATAGAGATGAGACGATTTTAAGCTTATTATCTAGGTGATAATCGAGAGCTCAAGCTTAAAATATATATGTCGCCTTAACTAAGTGTTGAGATGAGGACATGATAAGTACTATGTCCGAAAGTAAAATACCTAATATATTTTACTTTATCCGTCTAAGATGCCGATGTGAGTTCGATGAATTATGTGAATGAGTAGATATGTGAACTCAAGTTAGACATTGAGTATGTCCGAACTATCATCGTACGGTTTTGATTGTGTAGACATACGCTCCATGGGAAAGGAGTTAATACCGTAATACGTATTTCATACTACGTATGCATAAGACGACCGATAAGAGTGGAAAAAGTTTGATCTCAACTTTTATGCCGTGTGAGACTCTTGAGGGAAAGGTGTTCCTCGTTTTTTTGTCCCCTCAGGACTCTTACTTATTCTCAAGATTTCTATTTAGTGTTTGCTATCTTAGAATGTTGCCAATGGTCATGAGTTGATTCGATCTAATGGGACATTTCTAGAAAAGCAAGCTGGACTGAAATTGAGAGTTTGAAGGAAAGAGGAAGATCGATTTTGGAGAATCACATTGTTTTTGTATTCACCGGTCGACCAATTATGACTGCGTCTTTGGAATAATCATAATTGTGAATGCAATATATATCGTTGTTGAAAAGAGATCAAGAGAGATATAAATGTGATTGATCGATCTAGGGTACTGCATACTAAATCTACTCGGAGTGTGACGCCCATTATGAGCTGCCGTATATTCCTAACGGATGTATGGCAACGAGCTCTCAAAGTATGCCGTCGCACGGATTGTTCACTAGTATGAATGCTGCAAAGAGGTTAAGAGGATCCTGTTCGGCCCACCATGTGCGAGTGGGAGATGATAATTTTATTTATTTAATTATTGGATGGGCCTAAGTTGGCCCGTCCGCCCATGATGGGCCGAAAAGCCCGGCCCACAAATTACGGCCCATGGATGAGGAGTTGAATTGAAGGGGTGTGATTTATTATTTTTGGGAGAGGTATATAAGGAGGGGGAAGGGAGAGAAAAAGTACCTTTGGCAGAAAACAACGTACGTCTTTTTTTCTCTCTCTCTCCCTCCAAAACTCTCAAAAAAAAGGAACAAAAACAGTAGGCATCAAAAAGGCGACACCCCTCTTCCTCCAAGGCGATTTGCTGTCGTTGAATCAAACAGGACTGTTATTTCTCTTCCTCTTGGCGTCCTTGGTGTTTAATCCGTGGAAAATAAGGTATGTCCCAATCTGTGGTATCCCTTTTGATCGGTGATGCATATAGAATTCCCGGGCTCGTCTTCCGCGTAGTTTTAGGGGTTTGATTTTGGGTTGAATTCGTTTTTGGATCCGACAAATTAAAAAATTTTGCTTCCCACGATTCAAGATAAATTCAGCTTGTGTAGGCGTGATCAGAATATATTATAAGATGCCGATAGAATGTGAAGGAGGAGCAAGGCGACGACAAAATATCGCTCACTCTTATTGGAATTTCCAATTTGATAACGCAAGGAAAGATATCAAGGGAAACACATGATACGCATGCAGGAGGTAATGGAGGAAATGTGAATTTCAACGATTCTTTTTATATACAAATTTCCTCTTTTGCAATACAAGGTAGGCAGTATGAAAGGAGGGACGGCCACAATTCTAAGGGGGGTCGACACTTCTAAAAAGGGCACGTTGAGAGATATACCCGTGAGAGAGAAAAGAGAAGGAATTCTCTCTGCTGATCCGAGGAGCCCCCACCTTGTGCGAAGCCCTTTGTCGCAGCGTCACACTCGAGCAGCCCTTGCATGCCGACGATCCATGATCTGCTGTTTTTGCTATACTATGAACCAGCACACCCCAGGGACACTTGAACCACGACAACCTAGTTCGGAGTCAGCAAGGACTCTCGCAAGTTCCATCTAGCCTGACGATGCCCTGAAGTGTTTCCTTCTGACTCACCGACAATCACCAAACAGGCTTTTGCACTTCGTTCGTATTCGTTCTTTGCAGGTTCTGTCAAAGTCCAAAGAGGAGGCCACAGATGTGCGAACACCCGGCCACACAAAGAGGAGAGTGATACACGTGAGGGAGCCATTATATCGAAGCCACAGGGAGAGAGCCCATTCATCGACGAAAAAAAGATGAAAGCGTGAGAGAGAGAGAGAGAGAGAGAGAGAGAGAGAGAGTTCAGAAAAAAAAAAAATAAAGAGTTTGCCTTCTCCTCTTTGACACATTGACAAAAGTCAAAGGGGACTCTTTCAGGCAAAAGGATAAAAAGACCCGAAGGAGGAGAGAGGAAATTCGGTCTTCTTCCTCAAGCGTCCCTTTTTGGCCACGACCAGTGTGGTCGCCGGACTTCCTCGCTCGGCCTTCACGATCACCACTCACGACACCATTGCTGCCACCCGAGCGCCACCGCACCTGTTCTTGTCGCCAACGCCTACAACTCATTGCTCGCCGGAACCCGTCCCGACGCCGTGACCAACTCAACGACGCTGCGATTCCGACGGCTGCGCAACTCGGCTTTTCAATGCCCCAAGTAGTCTAACGATCCGCAGTTGCTCCATCCTGTGATCCATGTCACCTCCCGTTGCTGCACCGAAGTTACTGTCCAAGCGTGCCACAAACCCGACGCTCTGAGTCTCAGGAAATTCAGCAAGGCCATTCCTTTTAGCCAACAAGTTTTCAGCGTGCACTAGCCATGATGAAGCCGTCACCTCGCGTCACTACTACTCGGATCTGCTAAACGCACGCTAGCAGGAGGTCACTCAATTGATACACATGGCCATTGCAATATAAAAAGAGCCATGGCACAAGAGAGGAAGTATAAGCGAATGAGGTCTTCAAGGTCTTGAGTCGGTGATGCTTGCAGGACTTACTTTGGGATCAGCGTTCTGCACTTTGGAGGGGACACACTTGTGGTCTTTGTGGAGCACTATAGACTCCTCAGCTATCAAGCGTACAGACACATACGCAAGCGAAGAGAAGCTTGTGAGGATCGCTTCGCTCGATGCCGTAGTCACGAGCAGTTTCTCTAGTCTTGTCGTAACAACGATCAGGCAATTTCCCTGCCACAGTCGCAAGCCTCCTTCCCGTTGCCATCAGCTCAGCAACAAATCAGTTCAGCACTTCCCGCAGTGGTCGTGCAATTTCGACGAACAACGATTCTGGTTATGCTCGTTGTGACTAGACTAACCATTGAGTGATCCCGATAAGCCCCGAGTAATACTCCGGCGGCTCCCAAGTCGTACATGTTGGTCTCTTTGCAGGATTAGAAGTCCATTGTCCATCACCAATCCATGAAGTGCTCGTGATCTCCTTCTCTCTCTAAGCCCCGGTGCATTAGCCGTGAGTCCCCGCGAGTCCACCGAGTCGACGGTCCCTCCACTACTTAGTCCTTTGTCTCTACAGTTTGGTTCGCAAGCATCATCGTGCATGGTTGTCGAAGGCCACGCAAGGAAGGTCAGATTTGAGAGAGGCTAAAGCAATGGTGATTTTCCTTTAGCGGTCAAAGGGAGATTTGGCTAAAATTTCTCTGTACAGTGTGCATTGAGGAAATGAGGATATTTGGTCTATCCTCGTGGAATCTAGGGACCATCAAGGAAAGTCCGTCAACTTCAAAGTTTTCCTTTGTTCGTGCCTTGCGGTCTGCTTTGTTCTTTCTTGCAGATTCACGGACGTTCGTCAAGCGCTGCTGGCACCATCGTCCATCATCATCCAAGCTCGTTGTTTGCAGAAAATTTGGGAAACTTATCCGCGCAATAATGTGAATTAGGTAAGACTCTCGATTAATCTAATTTTCATTTATGTCACCTTTCGATTCGTAATATCGCAATATTTCTTTGAACGTTTGATCGATATTGCCATATCCAAGAGATCCCTTGATCTCTCATGAATTAGAAATTTTCCTAACTTCACAACGTGCATATAATTGACAGTCCGATTTCACGCTCGAAATACGACTTGCATCGCACGAAAAAATCACTGGGCCCGATCTCACACTCGAGATACGACTCGTGATTTTGTTTGAAATTAGCCAACCCGATCTCATGCGCGAGATACGGTTCGTCAATTTAGGGAATCAATTTTGCTTGATTTGCTAGGGTTGTCTAATTAATTTTCTTTTTAAAAAATCAAAAATAAAAAAAAATGTAGTTTTAGGTTTGCATGATTAGGATAGAAATTTCATTTTTTTAAAAATAATAAAAAAATCAAAAAATTAAATTAACTAGTTTAGGTTGCATTTTTAGAATTGTTAATTTCAAAACACAAAAAAAAGTGAAAAACTCAAAAAAATCTTAGATTAGGATTATTTTTTTTATTGTCTTGCATATTTAGATTAGGGATTTTATTTAGATCATAAAAACAAAAAACAAAAAAACAAGAAAAAACAAAATTCACTTAGGATGGTAGTTGAATTGCATGTTAAATTTTAATTAAAAAAAGCGAAAAGCAAACAAAAATCATCATGAATTTTAGAATAGAATTGCATGTTTAATTTTAAGCTTAGATCATTTTTTAGATAGATTACATCTTAGGCTAGAAATTACTAAATTAAAACAATGTCTTAGTTTAAATTAGGATGACCTAATTCCTAGTTTAAATAGGATAGAATTTTGATTTAGTTAGGAATTTCATTCAAATATCTTAGGATAAATTAC